>JAQISU010000072.1:1600000-2317500 GCA_029339505.1 Unio delphinus | reverse complement strand
ACGAGAACGCCTCGGAGATCACTGGGGAGGATATCATTGAGTTTATTACAGATATTGATGAAGCCCCCTCCGTTGAAGACATCGATGAAGCATTAAACAACTTGTTCGTGTATGATAAAACGATGTTGGCTAAACAAAACAATCCAGCAAAGATATTCTCCCGGTGACGACATAAAAACACCGATGTCATATATGTTACTCAACGATACACACAAATCCCAAAAGTGATCCTAGATAATTGTAATGTTTTAGCGGTATTTTAAAGGAGTTGATACTCATAGAATCAGAAATTTGATTTGAGGAACTCCATAATATGATCCATATAGTCGTAAGAAGTAATGTTTGAACAAAATCGGGTATAATCGGAATATCAAGACGTAATCCATTACACAATTGACATTCAAGTTTCCATATGTATCAAGACTTGTGATAAATCAGCTAGCTGAAAAATGTAGAGATGATGGCGAAATATCTAGACAATAAATCACATTAGTTGTATTTTGTTTTTATCTTGTAACTCTCCGTGTACTGATACTTTGTAGTTCTTGAATGTGAACACAGAACGCAGAGACTCGACTGCAATTAATGTAACTTATATGTTTGGGAAAGCAGTAATTTGAATAATTCTTGAATTTATGTTAAAGTTTAATCATCTTCATTTATGTTGTGCCGACAATCGTTGGCACTTCATTTGAAATTTGTTTTGTTAACAACCAGCCAGTAAAATGATTTGGAAAACAGCATGATGACCCGTCTTAGCCCAACACTTAAGGTGGGTCATATAATTGGATTTATAACCTGCAAGTGAATTCAATTTCACGCTTCGATTTGTTTATTTATAAGTTTTAAGGTCTAATGCCTATACCGATGAATTCATAAGAAATAATATTTTCTTTTAAATTGTAACAGTGTCGGATATGGTCGAAATACAATGTGTAATACATTTTCTACTTTACGTTTGCGGACCTAATACGCAGGTTGGACGGGCTATCATAATTGGATTCGTTATAGTTAATCCTCCACCTTCCTTTATTGCTCTTTTGCAGATAGAAGCAAGATTTTTCAGATTATTAAATTTACCAGCTGTTAACGTTCACCAATATTGACCAGTACATATTTGAACGTTGAATTAATCTTTGTAAGGAGTAACTGTAAATCAAATCTTAGAATGTTGGGGTGCATTTTTTAATCTTTTTCTGACTCACTATCAAATAGACACTTATGTTTTTAATCTGGTATCTCCAGTCAATTAAACGTAAACCTGTCTCAGAGGAAATACACTTTAATTATTCACATGTATACCTTTTAAAAATTGTATATCATCCGTATTAATATTTACAAGGGATACATACTTTGTGCTATTCAGTTATTGAACCTACGGGTTTGCAAATATACGTTCAAAAGGTAATCTTTGGTAAGGATCATGTAGTATAGACATATTTTCTTCACTTATCGTTAGGTTAGAAGAGCCTAACGATCCATAGTCAGATAACCGAATATATTGATTCCCAATTGCAATTTATAGAAAAGTCTACACATATTCATGTTCAATCTGATAATGTTTTTATAAACTATTTCACTGCATTTTGTAACCTTGGCTAAAAGAATTTATAATAATTTATGGAATCATTTTCAGTCAAATATTTAACTGTTTGAGTAAATGTATTTTTTATAATCAAAATCGTCACAGCATGTTTCATTTAGCGGATTTTCTAAACGCATCGAGTTTGTTAGCATAAATTGATCTCATGTGTTGTTTGCGAATTCAGTGGAATCGATAAACATTTTCTTAGATATGAATGAATTTTTTATTATCAAATATATTAATATAAATTCTGACTCTCTTCCCCATGTCATCCAAGTATCGAAGACGTATTTGTTTGTGTGGAATTATTTGTTCTCATGTATTTGTATTTCACGGAGGTAGACTGCTATTTTAATCATTACATTTCACTTGTTTTTTTTTCATTTGATGTGTTTAAAGTGCTCTTAAAAGTTACTATTAGCTGTTCAGTGACTGTAGTCAAGATGGTTAAACACGGACGTGCTTTAGGCATTTTAAAAAAAGGTACGTGCCATTCTCCTTCAGCATTAGCTTTCATTATTAATACTTGGAACGTTTATTCAAATCTTTGATATAGGATATTTTAAACTATTACTTTATGTATTGTGACAACTTGCTGTTTTGAGTTAAACTTTATTTCTCATAACTTCGTACCCTCCTTTTCATATAATCATTTCGGATTTACCATGGAATGTTGTCAAGAAGATCAAGTTGCACTGTATAGCTTACTCGAAATATGTGTAAATGTATCGAAAGCGCAATTGCAACCTGTCCTTTATTCGTACAGTAGAATTTAGACCGTATTGATGTGAGAGTTCATGCGACGTATTTGAAGTTTGTCATCGATACAACTAAACTGGAAGACGTATGCTCAATATAATCATGTACGTCGTTTAGTAAATATATCTTATCGCTCACATTCAGTCCTAAAATTATTAAGTATGTACCTGCTTCACATGGACTATTTCAATAAAATCGTTGTAATGAAAAAAAAAAGAACACAATGTAGAATGAAATTGTTCTTAATTTGAGTGTATTTATTGTCTTCTATATAGTCATCGGTATGTTAATGGCTTGTGTCTGTTGTTATATTTATCTGGATTAATTGTCTATGGATAAACCTATTGTTATCATGTCTTGTGTCTAGTTTTATATCACTCAGGTCCAAATATTCAACGAATATAAATAGCCAGCATCCAGATGCGTATACTATTTGACCTCATCTCATCTCGCAAGTAATGATATCGTTCTCCACTAACATTATCACAGACATTAAAATCAGATTTTAGGAGGTTGATAACGTTAGGGTAGAATATTTGTTAATGTCGTTATTTCCACACTGCACAATAAACATATTTCGTATCAAGCATTTTGCACATACACACACACACACACACACATATATATATATATATATATATATATATATATATATATATATATATATATATATATATATAATACGTGACGTTCGCTACCGATACTATAATTAATTTATTTTAGAAATTAAAAGGTTTGGTATATAATTCTTGGGAGCATGTATGTACATATGCAATTCAATTTGTTCTTATTCTTTAAGAGTTTATATCACAAAAATATTATTTGAGATAAACGTACATTAACTTTGATCTTGTCCATTGGCATAAATGTCAATGGAATGTAATATTATAAATGGCATAAATGATCATTACGCTTGGTCCTGTTCGTTAGAAAATGTGTCTGTTGAGATTGTGCTTGTCCTTTTGGACATGATGTCCATTTTGTTTGACCTGTACTTTATTTAAGTCAAATGCCGAATTAGTTTATCCTTGTCTTTGTTGACAAATTACCCCAAAATGTCGTCTTTTCCTTCTGACACTACTCTTTCGACATGGAACATAAAAGGATTGTGTCAATCGACTGTAGTTTTAATTTATCAAATCTAATATGCGAATAATTAAGTAAACATAGTTTTTGAATAATTGTCTTCACAATCGTTATAATCATCGTCATCACCAATTTATCAACTTATTATTATTATTAGTTGTAGTAGTGGTAGTTATAGTTGTAGTAGTAGTGTTCTTTGCAAGACTAGTGGTACCATTGGTAACGGGCGAGATTTAATGTTTCAATACAAATTCATTGACGTATATAAATCACGTTTTATTAATACGTAAGATGGAACATATGATTTGTTATCACAATATACGCCTGACGTGATTACGCAAATTTGAGTTGCCTTCCCATGTTATTCAGCGTTGATAAGGACCATCTATGTTCTGATTTGAATTATAAGGTTTAACATTATCATCGTCATTCCATCAGGCCAATGATGTGTCTTAGATAACTTGGTTGTGTGTAAATACCAACTTTTGGGGTGTTGCAACACACAATCCCTTCTGGCAAGTCTGAAGAAAGAAGGAATATATATATATATATATATATATATATATATATATATATATATATATATAAGCAGCAGAGGAGGCGAATCAGACAACATTTTTAAACAAGTTTTCAATGGATTAGGGCTTAAAACAATGAAATCAGGCAAAAAAATCAATGAAATCAATGAAATCAGGCACAAAAAAATCAATGAAATCAGGCAAAAAATAATAATGAAAAATCAATGAAATCAATGAAATCAATCTCCATCGTAAAAATCTTCGATGAAAATCCTTTTAGGATTTCAACCGAATATTTTATCCAATCCGATACGATATCGTGTTCGAGGGTCATGTAAATTTATTGTTATAAATCCGTGTGGGGAAGACTGAGCATGACTAAAGAAATTTCTAAATTGATTGAAGTCCATATCAGAACACCATGTCTGCCAAATATTTTGTAGCGTATGTGTATCAACGCCGTTGAATATAGCAAGAATATTACAGTTATCTCTGATCACTTTTGGAATCTGAGTGTATCGTTGAGTGACATATATCATATCAGTGTTTTTATGCCTGCCTCGGGAAAAAATCCTTGCAGGTTTTTTTTGTTTATCTAACATTACATCGTCGTATACAACTAAATTGTTGATACTTCCATCGAGGTCTTCTACTGATGGTGCCTCGTCAATAACGGTTATAAATTCAATAATATTCTCACCAGCAATCTCTGAAGCGTTTTCATTAAAATCTTTTAGCACTTCATAGCATCGTTGGTCATATACGCTAGGAGCAACTAAATACAACTTATCCCACTTCATCCATCTCATTATTAAATTTAGCAACAATTGCGTCTTGCCGGATCCAGATGGCCCGATTATAATTGCGCGGATAGAGTTTGGTAGCGCTGGATGATGCTTAACTGGTTCTCTTGTTTTAGTCGCTGAAAAATCAATTATATTCATATCTCTATACATAAATTATGGATCTATATTGTGTGAAGTGTAAAAAACGTACTCGCACAGATGACTTGACGACGATTACAACTAAAAATAACCGATCAGCGCTTTCTGGTAAATGCGTACAGTGTAGTACAAAGAAATTTAGATTTGTTTCTAACCCCAAATAACCTTTAAAAAAAAAACGAGGAGGTGATATCGCTGCCAAATTAGCAAAACTCCCTGGAACCCCATGGGCAAAATACCCTGGAGAAAAACACCTTCCAGGATATAGCTACTGTGACCCCGGAACACGATTAGATATCATACTCAATAATCATAACCAACCCAACCCCGGTGAGGAACCAATAAACGCCATTGATTAGGCCTGTCACCTTCATGATGTTGCTTATAAAAGCGGCAATTTGCAGCACAGGCATCTAGCAGATGTGAAATTAATTCATGCGTTGAATGCCATTCCTGATAAATCCTTCAAAGAAAAATTGGCTTCATTTTTGATAAAATCGGCAATGAAAAGTAAATTGATGTTAGGTGCTGGTAATTAATAACAACATGGAATCTATTTATTATTCCCCAAGAGGATACTGGAGGGGTAAATCAGCAATCCATAAACTCGCTAGCGCTGCAAAAGTGAAAAAAACCACTGCGGCTCATTGGTTATCTAAACAGGCACTATGGCAAATTTACCTACCATCGCCTAAACAAATTAATGTCTCGCATTTTGATGTAACCGTCCCTAATGAAGTTCATCAGGCTGATCTATTATTTTTGCCACATGACCACGGTTACAAATATGCGTTAACTGTAGTTGATATTGCAAGTCGATACAAGGAAGCAGAACCGTTAAAACAAAATCGGCCACTGAAGTGGCTTCTGCATTTGAAAGGATTTATCGAAGGGGTCCTCTGCACTGGCCAAATCTATTACAAATTGATCCTGGCAAGGAATTTCAGGGTGAAGTGTTATTAAGAATGAAATATCACAATGTCACTATCAGACGGGGGCATACTGCGCTACATCGTGATCAGGCAATTGTAGAACGGTTTAATAAAACCCTTGCTGAGCGGTTATTTGGATATCAATACGCGAAAGAATTCATCCAAGAAAAAAGATCAAGTGAATGGGTTAAAAGATTACCATGTGTGATTACTGCACTGAATAACGCGATTACTAGAACAATCAACATGAAACCTATCAACGCGATTAAAAAGAAGTCAATACCTGAAAAACCACAAAAAGATTTCAAAGAACCAATTCTTGGTAGTAATGTCATTGTGAGGTACTTATACGAACCAGGAGAGCTTGAACGGGGCAGAAAAAGGGCTACTGATCCTATTTGGAGTGTTACTGCACACAAGGTATCTAGTATAACACGATCTACGTGTAGATCTCCAATCTATAAACTGGATTCAACTGCCCCTCAACGAGGATTTACTCGACAAAAACTGCAAGTGATACCCGAGGATACTCAATTACCACCACGGGGTCTTAACTAGCACCAAGGGTGCTGGCACCTCGGCGTCTATTGCACTCAAGACAAGTCAACATCACATTATTTCTGACATGACCGAGATTGTTAATTTTTCTGTCTACGGTGAATTGGCGAGGATCCTTATCCGAATACTGCCAACGAATTATACAATTGCAATTTGCGCAGTGATTATTCTGTTGTTTCTTCAAAGTGATTATTAATCCAGCATCAATATCAAATTCTCGTTGTTTTTTTTTGTCTTGTTGTTTGTAACCGGAGAGTTTTTTATCAATAATTTTAACATCAATATCATCCATTGTGGTGTCATTATCGTCACTGGCTTCGCCAACGACAATTCTTCGAAGTTGATTTATTTTTCGTACTCTGGATACTGCAAGATAGACTAAATTTGACCATTCGATGCGATTATCTACCATCCAAACAATTGTATCCGATATAGTCAATCCTTGCGAAGAATGTATTGTTGCTGCGTATCCTAGCGTCCACGGGGATTTATTAGCATGCAATGCATCTTCAATGACATTGATATCAAGCAGCAAAATATCATTTAATACTAAATTCTGTTTTTCACTTTTTCCTGGAATATCAACTTCCATGTTCTGTTTTCGTGTATCCGATGGCCTATAACAGAGGGGCACTGGAAGTGTTGCAAATTTTTGTTTATGCAATTCAAATAATTTCATCTGAAGTGTATCCCTGACTATTTTTTACTTGCAATTATCAAATCCTTTGGTCTCCATGCTTCCCAGAAATCATTCATGGGAGTTTCCGAAATTATTTCACGGGCTATTTCACATTGGATTCTATCCGGTTGTAATCTAATTAGTTTCTTAAATTCTTTTAATTCATTATCAAGTGATCTATGATCGGTATCAATTTTTTCATAATAGTCTACAAAACCCTTTATCCATTCATGTGGGGATGCACCGACAAATGGTGGTGGTTGGCCGTGATCACCGCACTTGACGATTTTTGTATTTTTTAATAACAACCACTCAAGAAATATTTTTAATATATCTTCTGACACTGTGTCTATTTTATCCCAAATGATAATTTCAGGAATAAATTTCTCTCCCATACGCTCAGGAGTCCATTTATCTCCCTTCCATCGGAAAAAACTATGATAAGTGCAGGGATTTACCCCTCTCTGTATCATTTCTCTTGCAAGTCTATGAGTTGGTGTTAGCACAATCATATTTGATTTTGAAACACGAAATAACTCAATTGCCCGAGTTGTTTTTCCTGACCAACCACAACCGTTTAAATAAACTGTTTTATATCTACAGATTGGATCAGAAATCGTTGGTGCACTAGAAAATTCTGAACACTGATTGCTTTCTAAATAATTATTTTCAATTGTAACATCTGCTGATTGAATATAATAATGAAGCATTTCCTTCTTAATTCTCCATGACCCCCAATTATCGTTGCCAGTAGCCTTAAAATCAGCCATTTTGCTATTTATGTAAAATGAATCAGTGGCAAATCTAACTGCGGTGGTAGGAAATCTATTGATCATTGAAAATAAATTAATAGAAGCATAACCAAGCATAGAAGCTCTCAAGTGTGTGTACTGCGGATTGTATCCATCATTGTAGGTAACAATTGTACCCAATGTGGTTCCATCGGACATAAATGCGTCCTTACGATTGACGTATAGGCCCTTATTCGTTAAATCCGCGATTACAAAATCGTATTCAGCATTGTCTATAATCAATCGTGAAGAATACCTTGTATTATCGAATTTACCATCCTGAGTGAATTTACCGATTATTCTTCTAGTAAGATGTTTTGCTTCATTGTTTCTGATTTCAAATAATTGTTTGGACCAATTCATGATTTCTTGTTCATTAAAATCAGGAAACAGTTTTCGCTGTTCACTAATTATTTTTTCTAGATCAGGTTGTGGTAACCAGACTGATTTCTGTGCTCGATAGGATATAATTGCTTCACAGACAATTAATGATTTTAACTTCTTACATTCAAGAATATATCGTAATAATAATATTGGCATCTAGTGTTTTTCAGACATGTGTTTACCAACCCAAAGATAACTACACGGATGAAGTCCTGCAGCCAATTCAAATGAAAGCACACAAGCGAATCCTGTTAAATCAAAATCAGGCAGTGGTCCATTAATAGCAACACGGGTCATTTCGTGTGTGGGGTGTCCAAATCGTTTAAAATATTTCTCGCATTCTCCATACCCAAGAAAACTTCCCGGATAACACACAATCATATCAACGGAAATAACGGTTTCAGCGGTGTATTTTGTATTCCATAATCCTCCATGGCTGTATTCAAGACAGGACAATCTGACATCTGATAAAAACTCACCTCGTGTTGGTTTCCACGCGTTTTTTTTTTCTAGCAAAATGTGCTGCAATGGATGGTACTGTAAAACAGTTTGCTAATAATTGATCGTTGTCTTCTCACTCCAGTGAAAACTCACTAGCTAGTTGTTTCATTTGATTATGCAGTTCTTCAGTACGGCACAATTCTCCGTTGGGTCTTACAAACTGATCAAATTTGCATTCCTCGTCTGAAGTACTATGAAATAGCCACATTGACACAGGATCGTTTTTACTCAAATGGTAAATAGCATCAAATAATTTCTGCTCTGAAAAAAACTCTCCAGTTTGGGGGATATATTTTACGGTTCTATCCCGTGGGAATATTGTTACTGCAGATGACCACACGTGTTCATTATGATCAATAATTTCAATTGTAGCTCCCTGTGATTTATATTTCGATTCGTATAATACTTCTTCGGTGATTGTCCTTACCGATATTGGAAATCTTAATTATTTTTCTAATTTGGTTATATCTTGAATTGTTGCCCCATGCTCTTTTACCGTTAACTCCCACTCGGTTATTTTTGTTCGTATTAGATCAGTTAGTATATTTCCCCGGGACGCATTTGTGAAGTGTTCTATTTTTCGTTCTGCTACACAATTGAGCCCTGTCGAATATTTCATGGGTGCTAGTTTTGCAATATCAGGTTTTTCATTGAGCGGATATATCCCGTAAACAACTGCTGTTACAGGGTAAGATCTTTCGTAGTAGGGTTTATCAATTCCAGTCAAAATTCCTGGTTTTGAATCCTGATTCAAAGTGATAGTTTTTTTATCCTTCAAGATGGGTTCAAATTTATCCCTAATAATCCATTTTCCATCCTCACGGATAAGGAATTTGATTCGGAAAAAATGTCTTTCTTTCCCAAGACGTGAAATTATCACTGCTGCTTTTTCATCATTTATGGTAGCGTCAAAAACACCATCAATTCGAAATGTTGACCAACAATAAGATGCCCCATCACGCTTGAATTCATTAAAATAGTCTCTGATTTTACTAATCATGGCTCTATCAAGAATTTTATTATTGGGTGTATTAGAAACTATATCAAGATTGAATTGAGCATCTTTCCAGGGTAATCTCTTGTTACGTTTTTGGGGTCTATCGAGATTAAATTTAGGATTAATTTTCAATAATCTCTTAAATTCCTTCATGTTTCTGTCTATTAAACGTTTTTTGGGTCTATCGCGATTAAATCCAGGATTGATTTTCAATAATCTCTTAAACTCTTTCATGTTTCCGTCTCTTGGACGTTTTTTTGGTTTATCGAGATTAAATCCAGGATTAATTTTCAATAATCTCTTGTTTCTGTCTACTAAACGTTTTTTTGGTTTATGGAGATTAAATTTAGGATTAATTTTCAATAATCTCTTAAACTCCTTCATGTTACCGTCTATTGGACGTTTTTTTGGTTTATCGATATTAAATTTAGGATTAATTTCCAATAATCCCTTAAACTCCCTCATATATCCGTCTATTGGACGTTTTTTGGGTCTATCGATATTAAATTTAGGATTAATTTTCAATAATCTCTTAAACTCTCTATCGGTGTTGAATTTAGCATTTTTCAAGGGTAATCTCCTTAACTCCCTCATGCTATAATTAAAACAAGCATTTAAATGAAAGATTTATGTATAATGAATCACTGCAAATGGCTTATGATTGGATCGGTAACACCGTGTAACAAATCATGCAAAAATGAGTTTTGTGGGTATCATATGCAGAGTTTTCGACGTGGAAGACTTGGTCCGTTACCCTGTATTCGATGTGGGGTTGGGGTCAGGGGAAAATCACAATTATGTATTGCTTGCGGTGGTAAACGATACAGGGAATTGAAGCGTTATTATGATAAAAGAATAAAAAATGGACAATCAATCAGAAATTTTGACCCTGATAAACTCCCTGACAAAGTCAGTATAAAGGATAAAATTATAAGAAATCCCCAAGACTACATTGAAAGATTCATTATTTAACCAAACAATGAATTAGACAAACAATAATATTATGTATTCGAATGTACCAAGAATTCAGACCGCATCCCTTGATTACAAATTATGAAACATCTAGTGATGGTACTGTCAGA
The DNA here is from genome assembly GCA_029339505.1 of Unio delphinus. Classification (NCBI taxonomy): domain Eukaryota; kingdom Metazoa; phylum Mollusca; class Bivalvia; order Unionida; family Unionidae; genus Unio; species Unio delphinus. Next base: position 2,306,684 of record JAQISU010000072.1, on the reverse strand, counting down.
AACCGTAGACTGAAGAAACCAATTGGTTTTGTGACTAATCAAGGGTATTTGATGTTTAGCGCTGGAAAGAAAAATTATTACTGCCATCGTTTCATATTTGAATGTTTCAATGGATTGATCGAGGATAATTTTGTTATTGATCACAAGGATTCTAATCCGAAGAACAATTCTTTATCAAATCTTCAAGCTATCACACAAAGTGAGAATATCAAACGAGGAAAGACTGGGAAATGCTCAAAAAAAGCGAGACCAGTAAAATCTTTGAATACGACAACTAACGAGGAAAAAATATTTTCATCTATGAATGAAGCCGGTAAATTTTTCGATATTTGTGAACCGTCAGTACTAAAAGTTGCAGAAGGGATTTATCGATCTGCCATTTCAAAAATCACGGGACAGAAAATTCAATTTAGTTATGTCTGATGCGTCATATTTTTCAATTAGAGATATGTCATAGTTATAGAATAATGAATTCTGAAAACATGAATAGCATCATAGTTGAAATAACAAAATTGAAAAATCAGGATATCAAACTATCAGATGGGTTAAATCCTGATCAAATTGTGTCTGATTTTCAGAATATAGAATACGGAGTAAACAACAATAAATATATGCTACCAATGAAATATGCACTCATAAAAAAATTCAGAATTCTATTAGAGACTCTCTTGCATTTTCAAGTGACATCAGTGTGTTCGTTCCGTTGTATACTATCGTAAAACGAATACGAAAAGAGTTAGGTAACGAATACGAATTGAAAAAAGAAGTCAACTCTAAAATTAGAAACCTACGAGGATTAATTCAAGAAAATTGATTGCCCGACCCTTTATCATTTTTGATTGCCCGACCCTTTATCATTTTTTGATTGCCCGACCCTTTATCATTTTTTGATTGCCTGACCCTTTATCATTTTTTTTAGCCGACCCTCAAGGGGTGGGGGATGTCAAAAATCGTGGACGATCAATGGAAAAGTGAGGGAAGTGTCAGTATTATTTTATTTTATATACAATTTTGACACTTGCTCCATCATTGATAGGATGAAATAACACTTCCATGACTGTGTTAAAAATCATCCGACATGTCAAAATAGAAATGTGGAAAGTGTGGTATTAATTATTTTATTAGAGAATTCCACACTTTCCACATCAATGATAGAAGGTGTCTCACGATGAAATAACACTTCCTTGACTGTGTTAAAAATCATCTGACATGTCAAAAAAGTGGGAAAGTGTTTTACAATTGAAAAATTGTTTCTGATTTCAAATAATGGTAAATGAAGCATTAACAACCCGATTGGCTCGAGAACGATTAGATGCAATTAAGAGATTTGTACCAATTCGTGACTCTGTCAGGAATAAACTGCAACAACGACAGAGTCTTCAGACTGAATTTGCTTTGGTGTCTGAAGAATTGTTTAAAGCAGTAACCACAGCAACGAAAGGGGTAGAGCGTGCTATACGGGGAGATGTTCCCGAGACTGGAAAATCTGTTATCGGTGAACTTGAAAAAATAGCAGCGAAAACTGAACAAACTGAAAAAACTGAACCACCTACTAATCCGAAAAAAACGACTGTTTCTCTGTTACATAAATTTACTGATAATGCTAAAACATTAAAAAAACAATTTAATTTATTCAAACCAAGGGATTATCAAGTTTTTGGTGATTTTGCTGCTCAAAGCTATAATTCAAAAAAAGAGTTTTTAAAGGACGAGTATAAGGATGATATAATATCAAGTAAGGATTGGTCTGATAATTTGTATAAAATAAATAAAGGGATTGGTCGTTTGAATAAGGATGAGATGGGGTACAGGGAATTTCAAAGGGGAATTAGTAATTATAAAAGAGAACAAATAGAAGAGCGACAACGAGAAATAGAAGAACGACAAGAGCTAAAACGTCAAACACCAACACGAAGACAAACACGAAGACAAAAAAAAAAACAAGAAGAACATGATGATGATCCTTTTGATTATTTACAACCCTCAATGGATGAAAGTTTCGGGAGTGGGATTTCAGGGGAAAATCGTCTAGTTGGAAACACTTGTCCTGATAGTGTTATCAATGATATATCACGATTAGAAGTTCTTGTAGGAGGGTTCCGAGCTGGAAATAACTCTCCAGAAATAATTAATGAAGCAGCTGATATATGTAGACGGTTATTTCAAGGTGGTATCATGCATATCAGCACATATCGAGATTTCATTGACGAGTTAGCAAATGGGTATCACAGTGATTGAATAAAAACGCTAGCGTTTCCAATTGACAAATTGTTTTACAATTGAAAAATTGTTTCTGATTTCAAATAATGATTATACATTACAATCATGATAAACCAACCCCCGTCTATGTAGTTAATTCACGGTTTCCGGTTTATAGAGCATACTATGGTGATGGTTTGGGTAGTACCATTGCAGGGTTATTTGCAAGAATGGCTCCAAAAGTGATGCCGTTAGCTAAACAATTATCAATGAAAGCCATTGATGTTATTCGTGATAAGGGTATTGGTGCTGTTGGAGATCTTGCCGGGAAAGCGTTTTCTGCAGCAAAGGATAAAATAACATTATTAGTGAGACGAAAAAAGAAACCGTTACCGTCTACAGCAGAAATGCCTGCAAGTGTTAGTAAAATTATAAATAACGCAGTAGATGAAAAATAAGCATCGATGGCTTTAACCCCCGACGGAAATATGATAGCATGAAGTGGCCTTAAAAAACTACGTAGAAAACGCTAGCGTTTTTCACGATGAAAATGGAAAATTGCAATTTAGACTCTGATAAATAGAATAAAATGTTCAAACAGTCACGTGATCCAGCGTTTGATATAGACGCCCCAGTTGGCAAGGATGATTCTGTACGCGATTATCAATATTACGCCTATCATGCAATAAACTCAAATAGTCGATCAAGAATTGAACTTCAAGTCCATGATACTAGTAAATATTTTCTACCCGCTGAAGCGTTTATTGAAGTAGAAGGAGAAATTGTAACAGCTGCTGATACTCCTGCTTTACCAGCACCGTATCCAGCTTGTACTCAAGTCGGTTTTGTCAATAATGGTATCATGGCGTTATTTGAGAGTGCAAGATATCTCATTGATGGAAAAGAAATTGAGTCGATAGATCGTGATGTTGATGTGGCTACAACAATCATAGGGTTAGCAAGATATTCCGATGATTAAACAAGATCAGCAGGTCCTTCTATGATGTTTGCTAAGGATGTTAAAAATACCGCTGGAGGAAATCAATTTGTTGTAAGAAGACCAAATGATCGTGCTGGTGGTGCTGCTGGTATCGAGGATATGATTATAAGTACTAATGCGAATTTCAATCTAGGAGCTGCAACACGTATTTTAATGTTGGAAGGGCAGCGTAAATTATTTTCATGTGCGATTCCACTGCATCACATATTTGGATTCTGTTGAAACGTCCGAAAAGCTATTTATGGAGCTAAACATACAGTAGCACTTGTACGAAAAACTGATGATAACGACGCAATTTGGAGGATTCCAGCAGATGTTGCCAATCCAATAGCTGATGCTGGTAAAGTAAATTTAACAAAAATATCATTGTGGATGCCAGTGTTGATTCCAGCAATTACCGCAGAAGAACGATTACTATCATTTATATACCAAGGAGGAAAGTCGTTGTTAAGTTGGCTAACCGTGAGTACAGATGTGAAACAATAAAATGTTAATAATGTGTTTACGTGGAATCTAGCATCAAAACAGGGCACTGCTGCACCACGTCATATATTTATTGCGTTACAGGATAACACACGAGTTGGCAATCAACTCTCCAGCCACATGATATTTGATCAATTAGGTGTTAAAGACGTCTCACTGAGAATAAACGGCCAGCAGGAATCATCCGAGGATATACAACTTAATTACACAGAAAATCATACTGCACGAGTTTATCATAGATTGTTGTCATTTATGGCACGCGATCAAAATGTGGATACTGGTTTGCAAATATCGCAGTTGGATTTTAAAAATCTGTATCCGATTTATTACTTCTCACTGGAACGTCTTGATTTAACAAGACAATCTGTCGTTGATAGACATTTTAGAGCTAATGTGACTCGTGGTGCTATTGCTAATTATAGAGCGGTTGCTGTCATTCTCAGTGATAAATCAATGCTACTTGAAGGTGTTGGTGGAAGAATGAGAGTGGTTGATGCGCCAGTAGAAAATCTTTGAACGATTTTTCCATGAATCGCTTTACAATTTAGAATCAATCTATTATCTATAATATGTCATATAGTGTCATTAGTGTTGCGTTAACTCCTGGTCAAATCAAAAAAATTTCAATCAGCATCGGCTAAAAAATGTGGAACCACAATCACGTTGAAACCGAATCAAATGTCTGGTGATGCAAATAAATTATCGCTGACAACACGTCAAATAAAACATTTCAATGATGCACTTGTAGCCAAAAAAGGTTTTCAGATTACTCTTTCTGCGGCTGCTATCAAAAATATGATGAAACCAGGCGGTATATTTCCATTGTTAGCTGCAATACCAGCATTGATTGCAGCAGCAGCCCCAGCGGTGGCTAAAGCGGCAGCGTTAGGAGCCGTTGGTACTGCAGCAGGAATGGCACTAAAAAAATCAACTTGACAGGGTTATAAAAAAAAGGGGAAAGGGTCTAAGACTACCAGGAACCCCGTATTCGTGGTACAGCGGATAGGGTCTAAGACTAGGACCAGTTTATTAATTCAGAAATCTTCGATGGTTCCTATGTCCAATTTTGATTTAATGGATGCTGCTAAAAAACTAGCCATAAAAAACTTCAGAGGTGTCTTTATGAAATATCAATTACCAGCACAACCCAACAGCGTTGAAACCGGTATCATTAATCTCGATAACAGCACCGGACCTGGAACTCACTGTGTTGCATACGCTATTGATCCACGTGGGATTGTCTATTTTGATTCATATGGATTAGCACCGCCAAAAGAGTTTATGAGTTATATAAAAACTTTTCCAATGAAGACTTGGTATTCTACGCTACCAACTCAAACGATGATTGACCCACCAATACGTGGCAGCGAAGTATTAAATGTTCTTGACGATATTTCAGCATCTAGAAAACCACCACATGTTGTCGTAAATGACTACACTAGTAATCGCTGGCAACGATGAAGTCGTCAACAAAGATTTTAGAGAGAGATGTATAAAATATCATGATTGATATTTGGGGAAGACCTCTGAAACCCAAACCCGTACACAGCGAAAACTGAACAAACTGAAAAAACTGAACCACCTACTAATCCGAAAAAAACGACTGTTTCTCTGTAACATAAATTTACTGATAATGCTAAAAAATTAATAAAACAATTTAATTCATTCAAACCAAGGGATTATCAAGTTTTTGGTGATTTTGCTGCTCAAAGCTATAATTCAAAAAAAGAGTTTTTAAAGGACGAGTATAAGGATGATAGAATATCAAGTAAGGATTGGTCTGATAATTTGTATAAAATAAATAAAGGGATTGGTCGTTTGAATAAGGATGAGATGGGGTACAAGGAATTTCAAAGGGGACTTAGTAATTATAAAAGAGAACAAATAGAAGAGCGACAACGAGAAATAGAAGAACGACAAGAGCTAAAACGTCAAGCACCAACACGAAGACAAACACGAAGACAAAACAAAAAAAACAAGAAGAACATGATGATGATCCTTTTGATTATTTACAACCCTCAACGGATGAAAGTTTCGGGAGTGGGATTTCAGGGGAAAATCGTCTAGTTGGAAACACTTGTCCTGATAGTGTTATCAATGATATATCACGATTAGAAGTTCTTGTAGGAGGGTTCCGAGCTGGAAATAACTCTCCAGAAATAATTAATGAAGCAGCTGATATATGTAGACGGTTATTTCAAGGTGGTATCATGCATATCAGCACATATCGAGATTTCATTGACGAGTTAGCAAATGGGTATCACAGTGATTGAATAAAAACGCTAGCGTTTCCAATTGACAAATTGTTTTACAATTGAAAAATTGTTTCTGATTTCAAATAATGATTATACATTACAATCATGATAAACCAACCCCCGTCTATGTAGTTAATTCACGGTTTCCGGTTTATAGAGCATACTATGGTGATGATTTGGGTAATACCATTGCAGGGTTATTTGCAAGAATGGCTCCAAAAGTGATGCCGTTAGCTAAACAATTATCAATGAAAGCCATTGATGTTATTCGTGATAAGGGTATTGGTGCTGTTGGAGATCTTGCCGGGAAAGCGTTTTCTGCAGCAAAGGATAAAATAACATCATTAGTGAGACGAAAAAAGAAACCGTTACCGTCTACAGCAGAAATGCCTGCAAGTGTTAGTAAAATTATAAATAACGCAGTAGATGAAAAATAAGCATCGATGGCTTTAACCCCCGACGGAAATATGATAGCAGGAAGTGGCCTTAAAAAACTACGTAGAAAACGCTAGCGTTTTTCACGATGAAAATGGAAAATTGCAATTTAGACTCTGATAAATAGAATAAAATGTTCAAACAGTCACGTGATCCAGCGTTTGATATAGACGCCCCAGTTGGCAAGGATGATTCTGTACGCGATTATCAATATTACGCCTATCATGCAATAGACTCAAATAGTCGATCAAGAATTGAACTTCAAGTCCATGATACTAGTAAATATTTTCTACCCGCTGAAGCGTTTATTGAAGTAGAAGGAGAAATTGTAACAGCTGCTGATACTCCTGCTTTACCAGCACCGTATCCAGCTTGTACTCAAGTCGGTTTTGTCAATAATGGTATCATGGCGTTATTTGAGAGTGCAAGATATCTCATTGATGGAAAAGAAATTGAGTCGATAGATCGTGATGTTGATGTGGCTACAACAATCATAGGGTTAGCAAGATATTCCGATGATTAAACAAGATCAGCAGGTCCTTCTATGATGTTTGCTAAGGATGTTAAAAATACCGCTGGAGGATATCAATTTGTTGTAAGAAGACCAAATGATCGTGCTGGTGGTGCTGCTGGTATCGAGGATATGATTATAAGTACTAATGCGAATTTCAATCTAGGAGCTGCAACACGTATTTTAATGTTGGAAGGGCAGCGTAAATTATTTTCATGTGCGATTCCACTGCATCACATATTTGGATTCTGTTGAAACGTCCGAAAAGTTATTTATGGAGCTAAACATACAGTAGCACTTGTACGAAAAACTGATGATAACGACGCAATTTGGAGGATTGCAGCAGATGTTGCAAATCCAAATGCTGATGCTGGTAAAGTAAATTTAACAAAAATATCATTGTGGATGCCAGTGTTGATTCCAGCAATCACCGCAGAAGAACGATTACTATCATTTATGGACCAAGGAGGAAAGTCGTTGTTAAGTTGGCTAACCGTGAGTACAGATGTGAAACAATAAAATGTTAATAATGTGTTTACGTGGAATCTAGCATCAAAACAGGGCACTGCTGCACCACGTCATATATTTATTGCGTTACAGGATAACACACGAGTTGGCAATCAACTCTCCAGCCACATGATATTTGATCAATTAGGTGTTAAAGACGTCTCACTGAGAATAAACGGCCAGCAGGAACCATCCGAGGATATACAACTTAATTACACAGAAAATCATACTGCACGAGTTTATCATAGATTGTTGTCATTTATGGCACGCGATCAAAATGTGGATACTGGTTTGAAAATATCGCAGTTGGATTTTAAAAATCTGTATCCGTTTTATTACTTCTCACTGGAACGTCTTGATTTAACAAGACAATCTGTCGTTGATAGACATTTTAGAGCTAATGTGACTCGTGGTGCTATTGCTAATTATAGAGCGGTTGTTGTCATTCTCAGTGATAAATCAATGCTACTTGAAGGTGTTGGTGGAAGAATGAGAGTGGTTGATGCGCCAGTAGAAAATCTTTGAACGATTTTTCCATGAATCGCTTTACAATTTAGAATCAATCTATTATCTATAATATGTCATATAGTGTCATTAGTGTTGCGTTAACTCCTGGTCAAATCAAAAAAATTTCAATCAGAATCGGCTAAAAAATGTGGAACCACAATCACGTTGAAATCGAATCAAATGTCTGGTGATGCAAATAAATTATCGCTGACAACTCGTGAAATAAAACATTTCAATGATGCACTTGTAGCCAAAAAAAGTGTTCAGATTACTCTTTCTGCGGCTGCTATCAAAAATATGATGAAACCAGGCGGTATATTTCCATTGTTAGCTGCAATACCAGCATTGATTGCAGCAGCAGCCCCAGCGGTGGCTAAAGCGGCAGCGTTAGGAGCCGTTGGTACTGCAGCAGGAATGGCACTAAAAAAATCAACTTGACAGGGTTATAAAAAAAAGGGGAAAGGGTCTAAGACTACCAGGAACCCCGTATTCGTGGTACAGCGGATAGGGTCTAAGACTAGGACCAGTTTATTAATTCAGAAATCTTCGATGGTTCCTATGTCCAATTTTGATTTAATGGATGCTGCTAAAAAACTAGCCATAAAAAACTTCAGAGGTGTCTTTATGAAATATCAATTACCAGCACAACCCAACAGCGTTGAAACCGGTATCATTAATCTCGATAACAGCACCGGACCTGGAACTCACTGTGTTGCATACGCTATTGATCCACGTGGGATTGTCTATTTTGATTCATATGGATTAGCACCGCCAAAAGAGTTTATGCGTTATATAAAAACTTTTCCAATGAAGACTTGGTATTCTACGCTACCAACTCAAACGATGATTGACCCATCAATACGTGGCAGCGAAGTATTAAATGTTCTTGACGATATTTCAGCATCTAGAAAACCACCACATGTTGTCGTAAATGACTACACTAGTAATCTCTGGCAACGACGAAGTCGTCAACAAAGATTTTAGAGAGAGATGTATAAAATATCATGATTGATATTTGGGGAAGACCTCTGAAACCCAAACCCGATGACACTGCAACGGGTGATAAAAAAAAATTAAAAATGAAATAGCTGAGACGTTGAATTTAGCAAGTGTTGACCCGAATGAAATAGTTGTATTTCAAGACAAACAGGGTAAATTGAAAACTAGTGATGTGTCGTTACATGATATTTTAGTTAAACAACGAAACGCAATCGAGGATACTATCGCGCTATTTTCCGATCAGAGTAAACTCAAACCGGGTGTACTCTTCTCGACTATTACAGATAAATTCACCGAATACAATAAAGAATTTGAAGATCATTTGAAAAATTATACTCAATTTCGTTGAAATGTCATTCATAAGTTCTTTGGGTATCCAATGGTAGTTACACCATCTATCGCTGAAATTAAAACGTTTATTGATGAGACGAAAACTTTCATAGAAGCCATCAAAACTGATTTTCCGAGGATGATAACAATTATTGAAAAAACAAAAATCCCTCATGAGAAACCAAAATCTTAGTATACACGATCCAACACGGATCATTTGCGTGGACACCTACAAACAACAAATTAGATATCACTGCATCCGTTAAAGGTATTTATCGATTAACACTAGTAACAACGACTCGATTTAATATTTCATCGTCAAGTTCATCCGGGGTCAATAATACGATTTCAATGATCATTGACAAGGATACAACTGAACATTTCACGATCACATCTACTGATAAAAATTTGGTTAGGGTTTCAACAACATGGTATGTGGAATTCGTAGCGGATTTAAGTTGAAATCGTAATTGAAAACGCTAGCGTTTTTAAAAAAAAAATGATTTTATCAAAGCAATATCGCTATGATCAGGTCAGAGAATATCAAAATAGACTCAAAACCCTCGCCGAGGAGTATCAAATAAAAATAAAAAAATACCAACGAAGAATTACCGCAATTGATGTTACTGTGTACGCTGTGAGTGGTGTAATCACCGGAGCTGGTATTATACTATCCTCGGTAACAATGATGGCCCCGATAGCTGTTCCAATTTGCATTTCTGCGGCAACATTAATAGCGGAAATAATTTCAATAATAACAAAAAAAATATCATCATGCAGACAACGGAAACTGCAAGACTATGTGATTCAATTTCATGTTGTGTCTACTGCATACTCGCAATTATCCTCATTGATATCGTCATCTCTCGATGATAAAATTATATCAGATAGTGAGTTCTCAGCGATGGTCAGTATTTATGATTCCGCGATGTCAAAATTAGAGCGACAACACCAGTATAATAACAATGACAACACAGATGGAATTACTTCAACAAATAGTGGAGAACACAAACCCAGTACAAACAAGCATGATCTCAATAACATCAACGAATCCAGAATTCAGTGTGAATTTCCCTTCCCCGGTTCCAGTGAAGGAGATAGCGCTAGCAAAATTACGAGTGTATCACAGTTGGCCAAATATTAGGTCAAAATCATTTGGTGGTCAACAACCGAATAATTCACTGGTATTTGCAAATAAGAATAAAGACGACGGTACCCCAGACTGGAACGTTGTTTCCTTACCAACCGGATCATACCAAATTGAACAAATCAATAATGAATTCGCGCGTAGAATAAAATCGATTACTGGAGCAGAATCAAAAATAGCTATAACAGTTCATGAGCCGACACTATCATCTGCCATTGAAATAAGCACAGATGGTTACGTCGTAGATATCTATCAAAGCTCAATAAGAACCGTACTAGGATGGCCTGAATTACCAACTCAACGAGAACCCGTTAAATTACCAAAACCCAAAAAATCTGATTATATCACCGACAGGATAAAATCTAATAATCCAGTAAAAAGCTATAAAGATTACACGTTATCTATATTTTTTTTAGATTCCACAATCAAAAACAACAGTGAGTGGGGATGTGATCAATATTATGTTGTTAACGAACCTAAAATTATTGAAAATTTCACAGCAATGAATAATGATTTTTCACTGTTGTTAATATCTCTTAAATCCGGCTCTCTAACCCGAGATGAATTTATCAGCGTCGTAGAAACATGCAATAAAATTATCGACGACATGGATAAATTTAATTTGGACAATATTCAAGTGATAAATGAGAGCCTTAGTCCCCGAGCGAGAACAACATTAGCAACAGACTATAAAATCCGCGTTGAAGATATTCCAACATTCAATTTACCAAGATATAACGTACCAGAACTACAAAAACTTCTCAGTGATGCCATCGATGCTGGTTTTAAAATAATTCATGATACGTGGAAAAAAACATCATCACCGGAAATACAAATCCTCAAACATAATAATGACCCAGATGGTGGTGGCAGGCATATCGCTCCTCAAAATGTGAATATTTCATCGGTGATAGCGCACAATTTAGTGTCTGACGTTATCGAAGGAAGCAATCAAATAAATTTAGAACGATCAAATCAAGCTCAGCAGGGGTATATTTTGTATTCATTTGCACCAACAGGTCCTCCAGGGTATTTAATTATTGAGGATCCAACTAATCCAGTCTATATGCGATGTCATAATAATTCATTAACCAGAATTAATTTCAAACTCACAGACCAATCTAATAATTTGATTGATTTACAAGACGAGGTGTTAGCGATTAGTCTGTTTGTGAAATCCTGAAAGGACTTTCAATCCTGAAAGGATTTCCGACCCTCGAACACGATATCGTATCGGATTGGAGAAAATATTCGGTTGAAATCCTAAAAGGATTTTCATCGAAGATTTTTACGATGGAGATTGATTTCATTGATTTCATTGATTTTTCATTATTTTTTTTGCCTGATTTCATTGATTTTTTTTTGCCTGATTTCATTGATTTCATTGATTTTTTTGCCTGATTTCATTGTTTTAAGCCCTAAACTTGTTTAAAAATGTTGTCTGATTCGCCTCCTCTGCTGCTATATATATATATATATATATATATATATATATATATATATATATATATATATATATTATATATTTATATATATATATATTGATATGATACAGCGTAGGAATATCAACATATTAACCAATACGATCAGACTAATTACAATGTTCAAGCAAGAACACCGATAGGTAGATAATAGATAAATAGATAGATAGATAGATAGATAGATAGATAGATAGATAGATAGATAGACAGACAGACATGTAGGTAGAGAGATAGATAGATAGATAGATAGATAGATAGATAGATAGATAGATAGATAGATAGATTGATAGATAGATATATAGAGATATATATTGATACATAAATGAGGGTATGCATGCATACATACATACATACATACATACATACATACATACATACATACATACATACATACATACATACATACATACATTTTCTTACCTATATCTGCATTTTTCTATATGTATAGTAATTTAATTGTTTGGTTGTCAGTTTCATTTTCGAAAAATATTTTCATTACATGATATTGTAAAGAAATCTATTCACATTAGATTATAATTTTCTAGTATATCGTTTCATCTAAATGATTATTTGGTAAGCAGATTTGTTAGCGTTGATCCTGACATTGATTCACACATACATCTTACCTTATTATCGCCACATATGGTTCCAGTAGCTGCAGATATATAGCCATTGTCCGTTCTTGTGGTCACTGGATCCGTGCAAGTCATTGCCGAACAGACATATTCAATATTTCGCTTTAAAACAAATAAAAAGGAAATGGCTGTATCTTGATGTATTTGAGATCACTTATCCAGCAGGTTAATAGTTGTGTGTTAAATACTAAATCTAACAAACCTAAGTACTATTATAATATCGTGTCTGCCCACATACAGTTTGTTGCGAAGACGATCGTAAAGTAAATTTTGATGCAACGTTTTATTTTATTTCATTATAAACAAGACAAGCAGGAACATACTTTAAAGGCTTGGAATTTCCAACATAATGGCAAGATGATAAATTATATAATAACGGAATGAAAATTAGTTAATAAATAACATAACCGAGTCGCCAAGTGTCGTATGTTAATATGATTAAATGACAAATATTTATAATGCACCGAATTTGCAGTGGTTAGGTAAATGTCTTGCAAATATCTACAACTTTTACACGAGTAAATCTCAGTGAATTGTCCCATTCGATCACCTGCAATATAAATTACTTTTTATGGATTTATATCACAATAATTCCAATTGGTATACTCTTCAACGTTCTGTTTTCATCGTCGTTTATACCTTTTAGTAGTTTGCTAAAGCAGCGAATGTGAACTGTTTGTTTTGTTTGCTTTTTATCATTTTAATGTTCTCGAAGGCATTCTGTAGCGTGGAGACCTAGATGTATATTAGTTGTCGAAACGTGTTGTAAAATATATATTTTTTATGTTATTTGTCCAGGTGTCTATGTCCAATATACAATTTGTTTTCCATTGAATACTGATCAATGTCCATTATAATATATATGTATATATGCAATTTATAAATATATTGGAGCCTTTAACTGAGTTTAATGACATGGTATAGATGCACTGCTTCATAGCGTTTTGCTTTCAGCCCGACCTTAATTAAGTTTTCATCAATGTAAAATAAGATTTAAAAAAACAACAAACATATCCTGGATATTATTCTATTGTTTTGTTTTATATGTTCTAATCTAAAGAGTACATGAAGTAATGAGTACGTGTATATGTGCACGAATGAAATGAAAATGATGTCGTGTTATTCGTTAAACAGTACACGTCAGAACTTCCAAACTGAGTTTAAAAGCTACTTTCCATTAAGTCGAATGTGTCGATTTTCAAACGTCTTCGAATTATACTGTACAAAACAAATTTACATCACAAAAAACTCATCTCAAATATATTGTTTATCACTAATTTGTGACACATTCAAGTTAATTAGTTTTACTGAACACATATATAAACGATTCAGCCTCGTTGAAGTCACAATATCGTTCCAGTTAAACAAATCCTGCCACTGTGAAAAAACGTTTAAAACGAAATTATTGTGTAAATTCAGATAATGATACGATGCACAAATGCAACAGGCCTTTCTATATGTTGTTAAGCAAAATGCACAATGTTTACAAATCTTGTCATCCAGTCTGTACATACCAGATTCATCTTTGATACAATACCATTACGAAGGACACATTGTTTATCTTTATCGAATCGCTGCCCAGTCGGTGTTGACAGCACCCTTTCAAAGTAGTCGACTGTGTCCTGGCCGTGGAAAAATGCGAATTTCACACACAGTCTGAAATTTGAAATGTTATATATATATATATATATATATATATACTTTTCAGCTTCTAGCGCCCTCTTCTTACTAGAAAAAACCAAGCTGACTGAATGGATCATTATGGACCAATTTTAGAATCTACTGGAGTTAGGAAATCGCACAGATAGCAAACTGATTAACTGACATTTGATCACATCACTTCTGCACCATATGCCATTGGGAGGAATCAGTCTCTACACTTCGACCTTTATTTGCTACTAGGATAAACCTCTGTATTATGATACATATAATCAAGCTAAAGCATGACATTTAAGCAGACCTAACAACTTGATCATGTCCTACAGCATAACAACACGATACTTGAGCGCGTTCATTACTTGCCAAACATGTCAAAGCCACCAAACTATCAGTAGTAGTAGCAGAGTATCAATTCAAAAGTGTTCTCCGTTGAAAAGCAATGTTAGACACTATCTTCACGTTGCTAAAGGAAACGCCAAAAATAATAACGTTACAAACATAGTCCATGTAGCCAAAGTATAACACTGCAATACTAATATCACAGTTAGTTCAAGTTTCAAAGAGCTCTTCGAAATAACCAACATACCAATGACAAAGAAACAATATACACCTCATCCAACCAAAGACCGTCCGGACCTATTTGCAAATTGTTTGCTTGACAAGAAACAAATCATTTAAAGACAAACTTGAAATCACATTCAGTTGACCCGATGTCACGATACAGTTGCGATACAATAAACTACAAATCGACCATAACGATTTAAAGAATAACCGCACATATTCAGATCTCCCTTTCATATCAATAATCTTTGAAAGCTTTCCTCATCTGAATTCAGTCTTTTAGGCAATGTACAGTCTGCATATTGCCCTTGCCACAGTTCTGAAACATCTCTTCTAAATGTAGCTAATGGCATTATATATGCGTTTGATTGTGGAAAGATTATAATCCACATCCTCTTTGTTTTGTCTGCAACATTTGACACAATATACCATGATATAAATGTATTTGCCATCCACTATACAGACTGACATCGGTTCATGTCCTACTTAGTCAACAAGACACAAATTGTAAATTGCATACACTCCAGCCCAGTTGAGCTATGTGATCAGTGATTAGTTATTTTACATGGTGTATACATTGTCTACATTCAGCCGCTCTCAAGTGTCATAGATCATCATTAGGTGTCTCAATTGTACTCTGAATACACCCGCATATACATGTCTAACCACGCAACTAAGACAATATTACTATGCAAGGAATATAGGTGCACGTATGATGTCAAATCATGAATGACATCTAACAATCTGCAGATGAATGATGGTGAAACTGAGACCATTCTGATGACAATACAAATACATTCTCATCACATCCTTTACCTCAAACAATATATATCAGCACAACCAGCATTAAATTCTAACAATCATTACGACACCTAGGTATTACTCTGAAAAGTACTTTCACGAACATAAGCATGGCTCCATATATTGAGCTATTACTCATCGGTTTCATTCGCAGATATCTTTCAGTTGATGCCACTTGCTGAGTTCCTTAGTACGTTCAACACAGGAATATTGTAACTCAACTATGTCTGGTTCGACACAATATCTGCTCCAAATTTTTTCGCAACGTTCAAAACACAGCTGCTCAGATCATCAGGGTACCACGATTAGAGCACATTCCATCTTTGCTCAGTATCCGTCGTTTGACATCCATTCAATCATATTCAAACATAAAATTTACTCTCTGTGATATATTTCACTGACGGACTTCAGTCGAACATAACTATAAGGCCTCACAATGTGTCACAAACCAGCAGATACCTGCGCTCCTCTTCTGACAATCGCATAATAAGTATTGCAACTATAAACGGACTACATTATTTTCCATACCAAGGCAAATGAACCTGACACGAATTGCCAATTTAAATTTAACACAAAAAGTGTGACCCCTGTCAAAACGGGTCTCAATCATTTTTCCGACTGAAAGAAAAACTTATAAACTTATTAATGTTTCCAACTTAACTTTTTTCAACATTTTAGGTTTATATTTGCATGGTGCTTGTTCTTTGTATTTTGTTGTTTTTTTTTAAAGTCATATCAATATATATGCTGTATAGCGATTGGAACTTCGAACGATTAGGCGCTATACAAAGTCATATATAGATGTGTATTTGTATTTATATATATAGATATATATATATATATATATATATATATATATATATATATATATATATATGTGTGTATATATATATATATATATATATGTGTGTGTGTATATATATATATATATATATATATATATATATATATATATATATATATATATATATATATATATATATATATATATTAAATGTTACGAGTCAACTAGTGAGATTTACAATTGACTGGTGTTCAACGAAATTGAAGTGAGCAGCTGTGTTCCTCCTCTTTAACTAGATCCCAATCAATGAACAACAGATAAGAATGCAAATTTTTAAATGTACACATACTTGTTCACAAGTGTGCTCTTGAACGCTTCCACGGAGCATGTTGAGAAAAGCCAGGGATTGAATGAGTGTTTCCATTTTCTGTAGAAAACCGGCTTAATAGGTGACATGATAAATTTATTTTCTGGTCTGCAATTGGAGGCCGTGAAACTGCCATCATGTGGTGCTCCAAGACTGCAAATAATAAGGAGGATGCATATTGACCTTATTCAGTTCAGCTATATATCACATAAACGTACAACTTATGGTCACAAGTATCTTTACAATAATGTTTTCTTGTAATGTCAAGAATAGCGTGAGTGAAATAGCATGTGTTGTTGATATTTATTATGGCGTTTAAAGTGTTGGAATAAAGACAAAAATATATCAAACTTACTAATCATAAACAACATATCAAAACTCCGATTATAAATATTAAAAATCGTTGTTTTCTTTCTGAAATTAAAATGATACAACATTTCATCCGAATTATTTCTTTTTTTCTCGTTCCATTAACGAATCAAAAAATCCTAAACTCAGGAGCGTGAGAGAACAATTGAAAAATAGTTTGTTCTGTGCGAAAACATTTAATCTGAACGTGTAACATGTAACTTTCATTCATTTGCATTATATTACCTAGAAATAGGCAAACATCAATGAAATTGTAAAGTTTGGGGACTTTCGCTATTTTGCAATGCATAAAGTATCTGGAACTGAGAGGTTAACGTTTGATCAATGCGTCAAGAAAGAGAGAGGGGAAGAGACAGGCAGACAAAGTGAGACAGAGAGAAACAGATAGAGAGAATTGCATAGTCTTTATAAATGTTAATTAAAGCAGAATAAGTACTTCGATGAACTGTCTATATATTGACATATTTTAATAACACCTTCATGGTTCGACATTCCCCTTTTAATTATATTATATTTCCATTTGCTAGTGCATCAATGATTGACGGGTTAGGTTCGGTGTACAAAAAGGCTGACCGTGTATGTAATGCACTACTTTCCTCAAACGTTTCATGTATCATGGTTAGATCATACGCGTGTCCACTATTGATAAAATACATATGAATACAAATAAAAACTGAAACAAAAAATAATCTAGGTATGAATTTTCAGTCCTGATTTTAAAACAAATAATCTTAAAACTATATTTTATTGCGGACACACTCGCCAGGATGTGAGGAGTTAATGTATAGTTAATAAAAATAGTTTTGATAGGTTAGTGGGTCCAGTATAAATATATTGTCACATAATTAGAAGCAACAAAAACTTTTAGTATGAATAAGATATATTTTGAATCATTTTGTTGCGCATGCATACAAAGCTATCTAGGGTAAACAGGTGTTTTTCCATACAAGCGACGGAACTAACATATGTCTCGCCCGAAACTACTTGCGGCTACGGACATTATAATCACGAAATGCACCGGTATTTTACCCTGAATATTACTCACTGTCCTATGGATTTAGGCAACATTAATGTATAACCAACACTGGTCACTTTGGATATGTTGAGGAAAGCACACTTGGTATTTCTATAGCCGTAAGGGTGAGTGTTAATTTGCATTTAATTTGATATAGTTTATTGCGTTTGTATTCATATCGTGTAATGATTCATTTATTACAATGCAGATTTGAAACGTTGTGAAATGTGAATTTCAAGATGCTACTAAGAGTTTAATGTATTATTATTTTCTCCTTGCGTTGTAATTTTCTACTTGAGTAACCTACGGGTATTTTATTGTTACCTTGATCTTGCAGTAAAACTGCTCCCAACCCAGTTTAGGAAGCATCTTACCTTAAAATAAAGGGTTTGCTAACATCTGGCACTTTTAATATAAGTGCACTGATTAATTTCTCTTTCGGAGCGCATAAATCTCTATCTTGTGGTGGCCCCCACTCTATTTTGCTGCACCTTCTGTCTCAAATCAGACAAGGTGCTAGCAATGACAGCCGTACAAACGATATTTAAGACCCCTTTTTCTACATTATTGCTTTGTCTCTTCATGTACAACTTAAGCATGTTAGCATGGAATATCATTAAATTACCGACTATGTCAATTGTATAGTCTGTCACCCTTAACATCTTTAACTTCGTAATGACCTTTTCACTCGACTACTCACTTATTTAAGCTATCAGGAAGAAGCAATATAACCTGATTCCTACATTAAAGTTTATATTTCGCACTTTCCGGTTATAATGCTTGGCATCACCGTGTCCCGATTTCATTAATTGATCAAGTGCCATCTGGCATGTATATTATAGTTTTTCTCGCTGATCTAACACGTACTGGTAGATAGGTTTTACGTCCTCGTTAGCTACGTCACCTGTCCATAATTCGCGTAGTATCCGCATTGGGCCTCGAACTGTTATTCTCTATAACAATTCAACGGGAGAAAACACTAAGCTTTCTTGCGGTACTTCACGGTACGCGAACAGACCCGTGTTCAAATAGCAATCCAACTCTTGCGGACGTTCGCACACATTTTTCGTAGGATGCATTTCAATGAACCATTAAACCGCTCTACCAGTTCATACCAAATCGTTTGCTATGGCGTAGTGTTTAAATGTTTGATGGACAGCAACCTACTTAATTCACTCATTAAGTTAGAGGTGAATTGGGCACCACAATCAGTAAGGATTTTTTCAGGCACCCCTACCATACTGAATATGTCAACCAATGCTTCAGCCATCCTTTTTGTCTCAACAATTGGTAACACAACTGATTTGGGATCTGATTGCGTAATCCAAAAAAGTAAGAACGCTACTTTCTTTCAGTAACTGATTGTATTGGTCCTACAATATCTACCTGCACTCTTTTAAACGGTGTATCTATTAATGGCGCCTGTTCTAAGGGCACCCTTGTAACCCTTCTCTTGCACGAGGTTTTCATACATACGTCACGAGACCTACAGAAACGTGTGATATTGACATTGACACCAGGCTAATATAATTCAGCAACTACTCTGCTGGTGGTCTCCGCCTTACCTAGGTGTCCTGCCAATCTAGACTCATCTGCCATCCGAAGAACTTGAGATTTTCATTTATGGGGTACGACCATTTGCCAATACCTCTTACCCTCCGGAGTGATAAACTCCCTATGAATTAGCTCGTTCTTCCGAACGAATCTCATGCTGCCCCTCCCTTGCAGTGTTTAATTTCGCCGGAATTGATTTTCTCAGCAATAGCTTTAATAGATTTGTCACTTTCATGTTCTTGTTTGAACTCGTCATGCGAAATTCCAGAGATCGGTTTAGTGACTATTAATATCTGAAACTCGTTGCTTCCTTGTCGGGTTTGAGCCCGCGTTTTGAATGCCTGGACCAAAGGTATCTTAAAATATGCCATCGTTTGAAAACGGTAATATTTAATATTGCCGATCGTGAGATCGTAAATAGGTTTTACAATACAAAGGGCATCAACAGATCGAATATACATTGGGACTCCCACCCGATCATTTGATTATCCTACGTTTGATCAGTACACCCGTGCAACCAGTGTCATGGAATACTACTATTTCTCGTCCATTCATGAAACCTCTCGTGGTTGGTACTCGCGCATCGGGGAAAGGACACGTGCCAAGTGATCGAATATCTGGTTCTACCTTCACAAGATTATCAGATATACCTTTACTTTGTACAACCACGGCTAACTTATCTACAAGTCTCTTTCTTTTAGGATATTGTGCTTGAACATGACCCCATTCCTTACATAAGTAACATTGTATAACCTGACGACCTGTATCCCTAACTGATCTACTTGCCTCTGCTGATTTCAAAATCTCCTTAGACATTGGTCTCGTAGAATGTTTTCCAGACTTACAATCTTTTTTAAACTACGGTATGGGTTCCCCCATGAGCATCCGCAAAGACATCGGCCTGCTTAGCCATATCCTGTACGTTTGAAAAGACTTTCTTATTCAGAAACTAGCTCAGTTCCATAGCAACTGTGTTCAACCATTGATCTCTGAGCAAGTTATCAGTTCAAACCGTCAAACGTTTTCACCGCATCGTATTCTAACGTTTAACTGACCAAAGGTTTCTCCCTTCTCGGGTTTGCGGAATCTTAGTTCAGTGAGCTCGAACCTTTTCAGAAGTGCTTCCTGTAAGACGTCGTAATTAAACACATCGTTTTTTGGAGGTCGTGAGTACAACTCCCGTACTTGACCATTTAATAAAGCACTAAGTAGCAGTTACCAGTCATTTCGACTCCACTTTTCGTTCTCGGTATATCGTCCTAACCGATGAAGATAATTATCCATGTTATCTTTTCCATCGTCAAAGAGGGATAATTTAAGACCCTTTAATTTGCTAGAGGCAGAATCGTGTTCTCCTTTTTTATCTTTTGCTAACTCTACCTTACGTTCGCGATCTCGTTGCATTAATCTTTCTTCTATCTCCAAATCTTCTAAATTTGCCAGTTTCTCTCTTTCTATCTTCTCCCTTCCTGCGTCCCATTCTAGCTCTGTTTTGTTCCTTTCAGTTTCCCTTTTAGCTTCCCTTTTGTTTTCCTTCTGGTCCAATTTCCTAGTCTGTTCTTCTTGAATAAATTTCCTTAAACGTTATCCCTCATACCCAAAGCGACCAAGTCCTTATGGGATGGCATGACTACTAGTAATATAACAAATATACTATTAAACACTAGACTAACCTTATCTTCCCGATGAAAGCAAACAAAACAATACTTTTAATCTGTGTATACTGCACCTACCGACCTAGCAAAACTAACTAAAAAAACACTACTTGAAACGCAATATGACAGGAAGTCCACACTAGAATATATACAATAGGTGCAGACTTTCACAAGGAAGATGATGACGATTCACTTGATCCAAATATCCCTCTTCTGACACCATTGTCGCATAATTGAAACCGATTGTGATTTGGAATAATTGAATAATTCCAACACAATGTGTGAAAGATGAAAATGTATTAATGTAATTAGTAAAAAAAAAGTATGATGTAAAAATACAATGATTCTCATATTCTCTCAACATTCAATTGATCCAATCACTCTATACTACAACACACACATAGAAAATAAACCAATACTATTATATCTATCTGATATACAGCTTCAAACATTCTCAGTTTCAAAAAATAGTACAAACTAAGATATTCAGATAATATCACGTATAGACTAGGATTGACATTGAAACAATCTCAAGTTTTCATATACGTTTCAAATATTCTGCACTGTCAGTAAGATTCACAAATCTCATGGAACTCCATAAAAATAAAAAAATCTCATTTGAAACAAATATGCCAATTGAAACAACAATTGGAATAAACATATGCTTATTGACCCTTGTACAGTCGCAAGATTCATACAACGGTAAACCACACAGTTTCACCACGTCACTCGGGTTGGCCAACTCTTGTATCGGCCGCACGCACCCTTCGTGGATCCATTACATGTACAGTCAGTCATACGTATAAACACGTTCAGACAGCATGCAGGACCCTTCTATCAGCTACACCTACAGTTGTGCCTCCACCACATGTACATACATAAGTGCATGTATACATCTTGATAGCTCTACTCGTTAGCTATACTCATCAAACTCGTTACACCCTTTAGACTCATTAGACTTGTTAGCCTCGTTAGACGCATGAAACGTATTAGTCTCGTTAGACTCCTTAGCCTTGTGAACTACAATAAAAACCAATCTGGTAATAACAATGAGTTTTGGAAAATACTAATACATTGAATTCTTGATAATAACTTGAAGTACATAGTTCAAAACGTTTCAAATCTGCGTTATAATAAATGAATCATTACACGATATGACAATACAAACTAATAAACACTTCGCATATCAAAAAAACATAAATTTAATACTCACCCCTATGACTATAGAAAAACAACATTTGCTCTCCTCAACAGATCCAAAGTGACAAGTCTGGTGTATACATTAATCTTGCTTAAATTCATAGGACAGTGAGTAATATTCAGGTAAAAATACCCGTGAATATCGCGATTATAATGTATAATATAAGAACCTTTCACCATAAATGGATAACTATTAACATTTGCCGATATGCCCATTAAGAATAGACAACTTAACAACATAATACTTAAAAAACTGACTGCTCCAGTAGCAGAGTGGTTTGTGATTTTCCTCAAATGCGCATGGTCGTTGGGTCGCTCCAAAGCTGAGTCACGAAAATAATGTTTGGCTGGTGTCAGTGTAAATGTGACTGGATGGGCCATCAAGCTACATGTTCGCTTCATGATGATTCAGTTACAAACATCACGATAAACTGTCACACTGCATACATCGTCGCAATATGACCTAATTGCATTTTTATATCGACGTGAACAATCGAAATCAACCACACACACACACTTACAACAAGTGCACGTAACAGTAGCATACAAAAGGGACTATGGTTTCTACTTACGCGTGTCCCAATCCATGAGCTGCAGTCCTGATGGTATTAAAAAAGTCTGATACACGGACGATTTGAACTCTGCCACCGATATCACATACGCCCCCAGCGGTCGAACGACCTAAACGGAAATAAAGAAACAATACTAGAATGACGATAAACTAAATAAAGGATTTTATTATTACTTTTCTGTTGTTATGATCTGATTCACATTTATAAATTAGACCAGTGCACGTACAATGGTATCTGACTATAAACTCAAATAGTCCTTCCACTAAACATATATCGCAAACATTATTAGTAGAATATACAATAAAACAAAATTTAAAAGCCAGGATCAAATGATCTTATGAACGATATTGATAAATCGGTACAATGTCATAAATAGTATTTATTGAAATGATACCAACACTATACCTCCCACAGTAGCTTCGACATGAATATGACACAATATACTAAGTAAATATTAATGAAACGCATTTCTTTACGCGTATTGTGGGAAAAAATGAGGAACATGTACAGAGTTTAATATTTAGAATCTCTCAGCACTTTAGAACATAACAAGACGTATGACTTTGAATATAAAAAACCAAATAAGAAAACACGATAAACTTAGAAAGCGAAACAAAAATGCTAAAAATATTTAAGGTTGCAAAGATTATTAGATCTTTAAGTTTTTTTTTTATTTAAACAAAAGTGAGTTTTATGTTCAATATTGAACGGGTCACATAGTCTTTGTGTCTAATTTCAGTGGCAAATTCGTTCCACGTCAATGGGCCCTGTTATGAAATATAACTTTGTCCATATGACTTCGCTTTCATAGTGTGATACATGAGTATACGATTGTTATAAGAGGAGCATCAATTGTTTCTATGTACACACTGACGATACCACATCTGAAATTTGTACTGGAGTCCATTTGTGCAAATTAGGACAGAGAACAAATGTTTTGTTTGATTTTAGATTAAATGGATAGCACTGTAATGTACATATTAGCGTGGAAGTGGGATCTGGTCATGAAACTCTAAGAATGATCCGAACAGCGCAGTTTTAAACGTATCGAAGTGTGTGGAGTAGATATTGAGGCAAACTAGACATAATTGATTGACAATAGTCCAGTTTGTGAATTACTAATGAGCACTAACATGCTTTAGGGGCATCAACTGAATGATACTTGCAAATAGCGCTGATGCGCCTCTGCTCAAAATATGCAGTATTGCATATGTTCAAGACATGTTGGTGATATGTGGGATTACTATCCAATGTAACACCTAAGTTTTTTACATTGTTAATGTAATGTTGGTGTTGCAGAAATGAATTGTTTGAGGCAGAGGAAGTGAATTAAGAAGTTTTTTATACGTGTTCAGGATGGTCAAATATGTGTCATAGTTCATCTGCAGCTTGTTGCATGTGATCCCTACTTTCACATCAGAAGGGCACCTCTCTACTCCTTGGATGGTAGCATCAACATTAGTTGGGTAGCTCGAGTTATATAGTTGGGTCTCATCATAGTACAATTGGTGAGTCACTTTATGATGATATAGGAAACTTGAGAGCGGCTACTGAGTGTTTATAATGAATAGAATATATGCGAGAATAGGCCCCAGTGGAAAACCATCACATAGATAAACTGAGTAAAATAGTGTATTCCATTTGCAGAGCAAATGGGTGTCTTGTTGACCAAGTAAGTCTTTAATCTCGTTCAGTCTATATTGTGAATGACAAATACATCCTGCAGACGGAGAAGTAATACAGCATGGTTTATTGTGTTAAATGCAGCAGACATAGGAAGTAGGGTGTGGACTGTAAACGTTCCGCTATCCAAAACAGAGAGAATGACATTAACTACATTTAGAACAGTAGTTTTAGTACTGTGACAAGGACGATATGAAGATGGTACATTGCTAACAAAAACTATGAATTCAGACAACATTCGCAAGAATTATCTGTCTAAGATTGTCAATATGAACTAGAGATTATAGAAGGAGTGGTAGGTCTTCGTTAAGGTCAAATGTTGGTTTTATCAGCAGTGGCTTTCCAATAACATTTGCGAAAACTGATGGGAATTTCCCTTAAAAAAATCGAGGTATTAACAACATATGCTAGTGAAGGCAATATCGGACAAAAGCACTCAAGCAGCAGTACTGTTGGACAAAGATCGAGTTCACGTGACTCTGGTGCACTCTTTATCACTATTGTCTGAAATAAATAGATAGATACATTTTCAAAAACTGTGATAACGGTTGTCGCTAAAATTCTGTATCGCAACTGCATGGTGACGACGAGTCAATTTAAATTGTGTTCTCCAGCTTATATCGAATGGTTTTTATTTGATCAAGGAAGAAATACACAAACAGTTCCGGAAGGTCTAATGGAGATAATGTAGTGATGCACATTGGTTCATTGACATTAGTTTGTTACCAATCTCGAAAGCTATTTGCAACTCAAACTATACGTGATCGTATTCCAGCAGAGGGATAATTTCGCCCAATTAACTCGGTTTGTGACGTTCTTCTTAGCGACTTCATACATTTGTTTCTGAATATTGAGTTTGGGGAAAGTATCAAGCATATTCTCTTTAAGGCGTAATATTTCAGCAGTGCGAAGCTGAAATATAACACTGCTATACCGCAATTCTTAGTTGTACGCAATTGGTTGCTGGGGCATGTGTGTCGAACAATGACCAAAGACAGCTAAAGAATTATTCTGCTTACAAGAGGTAAGCACGTTGTGAGGATTAGTTGGATGGCATTTATTAGCTGGTTATATTTATCATACGCGAGTTGTATATTAGTTGCAAATAAATTTGGATGGTTAGGGAATGATACATCCGAATGGCAAATAATATAATGCAGAGGTGATATGATGCAAGTTTGTGGTACACATGTGTGGACCGTTGGATATTATGAGCTGACCATGAGGAGCAAGCAGGTTTTTTCAACAGTTGGAATTCTGAAGTAAGGTCAAGCTGTTAATTATATAACTGAGATTCACAATGTAATCATTTGCGAAAATGAATTCAACCTTTTTTTGTTAACAATACACGAAAACACGTTGTAGTTTTGAACATCCAGTATACCCAATGAGGAAATCAAGGGAGATTCATTTTCGTTTCGTTTCGTTTATAATCCAACCCTTTGCAAAATATAGAACTATATATTGCTGTCAAAACTTTACAATAATTTCTTCATCAACGAAAAGGAAAGAAAGAGATTCAAATCCAAAAGGATCTAGTGTTATAAATTAATTTCACATCCTCAAATTTATGTATCACACTATCAATGCCTATATATTTACTTTAATAATTCCTAATAATGTTCTAATTCATGTTCTCAAAGAGAACTTTGAATTACAATTAATAGTCCTAGCAAATGTCTTATCTCAAATTATCTAAATACAACATTCAACACATCTGTAGACTGATTTTAACACGTAAAAAATATTAAAGAAAAACAAAACTGAACGTAAGTGTTCAGTTCTCGTTGTATATACATATTGAAGAGTGTATTATGTTCATATATCACACTAAACCCCAAGTAACTGCTCCTACTACTCAATCTAATATGTCAAAATACCAATTCATGTAATCAAAACCATTTACAGTCGAATGTACATAGGAACGGAAAGATACATAATTTTTAAAACTGGGATTCTACAGTTGCCATGATGGATACACTTGTCAACACATTATGTTGAATCCGGTAACAGTTACATTGTGAAATATGGAAAAGTAATGAACAACGGCAGATGACATACGGGAAAACAATCTTACTCCTGTAAATAGAAAATGTAGTGATTTGAGCCGCTGTGCCTCTTTAAAGTTTCTGTCACACATATTAATCAGTTAAGATAAAATTAATTATTCTGGTCAATTTACCAGAAGGTCACATTAGCTATTACTATACAATTGATTTTCCAAATGACACATAGCAACCATCACAATAATGAGAAATTTGACAAGTGTAGATGTAAACCTAACAAATGCTC
This sequence comes from Unio delphinus, assembly GCA_029339505.1. NCBI lineage: Eukaryota > Metazoa > Mollusca > Bivalvia > Unionida > Unionidae > Unio > Unio delphinus. Next base: position 2,279,683 of record JAQISU010000072.1, on the reverse strand, counting down.
AAACTATAATTGATATAGATCAGGCTTGTACAAAGAAATCACGACACAATTAATTAGTACCTCATTAAATATACCATACATCACATATCGATATATTGAAACCAAAGTAATAACTCCTCCGTCACTGGGATAATGCATATATTAGACGTTAAGGGCATTTTCGTTTCTATTTAAGAGAGAGAGAGAGAGAGACAGAGAGAGAGAGAGAGAGAGAGAGAGAGAGAGAGAGAGAGAGAGAGAGCGTACCGTCAACTTCAATATCAGAACGGTCAATGGAATACAGCCAATACCTAATTATTAAAAAAGAAGTCATACTATGTATTATATTACGAAAAGCCAAGACCATGTATCCATAGTGATTTGCGTGTTTTAAAAAGCATAGCTTAGAGGCGGTACAATATAACATCTTCTATTAAAATAAAAGCATCGTATATTGTGCCTTTTACAAATGCGCTGTAATTGATAACAATGGACTATATTCTGAGAAACTCCTATTAATCGTAATATTTTCATAGCGGAAACTTTAGCAGAATCAACATCAAGTGATATAAGAATTTCAACGTGAATGATTTTAATTTACGAAAATAGGATCAGACTAGGATTTGTGTAACCAAAACAATTAAAATCATTCAATATTACACGTTGACCTTAGCCTCTTTGATATATGGCTGTCTGGTGTAGCTATATTGGTCTTCTAAACTTAATATTAAATCTACAATAATTAACAATAAAGCCTGACAAAGAAAACATTTAAATAATATACCCTGATACGGGGGAGTATTAGAACTTTTAGCATTTGTCTTTATGTATTGCTTAGTTTTAAACCTGACTTAAATAGCACACATCATCGATTACAGTTGACACAGGTAGGAAGAGATCGACGATCATTTTAATACTGTTTCTTTCCAAACATTGCGCTAGTCTGAGATGTTTCACCTGTACAATACCTTAACTATTGCTGCGAAAATGATATGTTGTAAAATCCAACTCATGACGCAAGGAATAACTAACAGCTGTTGGGGCAGCAATTTTAAAATCTTCAATTATTAAAACTCAAGATAGCACTTTAACATTACTTCAATATGGATGCAGTTCTTGATTTTTTAAAATTAATATCATGTATCTGAGGTTTTTGTAATCTTTAGCTAAGCAATTACCTTTGCAAATTTGACATGTGATTGTCGTCTTTGATTTAACTCCACTTTTTTCTCCTTGCATTTGTATTTTTGTATTTCCATCTTATTAAACAGTTGCATTTTTTATACTCGTGTTTTTTCTTGTCTAAATTTATATTTCGATCATTTCCTATTGAATCTAAATATGTATTATTACTATTCATGCGGTTCTAAAAACCTTATATGTTTAATTTGATTATATAACCCTATCTACAGACTAACCAATTTTCAAACCAGTGTTTAAACAAAAGAGATGATATTTGGAATGTTTCAAATGTTAAAATAACAAAAATGTATCTATTCTATTATGGGTAGGACATTAAAAAACTTTGAACACCTAATACAACCGTCGTAAAGGTTATTGCTTTCACTAATGATTTTTCGCACTGTTATTAAAAAAATATCAAGAACAAGGATAATGAAATTTAGGAAATACTGTCAACTTATCCTTTAATTACAAATGATAATACTCTTTCTCAAGGATGCGTTGATGAAGCCGAACTAGTTTGGACTATAAAGAAATTTAAAATTCCCCGAAATATTTTTGCTTGAAATACTTTACCTGTAGTCGTGTCATTTCAATAATATTTATCTTTGTAATGGATATAATGGAAGATAAAAAATGGGTATTATAAAAATTCAAACGGTTAACTCCATTACAATATATATCATAAGATTTCTCGGTATGAAATATACTGCCTATAATTTTGGTGTCGCCATCATTCTTTGCAAAGAGAAAAAATATAAAAGTGTATGGTTCGTGTGTATTTAAACACACATTTTGTTGAGGTACTCGTTGCTGATATATCTACGTGCTAAAGACATACACATGTCTGGCGTCTACTAAATCAATGAAGGCATAATGAACCAATTGACTCCACAAATAAATCGTTCTGACGGCTATTAGGAAGACAACATATAATATTGGTCAAAATAATACGAAACTTAAAAAAGCTCTGCGAACATACTCCTAATAAACATAAACTTGTTTTTGATGTCCGTTTAATCTTTATAATGTCCACTCGGTAGGTACATTGCGATTGTAAATATCACTTTAGTTATGTATGTTTGTGTCTCAACCAATGTAGGTATGCACGAAAACCTGAGAGTCGCCTCCCGTAGAAAGAGAGTTTCTTTCTGAAGGCTTCTTGTATACTCACTTCTTCTAAATGTACTAACCGCAATATAAAGACAATATGCAACAAAATGTTCATATTAGCACGCAATATATATATATATATATATATATATATATATATATATATATATATATATATATATATATATATATATATATATGTATATATATATATATATATACAAAGACAATATGCAACATATATTCATATTAACATGCAATATATATATATATATATATATATATATATATATATATATATATATATATATATATATATCCTGCACATGTTTGGATATGTCTTGCGTAAATACTCTTACTTCGTGAAGAGCATGACTTGGTCAGATTCACGATACTTTCTTGATCCGATGAGAAGGTCCCAATTTTTAAGATCTTGTAAATATTTAGATCCATCAATCATCATTTTATCTTCATGTTGATTCACTCTAGAAGAAACGTGCTGGATCTCTCCCCTCTGTAAACAAAAGAGGAAACAAGCAAAGGCAAAATGATCTGGTGACAGCAAAACTGTCTCTATATAGCCCAAAATGGAAATTATTCGAAAACGATATAGTAGCTATTACCAGTTAGTTAATTAATCTAATACTGAATACCTTATACAAATGATCGGTTAAAAGTTCCATAAACGTATTTGTGTTTTGCGGGTGGGTGGGGGTGGACGGAGGAGATAGATAGGTGTGTTTTTATTTATGCGACTGGTAACATCACGTCAAGGAGCATCAAGTAGCTAATCTTTTTAAATGTGTCGTTGGTTTCATGATTCAAGTAACTAAACAAAAAACAAAATATTCAAAATATTGATGGATCAACATGAACAGATAGATCATGATATAGGAAAAGAAAAGTATATATATTCTGACTTGGACTCCGATCAGTATGTTATACCGCAATGACGATCCGGTTGTGCAAGGAATGATAATGATTAATACCGTGAACAATTTACACGACCTGCCTTTGAAAGTATATCACCATATCGTACCGATCCCCATATTAGATTGCCTCTTGAATGCGTGAACGTTAAAAACTGTAGTTCTAGGCAACATTGCAATATTTTAAGTGAACACGCGATTCATTTTACGGCAAGTCTAACACCTCTCACCCGACAATACTCAATTCACTCTACCAGATGTGTCAGCCGCAAAGTCAGTTGAAATCCCGACCATATTAGATGAACACCCGGACTGCCAGTATATCCGATTGAACCTCAACCAATGGGCACCACGTGTGTCAGAACAGAAGGATTTAGGCCAGCAAACGTTAAGGCATTCAACCAGACACCGAAAAACACTCGACTGGCTAGGACAGTGGGCGTATTCGCAGATTGTTTACTACGTATGCATTACTGAGATCTGTATATTGAGTTCATGCCTCTTTTGTTGTAATATACAATGGGAACAATGCAAAAGAGCCACATTCGTGTAAACTAAATAAAGCAATGTAAATTAAATACCGCAAGATATTTGGAGGATGGCAATTCAAAGCATATTTTAAATGAATAGTTGTACTACATTCAGGTTTTCATGTATTGTCTGCAAGGAGACTAAACTGGGTAATCTCTGTTTGTAATCATATTATATGCATGATAGTTTCCTGTTCCCAATCATTACATTTAAATATATCTATATTTCGGCTTCTTGAAATTATACTTCATTTAAATGTACATAATTTGATTTCTTTATGGATAACATATCATGATTGAATTCATTAATTTATTCAGCCAATATTTTATTAGCCGTCGTTCCAGTAAATAGTCGGTGACCTTTTCCATTTACATCGCACGCGCATACCATTAACATTTTACACGTAAGTTTTAATTCCTTTTTGAATCTTATTATTTCATCACACGTGCGGTAGGGCGAAGAGTGTGAATTGAGTATGACTACTTCATATCATTTATACATTTCACAATTTGAATAGTATAAGGTGGGATAACAATCAGCTAATATCACTAGACGCATTTCGTTTTTACATCAGTTGATCTCAGTTTTCATTAAAACGCACGTATAAGTTGTTACCTAACATGTATGAGTTAGTATATCACATATTGGTGAAGTTGTATATTTTATGTTACAATTTAATAAAACTTAATTCAATGTAGGTGTTTCTATTCTAAATATATTAGCGATGCATCCAGATTTCTAATAAAACTATTGCCTCAATACTCCTATCATAAGGATAAATGTTTCTTGTCGTGGAACCATCACTGGTATCATTTTTATATCAAGTCGTTTTTTCAGCCTTGACTGAGTAAGTATAGACGTTTGTATTATAAACTGTGATTACACCTTAGATTGTATCACTCTCCACATAATTTATCCGAATAGATTGCAGCATAAGTTAAAGATCAATGGCTCATCTAATCCCCAATCCATCGGCTCAGGGCATTATTACACGGGTGCTTTCAATATATAATACCTTATCATGCTAATTTTATTTATAAATACATTGAAAGCGCAATGAAGTTAAACGAATATGCATTGTGTCTCAGATGGCAATGTGCCACAAATCTTACTTCATTGCTTTAGTTTGGCGGAACTTCAAATTTTAAGAAACGGCTCTGAATTCGGAGTACAGGTGTTGTAGTGTGTGCTCTATACTTAACCCTCGATTATTGTCATAAGAACTGATCAGACATTTCACCTGTGCAAGACTCTAAAATTTAAATTGCTTCCATCCACTTTGATGTTCATATTTGTAATGTCAGCCGTTTATACAATGAAATATTTAATAACATTGCATGTTTGACATCAGAACAATCATTTTAAGAGAGATATTCAAGGAGACACATCAAAGAAAACAAAATCTTACCTGGTCTATTACAAAATATTTAATGCGGACAGCAATTGATATACTAGCATCTTCTATTCCACTGTAAAGCTTGTGCACCTAGTTAAAATAAACAAATATTTGTACAATGATGACAATCAATTATGCCATGAAAATATAAACCAAAATGATGTGTTGCATTATAACATCCTTCTTAGAGAAGCCAGTTCATGGTATCATCTATAAAGAAAATACAACACGCATATAACTACATTTGCTATATAGAAAGGAAAAGAAGAACATCAAATTGTCTACATTTCAGTAAAGGGGCGTGCTTTTTTACTTTACGTTTTGTTATTACATAGTTTAATTAGAATACTAACTAATTATTACGAAGAATTAGTTTCATTGCAGCAAAATTACATGAATGTATATGAGCATCTATATTGAAGTTTCTATAGAGTAAAACTAATAAAACCTTTACTAAAACTAATTTGGGATCATGTCTCTAGACGAACAAATAAGGTTCCATGCAGCCAACTGACATATTATTTCGTTGCATTTGAAACGAATGTAAATTTACAGGACTCTTTGTATACCCAAGAGCATATGTTTTAATCAAATCATGTACGCGAATTAAACGAATGTTAATTTATTAAATGGTTATGGTTTACAATACTTACACCGTGGACAACATGTATCAAATATTCTTTTAGGTCTTTCATAGCTTCAGCATCTCTATCAGGCGCTCCAGCGGCATTTGCGAGCGAATAGAAGCTGCAAGTAGAGATTATATTTAATTATATACTCGTTTTCATTCACAGGAGTAAGTAACGTAGTAACTGGCCGAACATATAAATGCAGGTGATTTGATTTTCCAACTCATTGCCAATCAGAACAAACCTTGTAAGTTGCCAACATGAGATATTTGATGAACGTCCAAAGGTCTGAAATGTTATCGAATGATGTATATCAAAACACACATATACATATCGGTCATACGAATCTATGTTGACACCGAAATATATACTGTCAGGGCTAATATCTTTGCAAAGACATTTAGATAACGATTAATGTTAAACGTCATGAACCAAGTTAAAAAAAATTGACATTTGGATGCAGCTATAATTGTAAAAATATATATGTATTCATACAATATTAAATAACATACATAAATAGATAAATAGAGAGATAGAACATATCGTTTGCCACGAAGACCCATAATTTCCAAGAAATCATTTTTTACAGTGTCCGCTTCTGACCGCCGGAGATTGTAACTTCTTTCTCCTAATCGAATGTTCCCATTCGAGTTAATAAGGAATATATATATATATATATATATATATATATATATATAGATAGATAGATAGATAGATAGATATATAGATAGATAGATAGATAGATAGATAGATAGATAGATAGATAGATAGATAGATAGATAGATAGATAGATAGATAAATATATCTGTGTTTTGCTTTTCTTATCCACGTACAATTGCCATAGTCCTTTATCTGCCATTGCAACGACATCGACAGCGTATTTATGTACCTGGCGAGCTTGAACTGTGAATGGAATGTTTAAACGAAAATCACATTTAGTTTGCTTCCATAAGTTAGCAAATTTAATACTATATTCTTTTTAAAAATTGTAATTATAGATGAGTTTTTTTATGAGCAATGACATTGCGATCCCAAATAAAGTACGATTTCGGTACACATGTATTGCCTAAGAAAGTACAAAGGAAGAAACATATTAGATCTAAATTGCAATTTTACAACTGTACAATTCTGAAACAATATGGTCTTACTATTCCAGTTTGTTGTAATATCTTACCATTTTTAGTGGTTGTTCTACCATAGTTAATTGCTCCTGTTGGAAATATGTTCTGTAAACGTGCAACGTTAGGTCGGGCTGAAAATATATCATCTGGATTGATTACAAGATTCCGTTTGTCTGGGCCATATTGGAGACGATCAATATGATTATCTTGTACATTTTGCTCAGTGACATTTGTTTGTTCTGTAAATATAGACTATCTTTATCATATTAATATTAGTTCTTTACTATGAAAGTTGCGATACTACTGGTAGTATCTGTCAAAGATTTTCAAACAAAAATAACGAAATACAATATAATCCCAATGAGGGATATGTATTAGCGGGGCAAATGATTTCATATAATTGATCTTTTTTAACTGTCCTCCTTTTTTGTTTTCTCTTTAAATTAAAACAGGCAATCATGCATTAAACAGTGACTGAAAGAACCAGCATAATAACTATTTATTCGAAATTATATGAATTATCGCATGTCGCAAAAAAGGAAATAATTAATTCACTAAACATTCTATTTTATTAGCGCAATGGTCTGATATAATACATGTTTCACTTTGTTGCTTCGGCATGGCAAAAAAAAAAAATAATCTCCCCTCATAGATAATGTTGTAAGTAAAGCAAAATATTGACAACCGTTATTTTCGGCTGGCATTCCACTTTGTATATATTCTTGATCCTCAAGAACATATCGTTTGCCACGAAGACCCATAATTTCCTAGAAATCATTTTTTACAGCGTCCGCTTCTGACCGCCGGAGATTGTAACTTCTTTCTCCTAATCGAATGTTCCCATTCTAGTTAATAAGGAATATATATATATATATATATATATATATATATATATATATATATATATATATATATATATATATATATATATATATATATATAGATAGATAGATAGATAGATAGATAGAAAGATAGATAGATAGATAGATAGATAGATAGATAGATAGATAGATAGATAGATAGATAGATAGATAGATAGATAGATCTGTTTGTACTTGTTCGTGTCTGTGGTATGCATGTTGAGTGTGTCTTTCTGTATTATCTAGAAGGATATCAGTCAAAGTTTTGCTTACATGGTCTCTTTGCTTGCACATTAGAAATGTATATCGCAGTTTATTTGTACCACTAGCAATTTTCACATTTTTTCAATAGCTTTAAAACATTGAACATTGTGTCCGTAGATGAAACGTCTGATGTTGATGTTGAACTAAAAGGTAATAAAGTGTTGCCCTCTGTCCGGTAAACAGAAGTAAAGACACGTAACGATAATATCAGTTAAAATACGTGCAACTACAAATTTATTTTGGGTTTCAAATGTTGGATTTTTAGTGGTGAATTTATTTAAGGTGTTTCTATACGTATCCAAACACAGCACGATTAAACAAATGCAAACCACATGAAAATAAAACTCATGGCTAATACAGATTCTTGATGGAATCATATGACAACAAATTCGCACAGACATACAAGATAACGATAAGATATATAATGGAGCTTGTCTTCACGTCTAGATTCATGGCATCAATGCTAGCAATCAATACTCTAGTTGCATTTGAAATAATATGTTTGGCAGAGTATATATGACATAAAGATTCAAAATATTTAAATCTTAATGAATAAATTTGCCTCAAATAGTTGTGTACACTAATCAACAGTTCTGCATCGAACTATGTCAAGCTAAATAGTTTCAAAACCCACTCGTAACACATTGTAAACACATTCCTTTTGTGTCGCTTTTATCAGTTTATTTTTAGCTTAATTCATACAGCTGTTATTTTCTACGTGAACAATTTAGTAATTGAAGACTGTAAACGCTTTCGAGGCATTCTGCATTTTTAAAACATTAATTTTATGTTGTGTCTTGTATATTTAGTCACTGTTTGAAATGAACCAGTCATGGTTTTCTTGATTGAACATGTTTAAAAGATTGGAATTGTCAAACTACCATTGAGATCGATTTACTGAGATAATTAAATATAGCTAACTAGCTGTACAAATATCAGCATCATTGCCAATAATACTTGATCGTGTGAGAACTCGATTGCGAATGACTGTCTCAGTGATGAATTCATATTTAGAGTGTTTTGTCTTTATTCTATTTTGTTTGTAATATTTGATTGGAAGCTAACAACGGACCTCAAGTAGTGTCAGCGGAATTTTTTCTATACATTGAAAGGTCTACGGATGGATGTCCGATCGTCACCTTACAATTGTTTTGAATTATTAAAAGTAACGGCCATTTGAATGTCTTTAATTTGGTCTCTTCCATATGCCATAAAATGACAACTGATACCAAAATATCAAACTTTCCAGTCAGTTTGACAAATACATGCTAACAACAATCTTGCAATCAAAGAAATAATAATCAATGTTTCTCGAATCTAAAATGGAGATGGACATTTGCATAGTTTAGCGCCAACATATAGACGGTAATTCAGATAGTAAAGCGTCCACCCATTAATATGGAGACGGTAATTTATAAAACTTAGCGCCCAACCTTCAGCGTCCAAGATATGTATTGTCATATCATTCGCCACGTAATTAAATGTTACAAAAAGCGTGTGATACAAAACATTTCTTATTCATAATCAGTGAATTAGAGTAGTATACTCGCCAATAGTTAGAAGGATTTGTAATGCTATATGACACACTTCATAGTAACAAAGAAAAGAGCTGCGATATGAACCAATGGGTTTCTGCTCGTTTGAAATTCTTTTTCAATAAACGAAAAAAAAAACTGAAGGCTCTTTCCTCTGAGACAATATATTCATCGATGATTACTCATCCCAGGTCAGTCTCACCATCGACGCAATATCACGTAAGAGATTGCAGCTGATTCATTAAGACCCACATTTAATATTGTAAGAGTAATGACATTACAAGTCAATGTCATCCTTGCCTAACGTTTGCTCCAAAGACAAATAATACTGCTTGAGAACATATAAGTAGCCTTTGCTAAATTTGAAACGTTTCCAAAGCTACAAATATTTTACTACATTTAGTTGTCAACAGATATAATACTATTCCTGATAAGTCTAAAAATAAAATTTAGCCATTCATAGTTCAGTTGCACTTATTCTGTGAAACATTAGATGATTCCAAAATATGAATAATCACGGAAACAATTTGTGAGAATATATTTGTTTCTTGGCACAGCATAGATATTGGTCATAACTGCGATTAACTTTTGACTGTTGCACTTAGACATGTAATCCACCTTCACGGTGATATGTGTGTGTCTACATTCTTATCCCCAAAAAAGCATTAATCGAACCCACATTTTAAAGAGGAACGTTGGTTGTGTTACGATCATATATTTCAGATTTGACATTGTTTATTATTTGACGCCTTCCATTTCTGACACGGGTTACGCTGCACGACACTAGAAAACATAATTTCAAAACGATAGAAAATTGTGTATCCTCCTCACGAATTGCTTCTGTGTTTCGGTAATAACAATTTGTTTGTGTCCCATTCCATATCCATGATTTGTGTTGATTTCAACGAATCAAAAGTGGCAATAGTCTCTAGTTAGTATTTGGTGTTTGCTCAGCAAACAGCGTGGTGTTTGTGCATTATCAAGTTGTAAAACGTATTATCTTGCTATTTTTCTGTATCATAGAGAATCGATAGAGATGACGTTTCGAAAAGTAATAAATCACTGTGAGAACAATTTCAGCACTCTCAGGAATACCACATAGTATACAACGAAACTATTCGATTTGGGGTTTATTTTTCCTTGCTACAAAGGAAGAACTCAATATTATGTAATGGAGAAACTAGTTTGATATTCGTAATGCACACTAGGAGAGGAAAAATGTGTCATTCGTACTAAACATTGCATCGTGTTACTGTTTATAATCCAAAACGTCAATGATCTAAATGCATACTAATATAATGTTTTATGATGAGGGAGGATGTCATTCGTGATGAAACCGGTGTATTTCTTTTCTTGAGATTTAAGCTTTACATCACCATATGCAATGATATAATCCTATTAGCAAAGGATGCAACTATTTTAATGCGACATGTAGAAGTCTCATACGTTGAGCATAATCACGTACGAATGTTCAGTAATATTAAAATATATATCATGCCAAAATGAACCAAAACTATATGTTGACATAATGTCGTGCTCGCTTTAAGCTGACCCTGCCCGCGTATTGATCACGACGGTTCACCTTTAAAATATGCTGAGATTAATAAGATTTTATAACCGATATTTGAAATGTTAGCATTTCCAACCTGCCCAACTCAATACAACATAAAGTGGTACAATTATCTAATGGGTTCTACCATTCAATGTACAAAATATGGAGATGCTGAAGGACAACTAGACTCTAGGCTTACACTCGGAATGAATGGCAACCACAACTTGTCCACTATAAAATATCATACTACCCGTGTAAGCTAACATTTGCGCGATTACAAATCCGGGCGCAACAAGACATTGGAAATCACGCTGATGAATATGTTTAACGCACACAAACCCACTGCTGAAAATCGTTATGCTAACGGCATACTGCAATGTGAGTACCTTGGGCTTGTATAACCAAGGATGACAAAGATTAACAATTTATTACTGTACAGGCCCAGCTTTGTGTTTCAATAATACTTTGTGAACCTTGGACTTTACAACGAACAAGATAATCACAATCGTTTTCGAAATGGAAATGAAAATATATTTGACATTTTGATTGTTGAATCATCCGTTCCTACGTACATGTTTTAGAAACTTGATACTGAACACAAATAGTGAATCAACCTTAGAAGAAATACTTGAAGATCTGCAAACATTTGTATGCATATATTTTGCATTGGCTATTTCAGAGGATATCCTTGGGAATATATATATATATATATATACGATTTTTATTCGATGTCAGGGTCATCTTAATTTAAGCAACACAATAAGAGCACTTTTGATGATGTCGCAATTCTCGGATGCAACTCCTTATTCACATAACAATTAACAACAACAAAACAATTGACAAACAACTTATCGGGAATTTGATATAAACGCTACAGTAAACGTTTACTAAAGCAGAAATATAACAAGTTTTTGTATTATATGATGCATGTCTGCTCAATATTCCACGAATGATTTGATTTTGATCTTTCCTGGGACTATACGGCCAGTAGAGGATTTATTACAACTTAGTAGGACTGCAAATTCTTAATTCCAATGAATCATGGGGTGTTCTCCTTAGAGTAGGATTACGTACAGTGATTGCTCCTCGTTATGGCTTTTTAGGTGACGTTTTCCATCCTGGGACTTTTTGATTTTGGTTGTCCTATGCTAAATCCATTGCTACGTTTTTAACAAGTATTATTTTCATATAATCTCACAAAAGCAAACATGTTTGTGCTGAATGCAATCGGTACCTTTAATACATTATGATACATTAATATACGTACGATGAGTATGTCACACTTTCCACTTGATCTTTTAGCACATCTGGCTGTCATGAATGCTACATTGTCTATGTCTTGGTAGTAAGCAACGTCCTAGTTTTCAAAGAAAGTAGTTAAGGATTAGATTTGTATTTATATGTAGGGCTAGTTCGGTATCAAACTATACATATTTTTCAAATCTATCTCCCACTAGGCCTTTTAAACCTGGTTACATTTCGATGAGTTACTAACTAGGGAAATAAATGAGCTACATTATTGGGGTTAGTGATGTGAATAATTAGTTAGTGGTATTTGAAAGATTAGGTAGGTATGTCAAACAATAGGCCAAGTTGATCACAGGCTGACAGTTTTTAAACGTTACAATTATGGATAATGAGTTGTACCAAACAGAACATGTTAATCGTTAAAATAAGACTAACGACTGTTGTGAAGTGTAACAGTTTATGTAAATCGAACTCGGATGCTGACAATAAACAAGATATAGAGCACAAATCATTGCACTACAATAAAAGATGTTCAACGACACTCAACTGCTCCTAGTGCTGAAATAAATGTCAACACGTCATTAAAAGAGAACTGAAATAGACAACTATATGACATACGTAATTCCTTCAAGCAACTCATTGCTGGAATACAAATAACGTGATAAAGATTGTAGACTGTTCTTAGTTATCTTGAAGAAAATAAAACCTAACTATTATCATATCCAATCTGATTCAAGTATGATGCTGGTTGATGTCTTTCAAATTTAATTCGAACAAGGTATTGCAGCAGTATATACAAGAACATTTATACGTGTATCTTGAACAAAACGTGCATCAGGGACAATTTTAACTAAGAAAAACGGTTAAAAATATTTAGTACGTTTAATTTCAGGAAATAGTTAATTTAAAATCTGTACCTGTAAATTCGTATATGTAGAACAAAGAATATTTAACAAGGAAATCAAAACAGGAAATACATTATATGATTGATACAAAGAATGTCTATTCATAACACACACACTTTTGTATTTTCTTGAAAGGAAGTTCAAACAATATAGAAAAAATAAGCGTTATATTATATGCGAATGCGACAAAGCAGAAATTAGAGGTTCAATGTATTAATATATCAAGATGTTACCTTATAGACAGGTAAAGGTGAAGACGTACATTATCCAACATAATTAGTTGTTGGTATGCCGATAAAAATATAGTGGCACATAACCAGATTTCACAATTGACTATTGCACCATACATTACATGAAATATTTTAAGCTTATATACAGCGATGTTAATATTCTGTTGTAATAAAGATTTGGTCTAAACCACAAAGTGGCAGATAACTTACACCAAACGTTTTGTAAAACTTAGCAATTGATATATTTTCTGAAAATTCAAAATAAACATAGAAAATGAACGTGTGAATTAATTACCAAATCATTTCAAGATTTCTATCACATTTCAAACACATAAATCGTTTCGAATGATCGCGATTATTTGCATAACCTGCTGATTTATTACAATATGTCAGTGAAAACGTTTAAGTCCAATAGATCATTTTTAAACAAATACTTAGTATCATATTATATCAAAACAATTCAAACAATGAAAGTATAGACATGATATAAATTATAAATGAATACTGATTCATCCGGTCCCATTGTAAGTATAGGTTCTAACAGGACGTATGAAATTATTACATAACATGTGCGTGTGTAATATCAGAGGATATTTCGACCAAACTGATAAGGAAGGTCAGGATTTGATTACCTAGTTTGAGTTAATGATTTAACAAATATGAGGTAGACCATCAATTCTTTTCACAAATGATGATACTCATCACTATACTATATTAACATACACAATGTTAGCTACGTGTTTTACAAAATCGAGCTATTGTTGCAAATGTGAAACTTATTATGTTCAAAGTAAGTTTGACGTGCTTGTTTTATATTTTCCGATATATTGTTGAACACGGTTAAATTAAACATATCGATGCTACAGTCAAGTATATCTTAAATCGCATTGCTTGCTAGGAACATGTACCTGAAGCAATGTTTTGTGTATGACTGTATATGATCATAAATTTTGCTCATATTTTACCACAACTGCTGTCCCCTTATCAATTACCTGTATAATTGAAGTCTGACTAATACCATTATTTAACATGTATCCGTAGCAATGCAATTTGTAATATTCGGCTCCAAATTCGATTATACAAAATATAGTTTCATGCTTGTAATGTATGCTTGGTAAAATATTGATTCCAAAAGTTGAATATGGTGTGGAATATTGATTACTGAATGTGTGTTTATCATAATAACTGACGAAGCATCAGAGAAATTAGTCGACTGTTTGTGTTCCGTTTCATCCTCGATCATCGTTTTAAATTTGTCACAACCGCCTAACTTTAACTAATAAAACTACACAGTCTACATACACTGTTTGTATTAAGGTTGCTGTTTTCAAGAACATCACATTGACATTATGCACATCACGATGAAATAAAATCTGATAGCGAATGCGATTAAACGTGATATAAACATATTATTTCATGATCGGCCTTATATCAGGATGACCATTTAGTACCACCTGACGTTTCATCGCATTGGGTGATGTATGTACTGTATAATAAATATGGTCCGTATAAGTTTTTTTCTTGTCAAAATTCCGTTTTAAGAGTTGCAATTCAATTAGGTGACGTGATGGTATTGGTACGTTCTCGTCAGGTCAGTGAGGCGCCAAGTTAAACTTTATTAACATTGTAACATTTTACGTTCAAGGTAAGTCTTTCCGTGGTGTTTATCAAGAATTAAGGATTTTCAAAGTGTCCAGCGAAGATAGATCTTCTTGTAGGGTCTATGAGATACAATTGTGTGTGTTTATGAATCTTGCTTTCTTAGACATTTTACCATTACATTGCGTTTATGATTTTACTAATCTTTCCACAAATAACACACTATAAAGAAGAAAGTAGTAAATATATCTGAAGTAGATTGATTTATTCGTTGAAAACTTACCGCCTGTTCCAAATTTTGTATATTTTCCAGAAGGGGCTGACCGTCCATAGTTCTTTGCACAACATAGGTGTCAATATTTGGATCAATCAGATAATTCCTCTCCAAGTTTAAGACCAGATCATGTGTCTTGCGTTTGAGGTGAAAAGACAACTGGTCAGGGAAGTCGGGACCAATGACTCCTCGTTTGTCTGTCAGTAATCTTGTGGTAACGTCTCTCAGCCAGACCGTTTCCACGTCGGTTGTTGCTGTAACGATGAGGACAAGACATAGTTTGGGAATATTACAGAGACAACCTTTTAACTGTCAGTGAATAACCTTTATACGATACAATATATACACAAATATAAACATAAATGTGTTAGAGGATCGATATTGTAAAATCAAGATAACGTATCGTTTTTGTATGTAATATCTAAACACCACTTGCGACTCTCTCATTCGAAAAAAAATATATTGTAAGGTGATTTGATAGCAGTAATATTTACATATGATGTAGTAAAACAATCAATTAAGATCATTGCTTGACATATCGCAGTGCAAGACAATTACATATGTAAACATCAAGAACAGATATTCCACACTAAGTTCATTTTTCGCTTTTGTAAAGCGTTTTCTGTTGAACATATTACAATGGTAAATATTTGTTTTGAGTCATAAAATCAAGAGTGTACAATTTTATACAAATACAAAAGAATATACATGAAAATATCAATTCCGCACATAACACATTCCTTTACATTTGGGAACGTTAGATCTACTTCTAAATTTTATATTTATTCTTTCCGTTGATCAAAATATATTCATGATAATGAATAGAATTACTAGTTGTAGTAGTAATAGTAGCAGCAGAGGGGGGTGAATCAGACAACCTTTACATACCTCAATTTAGCAAACTTAGGCTTTCTCTCTCTAAATTTCTTAATATGTCTCAATTTAGCAAACTGAGGTTTTCTCGAAATCTGCTTATATAGGCCCCAATTTAGCAAACTAAGGCTTTCTCGAAATTTCTTAATTAAATTTTTCAGTAGCAAATTTATGAAAATACTTAATTAAATTTTTCAGTAAAAAAAAGACGCCGACATCTTCGATATTGTCGTTGGCGTTCACCCTCGTTGCTGCGTTGCGCTAACCGATACAATGATGAATTAGCAATTGAAAATCTTCAATCGATTTATATAAAATGTCAAACATCGGAGAAGCACAAATAACTAGATTAACACGAGAACGGTTGGCCGCGATTAGGAAATTTCTCCCGGTGAGGGATTCTTTCAGAAATAATCTTCAAGCGCGTCAACAGGCAAAGGAAGATTTTACCACTGACACTAAAGAATTATTTAAGCCTATAACTGCAGCAACAGGTGAAGTTGTAACCGCGATAAAAGAATCTAAACCTGTTGTTGCTCTACCAGTTGCTCCTGTGGTTGAACCTGCGGTTAAACCTAGAAAAATCGGCGGTAATAGAGTTCAAGAACTCCGAAATAGATTTACCGAAAAAACTTTAGAATTAATCGATGAAACTAAATTACATAAATTAACAAATTTTGCCGCGCAAGGATATTATCAAAAAGAAAGGTATTCAAATCCTAAACATGTAGGTTCTATTTCAAATGTAAAAGAGTTTTCTGATGCGGTTTTTAAAATTAAAAATCAACTACCAAAATTAATAATAATGATCCTTCATATCAAGCATATAAAACTGTCATTGGCACAAAAGATTTTCAATATCAACAACAGCTAGGTGTGTTAGAAACTGAACAACAACGACTAGCAACAGAACAACAACGAGAAAAACAAACACGAGTAGAAGAACGAAAACGTGTACAATCAACTCCAAAAAAAACGAGGACGACCACGAAAACAACCAGAACCTGTTATTGAAGATCTTCAACAATAAGAACCTGAAGAAGAAAAATCCGGCGAGGGATATCGCGGTGGTAATATACCTTGTCCAAGAAGTATCCTCGATGATATATTACGGTTAGAAGTTCTCATTGGGGGGAAGCGAGCTGGAAATAATTCTCCGAAAATAATTAACAAAGCAACTTAAATCTGTCAACGGTTATTTCAAGGGCGTGTAATGGATATCGGACTATATCGCAGTTTCATCGATGAACTTACCGATGACTATCACAGTGATTGATCACCGCGATTAGACATATAGCATTTAAATAAAATGATAGTACATCGTAGTATGAACAGAGCAAGACCTGTTTACGTTGTAAACTCGCGACTACCGGTTTACAAACTCATTTATGGAGACGGACTTGGTGATATTGTCACTGGATTATTTACTAGAATTGCTCCAAAGATTTTACCTGTTGGTAAGGAAATAGCGTCAAAAGCTATAGGAGTTTTCAGTGACCGAGCTGGTAAATTTATCGGTGATAGCGCATTTGATATGTTAGGTACCACGAAAGAAAAACTTATGTCGTTAGCAGCAGGTAAAAAGAAAAATCGAAGAAACGTGCAATTACAGTCTACGGAACAAATGCCACCAAAGATAGGTAGCGCGATTAATAAACTTGCAATGGCACGGTGAAGAGCAATTTCTGGTTCCGGGTTGGCGCGGTTAAACATTTAGATCAACTACGTTAATATAAAATGTTCAAGGACGAAATCGATGATGCTTTTAAAGTAGATGATTCTGTATCAAGGAACAATTCTATACGCGATTATCAGTATTTTTCATATCAAGCTCATGATCCAGATACAAGATCACGAATTGAACTTAGATTTGATGATACATCTAAATACTTCTTGCCGTGTGAAGCATACATCGAAGTAGAAGGACAACTGCGGAAAGGTGATAAAACTGAATTTGTAGATGCTGATAATCTCGAAAATATTCCGATTGGATTTGTCAACAATGGAATAATGGCGTTATTTAACAACGCCCAGTATACAATTGGTTCTAGTAAGATTGAATCTATCGATAATGATGTTGATGTTGCAACCACAATTATAGGTTTAGCTAGATACTCTGCTGATTTTATTAAATCTGCTGGTCATTCGATGATGTTTGCAAAAGATACTACCAATCATGCTGATCATCGTCAATTTACTATAAGACGACCGAAAAAGCATACAGCTGCTGCTGATGATGCTGATGTTGAATATATTGTTGTAGGTAGTAATTCTAATTACAACGCAGGATTTGCATCACGAAAAGCAAACATAGATAAACTTGGTAGATTTTCATGTACGATTCCGTTGTCGCATATATTTGGACTTTGCAGAGATGTCCGGCGAGTGATATTTGGTTCTAGTCATACTGTAACACTCACACGAAGATCAACTGATGATTATGCTCTTTGGCATGGTCCTGATCCTGTACGAGATGGTAGTGTAACATTAACAAAGTTGGCATTGTGGATGCCTGTTATGACTCCATCGTTTGATGTTGAGACTCGGTTGTTATCGTTTATGGACCGCGGAGGAAGATCAATGTTGAGTTGGTGTGATGTTACAACAGCTACTACATCCGGTACAGGTACTGGAGTTTTTACTTGGCAACTTGCATTGACGAAAAATGTTTCACACCAAGACATGTTTTTGTTGTGTTGCAGAACGCGAACAGAACTCAAAAAATAGCCGGTGTTGCAAATGATAGTATACAATTGCGATCTCATATGATATTTGACAAATGTGATGTCAGTGAAGTATCATTGCGAATAAGTAATCAGCAAGAACCCGCAGAAAATCTTATCATCGACTACGATAATAATCAAATAGGACGGGTTTATCATCGATTATGGTCATTTATGGGTCGTGATCAAAACATCGATACTGGACTTCAAATATCACAATTGGATTTTAAAGAATTGTATCCGATTTATTACTTTTAGTTGCAACATCTTGATCTATCTAAACACTCAACCGTTGATGTAAAATTTCAAGCTCGTATCGGTGATGCTCTTGGAGGATTTAGAGCAGTTGCTGTTCTTCTCAGTGATAAAAATATGATACTTGAAGGTGGTGGTGGAAGAATGAGAGTCATTGATGCACCAGTGGAAAATCTATAAGATTTTCAAAGACATGTAATCGAATCAATCACAGTTATATAAAAATGTCGTATAACACTATTAATGTCACATTGACACCTGGTCAGATAAAAAAACTTCAATCGAGTTCAGCTAAAAAATGTGGAACTACGATTACGCTAAAACATAATCAGATGACCGGCGGATCAAATAAACTATCGTTGACGAAAACTCAGGTTAATCATTTCAATAGCGCTTTTAAAGATAAAAAGGGAGTTTAGATTACGCTATCTGCGGCTGCAATAGCAAATATGATAAAAACCGGTGGAATATTTCCGCTGCTAGCTGCAATTCCAGGATTGATTGCATCAGCGGCTCCAGCGCTTCTTGGCGCGTTAGGAACTGGTGCAGCCGGAGCACTTGCTTCTGGTGTTGTCAATAAGATAATGGGTAAAGGTCTAAAATCCAAAGGATTTTCAACGGGAAAATCCACGAGAAAAAAAAAGGGAAAGGGATTCAGAGTACCAGGAAGTCAATTCACGCGGTATTACAAAACCAATTAGTGGAAAAATCGAAGATTTTCAACAACGAAATTTCACCAGGAAAATCCAAAGGATTTTTACGAGAAATTCTGAAAGAATTTCCAATGTCAAATTTTGATTTACTCGACGCAGTAAAAAAACTCCCAATAAAACATTTCAGAGGTGTATTTATGAAAGATCAATTACCAGCAAAACCACAAATACCAGAAACTGGCATAATTAATCTTGATGATAACACTGGACCTAGAACTCATTGGGTTTGTTACGCATTATTTCCACGTTGTATTATTTATTTTGACTCATATGGATTACCGCCTCCGATTGAATTTGTCAAGTATATGTCAAAATTACAAAGTAATTCAATTTCATCGAAAATCCCGAGGAAAATCCCAAGGATTTCACAAAGGATTCCAATTTGGTATTCAACGTTGCCCACGCAGACATTAACAGATCCTCCAATATGTGGACAAGAAACTCTTAACGCGTTAATGATTATCTCGGCAAATCCTAAATTACCTCATAAAGCTATTCACGAGTACACAACGATGAATTATTCACGATTTTAATAAAGAGAAATATCTAATATAACAATGTCAGATATTTTTGGAAGATCAATATCACGCGTTCCTGAATCAGTTACTATCGCACAGGTAAAAAAAATAATCAACAAAGCTATCTCCGCGATAGCAAATTTAGATGAATTAAAAAAATTATCTGATCAAATAAGCGCTAACACACAATTACAAAAAACCATGGATGACATTGAAGTCACTGCTGGTGACTCCGCCGCGGATACGAAAAAACTACGTGACGACCACAACGAAGTTGTGGCCAAGTTTAATCGGCTCCAACAAGATATCATTGATGCCATTGAAACTCCCATCGATAACTTCTTTGGTGTTCCGCGTGTGACTGCACCAAATCTCAGCGCGATAAAAGATTCTATATTAGAACTAGCAACACTTCAAACCAGATATGAAGAACATGTAAAACAGTTTTCAACATTCCGAAGAAATATCGTTGATAAATTTCTCGGATCTACATTTGATAAACTCGATATAAAACTTCCAGATATAAAGAAATCCATCGATGATCTTAAAACAACCACTAATAACATCATAACAGATGCAACAAGGATGATAGCAATAGTTGAAAAAACAAAAATTCCTCATGGTAGCACTAAAAACGTCGTATACACGATTCAATATGGATCATATACGTGGACACCTACAAATAATATTTTACAAGTTACTGCAACCGTAAAGGGAATTTATCGATTAACGTTAGTGACACCAACGTTGTTTAATATATCATCATCGAGTTCCTCCGGGGTAAACAATACGATATCAACGATCATCGACAAGGATACAACTGAACAATTCACGATTACATCCACTGATAATAATCTAGCTAGGGTTTCAATGACATGGTATGTTGAATTTGTAGCTGATTTAAGTAAACAACTAAACTAAAAGTTTCAATTAAAATCGAAAATTGCAAAGCAATTTCATGGATTTTCAGCGGGGAAATCTCGAAGAGATTCAATCAGAGAATTATTGACTACGTCTATGATATATCAACGTAGATAAAAATGTCAACGATGAAATCGTCAACGATGTCACAGGCACCAACTGTATTTGAATATCGTTATAACACCGTCAAAGAATATCAAAACAAGCTTGAGGCGTTAATCGCCGAGTATAGCAATAAAAAGAAAAAATACCAGCGTAGAATTACCGCGTTAGATATAACTGTTTACTCGGTATCAGGCGTAATCACGGGCGCTGGAATAATACTATCTTCGGTGGTAATGATATCCCCCGTTGTTGTACCAATTTGTATATTCGCGGCGACAACAATCACCACGATAACAAAAACATTATCATCGTGTTCTCAACAGAAATTACACGATTACGCTGTTAAACTTATTACTGCGTAAAACGCATATTCGAAGTTATCAGTGTTGATATCATCGGCGATTGACGACCAAATAATCACCGAAGAAGAATTCTCGAAGATGGTCAAATTGTATAATTCAACTATTTCAAAATTGGAGCACAACAATAATAATAACAACAATGTCAACGACATCGTCACAAGAAATTCTTCAACGAATAGCAACAAACACCGCCACAACAAAAACAAAGTTGATCTCGCTGGTAACGAAAACCCCAGAATTCAGCGTTGAATTTAATCCTCAATTGGCGGTATCTGCAATCGCGTTAACGCAATTAAGATGTTACTACAGTTGGCCTAATGTGCGATCAAAACCGTTCAATGGTAAACCTTCCAATAACAGTTTTACATTCGTGTATAGAAAACCTAACCCGGCCGGTCCCGCAGGAACAAAATCCGAACCAATTACACATACAATACATATACCAACTGGTGCATACGATATCGAAGATATCAATGAAGCGATCATAGAAGCCATCGAGGGGATAACAGGGCCAAATAAAATCGACATCAAGGATGAACCTGATAAATACCCAATTGAAATTCACGGACATGAACCGCTGTTGTCAACGGTCATCGAAGTAAATTCACCAGATTACTCCGTAGACATATATAACAGCTCAATTAGAACCTTATTGGGCTATCCTGAGTTTATTCCCGGTACCGTTGATATATCGGACCTACCACGTGAGCCGTTGAAATCTGACTACGTGTCCATGAAGGAGGATTTTCATGGTTTTAATCTTGGTGATGTTGATGGTATTCCTAAATTAACATATCGCAAAGATGGGGGTATATTATATATTCATTATAATACTCCTGCTTTTGAGGAAATTTTTAGATTAATTAACGCCGATTTTGAGAGATTTCTAAGATATTTAATAACTGCAATAAGTGAAATTCCACCTCGTCGTAATGATGTCATCAAATTCAACGAAATCTGTAATAAAATTATCTATGACATGGAAAGCACTAATCAAGGTATTATTGAACAAATTCTCCGTGATCATCGTCCCGAAAAGAGAACAGAATTTGCAACAAAACATAAAATCCGCGTCGAAGACATTCCCACGTTTACGTTTCCAGGATATAACGTACCGTGGATGCGTCAAAAACTTAGTGACACCATCGACGAATTCTTTCCACGGATTCGCCAAACATGGTTAGATAATCTTCCTGCGGTTCATCACGCGTTGCCGAAACCAACCCGGGCTGACTTTTTCACTGATGATCTACCAGCGATAGATCCTAAATTCAACTACAACTTCGACATCGATTTTCTACGTCCTCAAGATATTTACAGTAAATACTAATACAACGTCTACGATGGAACAGAAATTGATATACTCGGTAAATATGAATACAACGAATATGGTAAAATAATATGGCGATTTGCTCTTGGCGATCAAGGTGTATTTGTAATCACAGAGAAATCTCTTACTGGGATCTTCAACTCAATGACACAAATTGTCCAGATGAAACTAAATCAACTTCGAGATTACCTACAACGATCTCTGTTGCTAGATTTAACAACCCAGCGTGGTACAATCAAACAACAACAACAACAACTAAATCAAATTATCGCTGATATGAACTTTCTCAATGATAGATTACTCTCGTTGGTCTACGAAGATAAATCGCCAAATAAAGAAAAATTCCAAAGAGTGTTTTCACGTACCAATGACAACTTAGTGTTTATGAAATTCCAAGGATGGAATGTACAAGCGTTAAAAGCATCAATGAAAAGCGTCATCGATGAATTGTTTCCTCAGATTCACGCGCTCTGGTATAAGATAAATCCTCCCAAGGAAATCTTAACGTCAACGAATTCAGTGTCCCGCGGCAACAAACATAGATCTCCCGGCAACGTTGATATATCGTCGGTGCTTGCAATACACGTTATTTGTGATGGTATTCTGGGAAGTTTCTCCGTGGACGTTTCAAAATCTAATAACGCCAACCAAGTATATATCATGTACACGTTTTCCCCTGACGTTTCGCCCGGCAGCCTCATAGTGAAAAATCCACCTAATTTGACTTATCTTGAACCTGTTAATGAATTCCTGTCCAGGATGAATTTTTCAATAACCGACCAAGAATTTAACTTGATTGACCTTCGCGGGGAAACACTACAAATAACGCTAGATGTGAAATCTTTTTAGATTGTTGTACGCGATTATTATAAAATGTATCAACATGTGCTAGTATCTATCTATGACAAAGACCTCCTTGAAAACGCTATCAGAGAGGTATTCGGTGGTAACACAACAAGTGAATTCTACGTGGATATAGTCATTGATAACTTAGGCGAAAAATCCTTGTATTTTCAAGAAAAGTTTCTATTGACTGATTATCAACTGCTGCATCTTCAGCAAAATGTTATATCCGTAGTACGTTTAACACGTGATCAAATAATGCAATACGCACATTCATGTTTATCCGTGGAAAATCTCAAACAAATCTTACATATTTTGTAAAATTCAGAGCTAAAAAAAATACATATAAGTAGTATTACTTGTTTGTTGTGGAAGATTTCACAAACAGGTACAATTTTACTTCATTGTTGCACACTAACAGGTACACTTAATTATTATTGTCCGTGTTCTAGGTATTTATACATGTGAGCGCGTTTCATATTACCTGTGTACCACAAACAAAAGAGGCTCTCTACGCGTGGGGCTCATCTTGCTCCATTAACGTTTTTAATTGTCTCACCTTACAATTAATAAGCCTCCTTTGTTCATAATCTAAGCCTAATTGCTTACGTACACGCTCTACGATGCTACAAAACATTAACGTCTTCGGTATTGACTAAACTCTCACGTATAAGTTTTTGTATCCGCTTAGTTAAAAAATATTTCTTAGCGTATTTTCCGATCTGTTCTGCAAATTGTATGTCCTCGAAATCGGTCATAATTTGATCACAATCTAACCCTGAACATAGTTTTACATTTTGATCTTTAAGCTTTCAATAACAATCAATTTGAGATTTTCAAGATTCATATTATTGTTGAATTGCTTGAAATAAACTCTGAAAATTCTTTAGAATTTTTCACAAAATGAATTCTGGACACGCTAAGGTGTTGGGTCATCTTAGCATATCCAGAAGCTTAGTGCGATTATGATTATATACAATGGATGACGACGGCACTTACAACCCCTGATCTAGTGTGGTAGGCGGTTATATACATATAGGACGGTACAATACACATCACCGTTTTGAACCCCCTTGGTGTTTTACATCAAGCGGCGCTCAACGGTTACATATAATCACGAAGCGTATTCCCCCAACGAGTAGAGTCTAACTTGTCAAATAACAGATTTGACCTACAAGAGGATACGTTTGGTGCGGGACCGACAAACACATAACAAACGATTATACATTATGGTATTTACAATGAATGCAACAAACGATTATAGGTGATTATGGTATTTACAATGAATGACGACAGTACAACAAACGATTATAGGCGATTATGGTATTTACAATGCAATGAATGACGACGGTACAACAAACGATTATAGGTGACACAATGAATGTGAATTGATTTCAATGACAATGCATGACGCGGGCTATTCTACATTCAAGTACAAAAGCAAACCTTGAAATCGAAACCTGGTTTGAATGTCAATAATTACGTTCACCCCACGTGACCGTGTGGGTTTATTTTTGTACTTGAATTTCGGCTAAATGCCCAAACATAACACAGACGGATTTGTATATAAACCACTCATTAACGCGTACGTAGATAATGTGGTGTGGTGCTTGTAATTGTTTGTTATGTTTGTCAGCGATCACTGACAACGTTGAAAACACGCATAATACTTGAAACATACACTAAAAAAAATGTTTAAATACGACGTGGTTATAAAACAGTTCTGTTAATGTTTGAAAAAAGACGAAATTGATTATATTCTGTTAAGATTTCATAATAGCAAAACCATCCAATCAAAAACTACTTCGTGAAATTCTGAAGAATTTCCATTCACAAACGGTAACTCTGTCATTGTTGATTTATCACACACGCGTTACCTAACGGAGTTATCCCCCGTGAAATTGCAAGTGAAAATCTTCGATTTTTCATTTCCAATGCAAGTTTACGTATTATACATAATAAAACTGAGTTTTGTTTTTAAAACGCTTTGAAAAAGCGGTCTTGGTTATATTCTCTGCAACGCAATGAATATAATTCGGATGAATATCGAAATACCTACCAGCTGCGGCTATTGACTGAAATACTATCTCCGTGTTATTTTCAGTATTAAACGATCTTACGGGTCTAGCATTTTTCGAGTGTTTCCCAGTCCCACCTCGTTTTGTGTTTTCACGTTGTGTAATAGCTTGCAGATTCGATAAAGAATTATCAGTCTTAATGCTATTTATGTGATCAATCACAAAACCATCCTTGATTGATCCGTTAAACACCTCGAATATGAATCTATGACAATAATACTTCTTCTTCCCTCCAGCAGTAAACACCAAATATCCCATATTATTACCCCACCCAACAGATTTCTTGAGTCTACAATGTCTGACAATACCATCACGAGAAGCTTCGTAATTTTCAATAACAGGATGTCTTTGAAATTCTTGGTTCATTTGTATACTAATACACTTATATTTGTCTAATTCGTTAATTGGCTGAATTATAACATCGGCAAATCTGTCTATGTAGTCCTTAGCAGTTTTTATGATTTTGCCGTTGACGTTGTCATTGACAGAGTCAGGAGTTTTGATTCTTCGCTTGTCATAATAACGCTTCAACTCTCTATAACGCTTACCCCCGCAATTAACGCATAACTGCGACTTGCCTCTTACACCTACCCCACAATACAGACACGGAAGAGGACCTTTTGAACCGTTTCTCACACTTTGCATATGATACCCACAGAATTCATTTCTGCATGATTTGTTACACGGGGTTGTTGATCCAATCATAAGCCATTTGCAATGATTCATTATATAAAAAACTTTTTATTTAAATACTTGTTTTAATTATAATATGAAAGAATTCAAGAGATTATCGAAATTTAATCTCGATAGAGTTTCTGTTAAACCAAAACATCTAAAGGACGATAGCATGAAGGAGTTCAAGAGATTATTGAAAATTAACCACCGATTTAATCGAGATAGAGTTTCTGTTAAACCAAAGCGTCTAAAGGACGATAGCATGAAGGAGTTCAAGAGATTATTGAAAATTAACCCCCGATTTAATCGAGATAGAGTTTCTGTTAAACCGAAACGTCTAAAGGACGATAGCATGAAGGAGTTCAAGAGATTATTGAAAATTAACCCCCGATTTAATTCGGATACTAAATTCGATCTCGATAGAATCTCTGATATGAAAGAATTCAATAGATTATCGAAAATTACGCCTTGGAAAAATGCTAGTTCTAATCTCGATAGAATCTCTGATATACCAAAAAGTCTAATAGATGACAACTCCCTGTTGAGTAAAATCAGCGACTGTTTTAATGAATTTAAGCGCGATGGAGCATCTCATGCGTGGTTGACATTTCGAATTATCAATGATGATATCCATGTACTCGTAATTGATGCTACCATGAACGACACAAGAGCAGCTGAGATAATCTCACACCTTGGTGTAACATCCAAAGGTGGAAATCCAAAGGTAAATTGCAAAGCAATTCCCAAGCAAAGCAATTCCCAACAACGGTATTTTTTCAGAATAAAATTCATTATCAAAGACGAAGGTGAATGGATTATCAGAGATAAATTTGAACCAATTCTCAAAGATAAAAAAACAATCACGCTGAGTAGAGATTCCAAACCAAGAATTCTAACTAGAATTGACAAACCATACTACAATAAATCTTACCCTGTAACAGTAGTTGTTTACGGAATATATCCGCTAAATGATAAGCCAAGTATTGCAAAACTAGCTCCGATGAAAACATCGTTAACGACGGAGTCGTCATCACAAGGTGATTCATCGTTGACTTCGTCAATGCTCAATTGTGTAGCAACACGGGTAATGGAACACTTCACGAATGCATCCCGGGGAAACAAATTAACTGATCTGCGACGTAAGAAAATAACCGAATGGGAACTGACAGTGAAACAGCGCGGGGCAATGATTTCCGATATAGCTAAATTAGAAACATCATTAAGATTTCCAATATCGGTAGCGACGATAACCGGAGCAGTATTATACGAACCGAAATATCAATCGCAAGGAGCTCCAATACAAATTATTGATCATAACAAACATGCATGGACACCTGCAGTAAACGTATTTCCACGAGAACGAATCGTGAGATATATCCCCGTGGAATTCGTCGGGGATGTTTTTTATAATGAGAAATTATTCGATGCCATTGTTGCGTTGTGTAAAGATGATCCTGTGTCAGTGTGGTTACTTAGCAGCGCTGGTTCCGAATCAGGATTTGATCAATTTGTAAGACCGAATGGAGAATTATATCGCGTTGAAGAATTAGATAACAGAATGAGAAAAATCGCTAATGAGTTTTCACCGGAGATTTTCCATGAAAAACTACTCACGGATAGCTTTACAATTCCATCAGTGTTAGCTCACTTCGCAAGAGAAAAGAACTCATGGCGTCCAACACGAAGTGATTTTCACGAGGATGTCAAATTGAGTTGCGTCGAATTTGGTCATGGAGGATTGTGGAATACGAAATACTCACGCGTGATGGTATGATTTCAATTGATATATCCGCGTGTTATCCTGGAAGTTTTCTCGGGTATGGAGAATGCTCTGAGTATTTTAAACGATTTGGACATCCCAAACATGAAATGACTCGTGTTGCGATTAATGGTCGTTTGCCTGATTTTGATTTAACCGGGTTCGCTCGTGTGATATCATTCGAATTCGCTACAGGGTTACATCCGTGTAGTTATGTTTGGCTTGGTAGACACCTATCTTAAAAACACTGGATGCCAATAGTGTTACTACGATATATGATCGATTGTGGTATGCTAATATCGTTAATTGTCAGTGAAGCGATTATATGCTATCACGCGCAGAAGGATGTTTGGTTACCAAAACCTGATCTAGATCGTATAATTGATGAAATACGAAAACAGTTTCCTGATGGAAATTCTTCGAATTTTAGTGAAGAACGAATCATGAAACTATCTAGGCAGTTATTTAAAATTAAAAACAAAGAAGCCAAAGATTTCGGACGAAAAATAATTGGTAAATTCACTCAAGGTGGAAGATTTGACAATACAAAATACTCTTCGAGGTTGATCATAGACGTCGCTGAATACGATTTTATTGTAGCGGATTTAACGAAACAAGGAAAACTTGTAACCCGTAGGGATGCTTTTCTATCCAATGGTGAGAAATTGGGTACGGTTGTTACCTACTGTGATGAATATAGTTGTCAGTACACACATTTGAGAAGTTCTATGCTAGCGTATGCTTGTATTAATTTCTTTTCGATGATAAATAGATTTCCAGATACCGCGGTTAGAGTAGCTACTGATTCGATGTATATCCACAACAAATACAAATCAGCTGTAGCGGCATTCACAGATCCCAAGGAAGCGTGGGGACGTTGGCGATTTAAAAAGGAAAAACTACATGAGTATTGTGAATCCGCAGACGTTGCCAACGACGATAAATACTTGAAAAGCAACCATAATCTCTCAGAGATTCAATCAGAATTATCTAATGCACCACCGGTATCTGATCCCGTATGTAGATACAAGACAGTTTATTTAAACGGCTGTGGTGGATCAGGAAAGACAACTCGTGCAATTGAATTATTTCGTCGGTCAACCATGATTGTGTTAACACCAACTCACAAACTCGCCAGAGAGATGATATCGCGGGGGGTAAAAACCTGTACTTATCACAGCTTCTTTCGATGGAAAGGCGATACATGGACTCCTGATCGAATGGGCGATAAATTCATTCCTGAAATCATAACCTGGGATAGTATCGTTGAAAGTATTACAGATATTTCTTGAATGGTTATCAACGAAAACAACAAAAATTATTATGTGTGGTGATCAAGGCCAACCACCACCATTTGTCGGTGAACCTCCTCATGACTGGTTGAAGAATCATGTAGACTATTGCGAAGAGATTAATACCGACCATAGATCACTTGATGAACAATTACGCGAGTTTAAACAACTAATCAGATTACAACCTGATAGAATCCAATGTGAAATAGCGCGTGAAATAATTTCGGAAACTCCCATGAATGTTTTTTGGGAAACATGGAAACCAGACGATTTGATAATTGCAAGTAGAAAAATAGTCAGAGACAAACTTCAGATCAAATTATTTGAATTACATAAGTGTAAATTTTCAACACTTCCAGTGCCGCTCTGTTATAGACCTTCGGATACACGAAAGTAGAATATCGACGTTGACATTCCTGGACAACAACAAAAGCAGAATTTAGTGTTAAATGATATTGTGCTGGTTGATATCAGCGTCGTCGAAGATGCATTGGGGAACTCAAAGAGTTCCGCTGATAAATCCCCGTGGACGTTAGGTTACACAGCGACAATACACTCTTCACAGGGATTAACTATCACAGACACAATTGTTTGGATAGTAGATAATCGCATTGAGTGGTCAAATTTAGTTTATCTCGCAGTATCCAGAGTACGAAGAATAAATCAACTTCGAAGAATTGTTTTCGATGATGAAATCATTGGTGACGATAATGACACTACAATAAGTGATATTATCAGCGCCAATGATATCACTGGTGATTTTATCAGAAAAAAACTCTCTGGTTATAAACAGCAGGATAAAAAAAATAATAGAAAATTTGACATTGATGCTGAATTAATAATTTCGCTGAAGCAGCAACAGAATAATAACTGCGCGAGTTGCAATTGTATAATGCATTGGAGTTGGTCGAATAAAGACACTCGCCAATTTACCGTAGACAGAAAGAATAGCAGCGTAGGTCATACTAGAAATAATGTGATGCTGACTGGTCTTGAGTGCAACAGACGAAGAGGTGCAAGCACAATGCCTCTGGCATCGGGGGCTAATTAAGACCACGCGGTGGTAATTGAGTATCCTTAGGAATTACCTGTAGTTGTTGTCGAGTAAATCCTCGCTGAGGAGCAGTTGAATCCAGTTTATAGATTGGAGGTCTACCAGTTGATCGTGTTATACCGGATATATTATGCGTAGTGACGCTCCAAATAGGATCGGTAGCTCTTTTTTTACCACCCTCAAGCTCTCCTGGTTTGTATAAGTACCTTACAGTTACATTACTACCAAGAATTGGTTCGGAAACGCTAGCGTTTCTAGAGAAATCTTTTTGTGGTTGTACGGGTATATACTTCTTTTTAATAGCGTTGTTAGGTTTCATGTTAATTTTTCGAGTAATCTCGTTATTGAGCGCGGTAACTACACCTGGTAATCTCTTAACCCATTCACGGGATCGTTCATGTTGGATGAATTCTTTCGCGTATTGATATCCAAATAACCGCTCAGCAAGAGTCCGATAAAAACGTTCAACAATTGCCTGATCGCGATGTAACGCAGTGTGTCCTCGTCTGATGGCGACATTATGATGATTCATCGTTGTTAAAACAGCGCCTTGAAACTCCTTGCCAGGATCAACTTGTAATAGATTTGGCCAACGCAGAGGACCTCGTCGATAAATCCTTTCAAATGCAGAAGCTACTTCAGTAGATGATTTTGTCCTTAGCGGTTCTGCTTGTTTGTATCGACTCGTAATATCAACTAACGTTAACGCGTATTTGTAACCGCGATCATGCGGTAAAAATAGTATATCAGCTTGATGAACTTCATTAGGGACAGTCACATTAAAATGCGAGAAATTAATTTGTTTAGGCGGTGGTAGATAAATCTGCCATAGTGCCTGTTTGGATAATCAGTTTGCCGCTGTAGTTTTTTTCACCGCTGCAGAGCTAGTGAGTGTACTGATTGCTGCGTAACCTCTCCAGTATCCTCTCGGAGAATAGTAAATAGATTCCATATAATTAATTACCCGCACCAAATATTAATTTACCTTTCATGGCGGATTTTATTAACCACGAGGTTAATTTTTCTTTGAACGATTTATCTGGAATAGCATTTAACGCGTGAATCAACGCTACATCTGCGAGATGACGCTGTTGTAGATCGCCGTTACGGTAAGCTATATCATGTACACGACATGCTTCATCGATGGCGTTTATAGGATTTTCTCCAGGATTAGGATTATCAACGCTATCAAGTCTTATATCTAATCGTGTTCCTGGTCCACAATAATTATACCCGGGAAGGTTTTATTCACCTGGATATTTTGCCCATGGTAACCCTGGGAGTTTAGCTAAATTGGCGGCAATATCACCTCCGCTTTTATTTTTACAAATCGATATTTTTTTGTACCACATATTTCACACTTGCCGGTGACCGCGCTTCGATTATTTTTTGTGGTAACTGTCGTTGGGTCAAACGTCGATGTACGCTTCCTACATTTCACACAATATAGATCCATAATTATATTTATGTTATATCAACAAATGGAAGTAATCGATTTCTCAGCGTTGAAAAAACAACAGCCGGTAAAACATCATCCGATGTTACCAAACTCGATTAGAATGATAATTATTGGACCATCAGGAAGTGGTTAAACACAGTTGCTGTTAACGATGATAATGAAGTATTTAACCTGGGATAAGTTATATCTGATTGCTCCGAGTGTAGATGATCAACATTGTTATCAAGTGTTAAAAGATTACAACGAAACTGCTTTAGAAGCTTACGGCGGAAGCGTAATTGAATTTATCACCGACATTGAAGAGGCACCATCCGTGGAAGACTTAGATGTGGGGGTTAATAATCTTGTCGTGTACGACGATGTTATGTTAGACCAACAAAAAAATCCCGCCAGGATATTTTCCCGAGGACACCATAAAAACTCCGACGTGATATATGTAACCCAACGTTATACACAAATACCAAAAGTTATCAGAGACAACTGCAATTTATTATGCGTATTTAACGGAGTTGATACTCATACGCTACGAAACATTTGGCAGACCTGGTGTCCTGACATGGATTATAATCGATTTCAAAATTTCTTTAGTGGTGCTAGGGCTACCCCTCACGGATTTGTAACGATAAACATACACGATCCTCCGACACGATATCGAATTGGATTAGACCGCATCTATAGCTAATTAACCTAATTGAATTTATCATGCAATTAAAAAAAAATCATCAAAAAAAAATAATTATTGTTTTTTCACAGAACAAATACTACAGATTTTTCAATTCATACAACGGAATTGATCACTCACTGCGTATTAAAATTTTCTTCAATATATGAAATTTTCAACGATTCATCGTAACCGCGAATAAAATTATTAATTGCATTTTCTCTGTTAAATATATCACCGATTTTTTTTAACATCGTTGTTAACAGCGTTGACACTGTTTTGAACTCGTTTTGCGCTTTAGGATTAGAATCTTTCAACGTGAAGAGAATTTTATTTCGTTCTCGGATCAATATTTTTACTATACGATATTGTGATTTATATGTGGAAATTTTTTTTGCTCGTGCCAATAATAATTTTTCATATTCCGGTTGAAGATAATTAGATGTAAATGTTTCATTGTTGTGATATTTTTTTAATCGATCGAGTTCGTTTGCTAGTTTTTCTACGTTGTGGTGGAAAAAATCTTCGCCGGCGAATTTCATTATTGTTATAATTATACATTTTTTTCTAATTTAATTCAAAATATATCGCTAATTCATCATCGTATCGGTTAGTGCAACGCAGCAACGAGGGTGAACGCCAACGACAATATCGAAGATGTCGGCGTCTTTTTTTTTACTGAAAAATTTAATTAAGTATTTTCATAAATTTGCTACTGAAAAATTTAATTAAGAAATTTCGAGAAAGCCTTAGTTTGTTAAATTAGGGCCTATATAAGCAGATTTCTAGAAAACCTCAGTTTGCTAAATTGAGACCGATTAAGTAATTTAGAGAGAGAAAGCCTAAGTTTGCTAAATTGAGGTCTGTAAAGGTTGTCTGATTCACCCCCCCCCCTCTGCTGCTATAGTAGTAGTAATAGTAGTAGTAATAGTAGTAGTAATAGTAGCAATCCTGCTTCTATCATCTAAAAAATAATGATTAAAATGTATACTTGAAGAGTGATATCAAATTATACTCACTATTCTGCCTTTATAATCCACAAAATAATTATTAAATTTCATACGTGTAAAGTGAGTACAAATAAAATCCACGATATTGCAAAAAAAAAGCTATAGCAGTAGTGTCACTGTTGCTTGTATAATTTGTTAATTTATATTCGTTTTAGCATATATATATATATATATATATATATATATATATATATATATATATATATATATATATATATATACAAATTTTAAAGTACGTTAAACTAATACGTACCTTTTGAAAAGCATGCCGAGAGACAGAGAGCAAACAAAAACATGTCATTCTTCATTTTCAACTCAACGGATGCCCTGAATCTTTCGAGAAACTGTTTGACCGAACTGTTACACTATCTATCTATCTATCTATCTATCTATCTATCTATCTATCTATCTATCTATCTATCTATCTATCTATCTATCTATCTATATATATATATATATATATATATATATATATATATATATATATATATATACGTATATATAAATGTGTGTGTTTTAATCCAAACTATTAGTCAAATCATTTAATATAATATTGATTAACGTCGTTTTAGAATGTTTACACTATGAACATATTGTTTGACTAATCCTTTAATGACTTGCTTTGACTATTACGGCATCATGACAAAGGGCCTCTTTTCAAAGTGTTTTGGTATGCTCACGAGCCATAAACAGCACAAACAAAAAAGTGACGTGTAAGTAGTTTTTGTAATGATTGAATTTTTTGTTCTTATGGCTAGTTGTACGTGGAAATGAAAGTCAAACAAATGATACAAATTAAATTACGAAACTTTCAAACGTTGAAGTGTACAATTTTTAAAGAACTGATAATTGTATCAAATACAGGAATTATGAAAGGTATGCAATCACTTTCACAGTAATTTCCTGGTATCGGAAGGAATACAAGTTTTATTAGTTTTGGATGTTGTTGTATTAAAAGACTAGGTACAACTGCACTTTTATGTTGTTTTCTTCCATAGTTACATTTTAAACCGGAATAATGTATTTAGTTCATAAAAACAGTACACAAGTAATATATAGCTATCGCATACAGGTGTAGGAGACTACATATTCTTTAATCGACCAGAGATTGCATATTACATTGTTTTAAACTAGTTTCATTGATATTCATTAGCAGACATGATATAATATAATCTTGTTATTATATTTAATTGAATATTAATTTCATATTATGTCCCTTTTTGTAGCTATATTGTTGGGCAGTATCACCATGAACGATTGTCAACATAAATAATATCATGGGATTATAATTCGCAATAAAATAACTGAATAAAGTAAAATAGTAGATGTTATAACCATTATGGTATAGGTACTGTATTCTTACAGTGCGTAATTAACATTTTAGGCTATGCAAACGATTACAAAAGTGCTGACCTCGCCACCGCTGCCAACGATATCACAATCGTATTACTATATATCACAATGCTTATGCAGTGCAGACTATAAGTATATTTACATGTGCATCACTTAAATTATACTAAATTACAGAAATGTTGGAGACTGTAATACTACGTACATTCATTATACCAACTTGCAGACGCTTGGGAGACTATAAAAGTAGTATTACGAATGTTAATCCCAATTACACATACGCAACGTATAACAGGAAAAGATTGGAAATTATTGAACATCATTTCTACTGAAAATGTCATTTTTTAAAGGAAGAGGCCTTTTTCTTTTTTCAAGCATCTTTTTTGTTCGGTGTTTACGTATAATGTTCAGAATCGTTATATCACTTTAAACTGATAGACGGGTTTCGATATTGAGGATAGAGTTCATCAATAACAAGGAAATACAGCATTTTCTTGCAATTTATCAGCATATAATTGATATTACTTGATAGCATCTTGTGTTACAATTTTTCAATCAAGATGAGAAATACTTAAATTTGAAAACATTAAACTATGTAAATCAAGAATACTTGTTGTAGTTGTTGTTTTTTCTCAAGCACTGGAGATGTCATTGACACGATATTCTACACTGACACATTTATATATTTCTTAAACATGTCAAGCCACATTTTAGCCATTTTAACCTACACAATGATTAGATATGTGTACTTGTTATTGACCAATAATGTATTTAAGTGAGAAAAGTTTTTACCGGTTTGTTTAATTCACTGGAACTATATCGTTTTTCATTCAGAGGTTTCGGTAAAATATGCTTACATAGCATACCAATATTCCTACCAATTCCGTTATCATTTTACTAGCAATGACAATGTTCCTATAAAAAAGCAATGCAATTTATTCAAGATTGAAATATTTTAGTTTAAAATGGATTCATCGACATCAATGCATTTTTTACAGTGTTGCTAAATAACAGATACAATCTTTGCAGATTATCTTCTGATATTCAATATGTAACATTTTGCAACGTAGCACTGAAAACAAAATGCTTGACTAGTTTGTTAAGAAAACGCATTAGCTATTACGACTATATGTGAAAGGTCCTTTCACCTAAGTGTTTTGCAACGTGTCACTAAAATCAAACTGCTTGACAGGTTTGTTAAATAAAGAATATTCTATTACGGCAACATGTGAAAGGGCCATTCATCTATGTGTTTTGCAACGTGTCACTAAAATCGAACTGCTTGACAGGTTTGTTAAGGAAAGAATATTCTATTACGGCAACATGTGAAAGGGCCATTCATCTATGTGTTTTGCAACGTGTCACTAAAAACAAACTGCTTGACAAGTTTGTGAAAGAAAGAATTATCTATTACTGCAACATGTGAAAGGGACTTTCATCAAAATGTTTTGCAACGTATTACTAAAGACAAATTGTCTGACAATTTCGTTAACTAAAAACATTAGCTATTACGGCACTATGTAAAAGAGCCTTTGATCAAAGTGTTTTGGTATGCTCACCATCCATATATTATGCAATTCAACTAACAAAGATATGTGTATTGAGTTTATTTAAGTGATTAACAGCTTATTTTGTTATTTACACCGAGGTAGAAACCAAAATATCGCTGTGCTGTCAGTAAGATCAGCGACGTTTTGGTCTATATTTATACATTACGGAAGGAGTCTGTAACTGAATTGTTACCGCGTGGTTGGTGGATTAAATGAACAACACAAACCCAATATGTAGTAATGATGTAAATTTATGAAATAAATTTTTAATGAAAAATAATGATGTATCAACACAATAACTCATGCGTTCAACCCACGATCGCACTTCGCAACCATTGAAAATTTAAAACAAAATCAAATAATATTACAAAATAAACACAGATCCAAGGAACCTCCTGGACTACACAAATGTTTCATATAAAAAGGAACCTTTACAAAAGTGATATTATCGCACGTATAAATTGGGATAACAAATACAAACATCAGATTATATTATCGCACGTATGGATAGCGACAACAAGTACAAACATCTACATGTATTAAATCAAGGAACTAACTGTTATTGAGATTCATGGAATCCCATGGAATCCTACAGATTCAAAGCAGCTACGTGTAAATATAACAATGTATTCAATTGTCACCACAATTGAAACACACACATGCGTCTTGACCCTGTACAACCGTTCGATTCACCAACTGTTGAATCGCCGAACAGCTTCTCCGAATACCTAGGGTTGGCCTAATACTTTTATCGGCCGCTTGCCCTTCACGGATCCACTACAGTTATACGTACAGACAGCATAAAGCATCTACTAGAACCACCGGTCCCAAATACTTAGATACTACCCCGGACGTTTACACCTCTAGACAGCTCCGACACTTATACATTTAGACTTCTAGATTTCCGGATATTTACACATCTCAACAGACGTAGACGGACAGACAGTCCGACAGACAGACAGTCAGATACCTCAATTTGATCGCACAATTAAACAGCATAATCACGGCACAATCACGGCACAAGTAATCACATTCAGCCCTTTTGCTGGAGCAATCAATCACATTCACCTACAATTCAGCCACATTCAGCTACAATTCAGGCACATTCAGCTACAGTTCCGTCATATTCAGCTACAATTCAGCTACAATAAAGAAACCAAACTAAAAATAGTTGCTTCTAAAACAATCTAAAACTTAGATAGTGTCTAGTAATTCTAAATATTCAACGGTTTAAATCTTTATTGTAATAACGGCATCATTACATGAATTGATAAACTGAATAAAATTAAGAATAAAACGAAATATAAATTTAACACTCACCCCTTTGGCTGGAGAAAGAATGACGAGCTATCTCTCCTTTGACAAGATACTTTTGACTCGTAATCGTTTTAGAAATATTCTGCCTTATATGTCCCAAATAGGTGAGCAGAATTCGCGGCGAAATTCCCGTGCACCCCGTGATTATAATGTTCCTGACCTCAAGTGATTTGTAGTCAGGCACATGCAAATCGCTACACGTCGCTTATCTTGAAAAACACTTATTCACCCCAGGTAACGCATGTACGACGAAACAAAAAAAATGGTGAAATTAGTTTGTATTCAAGAAGAAATAAATTCAATTTTCGCCTAATTCTGTGACAGAGTCTGAGGTATATATAACTGGGTTCAAAGGTTTGAATGACCACTCTTATTTTCTTAAATCGTAAGTGCGACATAATAATTTGTTTTTCAAATAAACTGTTAGTTTAAAATATGAATGTCTGTTAGTTTGTATGTCACTGCATTTTCAATTTATATATTTATTAACACGTTAATTCCGTTCTCTATAAATACACATTCTTTAAAAGAGTTTGATCTGTCCGCTTGTCTGAAGATAATATTTTAGGTTTCGAGAAAACGAAACTATCAGCATATAAAGGTACAGTCTTAAGAAAAACGTTTATTCCATCTTTTGCTAATATTATATGGTTTAATGGGATAAAGACATATTTGTATCGACTTGAGTAGAACGGTTATGACATCAGCTTATATTTTAACCTTGCAATCCTACGTGATAGCATTACTTTGAGGCGTAAAAAAAGAAATGGAGCTTATGGCTGTTTGTACATTAAAAAGACAGTCAAACCAATGATGCCTATGGAATGTAAAAATTTCAAAAGGTAATGTTTATACTATTTTGAAGACCTGATTATTATGTAAAATAAATGAATTTTGAAAGATAAGCTATTTCTACTTCCATGAAAATTTATTAGTCACTGAAGGATTATTATTTTCATTTGCTTTGGGATGTTTTACAAGCTTATAACACAACACATCTGTTTGCTGGATAGTCTACGTGCAAAATAAGCTATAAACTAGATCAATTAAACATCCTTTAATTTCGGGATGTATTGCATTAGGACTCATGCAATGTATGTGTATAGTCTTTGGAAACTCCCTAGCAGTTTAAACCGTTAAAATTACTATAAATCAGATTTGCATGCGTTGTAGTTGCACCGAAACGTTTGACAATTTTTTAAATATTTATTAGAGTAAATTGTGTAATGAACTTTTCCGAGCATGCAGACAAGGACCTACAAATGCTAGTGCAAAACAGCTGGCAACCGTAATATAGTTTAAACAGAGAGCAGTCATTATTCTAATAGGAATGTTTGAAGCTTGGTACGTTCTGGTCCTGGTAAAATTAACTACATAATATAACCATTTTTCATTTCACATATTAGTGATCAATCCACGCTTAATTCTAGCTGTGATTTAAATAACGCAGTTGATGAAGGATTTATGTGTGAATACCACGAAATATGTGAATGTCCTTGAGAGTAATAGGGTATATATTGTTTTATCACTGTAATAATGTATACATACTATCACGCACTAGCTTCAATTCTGTGCGATTGGAGTACAATAAGTGGATCTTACTTGAACTAACCATCCAACATTGTTGACTTGATTGTTTGCCTTGTTCACTCACACGATATATCTCAGTTAACATGGACCAATAGTGTAGGATCGTTCGCAAACATATGCATAAAAAGCCTTAAATCCATTTTCAGTATCAAGCTTCTCCAAGGAATATACCTCTATATCCAGCTGAGAAAGACCTTTAGAAAACTCTTAAAGTTTCTAAAGTGAATCGTATTTAGTTTACATGCCATCATACATTAATATATCAACATTTAGGCAGATAATTATCCATAAACAGCGGGTTCATACGTTTTTAAAAATCTCACAGTAGTCACAGATATCAATTTGTTAAGTAACACATGTGAATTCCAACATACATTGGATGATAATGGCTGGCATAAGACTATAAGACAATAGTCTCGTTAATAGGTCAAAAACGTTTATTAGCAGCTTCACATACCCTTAAGCATTTATGACGCACTGAGTCACTTTTTAGAAAAGATATGTGCGAACAAGGTCATGCATCTCCAGGTCGTGTTTAGTGAAATGATTTCGATACGTGTATTAATACAGTCATAACAAAGGGAACTCATATATATCGAGAATTCCCTGTCAGATATTTATATTTCGAGGTAGATCATGTAATGTTTTCATTTGTATCCTTAAGCTCAACTCCAGAGAATGACAGAGGATTTACCGATTAAACGTTACAAGTACGTATGTCAGTAACTGTCAAGTACTGGCTTTTATTTATACAACATACTATTCTAAAGACAAGGTGTATATTTAATGTTTTTTATGCGTTTGATCTTTTAACGTCATTTACATGAGAATATATAATGCTTGCATGACGTTTGACATTTTAGTTCAGTCTACTAATATTTTGATAACATTGTCCAGTTTTGTTTACACACTTAGACGGTTGCAGAAAAGACATTTCCATCCATGTCCTGGTCACTGTACCTCATCGAAGAATTGTATATACAGTTGAATTAAACCAGTATTTAATTCTTGCTTTAAAATTCAGTCTGACGAATCAACGACGTTTGTTTATATATTATTTGAGAGGAAGAGTTTTTATTATAGTTAAGTAATACAAAATGCTCACTGATTATCATTTGAACGTACAACACCATTTTGGAATAATTATACATTCATTCGAAAACATTTCAATACATTCTGATACATTAAGACTTTTGTCATTGCAACTTATTGGTAAATAAGAACATTCCATTAACGAAATTCCTTCATAAAATGCTTTAGTTAACAACAAGTGAATTAACAGTTGGGATTATTTAGCATTTACTTCACAAAACTGAATGCATGTCTTATATTTTACTTTCAAACAAAGGAATATCATCATTTTATTAAACTTGCTGACCACTCTTCTTGATGTAACAATGTGTAGGCCAGTATAGTCGTAACGCTATTGGTAACGTGTTTTAAATCTGAATTTAACATATTGGTATATTAAAAGTATCTACACAATTTAAATTTACTTCGTGGACTGTCACAGAATTAGGCGAAAATTTGAACTGATTTTTGTTGTACTTGAATTGCAAACGAAACTCACCATTTTCTTGATTTCGTCGTACACGCATTACCTGGGGTGATTAAGTGGCGTGTAACGATTTGCATGTGCCAATTTGTAATTTACATGAAATCCGAAATACTCGTTTTACGTGGTGTACGGCAAGCTCGATGTGATTTATGTTCACCTATTGAGAGTATATAAGGTTAAGGATTTCTCATTATTATTTACGGGAACTAAAATATCTAATCAAAGGATAGATAACCTCGTCTTGCAAATCTCCAGCCAAAGGGGTGAGTGTTAAAATTACATTTCGTTTTATTGTGAATTTTATTCAGATTATCATTTCGTATAATGATGCCTTTATTGCAATGAACGTGGAATATTTGGAATTACTAGTCACTTTTAGACTTTAAATACAATATCGTAATCTACGGCTTAGATTATTTTTGAGACAACTATTATTAGTCTGGTTTTGTTTATTATAGCTGATTCAGTCTGATTCCAGCTGATTCCGTCGTTGATACCGTAGAAGTTCATCACTGATAGCGCATCTAATAACATCGTTGATACCGTCTCTGATACCGTAGCTGCTAACATAGTTGTTACATTGTTTTTGGTACCGTAGCTGCTAATTACATCGTTGATACCGTAGCTGCTAATAACATCGTTGATACCGTAGCTGTTAACACATCTGATACCATCTTTTGATAAACGTCTTTGATATCGTTTGATTTGTTGTGGGACATCTATTGTTTGTTCTGGAACATCTCTGTATAAATATCTGAATGTGCTTGTGCCGTTAATTTGTGCAAACGGAATTGAAGTATCTGTCTGTGTGTCGAACTGTCTGTTCGTCAACATCTGTGTAACATGTAAATATCCGGAAAGCTAGAAGTCCGAGTGTCGGAGCTGTCTTAGAGTTGTAAAACGTCCGGGTTGACATCTAGGGGAGTGAGGAACCGTTGGTTCGGGTAGATGTTGTATGCTGTCTGAACGTATAACTGTGGTGGATCCGTGTAGGGAAACGTCCGATAATAGTATTGGTCAACCCTCGGTTCTCGGGGAAACTGGGAGACGATTCAACTGTTGCTGAATCGTGCGGTTATACAGGGGAGACACATAGGTGTATTGAAATTGTGATATAATTTAATACATTGTTGTATTTGCATGTTTATGTCAGATCGCAATAATATTTCAAGTGATCACATAGATATCAATAAAAGCTAGCAACTTGATTCAATACAAGTATATGATCGTGCTAGTTATCGCAATCCATCGTGCGATAGATAGTTTGTCGTTTGTGTTTATTTTTTACGTAAATCATACTTGCATTTATTTAACTTTCGTAAAGGATTCTTGGATCTGTGTATAATCCAAGAGATCTCTTTACATCTGAGATTCCTTTTGTATTGTTATTTCATTTGTTCATGTATTGTGAATGGTTGTGAGTTTAATTGTGGGTTGAGTGCATGTATTATTGTGTTGTTACATCTGTATTTTTTTCATTTATAATTTATTACATAAATTTATATTTTCTTTCACAAATTGTGTTTGTATTGTTCATTTAATCCACCCTCCTCTCGGTAACAATTCTGTTACAATGGTGTCAGAAGTGGGATCGTTGGATTAAGTGAACTGTCAATCATTTTTGTGAAGGTATACATTTAATGTTTATATTTGAGCGTGACCTTCTGTTAAGATAATACTCTAGTTGGAGTTTATTTTTGTTTAGTTTACCTAGGTCCGTGTGTCCAGTATAAACGTGTTTAAAGTATTGGTTTGGTTATATATCTATATTCATATTGCAATTGTCATGTCATCCCTTAAGGACTTGGTTGCCTTAGGCAAAGAATTTGGATATGAAGGTTAAAGCTTAAGGAAATTTATTCAAGAAGAACAAGCCCGGGAAAGGGAAGAAAGGGCAAGGGCAAGGG
Source organism: Unio delphinus (assembly GCA_029339505.1). NCBI lineage: Eukaryota > Metazoa > Mollusca > Bivalvia > Unionida > Unionidae > Unio > Unio delphinus. The sequence goes on along the minus strand of JAQISU010000072.1, from coordinate 2,236,433 downwards.
AATTAGAAAAGGAAGAAAGGGCAAGGGCAAGGGAATTAGAAAGGGAATCTGATGAAAGGAAACGGGAATTAGAAAGGGAATCCGAAGATAGGAAATGGGCCTTTGAGAGGGAAAAGATAGAATTCGAGAGGGAAAAGATAGAATTAGAGAAGCAGGCCGAGAGGGAAAAGATAGAATTAGAGAAGCAGGCGGAAAAGGATAGGATAGGATGGGAAATGGAAGCGGAGCAAAAGCGAATAGAGTTAGATGAAAAAGCAAAACAACGGGATCATGAGCGTAAGGTAGAGTTAGCGACATCTGGAAGAGAACACGATTCTGCCTTTAGCAAATTAAGGGGCCCCAAATTACCTCCCTTTGACGATGAAAAAGATAACATAGATAGTTATCTTCATCGGTTTGAGCGGTATGCCGAAAACCAGAAGTGGAGTCAAAATGACTGGGCGCTGCATCTGAGTGCTTTATTAAAAGGTAAAGCACTGGATGTATACTCGCGACTTCCTAGGGACGATGTGTTTAAGTACGACGTCCTAAAGGAAGCACTTCTCAAAAGGTACGAGCTCACTGAACAAGGTTTTCGAAAAAAGTTCAGGTATAGCAAGCCCGATAAGGGAGAAACCTTTGGTCAGTTCACCGTCAGAATTGCGAACTATTTTGAGCGGTGGATTGAATGCGGCAAAGCGGTGAAAACGTTTGAAGGGTTGACTGATTTCTTGCTCAGAGATCAATTATTTAATACAGTTGGGCGAGAATTAGATCAATTTCTGAAGGAGAAAGTCTTCACAAACGTAAAAGATATGGCTAAGCAAGCCGATTTATTTGCCGAAGCTCATGGGGGAACCCAGAACGTGGTTTTAAAAGATTTTAAGTCTGGAAACCAGTCTGTAAGACCTATGCCTAGGGAGCCTGTAAAATCAGCTGAGGTAAAAAGGTCAGTTGGGAATCCAGTTTTTCAGCGTGTGCGGTGTTTCTTGTGTAATGCATTGGGTCATGTTCAAAAAGACTGTCCTAAAAGAAAGGCACTTATACATAAGGTAGCAGTGGCTATACAAAGTAAAGGTATATCCGATAACAACGTACATGTAGAACCTTGTATTCATTCACTTGGCACGTGTATATTTCCTGAAGCGCGTGTACCAACTGCGAGAGGGTTTGTCAACGGTCGAGAAGTCGTGGTATTGCGTGACACTGGTTGTACGGGCGTAGTGATCAAACGTAGTCTCGTGCAGGATAACCAAATGCTTGGGTGGGAATCCCCATGTATGTTACTTGATCAGACGATGGGTCGCATTCCCGTAGCAAGGATCACAGTAAAAACACCTTTCTTAACGGGAACTGTTGATGCCCTTTGTATGGACAATCCTATTTACGATCTGACGATCGGTAATGTTGAAGGTTCCCGTCTTCCAACCATGGCCGATTTTAAAATACCTTTGGCCCAGGCAGTCGAAACGCGAGCGCAAACACGGCGAGAGAAAACCGCGTTTCATAAATTAATAGTCCCTGAATCGATCTCAGGAATTTCCCGTGATGATTTCAAACAAGAGCAAGATCGTGATGAATCCATCAGAACAATTGTTGAGAAAATCACGTCCGGCGCGATTAAACATTGCAAGCGTGGGGGTAGCTCTAGATTCGTACGCAAGAACGGATTAATTCATAGGGAGTTTAGCGCTCGGGAGGGTAAGAAGTATTGGCAAGTGGTCGTACCCCAGAGATATAGATCTCAAGTACTTAGGGTGGCGCATGAGTCAAGCATGGCAGGACACCTAGGTAAGGCTAAGACCACTAGCAGGGTAGTCGCTGAATTCTACTGGCCAGGTGTTAATGGCGATGTCACACGGTTCTGTAGGTCGTGCGACGTATGTCAGAAAACCGTCTGTAAGGGAAGGGTCACAAGGGTGCCCTTGGGACAGATGCCATTAATAGATACACCGTTTAAAAGAGTGGCAGTAGATATTGTAGGACCAATACACCCAGTTACCGAAAGAAAGAATCGGTACATACTTACTCTGGTTGACTACGCAACCAGATACCCTGAAGCCGTAGCGTTACCAACTATTGAAACGGAAAGGGTAGCTGAAGCATTAGTTGATATCTTCAGTAGGGTAGGGGTGCCAGAGGAAATCCTCACTGATTGTGGTGCCCAATTCACCTCTGACCTCATGGGTGAAATAAGTAGGCTGTTATCCATCAAACAGCTAAACACTACCCCATACCATCCGATGTGCAATGGACTGGTAGAGAAGTTTAATGGTACCCTGAAAAGCATGCTACGAAAGATGTGCGCGGAACGTCCGCAAGACTGGGACCGTTATTTAAACGCTGTTCTGTTCGCGTATCGTGAAGTACCGCAGGAAAGTTTAGGGTTTTCACCCTTCGAACTGTTGTACGGTAGAACGGTTCGAGGCCCGATGCGGATACTACGCGAACTATGGACTGGTGATGTCGCGAACGAGGAAATAAAAACAACTTACCAGTACGTGTTAGATCTAAGAAACAAACTTGAGAGTACATGCCAGATGGCACGTGACGAATTGATTAAATCGGGGCGCAGATATGCCAAGTATTACAACCGCAGAGCGCGTAATAGGAAATTTCTTGTGGGAGATCAGGTGCTATTGCTTCTTCCAACGAGTTCGAATAAGTTATTAGTCCAGTGGAAAGGTCCATATGAAGTTAAAGAAGTAAAAGGTGACATGGACTATAAAATTGACATAGACGGTAGTGTAAAAACATTTCATGCGAACATGCTCAAGTTGTATATCAAGAGACAAAGCGACAATGTCAATAAGGGGAGTTGAAAATATAGGCGCAGACTACTTGAGTAGGGCATGATGGGAAATTTGTATGAATTTGCCCAGTAATAAAATCCAGTTTGTAGTATAACCAGTGTAAATGTTGTAAGATATCATCAATAGTTATTTTTCTTCTATTCTGTGTTAGTTTTAAAAATGTGTACATTTTTATTCTTAGGGGGGAGGTATTGTCACAGAATTAGGCGAAAATTTGAACTGATTTTTGTTGTACTTGAATTGCAAACGAAACTCACCATTTTCTTGATTTCGTCGTACACGCATTACCTGGGGTGATTAAGTGGCGTGTAACGATTTGCATGTGCCAATTTGTAATTTACATGAAATCCGAAATACTCGTTTTACGTGGTGTACGGCAAGCTCGATGTGATTTATGTTCACCTATTGAGAGTATATAAGGTTAAGGATTTCTCATTATTATTTACGGGAACTAAAATATCTAATCAAAGGATAGATAACCTCGTCTTGCAAATCTCCAGCCAAAGGGGTGAGTGTTAAAATTACATTTCGTTTTATTGTGAATTTTATTCAGATTATCATTTCGTATAATGATGCCTTTATTGCAATGAACGTGGAATATTTGGAATTACTAGTCACTTTTAGACTTTAAATACAATATCGTAATCTACGGCTTAGATTATTTTTGAGACAACTATTATTAGTCTGGTTTTGTTTATTATAGCTGATTCAGTCTGATTCCAGCTGATTCCGTCGTTGATACCGTAGAAGTTCATCACTGATAGCGCATCTAATAACATCGTTGATACCGTCTCTGATACCGTAGCTGCTAACATAGTTGTTACATTGTTTTTGGTACCGTAGCTGCTAATTACATCGTTGATACCGTAGCTGCTAATAACATCGTTGATACCGTAGCTGTTAACACATCTGATACCATCTTTTGATAAACGTCTTTGATATCGTTTGATTTGTTGTGGGACATCTATTGTTTGTTCTGGAACATCTCTGTATAAATATCTGAATGTGCTTGTGCCGTTAATTTGTGCAAACGGAATTGAAGTATCTGTCTGTGTGTCGAACTGTCTGTTCGTCAACATCTGTGTAACATGTAAATATCCGGAAAGCTAGAAGTCCGAGTGTCGGAGCTGTCTTAGAGTTGTAAAACGTCCGGGTTGACATCTAGGGGAGTGAGGAACCGTTGGTTCGGGTAGATGTTGTATGCTGTCTGAACGTATAACTGTGGTGGATCCGTGTAGGGAAACGTCCGATAATAGTATTGGTCAACCCTCGGTTCTCGGGGAAACTGGGAGACGATTCAACTGTTGCTGAATCGTGCGGTTATACAGGGGAGACACATAGGTGTATTGAAATTGTGATATAATTTAATACATTGTTGTATTTGCATGTTTATGTCAGATCGCAATAATATTTCAAGTGATCACATAGATATCAATAAAAGCTAGCAACTTGATTCAATACAAGTATATGATCGTGCTAGTTATCGCAATCCATCGTGCGATAGATAGTTTGTCGTTTGTGTTTATTTTTTACGTAAATCATACTTGCATTTATTTAACTTTCGTAAAGGATTCTTGGATCTGTGTATAATCCAAGAGATCTCTTTACATCTGAGATTCCTTTTGTATTGTTATTTCATTTGTTCATGTATTGTGAATGGTTGTGAGTTTAATTGTGGGTTGAGTGCATGTATTATTGTGTTGTTACATCTGTATTTTTTTCATTTATAATTTATTACATAAATTTATATTTTCTTTCACAAATTGTGTTTGTATTGTTCATTTAATCCACCCTCCTCTCGGTAACAATTCTGTTACATGGACAATGTAAACAATAATAATGTGATATATCTGAGAAATATGGTATAAACTCAGCAAGAGTTAAAAACGTCATGTATAGTGTCGAACCTATAAATCTTAATAAAAAATGGATTAGTTATTTTGAAGAAATACGATTTAAGTTTCTTTCAAATTATTATCGCTCTCAAACAAGAGCATTTTACCTAAGGTAGAGATAATTAATATTTGGGTTATTAAAACAAAACTATTTGGATTCTAGCATTTTAGGTCGATTATTAAATCTGTAATTGCTTCTGTATCAAACTTAAAAGAATTACAATAGAAAATGTAGATCATAAGAAAGTTTTAAAAACCGACAGATTCAAACGAAGGAGAGGAAAATCAAAATGCAGAATGAAACGAAAGAAAATGGTGACGGAAAATACAAATGCAGAAAGAGATAGAAAAAATAAGAATATAAATAAACAAGCAATATAGTAAAGATGTAACGGGAATATACCTTTAGCGCCCACTTGAAATCTGAATATTTATATTACTACATTATTACTACTGAAATGACACATAGAGCGTTATAATTTATTAAAAGAAAGTGTTGTCTTTCGCGAAGCTCCTGAAATGTTAACTTTAAATTGCTAGTTATGATGGCTTATTCACAAAGGTGCACGGATGTCCTAAAATAAACTGGATAATCTGTGTTAACATGTATATGTACATGAACTATCTGATATGGGGTGTTCATCCAAAAAGGGTGTTATAAATTTCGATACTAATTTCGATAATTATTACGATTGCTCACCATCTACTTAAAAGACCAGTATTCATAGTGATCTATTGTCGAAAAATATAAAAGGGAAAGGAAACATAGATTCAGTATTATGAGCTAAATTATAATTATTGATTCAGAAATGAGACAAAGACCACCATACATATTGAATCATAATGAAATAACATCAATGCATAAAGACCTAATAATATGTGTTGTTAATCAACGATATACACACAAAACCACGATCAGAGTGTTTAACATGAACGTGAAGTCAGTTGTACTGTAGGGAGCAGTTATCTGGAGAAGCAGCAAGTCGACCGTACTGAAAATTCACAACTTCATCAATAACCGCCTATGAAGAGAAGCTGGGGCATGGAAATGACACAAAATACGTAAGCTGCATCCCAACCCTATCAGAAACGCATTGTTGTGGAACCGTCAAAGCAAGCGATTAATGGGTCGACCAAAGAACACCCGGTGACGTGACTTGTAAATGGACATCCCTAAGCTGGATCTTATCGAAACAGATCGCGGTGATAACATAGAACAAAAGTATCTGCCGAAGCAAAACTGACCTGACAACAAAAGAAGCAAGAATATGTTGTGTTAATTGATAGATGTCTTAGTGTGAGTCTCGTAAAATTAGATTCAAGTTTAAAATTTGTAGAGCACACACCGGCAGCATATATCATTGGCGATCGCTTGATCAGTGAAAAGTTGGACATAAATAGTTAAAAAAGGTAAAGTAGGTTACGTATGTATATATAAATCTCTTTAAATCGTGTCTTTGCTATATATCATCCAACCTCGTCCAAGATATAAATGGTATCTACAGCCAGACGTAATTTAGGAATCAAACACTACTCACTCTTCTGTTGGATCACTATTTAAGAAACCCAATAACGCTGTAAACAAAGTTTGTTTGTTTAAAATGTATTTTTTTATAATTATCTTCTTTAACCTTTGTAAATTTAAGGACATGCGTAGCCCACAAAATGTTATATTCATTAATGACTCGAATGAAACATTCAGGTCATATAAATATGGTCTGGTCTTTAAAGATTACTAAACCGCATCTTTTGTGAGATATGCTAATCAAAGAAACAATAACACCGACAAAATCGGTAATAACCAGAAACAAAGAGAAATGAAAAGACAAGAACGATGAATATTTTGCATTAATGAAACCACAATACGTTACTTATAATTAAAATAACTAAGATAATACAAATAGCGAGCAAAACTGATGCCAAGGACACTTTCCAATTCATAAACGTAAAAAACATTCTTTAAACTCTTTGATAAACATATGACGAGGATGTGCAATGATCATATGATGTTTCTGGTTTGGACTGGACAACATCTTTATAACATGTATCTTCTAACACACAAACACACACACACATACACACACACACACACACACACACACATATATATATATATATATATATATATATATATATATATATATATATATATATATATATATATATATACTACATCTCAGCCAATGATCCGCAAACATGCGTGAACTCTAAATATTTCCTCACGGGTCATGTTGGTTGTAAAATATTAAAAAATTAGACCGATCGTACTGTAATTAAGCAAAGTGATATTCATATTGTGTACACTAATTCCCACATATCGACTCGACATGAATATGATTTTGTGATGTCATTATACAGGCCCACTCTGTGAAATTCATGGATCTGTAACCGAGAAAATCGTATTTACTATGTAACTTTTAGAATCCTACTATTTATTACATAAAAGACGGAAATGCATATCTTAAACGAATTCGGATATTAACTCCCTTTCTTTGCTTTAAATTATTTGCGTCAGCTATACTATGACATCTCCTTTTTCGAAACAAGGCAAAATCCCGTCCTTATAAGACAGACAAAATGTGGCATTTGACAGACGGTGTTCAGCCACCGGAAACAAAGCGAACCTTCAATGAGAATGATGAGGTATAATTCTTATGATAGGAAAAAGCATAATGGAAAATGTCAGAAGAAATGGCAAAAGACAGGGAATTGCTGAATTATGAAGAGGACAGGAACCTTATGTAATGGTATTTAAAGGTTGTATTTTTCTCTCCAAATGCATTGTCCCTCCACCACCGTGAACATAAATCTGCCAGTCCATAAACTGAAAATGACGAGTACATTCTTTGCCCCTTGTGTCATAAGGTTACTTGTACAAAGTATATAATATAGTAATAATAATTATCTAATAATGCAGGCAAATTTCATATACCAATTACATCAACTCTGTATTACTCTCATATCGCATCTGGCGTACGTTGTGCTCATCTAATTTCTTTTTTTGTCTTTCTTGTTTCAGTCTCCTTTTGGGTGGTTCAATACCTTGTTATACCAGCTGTGTGAAAAATTAAAGATTCATTACAGCGAAGTATTCTAAATGTCTAGCACACTGAGAAACAATTATGAGTAATTATATTTTTTATATGTTTAACAGTGTTATTGGCTTCAAAGAGTAAGGCAGATGTCTGCGACATAGAACATTGGGATTTGATTCCAATCATGAGAACATTTGATTTTACATTTTTGTTATTGCCATATGTTTACTTTCAATGCAAACGTTATGACATTTTTAATGTTTCAATGAAAAGCACTTTAAACTTGACTTGGAAGCTAAATTTAAATCTGAGGCAGATGCAAATTTCATACCTTTTAGAACCAATCAATCGAATGTGGGATAAATTCCTTGCACATAACTTTTCATAAAGTCAGTCAACTTCTCATTGGACTGATTACCAAATCTGAAGTATAAAAATATCAATTAATTCTAACATTTGTAGTCTAATTGTATTACCCATCCTTACATGCAAATGCACATTATTGTTGAATTGGTTGTATCAATATATTAGTGTATCCAAGAATAAACAAAAGATGTCCCTGATGACTTGATTATCCTTGTTTGTTTCATGTCTTTATTGGAAAGTATCCAAATATGGAAAATGTATATGTGGATTCTGAAATTCCAAGAACTTTCAGCACACACACAACAAACTGAGCTTTCAAAAAGCAAAGCATAAAAGTACAAAAATGTAGTCTGGTAATCAGGTATAATGTACTGCTTGACGCTTTCAATTCGTTTTGAAATAGATGAATACATAATAGATGTCTTTTTGATGTTCCGAGTACATTTCATACATGATGTTGAGATTCAATATTGCTTCTGATGTGCTTCTTCCACTCCGGAAGCCTGTCTGTCCTAAACCAATTATCTCTTCTAATTGTTGTTTCAGTCTGTTCAAGTTAATTTACAGCATCACCTTGCTTGCATTGCTGATCCAAATGATAGTGTTGTAATTTTGGCACAGCTGAAAACAGCTTTTTTCTGGGAGTGTTACTATCAGTGATTGAATCCACTATTTTATAACATAAAATCACCATTTCTCTCATATGGTTCATGCAACTGAAATATTAGTTGAAGTTATAGTGCTGTCGTTTTACAATTCTGTCTTTCCAAATGTAGCCATTAAAAAGATATTTCTTCTATTTCTTCTAACGTGTCACTGAGCGATATTATAAATCACTTAGTGTACTAAAAAATACTGTGAACAAATATTTTGATTAGGAATACGTTGCTATGGTAGGTGTTATGGTGCAATGGATATTCTGCAGAAGATCAAACGCATGAGTGGACAATGGTCAGCACTTTACACTTTGGTAAAAGTTATTATTGCTTTAACTGCTACGGTTTGTAGCTTTTGTACTATTGCATTCATTACCCTTTTGTACATCCTCTTTTCCTAACGGATACTTTTAAGCAAATGGCGTTTGACGTCAAAATAGTCATTTAAAGAAAAACACAGTACATAGGTTAATATACACTTTATTGTTCTTATAATATAATCTTTGGCATAATTGGGGCAAGTCCTATCACAGCACACTGCACCAGCTCAGCTCTGAATTTTTTCTTGTTGAATTGGAATGCCTCAGAAACTTGTGGGAGTTAGAGGGTTGCGAAGTGTGTCCGACACCTGTATGTGGAACCTAAATGGCTGATACGAGGTATATAGGGACCTGATAACCGAAACTCGACAAGTCTCATCCTGAGGACACAATGGCAATAAACATTAACCTTTACTCCATACATGCACCGTAGGAAGCTGCTATGATGTATATATGGGCATAATAGTTGAGTATATATAAGTACGGGTACAAATTGGGGTCAAGAAGCCAAGTTGTGAAATGCATGAAACCTGGCAGTGACCCTCAGGAAGAGAGACTTGTGGGAGTTAGAGGGTTGTACAGAGTGTCGGACACTTTTATATGGAGGCAAAAGGGCTGATACGAGATGTATAGGGACATAAAACCGAAACTCGAAAAGTCTGATCCTAAGGATTGCACTGGTAACAAGCATGAGCCAATATCACATGCATGCTGGTTATACAAGTATAGACAAATTGGTTCAAGCAAAGTTGAATGCATGAACTTGGGCAATGTGCACGAGAACAGAGCTGGAGCAATATGCTATGAAAGAAATGCCCCAAACAAAACAGCATGGTGGGGGTGGAGGGGAGGCGATTGGTTCTTTTCACAGATAATTTAGTGTAGCATTAACACTGAAAAGCACATCTTTGTTGCATCCAAGCAGCTGTATCACTGTCTAAAACCAGCTGACGAATGCTATATCACGTGTTCTAATTCCGTCATCTGATTGGTTGAACATGACAACATATCTAAAATTAGTAACTGACCTCATGTTTGGCAGAACCACAGCAGTCAAAGAGGGGCAAAAGAAAGGAATTAGATTAGAATGCACTGTGTGCTCTTCAAAACTATATTTAACCAATTAAATTACAATTTAGCTGGAATTTTAATTGCTCCATTATGATACAATGAGGATTTTCCTAGAAACTTCTAACAATTTGGTATGCCACTGGCTTTTTGACAGGTATTTGAACGTTCATATCACATGCATTTACTGGGTAGGAATTTTATGGACACGAAAGACCTGTACCTATTGGTTCTCCAATCATAATTTTGTGAGCATTAAGTTTGCTCGAAACATGGTCCTTTCAGTTTGAAACGTTTCCTGTATCAAGTTTAAGAGTTATTCATAATTATATATGCGTAAAAATGTTAAACATTGCTATAGCGTTCAGTGCAAAAAATGTATATATCATCTCAATGACATTTTATTATATGTCACAAATTGAAACAATTGACTAAAAGACAGTAAATATAAATGAAATGGTTAATATAATTTGTGTTTCTTTGTTTAACTGTATCAGTAAGTCATTATCTCACGAATTAATTATATTAATATTGAAATCAATGAATATAAAATATTATCATGACACTTACTTGCCGAAATCGCTATGTAAAGAGGACACTCGTTTGGGATTTAATTTTTTGAATTCAGTTGAATATATAGAAATATCGAGAAGAAAAATATGTAGCCGTTCGCAAGTAGTGAGACGGGCTGTCAATGTAGCACCAGCTGATTACAACAACTTTAAAACAAGAAACAATAAACCTTCTAGTCCATTAACACTGGGTCAGATAATATATTGAAATATTTTGCGTAACTTCATAATTGGTAGATATACACAATATTTTGAATTATGCAGTATTCAGTTATGTAATATTAATAGCGCGTGCGCTTGACATAGAATGTTTGACAATGACTGTATATAAAGTTACTGCAAATCGTATGTTATTGCCAGTCAGCATTTGAGTTATTGATAAAATTTATATAGAAAAGGATTTTACATTGCAAGGAGAAAAAATGGGTTAATCAGTGGTTTGATGAATGTAAAATACCTTAAATCATTATATTAAAAGTCATGTTATACCCCAGAAATTATTATCTTTTAAACCAGTTTTTAAATGTATTTCAGAAAACGTCTTTCTACATAAAGATGCATTAAATATTTAGATATTGTGTAATAAACAAGTATTCACTGTAATCAGTGTTGCTTACTGTGCGTGTACTCTTAACTATATTTGTCCTACAGTCAATAATTAAATATTCAACTTGTATTTTGTGTCCCGTGTCCCGTGTCCCGTGTCAACACGTGGGGAATCTGATGCAGTCCAAGTTTATATTAGCAAGCAAGGCCCAACATCCCAATTAGTTATAATTTATGCATCCGTTTGTACTAATTCTGACGTATGCATATAAATATAATTCTTGTTATGGTGGACAAAATTATTTGAAAGATATTGATACTTATCCACTTGTGCGTTAGGTTATGAAATTTGTTTACAACCTCGCCCGTGAATGGCTAGTCCAAATAATTGTCTGCATCGCACAGTACGTATTGTGCCGACGTCCTGTAATACTAATGTGCAACTGAAAAACCTTTTAAGAACTCTGAATATATGAGATAATCCAGTATCAAGCATGTTCCAAACATATACAGCCTTATTATATCGATTGATTGTTTTGCACTAATTTCGATGATGTAAAACCAACATGTAATATTTAGGACGTTAACAGCCATTGGCAAGAAACATAGCAACTATAGACTGAGTCCAAAACGTGTTTTGTTGATAATAATGACACAAAAGAATATCATTTGAAATCAGAAATGCTAATATGAAAATGTTGTTTCTACATCCCATCTATATACATTTAATCGTAATGAAAAGGGACACATGGAGCATGTCACTGTACACACAAATAACATATATCTGGATGGGTCAAGTGATGTAGCATGACATAAACATGTACCAGTATAGAAACTCTGATGAAATTTAAAATAAGCTTTTTAACACTATTTTCCTACAATAATTTTGTATACTCATATATCCTCCTACAAGCATTCTTCGACACCATCAGAATCATCATCATCATCATTAACAACAACACCTTCAAGGACATGTAAAATATCAGCCTTCTTCACAATTGCAAGCAAAATAACATGCAAAGTAAATACCAATGATATCTTAGTCTTTCCTCCTACTCTGATATTTCTTTCATATGGTAATGTTAGGAACCTTGATTGGATATTTTATTTGGCGTAATGAAAGCGTGAATTGTTGATGTTCTAGAAATACATTTAATGAGAATGGAACATCAAAGCAGCGTGGATCTGAGTTCAGTAGAAATAATATCATGCATGATGTCAGTTTACATAGTGTGAAGAGTATACATAGGAATACATTCTATTTGTATATTTGAAAAATATATTTGAAGTCGAGAAAGGGTGAACTTTACATGTTATTGATCTAAATTCAATTAGAATTAATTGTACCTTATATATGTGGGAAACTTGTATGAATTTGTCATATCAAAGGGTATGTCTGTGCATGTCTGCGCGTATATATGTATATGTATGTGCGTATATATGTATATGTCTCTGTGTAAAAATTTATGTCTGTCCGTATATATGTATATGTCTGTGCATATATATATATATATATATATATATATATATATATATATATAGATATATATATACATATATATATATATACATGTATGCAGATATATGTATATGCATGTATATATATGTATACATATCTGTCTGGATGTATGTATATATATATATATATATATATATATATATATATATATATATATATATATATATATATATATGTATGTATATATATATATATATATATATATATATATGTATATATGTATGTATATATTAGTTTCTCTCTCTCTCTATTTATCTATATATTAATTTATTATATATCTATATATATATATTTATATATATATATATATATAAATATATATATATATATATATATATATATATATATATATATATATATATATATATATAAAGATGTATACATTATATTCGTATGCAAACATTGTATATAATAAATATGTATGTATAAATTATACATATTAAATATGTATGTATAAATATGTATATATTATCTATGTAAAATAAAGATGTATATATTATATATGAAAGTATATATATATATATATATATATATATATATAGATAGATATATAAATAGATAGATATTGGTGGCCCTATGGGTGGGCTAAATTCCATCCGTGTTTACATTCGGACCAAAAGGTACAAAAAACAAGAATTTATCGACGAACTGGCAGAAATGTTCTAAAAAAATACACAATGGGGAAATTTAATATGGATAGGGGATATCATAGACAGATCTGGAAAATTAACGGATATTACCGACAGTGGACAAAATATTTAAATATAAAATGGAATTCATGATGAAGGCACAAAAACATTTTGACATAAACAGATTACTTCATATGCCTAGGTTGGAATATACTTTCAAATATAACAGGGATATGTGGAATAGGATTGAAAAATTTTTGGGGACACTATTAGAAAGCAATAGATGTATAAAAGCAGGAAATATCAGGTATATACATTTCGGAATTAAATACAAAATATAAAAATTCTTAACAGATGTATTTTTGACATAATTAAAGAATGGGATACTTGATAAGCAACTTATTATTCGACACTAAGGATAGGAATAAATAACGTAGATAAAGAAGCAATATGATAACGTAACAAAAAACATGTAAAACAGAGCATTAAAGACACTAGAGGAAAAATTTAAAAGCATAAAATCGGAAGAACATAAAGGAAAGGAAATCAAGGGAGGTAAATTTACTAAATTGTACAAAAATTCCGAGTAGCAATGTAAAAAAAAAGAACTAAGCGTGAAAATCTTGGACTCGTTAAATACTGAACGTGAGGGAGCAACAAAAGACAAAAACAAAATACTAAAACACATACACGACTATTACGAAGAACTCTACACATCGCAAACAAATTAACGAATATTTACAAAAGACAACATGCGCGACGATATCCTCAGAAGATAAAAATGTATGTGAGGATTTCGTCATGCAAGGGATTTCCGCAGAATTCTATATGAATTAGCTGGAGAGCTGTCGCCAGTACTTGAATGGGTCTATTAAAATACTGCACTAGGCAATAACAAAATGACAATAAGCATGAGGGAAGGGATTATAACTCTAATATACAAAGGTAAAGGAGATAGGGAGGAAATTTAAAATAGCTGGAGGCCCCTGTACCCCCTTAAGATGAATTATACAATCATTAGCAAAATATTAGCAGAGGTGATAAAACAAGAATTAGATTGGATAATAAACATAAACCAGACAAATGGGAAAAAAGGTTGGAACATACAACGTAACATAATATAACATAAACAAAGAACTGGCCAGAGGAGTATCATGGTACTATTTGACTAGGAGAAAGCTTTCGACAGATTAGAACACAACTACTTATACAAAACGTTAAAAAAATTCGGATAAGGAAACACAATGTCCAAAATTGAACTAAAATGCTGTACAAGGACAAAAACTCGTACATGTAAATCTGTCTAGGACAGGAAAAAGTGATTTAAAGATATCTGAAGCAAGGGTGTCCACTATCTATGATATTATATGCAATAGCGATATAAACTATAAAGTTTATAAATAAGACTCAATAAATAAATAAAAATATTAAAGTTCCAAATATTAGAGAAGATATTAAAATGCTACAACACGCAGATGATTGCAGAAACGTTGTACACGATAATACTTCCTGTATGAAACTCATACAGTAATTTGAAAGATTTGGAAACACCGTGAAAACTGAGTTATTACTACTAGGAAACTGGAGACGTAAACTACATGGTTTACCACTCCCTCTTTTTAAAAAACAAAGTCAAGACCATGGGGTCTTTATTTGGTTAAGATGTGGAGAAAGTAAACATACAAATATTCAGGAAACAATTAAAGGAAACTTGAAAATCTGGGCACTGACGCCACTCTGCCTATTGGAACGGGCATAAGTAGCCAAAAATTAGATCTATGTGCACTTATATGACATTCCAAAAGCGCTAGACACTAACAATTAACATCTTAAAATAATAGATAAGGAACTTATAATATAATTATGGGAATTTAAACGCACTACATAACCAAAGAAACATTAAATAAATACGGAAAGAGGAGGAAGTTGTCCTCGCCCTCCCAAACCCTCCCAAACCCTGTCCTTATTAAATACATCAACATTTTAAACAGATTTCAGGACCTTAAAGCAGAGCCTAAAAAAAACCTTGGTATGGACTCTATATATTGTATTGTTGGATTCTCTATGAATCAGAGAAAACACATATACACAAATAACATGATAACAACATTGATAGAAGTGGCACGAAAATTAAGACCAACAGAGGAACTACTAAAAAAATATAGAGAGCAACGAACTATGGGAAAGAGGTACAAACGCAACATACAAATAGATAACAAACAACACAATAAATAGGCCAAAAATAATGGTAGGATAATCATTAACAGCTAGATTAGCGCGAGAGCACTTAGAGGCAATAAAGAGTTGAATCACTGTAAGAGATTCTGTCAAACAAACACTTCAACAGCCACAGGAAGCTCAAGTTGATTTTGAAATACGTTCTGAACAATTATTCAAACCTGTTACTACGGCTACTGAGAATGCTTTGTTGGGAGATTTTAAAGATGACAAACGAGGAAAAGCGGATATTCTTCCCAAACTAATAGTGATATTTAACAAAGGTGTTATTGAACAGCTCAGAAAATTTAGGAAAGATGATTTACCCCGTGCAACACGAGCAAGTGTTGTACTAAAAGAAAATTTTTAGAACCAAAATATGCTACTATAAACAATAATAATCTTATTAAATGCTTATATCGTGCATATTACAACAAAAATACAAGCCAGAAATGATGATCAGACATTCGCTAATTTTGTAAGTGAAATTGTAAGTCTTGATAAGGAATATTGCTCACTACCTCACTGACAACCGCCACCTTATTTACCGCCTGAGCAACTCAAAAATGATAATATTTTAGCAAGTTTGAGATTTGGACCTCAAGAAGAATTTGATGATATGCAAGGCGCAATTGGTGTTACCGATGAGGATTTTCTAATTCTGGAACCCAACGTAATGGTCATGTTCTCTGTCCTAATAATATTCTCTCCGACATAGCACAATTAGAAATTCTCATCGGGGTTAAGCGAGCTGAAAATAATTCACCGGAAATAATTAATGAAGCTGCTGATATCTGCCGACGACTATTTGAAGGTGGTATCATTTATATCGATGTATATTGAGAATGTATCGATGAACTCGTTGATGATTATCATAGTTATTGATTATCCATGACTCCCGATTATATAAATAGTACTTAGATAAGATGATCATAGACTAGAACCACAACAAAACCAACCATGACCTGCGTAGTAAATTCACGATTGCAACATTATAAGATGCATTATGGAGATGGTGTCTACGATGTTTTTTAAGGGTTTCAAGCCGGGATGGCTCCAAAAATAGCACCAATCGCAAAACAATTATATATGAAAGATATTGATGTTATTCGTGATAAGGGTATTAGCGCAGTTGGTGATGTTTTCCGGTAAAGCTTTTTTTCCGCGGCCAAGGAAAATCTAATCACGCTGATTCAACGACGAAAAAAACACCATCGGGAAAACTAAAAGTAACGGAGATTATGCCTGGTGGATCAAACAATAGAAGAGCGAATAAATGAAGGATTTTATGCTCAGGGGAATATTCCTGCAAATATGACAGCGGGAAATGGTTTAAATTCCGCAGCGAGATCGTGATTCAGATAAAAAAATATACAATATAATGTTCTAATCTTCGCCCGACCTAGCATTGGATATGGATGCCCTAGGGAGCAAAGATGATTCGTTAAAAAAATATCATTTTTATGAGTATACAGCAATAGAACCAAAAAAGCAGCAGAGGGGACGAATCCTACAACTTTTTTCGACAAAATCGATAAACCCCTCAAAACGGCAAATAGAGCCTTTCTACCAAATCTCATGTTTTAACCAAAACAAAATTAAGTCTCTGTTTGGCAAATGGGGACGTAGCGATTTTTCAATCATCAGGGTCGCAGCGATGTTGTCACTCACCCCCTTTGCTGGTATGAGTTAATAATTCTTTTACGATGAAAATCACTACGATTTCACAAACAGACTAATTTGTAGAACCTCACCTTGTAGATCAATTAGATTATTAGACTGGTCAGTGAGTTTAAAATTGATTCTGGTTAATGAATTATTATGACAACGCATATAGACTGGATTCACCGGAGACTCAATTATTAGAAATCCTGGAGAAGCTGTTGGTGCAAATGAATACAGAATATATCCCTGCTGAGCTTGATTTGATCGTTCTAGATTTATTTCATAGCTTCCTTTGATAACATCACATACTAAATTGATCGCTATCAAGGATGAAATATTTATATTTTGAAGAGCAATATGCCTCCCGCCACCGTCTGGGTCATTATTATGTGTCAGGATAGTTGTTTGTGGTTTTGTTGTTTTTTTCCACGCATCATGAATTATTTTAAAACCAATATCGATGGTGTCACTGAGAAGTTTTTTTAGTTCTGGTACGTTATATCCTGGTAGTTTAAATGCTGGAATATCTTCAACGCGGATTTTATAGATTAATGGAAATCTTGATCTCGATAGGGGATTATCGTCATCTAATATATCCTGAATAATTTTCAAATTAAATGTTTCCATATCGTCGATAATTTTATTGCATTTTTCTACGACGCTGATAAATTCATCTCGGGTGAGAGAGCCTGATTTAAGAGATATTAACAACAGTGACAAATCAATATTCATTGCTGTGAAATTTTTAATGATTCTAGGTTCGTTAACAAAATAATACATCCCTCCTCCCTCCCCCCCCCCCCTTCTTGTTGGTAAAATATCGGCTATCCCAAAAAATCCATCTGATGTAATCGCTATAGCTTTTTACTGGATTATCAGATTTTATCCTGTCTGTGATATAATCAGATTTTTTGGGTTCTGGTAAATTAACGGTTTCCCCCCCCCCTCCTCCCCCGGGTGGTAATTCAGGCCATCCTAGTAAGGTTCTAATAGAAATCTGATAAATATCTACGACACAATTTGGTGAGTTTATTTCAATGGCAGATGATAGTGTTGGCTCATGAACCGTTATAGCTATTTTTGATTCTACTCCAGTAATCGATTTTATTCTACGTTGCAATTCAGCATTGATTTGTTCAATTTGGTATGATCCGGTTGGTATTGAAACAACGTTCCAGTCTGGGGTACCGTCGTCTTTATTCTTTTTTGCAAATACCAGTGAATTATTGGGTTGTTGACCACCAAATGATTTTGATCTGATATTAGACCAACTGTGATACACTCGTAATTTTGCTAACGCGATTTCCTTCACGGGGACTGGGGTAGGGAAATTCACACTGAATTCTGGATTCGTTGATGTTATTGATATCATGCTTGTTTGTACTGGGTTTGTGTTCTCCACTATTTGTTGAAGTAATTCCTGCGGTGTTGTCATCGTTATTATACTGTTGTTGTCGCACTAATTTTGACATCGCAGAATCATAAATACCTACCATCGCTGAGAACTCACTATCTGATATAATTGTATCATCGAGCGATGACGATATCAACGAGGATAATTGCGAGTATGCAGTGGACACAACATAAAATTGAATTATGTAATCATGTAGTTTGCATTGGCTGCATGATGATATTTTTTTTGTTATAATTGAAATTATTCCCGCGATTGTTGTTGCCGCAGAAATGCAAATTGGAACAGCAATCGGGGCAATAATTGTCACTGAAGACAGTATAATACCAACTCTGATGATTACACCACTCACATCGTACACAGTAACATCAATTGCGGTAATTCTTTGTTGGTATTTTTTTTTTTTATTTGATACTCCTCAGTGAGGGTTTTGAGTCTATTTTGAAATTCTCTGACCTGATCATAGCGATATTGCGATGATGAAATCATTTTATTTTTAAATCGTTTACGATTTCAATTGAAACCGATATTTACTTAAATCCGCTACGAATTCCAAATACCACGTTGTTGAAACCCTAACGAAATTTTTATGAGTAGAAGTTATCGTGAACTTTTCAGTTGTATCCTTGTCGATGATCGTTGAAATCGTATTGTTGACCCCGGATGAACTCGACGATGAAATATTAAATTGAGTCGTTGTCATTGGTGTTAATCGATAAATACCTTTAACGGTTGCAGTGATATCTAATTTGTTGTTTGTAGGTGTCCATGCAAATGATCCGTGTTGGATCGTGTATACTATGTTGTTGGTTTTCTCATGAGGAATTTTTTTTTCTTTCAATGATTGTTATCATCCTCGTTGCATCACCTTTGATGGCTTCGATGAAGTTTTTCGTCTCATCGATGGATTTTTTAATATCAGGAAGTTATATTTCAATTTTATCCAACGGGGTTCCAATAAATTTATCCACGATGTTTCTACGAAAATTTGAAAACTGTTTTCCGTTATCTTCAATTCTAGATTGAAGTGTTGTTAGTTCCAACACAGAATTTTTTAACTCATCGTTGAGAGTTTTTAATCTATCTGTAATCGTCGAAAAAGGTACACCCGGTTTGAGTTTACCCTGATCGGAAAATGACACAATAGTATCCTCGATTGCGTTTCGTTGTTTAACTAAAATATCATCCAACGACACATCACTAGTTTTCAATTTACCCTGACGATCTTGAAATACAACTATTTCCCCGGGGTCAACACTTGCTAAATTCAACGTCTCAGCTATTTCATCTTCGATTTTTTTTTTATATCCTTGATAGAATCAAGGGTTGCAGTGCCATTGGGTTCGGGTTTCTTCAGTGCTGATAAAGATCTCCCCCAAATATCAATCATGTTATTTTATACATCTTTCTCTAAAAAGCGATTACTAGTGTATTCATTTACGACAACATGAGGTGGTTTTCCAGATGATGAAATAGCATCAAGGACATTGAATACTTCATTGCCACATATTGGTGGGCCATTCATTTGTTGTGTTGGTAGCGTAGAATACCAACGAGGGGTGTTTAAGCGGTTTATGTAACGCATAAACTCTTTTGGCGGTGCTAATCCATATGAATCAAAATAGACGATTGCACGTGGATCAATAGCGTATGCAACCCAGTAAGTTCCAGGTCCGGTGCTGTTATCTAAATTAATAATACCGGTTTCAACATCATTGGGTTGTGCCGGCAATTGATCTTTCATAAAAACACCTCTGAAGTTTTAATCGCCAATTTTTTAGCGGCATTAATTAAATAAAACTTGGACATAGGAACCATCGGTTCCTCTCCAGCTAGTAAACCGGTCCTAGTCTTAGACCCTTTCCGCTGTACCATGAATACGGGGTTCCTGGTAGTCTTAGACCCTTTCCCTTTTTTATATCCCTGTCCAGATGCATTCTTTAGTGCCATCCCTGCTGCAGTACCAACGGCTCCTAACGCCGCCGTTTTAGCCACCGCTGGGGCAGCCGCTGCAATCAATGCTGGTATTGCAGCTAACAATGAAAATATACCACCTGATTTTATCATGTTGGCGACTGCAGTCTTCGAAAATACAGTTTGAACCCCTCGCTTATTCTTCAGCGCATCATTGAAATGTTTTATTTGACGATCCGTTAATGATATTTTATGCGTACCGCTGAACATCTGTGCTGGTTTCAGCGTTATTGTGGTTCCACATTCTTGACCTGATTTTGATTTTAATTTCTTGATTTGACAATCAGTAAGCTTGACACTAACAACACTATATGGCATTTTATTGTAAAACATATTTATGCTTTCAATTGATCTAATTGTGAAAATCGTTTACGATTTCAATCAGCAGCAGAGAAGGTGAATCGGACAAGAGTTTACGGGCGTCTTTTTGGTAATCCAAGGCTTCCTCCTAAATGCTTAATGTAAGCGTCTATTTGGTAAAATCAAAATTAAAAATAAAACGATGTCACAGTCGTTGTCACCACCCTCTCTGCTGCTACGAAGCTAACCGAATTAGGTATAGATACGGTCTAATCCGACGCGATATCGTGTCCGAGGATCTGATAAATTCATAGTTATAAAGCCCTGCGCAGTAGCCTGAGCACCACTAAAGAAATTTCTAAATTTATTAAAATCCGTATCACCGTCACACCAGTATTGATAAATATTTTGTAGTGTGTATTTTCCAGTTCCGTTAAATACACATATTAGATTGCAATTTTCTCTGATGATATTTGGAATCTGTGCGTATTTTCGAGTTACATATATCACGTCAGTGTTTTTGTGACGTCCTCGAGAAAATATTTTGGCAATGTTTTTTGGTCGTTCCTACATGACATCGTTGTACACAACAAGATTGTTAATACTTCCATCCAGGACTTCCACGGATGGCGCTTCGTCAATATCTGTGATAAACTCAACAATATTTTTACCGGCAATTTGTGAAACGGTTTCGTTGTAATCTTTTAATACTTGATAGCAGTGTTGATCGTCTACGCTAGCAGCGATTTAATATAATTTATCCCAGGTGAGATACCTCATTATCATAGTTAACAACAACTGTGTTTTACCACTTCCGGAAGGTCCGATGCTAATTATTCTGATTGAGTTTGGTAAAATCGGATGATGTTTTACTGGTTGTTGTTTTTTCAACGCGGAGAAATCGATCACTTTCATTTGTTGATATAACATAAATATAATTATGGATCTATATTGTGTGAAATGTAAGAAGCGTACACCAGCTATTGACCCAACGACTGTTACCACAAAAAAATAACATAGAAGCGGTCACCGGCAAGTGTGGAATATGCGGTACAAAAAATATTGATTTGTGAAAAATACTCTGAAGGAGAATTCAAAACATTTTCAAAAAAAGGAGGAGATATTACAACCAAGTTAGCTAAACTCCCAGGGTTACCATGGAGGAAGTATCCAGGTGAAAAACACCTTCCAGGGTATAGTTATTATGGACAGGGAACGCGATTAGATATAAGACTTGATAGTCATGATAATCCTAATCCGGGAGAAAATCGGATAAACCTCATCGATGAAGCATGTCGGATACATGATATAGCTTACCGGAGCGGTGATTTACAACAGCATCATCTCGCAGATGTGAAATTAATTCATGCGTTGAATGCCATTCCTGATAAATCATTCAAAGAAAAATTGGCTTCATGGTTGATAAAATCCGCCATGAAAGGTAAGTTAATATTTGGTGCGGGTAATTCATAACAACATGGAATCTATTTACTATTCTCTGAGAGGATTCTGGAGAGGTAAGGCAGCAATCAGTAAACTCACTAGCGCTGCGAAAGTAAAAAAAAACTACAGCGGCGGATTGGTTATCCAAACAGGCGATATGGCAAATTTATCTGCCGCGGCCAAAACAAATGAACTACTCGCATTTTGATGTTACAGTTTCTAATGAAGTTCATCAAGCTGATATATTATTTCTGCCACATGATAACGGTTACAAATACGCGTTAACCGTAGTTGATATTGCGAGTCGATATAAAGAAGCAGAACCGTTAAAAACAAAATCATCAACTAAAGGGGTCCTCTGCACTGGCCAAATCTATTACAAGTTGAACCTGGCAAGGAATTTCAGGGTGTAGTGTTATCAACAATGAAGCATCATAATGTCATAATCGCGATCAGGCAATTGTTGAACGATTTAATCGGACACTTGCTGAGCGGTTATTTGGATATCAATACGCGAAGGAATTCATCCAGGATAAACGATCCCGTGAATGGGTTAAGAGATTACCAGGTGAGATTACTCGAACAATCAACATGAAACCTAACAACGCTATTAAAAAGAAGTATATACCCGTACAACCACATAAAGATTTCAAAGAACAAATTCTTGATAATGTCACTGTAAGGTACTTATACGAACCAGGAGAGCTTGAAGGTGGTAAAAAAGAGCTACTGATCCTATTTGGAGTGTCACCGTACATAAAATATCTAGTATAACACGATCTACGGGTAGACCAGCAATCTATAAACTAGATTCAACTGCTCCTCAGCGAGGATTTACTCGACAACAACTACAGGTAATTCCCGAGGATACTCAATTACCACCGCGTGGTCTTAACTAGCACCTCTTCGTCTGTTGCACTCAAGACAAGTCAGCATAACGTTATCTCTGATATGACCAATGCTGCAATTCTTTATGTCTACGGTAAATTGGGGAGGATCTTTATCCGACCAACTCCAACGCATTATACAATTGCAACTCGCCCAGTGATTATTCTGTTGTTGCTTCAGCGTAATTATTAATTCAGCATCAATGTCAAATTCTCTATTATTTTCTTTATCCTGTTGTTCATAACGAGAGAGTTTTGTTTCTGATTATATAAGGATATTGTCAGCGCTAATTGTCAGCGCTAATTGTAGTGTCATCATCATCACTGGCTTCGTCAACAACAACTCTTCGAAGTTGATTTATTCTCCTCACTCTGGACACTGCAAGATAAATTAAATTTGACCACTCAATGCGATTATCTACTATCCAAACAATTGTGTCTGTGATAGTTAATCCCTGTGACGAGTGTATTGTCGCTGCGTAACCTAACGTCCATGGGGATGTATCAGCACGCAATGCATCTTCGACGACACTGGTATCAACCAGCACAATATCATTCAATACTAAATTTTGCTTTTCACGTTGTCCAGGAATGTCAACTTCGATATTCTGCTTTCGTGTATCCGAAGGTCTATAACAGAGTGGTACTGGAAGTGTTGCAAATTTATATTTATGTAATTCAAATAATTTCATCTGAAGTTTATCTCTGACTATTTTTCTACTTGCTACTATCAAATCGTTTGGTCTCCATACCTTCCAAACATCGTTCATGGAAGTTTCTGAAATTATTTTACGAGCTATTTTACATTGGATTCTATCCGGTTGTAATCTGATTAGTTGTTTAAACTCACGTAATTGTTCATCAAGTGATCTATGGTCGGTATTAATCTCTTCGTAATAGTCTACGTGTGATTTTAACCAATCATGTGGGGATAAACCAACAAATGGCGGTGGTTGACCATGATCGCCGCACATAATAATTTTTGTTGTTTTCGGTGATAACCATTCAAGAAATTTTTGTAATACTTTAAACGATACCGAGCATATTTCATCCCATACAATGACATCAGTGATAAATTTCTCACCCATTCGTTCAGGAGTCCATTTGTCACCTTTCCATCGAAAGGGGCTGTGATAAGTACAAGCATTTACCCCACGCTGTATCATCTCTCTTGCAAGTATATGAGTTGGTGTTAGCACAATCATATTTGATTTACCTTGAAATAACTCAAACACACGAGTTTTCTTTTCTGACCCACCACAGCCGTTCAAATAAACGGTTTTATATCTACATACATGATCAGATATCGGTGATGCATTAGAAAATTCTGATAATTGGTTGCTTTTCAAGTATTTATCGTCCATCGTAACATCAGCAGATTTACAAGATTCATGTAGCGTCACCTTTTTAAATGTCCAACATCCCCACGCTTCCTCCGGGGGTGTAAATTCAGCCACTGCTGATTTGTATGTATTGTGTATATACATCGAATCAGTGGCTACTCTAACCGCGGTATTAGGAAATCTATTTATCATCGAAAATAGATTAATAGTAGAATAACTAAGCATATATGATCTTAAATATGTATACTGGGAACTATATCCATCACAGTAGGTAACAATTGTACCCAACTTAGTCCCATTGGATAGGAAAGCATCTTTACGAGTTACAAGTTTTCCATTTTTCGTTAAATCATTTATAATAAAATCACATTCAACTCTATCTACGATCAACCGCGAAGAATATTTTGCATTGTCATATCTTCCACCTTGAGTAAATTTACCGATTATTTTTCGTCCAAAATCTTTTGCTAGTCCATTTTCAATTTTAAATAACTGCCTAGACCAATCCATGATTTGTTGTTCATTGAAAATCTCCTATTTTCCATTCGAAGAATTTCCATTAGAAAAATGTCTTCAGTGTTCGCTAATTATACTATCTAGATCGGGTTGTGGTAGCCATATTTCTTTCTGAGCTCGATAACACACAATTGCTTCGGAAATAATCAGCGATATCAGCATACCACAATCAATCATGTATCTCAATAGCACAATTGGCATCCAGTGTTTTTCAAACATATGTCTACTAATCCAAACATAACTACACGGATTTAATCCTGTAGCTAATTCAAATGATACCACACGAGCAAATCCAGTTAAATCAAAATGAGGCAAAGGACCATTAACCGAAACAAGAGTCATTTCATATGTGGGGTGTCCAAGTACTTAGCACATTCTCCATATCCTAGTAAACTCCCTGGATAACACGCAGATATATCAATTGAAATCATACCCTCGCGGTGGTATTTTTTATTCCACAGTCCTCCATGGCCGAATTTAAGACAGCTTGATTTAACATCCAATAAAAATTGACTTCGTGTTGGACGCCATGAGTTCTTTTCTCGTGCAAAATGAGCTACCACTGATGGAATCGTAAAACTATCCGTGAGTAGTTTTTCATGGAAATTATTCGAGTTTTCACATGAGTATTTTACAGCGGTATGTTTCATCCTCGAGTGTAACTCTTCAGTGTGATATAATTCTCCATTCGGTCTTACAAATTGATCAAATCCTGATTCGGAATCTTCAGCGCTGCGAAGTAGCCACGCTGACACAGGATCATCTTTACAAAAACCAATGAATAGCATCGAATAACTTCTCTTCGTGGAACACATCTTTACAAAAACTCCTCAGGGATATATCTTACAGTTCTATCTCGTGGAAATATATTTACTGCGGGTGTCCACGCGTGTTTGTTATGATCAATAATTTCAATTAGAGCTCCTTTTGATTTATATTTAGATTCGTGTAATACTTCTCCGGTTATCGTCGCTACAGATATTGGAAATCTGAATGACGTTTCTAATTTAGTTATATCCTGAATTGTTGCCCCATGCTTCTTGACTGTCAATCCCCATTCGATTATTTTTTTACGTCGTTGTTCAGTTAATTTATTTCCCCGGGATGCATTCGTGAAGTGTTCCATTACTCGTTCTACTACACAATTGAGTGGTAAAGCCACTGATGCCGTTTTCATAGGTGCTAGTTTTTCAATACTTGGCTTATCATTTAGCGGATATATTCCATAAACAACTGCTGTTACAGGATAAGATCTCTCGTAGTATGGTTTGTCAATTCCAGTTAGAATTCCTGGTCTGGAATCTCGACTAACAATGACAATTTTTTTATAGTTGAGAATTGGTTCAAATTTATCTCTGATAATCCAATCTCCATCATCTGCGATAATGAATTTCATTCTAAAAAAATACCTATTTTCCCAAGATGTGAGATTATCTCAGCTGCTCTTTTATCGTTCATGGTAGCATCGATTGTGGGTTCATTGACATCATCATGTATAATTCGAAATGTCGACCACGTATGAGATGCTCCATCGCGCTTAAATTCATTAAAAAAGTCGCTGATTTCACTCAACACTGTTCTATCACGCATTTTACCCTTTGGTATATCAGAGACTCTATCGAGATTAAATCTAGCATTTTTCCAAGGCGTAATTTTTGATAATCTCTCGAATTCCTTCATATTATAATTAAAACAAGTATTTAAATTAAAAAAAAAAATATATAATGAATCATTGCATCAGTAACCCCGTGTAACAAATCATGCAGAAATGAGTTGTGTGGGTATCATATGCACAGTTTTCGTCGGGGAAGTAATGGGCCGCTACCTTGCATACAATGTGGGGTAGGGGTTAGAGGAATATCACAGTTATGTCTCGGTTGTGGTGGTAAACGATACAGAGAGTTGAAGCGCTATTATGATAAGAGAATCAAAGAATCTGACAGCGTCAACGACAAGATCATAAGAACTCTCCACGATTACGGTACGTTCAGAGATTTTCAAATAATATATCTCAACCAAATAATGATTTAGATAAATAAAACATTATGTATATAAATGAACCAATAATTTCAACCGCATCCAGTGATTGTAAATTATGAGGCATCCCGTGATGGTTTTGTCAGACATCGCAGACTGAATAATATAGTTGGAGCTGACAATGGTAGGGGGTAATTGTGTTTTACTGCTGGAGGAAAAATACATCTCAATCATCGTTTTGCAAACGAGTGTTTCCATGGATTGATCAAGGATTGTCTTGTTGTTGATCAAATAAATGGGATTAAGACTGATAATTCTTTGAATAATTTACGAGCTGTTACACAAAGTGAGAATACTGCATCTGGGAAAACTGGTACTTATAAATCAGTTGGGAAGAGACCCGTCAAGTCGTTTAATACGGCAACTAAAGAAGAGAAAATATTTCAATCAATGACAGAAGCTGGTAGATATTTCGGCATTTGCCCCCCCCCCCCCCCCCTCAGTACGATTTGTTGCAGAGGGAGTACAAAAATCGGCGATTTCCAGAAAAAACCGACAAAAAATTCAGTTTATTTATATATAACCATGTAATTTTACATTCATTAAGGGAAATAACTCTTTTAGGTATTTAACGGCCTAACACAGTTACGGATCTTTAACACAGTCATCTAATTTCTGATTGGTTGGTTTCGCCATCATGAATCTCAACAGGATATAATCAATTTTCTCTTTTTGTAAAAAACTAAAACAACTGTTTTATATACACTTCGTATTTGATTCGTTTTTTTTTTAGTGTCTTTTTCAAGTAGTCTGTCTTACTTCAACGTTGTCAATGATCACTATTAAACACAACAAAGAATAAAACCACCACACCGTTATGTGCTGTTAGTCGTGTATAAGCGGCTTATATACCATACTATAGCCCTATACTATTGGGGGTTTTCGCGTTCGAAAATCATACATGTGATCATTACAACCTATACACTTCCCCGGTGTATGGGTACCTTTTGGTATTCATACAACCTAGGATTTTGTCTAGGTTGTAATGATAACGTATGAATGTAGACCCACCCCCGTCATCCATTATCATTTATCCATTCATTCATCCATTATCATTGTCATTGTCATTATAATCGCATATAATCCCATATAATCACTCCATTGACGTCATCCATTGTATATATATATCCATTCATTCATCCATTATCATTGGCATTGTCATTATAATCGCATAAAATCACGCCATTGACGTCATCCATTGTATATATATCCATTCAAATTCAGTTAGTGTATATATGTATATATATATATATATATATATATATATATGTATGTGATGTCAATTCCCTAAGCGTACCTTCTTAGATTTCGAACCCGTCATTTGGCGAGTTAGTTTATCTTCATAGGAGAATACGTTTAGTGGTAAATGTATTGTGACGTACCTGTTGTCACAAAATAGACCGAGTCGGGACTGGATTAGTGAAGACACGGAACGCAACTGCGTTAATAAGATGTTTATTTTATAAACGCAATTTTAAAAATCAACTCTGACACCAATATTTTACAAAATTTAAGAAAAATCTATTTAAATAAATGTTCCTAACATGAAACTATGAATTTCAATAACGTAATGACAAAAAAGAAGTATATGAATGAATTTACAAATATGAATATATATAAAAGGCTCGTATAACGAGATAGATGCAAATATGAAAAGATAATGCGTCGTCAATATGACGAGACTAGAATGAAGATATTAAATAATTAATGCGTCGTCCATATGACGAGACATATGCAATCGTGAACCCTAAATTCTGAAGTTCTCGTTCATGGGGCGAGATTTGTGTAGAATGAAATTATGCAGGTGTCGTTCATAAAACGAGACTACAAAGAAGATATTAAATAAATAATACGTCGTCCATATGACGAGATTAATGCAGCATACGTAAGCACCATACACAGGCACCACACATGGGCATTACACGGTCAGCATAGACAAGCCCACACACGTAGTCACCACAACATGGCACCACACACGCAGTTACCACAACACTGCACCACTTCAGCACAACACGTCACCACACTCGCAATTACCACAACACTGCACCACTTCAGCACAACACGTCACCACACTACGTCACCACACCACTTCAGCGCAACACGTCACCACACCACTTCGTCAGCTCTTTTAGCTGATAGATTGCTCAATTTAGGATGGAAGCGTTTTCGACAAGACTACGTCGTAATGTGTTTTCTGTCTTATAATTTCGTCCTTATATACCCCTAGCTGTGACAGATATGCGCAGCTAGGTACTTTAAACTGCAGGCACTTTCGCACATGCAGCATGAGCTGAGTGTTCGCTCATTATGCCGAAATAAGAAAAAAGCCCAAAAAATAATAAACTACCCTCGGTAAGACTGTACGCAGTAACGAAATCGAGACTAGATTTTTGACCACATATACACATTGAACATAGTCGTATACAATTTCGTGACATACCTCTCTCCTTCAAAAAAAAGTGGAAACACTTTTAGAAAAACACGGAATTGGCACACACAAAAATACGAAATGAGACGTTATTTACATTACAGTAATAACGTGATATAATGAAGGAATACAAAAAACCTGCAAATCACAGTCTGCTTAAGTAATCAGCCCCTATATTTTCCGACCCTCTGATTGCTTCAATCCGAAAACGATATGGCTGCAGGGTCAGTGCCCAACGCATCAATCTTGCGTTGGCAACTTTTGACTTGTTCAAATTTATGAGAGGCTGATGGTCCGTTTCAAGGACGGATTCCCTTCCGAAAATGTACATGTGGAATTTAACTATACCAAACACGAGTGACAAGCACTCCTTTTCGATCACCGAGTAATTTTGCTCCCTAGGCAGCAATTTTCTACTAGCATAGGCTATGGGTAATTTTACCCCTTCTTGCTCTTGTAGCAAAACTGGACCTAACCCGGTCTCTGACGCATCAGATCTCAAAACGAACGACTTATTTAATTCCGGCAACTTTAAGATTGGTGCACTGATCAAATTTTCCTTAAGAGCGTTAAAAGATCTTTCTTGGCAAGAACCCCAAAAAATCTTATTTGGCTGCCCCTTCCTAGTTAAATCCATCAATGGACTAGCTATGGCGGCGAAATTCGGAACAAATTTCCTATAAAAACCTATCAACCCAAAAAACGATCGTATTTGTTTTTTGGTTTCGGGTCTAGGAGCATCTTTGATAACCCCAACTTTGTCGGGGTGAGGTTTTAATTGCCCTGACCCACTTACTAAATGTCCCAAGCATTCCAAGTTTGAATACGCTATACTACACTTGGAGGGTCTCGCGGTGAGATTTGCCTTACGGAGCCTTTCGAACAGATCAACTAATATCCTAACATGTTCTTCCCAGGTATGTGTATACACAAGAATATCGTCGACAAAACTATCTACTATGCTTTTCAACAATTTCCGCATAAGTCGCACGCACGATGCACAGGCATTAACTAGACCAAAAGGCATCACCTTAAACTGGTAAAGACCTTTAGGGGTCGCGAATACACGGGATTTTACAGCGATGGGCACCTGCCAATATCCTTTTGTTAGATCTATTTTAGAAATGTACTGGTGCCCTGCTAATTTCGAAAACAAGCCCTCCATGTCTGGCATCGGTTCAACATCAAACACAGTGACTTTATTCAGTTGTCGAAAATCTATACAGAATCTAGTTGTTCCATCTTTTTTACTAACCAATACCACGGGGGAAGAATAAGGGGAGTTTGAGGGTTCAATTACTCACAGGTCTAACATTTTACCCACTTCCTCATGGATTTTATCCCGTGTATTAAAAGGTATCGGATATCCCTTAATTCTGATCGGCTCCCTGGTGTTCAAACTTATCTCGTGCGTTATTAATCCAGTATTTCCTGGTCTATCTGTAAATATGTCGGGGTACTTTTTCAAACTTTCTACTATCTGGCGACGCTTACAGTTAGGTAAATCCGGACATACGGTGACCATATCTATTTCCTCTTTCCCTACAACCATAGGGTACTCAAAAGGAATGTCTGTGTTAAAATCCAATTGCGGTTCGTCGCTCGATTCGTCTTCTATGACCGCAATGCACACAACGTTCAAAACGCCCTTTTCAGCAATTTGACTAGGTCTCTCCACATAACTCATTAACATATTGGCATGAAATATTTTCATCCTACCTCCAATGTCAATTCGGTAATCCATTTCACCCATGACCTGTTTAACCTCATAAGGCCCTTTCCATTGGACCAATAATTTGTTTCTACTAGTAGGGAGTAGCACCAATACACGATCACCCACGTTGAATTTCCTACTTCGCGTTCCCCTGTTGTAATATTTCGCGTACTTGCGACCAGATTTCACAAGCTCGTCGTGTGCCATCCGACACGTGCTTTCTAATCTCTCGCGTAAGTCTACGACGTACTGGTAAGTGGTTTTAACCTCTCCGTCTGCGACATCACCTGACCATAGTTAGCGCAGAATCCGAATAAGACCCCGAATAGCCCTACCGTATAGCAATTCAAACGGCGAGAATCCCAAACTCTCGTGCGGTACCTCGCGATACGCGAACAAAATCGCGTTTAAATATCTGTCCCAATCTCGCGGTTTCTCCGCGCACATTCGACGTAGCATTTGTTTTAATGTGCCGTTAAATCTGTCTACCAATCCATTACATATGGGGTGATACGGTGTAGTGCGCAACTGTTTAATTGACAACAACCTACTAATTTCTGACGTTGGTTCGGAGGTAAACTGGGCTCCGCAATCTGTGAGGATTTTCTCCGGTAACCCTACCCTACTGAACATGTCGACCAGTGCCTCAGCCACGCGTTCAGTTTCAATTGATGGTAATGCTATCGCTTCTGGATATCTAGTAGCATAATCCACTAGAGTGAGGATATATTGGTTTTTCCTATCTGTAATAGTAAATATGGGTCCCACAATATCAACGTTTACCCTATTAAATGGGGTATCTATAAGAGGCATTTTACCTAAAGGTACTCTGGTATTTCTTCCCTTTGACACAGTATTTTGGCAAAAGTCGCACGACCGACAAAATCCTGCTACGTCACCGTTTACTCCAGGCCAATAAAACTCTCTTAAAACTCTGTCTGTTGTTTTTCTCGTGCCTAAATGACCTGCCATACTAGACTCATGCGCTACTCTCAATACATGTGAGCTGAATTTCTGAGGGACAACTAATTGGAGATACTTTTCCCCCTCCCGCGCGCTAAATTCTCTGTACATTAAACCCTTGGTACGTACGAATTTAGAGCTCCCACCGCCCTTACAACATTTCGCGGTACCCGACAAGATTCTCTCTGCGAGTGCCCTTAAAGACTCGTCCTGACTTTGCTCACGTGTACACTCATCACGTGATATGTCGGTTACGGCTTTCGGAACATTCAATTTAAATAGCGGCTTTTTATCCGCCTGCGCTCTAGTTTCGACGGCTTGCACGATGGGAAACCGGAAATCAGAGAGGGTTGGGAGTCTGGATCCCTCGACATTTCCTATGGTTAAATCATATATAGGGTTTTCCATGCACATTGCTTCCACAGTCCCATTCAGAAAGGGCGTCTCTATTTCTATTCTGGCAACGGGGACGTGATCGATTGTTTTATTTAACAACATATAATAGGATTTCCAACCAAGCATTTGGTCTTCCCTAACGAGACTTCGTTTTACCACAACACCCGTGCACCCGGTGTCGCGTAAGACAGTGACTGTTTGTCCGTTGGCGGTACCTGTAGCAGTCGGCACCCTCGCCTCTGGGAAAAAACACGTGCCGATGGACTGGATAACGTCATGACCGACCTGCACACGCGATCGGAATTGTATACCTTACTCGCGTTATTAGATTCAGACCCTTCGCGAGGAAGACCATCGCGCTTGCCGCCTCCTGACCACTCTCTGCTTTCGATAGCAACGCAACCTTCGGGACGAAACTCTTCCTCTTCGGACAATCGGGGGTGATGTGGCCAAATTCCTTACAAGTAAAACATTATCACTACGATAGGAACCCTTCGCAGATTGAAGATTTCCCCTTTTATAGGTTCTAAGTTTCTCGGGTTTTCTGAGTCTCTGATCTTGATAACCTCCCTTGTTATCCCTTAAAATTACACTCTGGGTTTCTCCTCGGGCTTCGGCAAAATAGTCTGCTTGGGTAGCCATATCAGATACATTACTTAAAGACTTTTCCCTCAGGAATAAATACAATTCCCTACCACAAATGTCTAACAACTGGTCCCTAAGTAAAAAATCAGTAAGACCCTCGAATGTTTTTGTACCTTGCCACATTCAATCCACCGTTGGAAATAATTTCAGGTCCTACATATAAACTGGGCGAATGTCTCACCTTTTTTGGGCTTACTCGATTCAAACATTTTACGGAACCCTTGTTCCGTCAGCTCATATCTTTTAAGGAGTGCCTCTTTTAATATATCGTAGTTCAGTGCGTCATTTACGGGTATAAGCGAATTTCACATCTAGCGCTTTACCTTTAAGCAATGCGCTGAGATGAAGCGCCCAATTATCCCTTTGCCATTTCTAGATAGTGGCATAGTGCTCGAACCTATGTAGATAACTATCTAAATTATCCTTGTCATCATCAAAAGAGGGTAATTTAGGGCCTTTTAACTTAGAATCGTGTTGCCCATCCTTCTTAGCCTCTAATAATTCAAATTTCCTTTTGTGTTCCTTTTCCATATTCCTGTCTTCTAACTCAATAGCTTCTAACTTTGCTCGTTTCTCCCCCTCTGACTTCTATTCCTCAAGTTCTCGTACTTGTTCTATTCTTTCCCTTTCTGCATCCCTTTCCCATCCTATCCTTTCCTTCTCTGACTGTTTTTCTAACTCTATCTTTTTTCTTTAAATACCATCTTCTCTTTTTCTAATACTAGCTTTTCCCTTTCAAAGGCGATTTGTATTTCGGCCTTTTCTCTTTCAAAGGCGATTTGTATTTCGGTTTTTTTCCTTCTCTATATCCCTTTCCTTTACCTATTGATCCCTTTCCCGAGCCTGCTCATCCTGAACAAAATTTCTAAGGGTCTATCCCCCCCCCATACCCAAACTGTTTGCCCAACTCCACTAGATCTTTGAGTGACGACATGGTGAATGCTGTTGAAAAGATAACCAATCCTAAATGCACTATCATGTAACACATACAATTCTTGGGATTACGTGAACGAACCGTATATTACTTCTCCCAATGTATTCAATATGTATATATGTATATATAAAACAGAATATGAGTGAGGTATTAATTCACCAGCCTGATTTGTCTTGTCAGGAAGCTTCTGATCTGAAACATATCTTTAAAACAAAACTTACCACAATCAGGACCTATGCAATTTAAAATCCGTGCTTCGCCTAATCCAATTATAATCCCACTTCTGACACCATTTGTCACAAGATAGACCGAGTCGGGACTGGATTAGTGAAGACACGGAACGCAACTGCGTTAATAAGATGTTTATTTTATAAACGCAATTTTAAAAATCAACTCTGACACCAATATTTTACAAAATATAAGAAAAATCTATTTAAATAAATGTTCCTAACATGGAACTATGAATTTCAATAACATAATGACAAAAAAGAAGTATATGAATGAATTTACAAATATGAATATATATATATATATATAAAAGGCTCGTATAACGAGATAGATGCAAATATGAAAAGAGTATGCGTCTTCAATATGACTAGACTAGAATGAAGATATTAAATAATTAATACGTCGTCCATATGACGAGACATATGCAATCGTGAACCCTACATTCTGAAGTTCTCGTTCATGGGGCGAGATTTGTGTAGAATGAAATTATGCAGGTGTCGTTCATAAAACGAGACTGCAAAGAAGATATTAAATAAATAATACTTCGTCCATATGACGAGATATATGCAATTGCGAACCCTAAATTCTGAAGTTCTCGTTCATGGAATGAGATTTGTGTAGAATGAAATTTTGCAGGTGTCGTTCATATAACGAGACCGCAAAGAAAATATTAACTAAATAATACGTCGTCCATATGACGAGATATATGCAGCATACGTAAGCACCATACACAGGCACCACACACGGGCATTACACGGTCAGCATAGACAAGCCCACACACGTAGTCACCACAACATGGCACCACACACGCGGTTACCACAACACTGCACCACTTCAGCACAACACGTCACCACACTCGCAGTTACCACAAAACTGCACCACTTCAGCACAACACGTCACCACACTACGTCACCACACCACTTCAGCGCAACACGTCACCACACCACTTCGTCAGCTCCTTTAGCTGATAGATTGCTCAATTTAGGATGGAAGCGTTTCCGACAAGACTACGTCGTAATGTGTTTTCTGTCTTATAATTTCGTCCTTATAAACCCCTAGCCGTGACAGATATGCGCAGCTAGGTACTTTAAGCTGCCGGCAATTTTGCACATGCAGCATGAGCTGAGTGTTCACTCATTATGCCGAAATAACTAAAAAGCCCAAAATATAATAAACTACCCTCGGTAAGGCTGTACGCAGTAACGAAATCGAGACTAGATTTTTGACCACATATACATATTGAACATAGTCGTATACAATTTCGTGACACCTGTATTGTTATGACCTCTATGTGTCTCCGATATGAAGATACCTGAAACGCATATGGGGATCATCATATATAATCGCATATAATCGCATAATAATCCCTATGCGTGAGTAAAATGATACAACAATTTACCACGAAATGGGGTACATAACGCATAATATCTCTGGACGTGTTAAGTTGACTAACATCTTATCACGTCCAGAGTTCATTTTGACGTTTTCAATTAAAAGCGTAAATAATTATATATAAAAAATATATGTTTTTAAAAATGAATAATGAAAATATTAATTCGATTATATCTGAAATAATAAAATTAAAAAGTCAGGGAGTTAAACTATCAGAAAGGTTAGATTGTGATCGGATTATTCCCGAGTATGAGGATATACAAGAAAATATGCGACAAAACTAATTTATACTACCTAAATCATATTCATTTATAAAACGCGTCCAACAGGCGATTTATGATTCTTTCAAGGAAAATGAAGTAGATAAGTTTGTCCCGTTATTTACTATTGTGTAAAAATTAGAAAGGATTTAGGTCTTCAATATGAGATCAAGCTCGAAATTAGTTCAAAAATTAGAAATATTAAAAAGATTATTTACGCATCTGAAAATACCCCGATTGTAACCTCAGAGGAATTATAAATAGCCACAAGGTAACAATCACTATGAATGGCGTGTATAATACTACCTGTTTGAAGCGCGATAACTCAACTAGAACAAGTTTGTAAAGACATGAAGTAAAATTGTATGACATGTGTGTATAATACCTGTTGGTAGATTAACAACACGGAAGTATAATAGTGTATGTAGTGTTGGGTGGGTGGGAGTTTTTAGTGATTTCTTTTTTTTTCATTTTCAACAAGGATTTCCATATAAAATCCTCTTAAGATCTTCCACGGATAAGCTTGAATGAGTTTACTGCATTATTTGATCACGGGTTAATCATACTGCGGTTATAACGTTTTGTTGAAGCTGCAGCATTTGATAATCCGTCAATAAAAACCTCTCTTGGCCTAGATTATCAATAACTATATCTACGTGGTATTCCCCTGTTGTTTTTCCACTGAATATCTCTTTGATAGCGTATTCAAGAAAGTCTTTGTCATGGATAGATACTCGCGTGTGCTGATACATTATTGAAGTTCTTTTTGAAAATCTAAAAGTGAAATTTCAAGAATTTCAATGAGATCTCACATCTAGCGTTATTTGTAATGTTTCTCCGCGAAGGTCAATGAGGTTAAATTCTTGGTCGGTTATTGAAAAAATTATCTTGGTTATGAACTGATTAATGGGCTCCATGTAAGTCAAATTGGTGGATTTTTCACTGTAAGACTTCCAGAAGAAACGTCTGGAGAAAATGTATACATGATATATCCTTGATTGGCGTTATTTGATTTTGAAGTATCAATTGAAAAACTTCCCAAGATTGCATCACAGATAACGTGTATCGCAATAACAGATGATATATCAACGTTGCTGGGAGATCTGTGTTTGTTGTTTATATGCACTGAATTCGTTGATGTTAAAATTGCTTCTGGAGGAATCAGTTTAAACCATAACGCGTAAATCTGTGGAAAGAATTCATCGATGATTTTATTAGTTGACACTTTCAACGCTGGTACATCCCAACCTGGTAGTTTGTAATTAAGTATAGTTTCATCGGTCATTGATAAAGCTCTTAGAGCTAATAATTGATGTTGTCTACTAATCACATGATCACCTTTTATTACGATTATCGCATCGAGTAATGTTATATTTAACAAATTCATATCAGCGATAATTTGATTTAGTTGTTGTTGGTGTTGCTTGATTAAATCACGTGTAATTGTTACACTTGAAAATTTTAAATAGTTTCCGAGAGATCCTTGAATAAGATTTCGAAGTTGTTGTTGATGAGTTTGATATAATTTTTTCATATTGTTGAATTTCTCAGATAAACTATTATACGTTACGGTGAAACTTTTCCCTGTAGACTGTGATGTAAATGTTCACGTGATTGGACCATATCTGATATACTCGGAACTTTGGTAGTTTATTATCACACGATAATCTCTTTTTGCATCTGCTGACGTTACTGTACGAAAAAAGCCATCATCGGAGTAATTTAGTTGTGGATTAACAGCTGGTAATGTATCATCTATGAAGTCAGCGCGTTAAGGTTCTGGTAATCTCGGATGAAATGCAGGAAGACAATCTAGCCATGCATTGTGAATCCGTGGGAAAAATTCATCGATATTCATGAATTCATTGAGTTTTTTACGCATCCATGGTACGTTATATCCTGGGAACTTAAAATCGGAAAATATCTTTTTCGTTAATTTTATTAGCTGCTGCAAAACTTGATCTCGATGAAGAAGGATAATTATTACTAAGAATATATTCAATATTTTTTTGATTATAATCTTCCATCTCATAGATAATTGCATTACACACTTCTATGTATTTGATGACATCATCACGACGTGGTGGAATTTCACTTATTGCAGTTATTAAATAGCCTAGAAATCGATTAAAATCAGCGCTCTTTAATCTAAAAATGTTTCCAATAGCGCTAGAATCCACCAAAGAGATAGGCAATAATGGTTCTGGTATTTCAAATGTAAATTTAGGTATACCATCAAAATCACGAAAATGAAATCCATGATAATCTTCGTTCGTGGATACATAGTCAGATTTCAATTGCTCACGAGGTAGATCCTTTATGTCGACGGTACCTGGAATAAATTCATGATACCCCAATAAGGTTCTAATTGAGCTATTGTATATATCTACGGCGTAGTCAGGTGAATTCACCTCGATGACTGTTGACAGCAACGGTTCATGCCCCTTTATCTCAATGGGGTATTTATCAGGTTCATCTTTGACTTCGATGCTATTTGGTCCTGTGATTGCTTCGATTGATTATATGATATTAGTTCATTCCACGATTTCAATGAAGTCATCGACACGTATTTGACAAATTCAATCGGAGGTGGTAATCCGTACGAGTCAAAATAAATAATTGATGCTGGATATATCGCGTAACAAACCCAATGAGTTCCAGGTCCAGTGTTATCATCTAGATTAATTATGCCAGTTTATGGTATTTGTGGTTGTGCTGGTAATTGATCTTTCATGAAAACACCTCTGAAATGCTTTATTGGGAGTTTTTTTTACAGCTTCTAATAGATCGAAATTTGACATTGACATTCTCGTGAAAATCTAGAATTTTTTATTAATTGGTTTTGTACTATCTTGTGAATTGACTCCCTGGTAGTCGAAATCCTTTTCCCTTTTTTTTCTCGAAATTCTACCACCGGATTTAAGACCTTTACCAAACGCTTTATTAACAACATTAGAAGCAAGTGCACCGGCTGCCCCAGTTCCTAACGCCCCAAGAATTGCCAGAGCTGCCGATGCAATCAATCCTGGAATTTCAGCCAACAGTGGAAATATTCCACCTGTTTTAACCATATCCTTGATTGCCGCTTGTCAAAAAGTCAATCTTACTCCGGTTTTTGCTTTTAACTCTTTATTCAAGTGATCAAGTTGAGTTTTCGTCATCGATAGTTTATTTGTTACACCTGTCATGTGTTCTTTTTAAGCGTTATTGTTGCGCCACACAACGTAGAATTCTTCGATTGAAGCTTTTTTATCTGACCAGGTTTCAGAGTGAAATTAATATGATTATATGACATTTTATTTAGATAGTGATAATCTAATTGCCCTAGTGAATTGCTTGGCAATTTCCATCGGAAAATCTCACATGTTTTTGAATGAAAATTCTGAAAGAATTTCAATTACATATTTTCCACTGGTTCATCAATTACTCTCATTTTTCCACTACCGCCTTCAAGTATCATACTTTTATCAAAAGAATAACAGCAATTGCTCTAAATCCCCCATGAGCAGGACCAACACGAGCTTGAAATTTTACATCAACGGTTGAGTGCTTAGATAGATCAAGATGCTGCAACGAAAAGTAATAAATCGGATATAATTCTTTAAAATCCACCTGTGATATTTGTAGTCCAGTATCGACATTTTGATCACGACCCATAAACGACCACAATTGATGATAAACTCGTGCTATTTGATTATCTTCGTAACTAGTGATAAGTTTTTCTGCGGGTTCTTGTTGATTACTTCCCTGCAATGATACTTCTTTGACTAAAAATGATCAAATATCATATGAGATCGCAATTATAGACTATCATCTGCAACACCGGCTATTTTTTGGGTTCTATTTAAATTTTGTAATAAAACAAATATATGTCTCGGTGCGGAAATATTCTTCGTCAGCGCAAGCTGCTAAGTAAAAGTCATACCACCTGTACCGGATGTAGTAGCTGTTGTTACATCGTACCAACTCATCATTGACTTTCCTCCCTGATCCATAAACGACAGCAATTGAGTTGCAACGGTCAATGATGGAGTCATAACTGGCATCCGCAGCGCTGACTTTGTTAATTGTACAGTACCATCTTGTACAGGATCAGGACCGTGCCAAACAGCATAATCGTCAGTTGATCTTCGTGTAAGAACTACAGTATGACTAGCACCAAATATAACTCTTCAGACGTCTCGGCAAAATCCAAATATATGCGACAATGGAATTACACACGAAAATTTACCATTGGCATCTATGTTCTTTTTTCGTGCTACAAATCCCGCGTTGTAATTAGGATTAATACCGAAAACAACAGGTTCAACATCAGCATCGTCATTAAACGCTGAAACCTTCTTTGGTCGTCTTATCGTAAATGGATTAAGATCAGCGTGATCAGTAATATTCTTCGCAAACATCATTGAGTGCCCCCCAGATCTACTAAAATCATCAGAGTATCTGGTTAAACCTAAACCTGTAGTTGCAATATCAACATCGTTATCGATGGATTCAATTCTTGTAGAATTAATTATATACTGGGCGTTGTTAAATAACGCCTTTATTCCGTTGTTGACAAATTCAATCGGGATATTTTTAAGATTATTAGCAGCTACAAACTCAGTACCATCATGTTTTTTTTAGTTGTCCTTCTACTTCGATGAATTCTTCACATGGCAAGAAATACTTAGATGTGTCATTAAATCTGAGTTAAATTCGTGATCTTACATTTGAATCCTGTGCCTGATATGAAAAACGTTGATAATCGCGTACAGAATTATTTCTTAGTACGGGATCATTTACTTTAAAAGCATCATGAATATCATCGCTGAACATTTTATATTAACGTAGTTGATCTAAATGTTTAACCGTTTCAAACCGGAGCCAGTAATTAATCTCAACTTTGCCGCTGCCATTTTATTAATCGCACTACCTATCTTAGGTGGCATTTGTTCCGTAGATTGTAATTGTGAAAATCTAAAGGATTTTCCACCTATAGAGGTTTTACCTTTAGAGGTTTTACCTCTCGCCAACGACATAAGTTTTTCTTTTGCATCACCAAACATATCAAATGCGCTATTACCAATAGCTGTACCAGCTCTATCACCGAAATCCCCAATAGCTTTTGACGCTATTTCCTTACCGACAGGTAAAATCTTTGAAGCAATTCTAGTAAATAATCCAGTGACAATATCACCAAGTCCATTTCCATACGTAAGTTTATAAACAGGCAATCTTGAGTTTACAACGTAAACAGGTCTTGCTCTGTTCATACTACGATGTACTATCATTTCATTTAAATGCTATATATCTAATCAG
Organism: Unio delphinus; assembly: GCA_029339505.1. Classification (NCBI taxonomy): domain Eukaryota; kingdom Metazoa; phylum Mollusca; class Bivalvia; order Unionida; family Unionidae; genus Unio; species Unio delphinus. The sequence goes on along the minus strand of JAQISU010000072.1, from coordinate 2,194,981 downwards.
TGATTAATCACTATAATAATCATCGGTAAGTTCATCGATGAAACTTCGATATAGTCCGATATTCATTATCCTTGAAATAACCGTTGACAGATTTCAGTCGCTTCGTTAATTGTCTTTGGGGAATTATTTCCAGCTCGTTTTCCTACAATAAGAACTTCTAACCGTGATATATCATCGAGGACACTTCTTCAACAGGGTATTATATTTCGAGACATTCCACCACCGTGATACCCCTCGCCGATAAATTCTCCTTCTTAAGGTTCTTCTCGTTTAGGATCTTCCATAACAGGGTCTTGTTGTTTTCGAGGTCGACCTCGTTTCTGCTCGTTCTTGTTTTAATCGTTCTCGTTCCTTTTTCTCTCGTTGTTTTCGTTCGGTTTTTAGTCGTTGTTGTTCAGTTACTAATAAACCTCTTTTTCCTGATTTTCGAAATATTCTCGTTCAACAGCAGTCAAATATGCCTGATATATGGGATCATCATTATCAATTTGTGGTAGTTGATTTTTAATTTTGTAAACTGATTTAGCCAAATCACCTACGTTTTTTAAATGACCTTTCTGTCCAGGTTTTAAATAATTTTCTTTAGTGTAATATCCCAGCGCAGCAAACTTTACTAAATCAGTTATATCATCTTTATCAATCTTCGCTAAAGATTCCTCAGTAAATTTATCTCGTAGCTCTTGAACTCTATTATCTGTTTTTTTAGGTTTTACCTAAGGTGCAACCGTAGGTTTAGATTCTTTTATCGCGGTTTCAACTTCACCAGTTGCTGCAGTTATCGGCTTAAATAATTGTTCAGTATCGGCGGTAAAATCAAATTTTGCTTGTTGACAAGCCTGCAAATTATCTCTGAAAGAATCTCTCACCGGAAGATATTTTTTAATTGCGGCCAACCGTTCTCTAGTTAATCTAGTTATTTGTGCTTCCCCGATGTTTGCCATTTATATAAAAAATATATCTCTAATTCATCATTGTATCTATAGCTAATTCGGTTAGCTTCATAGCAGCAGAGAGGGTGGTGACAACGACTGTGGCGTCGTTTTTTATTTTAATTCTGATTTTACCAAATAGACGCTTCTATTAAGCATTTAGGAGGAAGCCTTGGATTACCAAAAAGACTGCCGTGAACTCTTCTCCGATTCAACCTCTCTGCTGCTCAATCAAAGATTTTCCAATGGTGCATCAATAAGTCTCATTGTTCCACCAACTCCTTCTAACAACATTGATTTATCACTGAGAATGACAGCAACTGCTCTATAATTAGGGACAGCAACACCAAGAGGATCTATACGAGCCCTAAAATGTATGTCAACGACGGATTGCCTTGTTAAATGAAGATGTTCCAGCGAAAAGTAATAAATCGGATAGAGGCTTTTAAAATCAAGTTGCGATATTTGTAAACCAGTATCAATATTTTGATCACGACCCATATATGACAGCATCCGATGATACACACGTGCTATGTGGTTGCTGTCATAATCAAGCTGTATATCCTCGGATGGTTCCTGTTGTCCGTTTATTCTCCGCGAAACCTCCTTGACTCCTAATCGATCAAATATCATATGACTGTGTTCTTGGGAGCCTAATCGATTCCGATTCTGCAGCGCTATAAATATATGACGTGGAGCTGAAACCCTTTGTTTTGATGCCAAATGCCATGTAAATGTACCATCTACATTATCCTATTTGGCATCAGTTGTTGTTGTTAGCCAACTTATCAATGATTTGCCACCTGTGTCCATAAATGAAAGTAGCCGCTCTTCCGTGGTAATTGATGGGGTCATTACTGGCATCCACAATACTATTTTAGTTAAAACAACTTTACCATCAGCGGCACCAGTACGCCAAATTGCATCATTGTCATTACCTTTTTGCACTAACGCGATTGTGTGTTTGGCTTCATAGATGACTTTTCTGACATTTCTGCAGAATCTAAATATGTGATGGAGTCGAATCGCAAGTGAAAAATATCGTTGTGGTCTTTGCAACGTTGCTACTCGTGCTGCAAATCCTAAATTGAAATTACCATTAACGCCTCCGAGAATATCGAACGCAGCTCCTGGTCTAGCTCGACGTTCTGGATTAGCTGCTTCTTGTTGATCGGCTTCTGCATTATCTCTTGCTGTTAACACTTTAATGTATTGAAGGTGGTCAGCGTTATCAGATGTATCCTTCGCAAACATCATAGATGGACCAGCCGACCTTGTATAATCATCAGAATATCTTGCTATCCCGATTATTGTTGTTGCAACATCGACTTCACGGTCTATTGATTCAATTTCTTTTCCATCAATGAGATATCTTGCACTTTCAAATAACGCCATGATGCCATTATTAACAAAACCAACTCGGACATTTGCGTTATCTGCATATGGGGTATCAGCTGCAACATTTGTTACGAGTTTTCCCTTGATTTCAATAAACGCCTCACACGGTAAAAAGTATTTACTGGTATCTTGAACTTGAAGTTCAATTCGCGATCTTAGGTTGATTTGTATAGCATGATAGGAATAGTATTGATAATCGCGGACAGAATCATCTTTGCGCACTAGGGCATCTAAATCAAACGCCGGAACAGCTGTTTTTTTTAAACATTATTATTATTATTCACATTAGTGTTTTCAATTGTGAAATTCTTTGTAATCATCATCGTCGTTGAAACTTTTCGAATTTCTTTTTGGTTTCAAACCACTTCCTGTTATCGCGTTCATGATAGCGCTATTTTGTACATCAAGTGATGGAGTCACTGGTGTAGTCACTAATGATGCTATTTTTTCTTAAACTGGGCTATTTATTGCTTTGCTGACACTTGCAGGTATCACTGTTGTAGATGGCAGTACAACTGGTTGCTTTTTTCCGTCTTTTCACCAATGATGTTTTTTTATCCTTTGCTGCAGAAAATGCCTTTCCGGCAAGATCTCCAACAGCACTAATAACCTTATCACGAATAACATCAATTGCTATCATTCCTAATTGTTTAGCCAACGACGCCAATTTTGGGGCCATTCTTGTAAATGACCCTGCAATGGTATCACCGAAACCATCTCCGTAATATGCTCTATAAACAGGCAATCGTGAGTATACCACATAGACGCTGGTTGGATTGTCATGGTTGTAGTGTATGATCATCTTATTATAAAAACACTAGTGTTTTCAATTGCTAGCAATTTCTAATTACTAGTAATTCAAATGATTGTTATCTAGGGATTTTCATTGCTAGCAATTTCCAATCCAAAGAATTTTCGACTTAGTCACTGTAATAATCAGTATGATTTTCCGCTAACTCGTTAATGAAATCTCGATATGTTGCAATATCCATGATACCACCTTGAAATAGCCGCCTGCAGAAATCAGCTGCTTCATTAATTATTTCTGGAGAGTTATTTCCAGCTCGTTTTCCTCTGATGAGAACTTCTAATCGTGATATATCACTGAGAATATTACCCGGACATGAAACGCTAGCGTTTCCAACTAGACAATTTTCTCCTGAAATTCCACACCCCAGAGTCTCTCTCTGGGAAAATTCTTTCTTATCGTATGGGTCTTTGTCACAGAATTAGGCGAAAATTTGAACTGATTTTTGTTGTACTTGAATTGCAAACGAAACTCACCATTTTCTTGATTACGTCGTACACGCATTACCTGGGGTGATTAAGTGGCGTGTAACGATTTGCATGTGCCAATTTGTAATTTACATGAAATCCGAAATACTCGTTTTACGTGGTGCACGGCAAGCTCGATGTGATTTATGTTCACCTATTGAGAGTATATAAGGCGAAGGATTTCTCATTATTATTTACGGGAACTAAAATATCTAATCGAAGGATAGATAACCTCGTCTTGCAAATCTCCAGCCAAAGGGGTGAGTGTTAAATTTACATTTCGTTGTATTGTGAATTTTATTCAGATTATCATTTCGTATAATGATGCCTTTATTGCAATTAAACGTGGAATATTTGGAATTACTAGTCACTTTTAGACTTTAAATACAATATCGTAATCTACGGCTTAGATTATTTTTGAGACAACTATTATTAGTCTGGTTTTGTTTATTATAGCTGATTCCGTCGTTGATTCCGTCGTTTATTCCGTCGTTGATACCGTAGAAGTACATCACTGATAGCGCATCTAATAACATCGTTGATACCGTAGCTGCTAATAACATCGTTGATACCGTAGCTGTTAACACATCTGATACCATCTTTTGATAAACGTCTTTGATATCGTCTGATTTGTTGTGGGACATCTATTGTTTGTTCTGGAACATCTCTGTATAAATATCTGAATGTGCTTGTGCCGTTAATTTGTGCAAACGGAATTGAAGTATCTGTCTGTGTGTCGAACTGTCTGTTCGTCAACATCTGTGTAACATGTAAATATCCGGAAAGCTAGAAGTCCGAGTGTCGGAGCTGTCTTAGAGTTGTAAAACGTCCGGGTCGACATCTAGGGTAGTGAGGAACCGTTGGTTCTGGTAGATGTTGTATGCTGTCTGAACGTATAACTGTGGTGGATCCGTGTAGGGAAACGTCCGATAATAGTATTGGTCAACCCTCGGTTCTCGGGGAAACTGGGAGACGATTCAACTGTTGCTGAATCGTGCGGTTATACAGGGGAGACACATAGGTGTATTGAAATTGTAATATAATTTAATACATTGTTGTATTTGCATGCTTATGCCAGATCGCAATAATATTTCAAGTGATCACATAGATATCAATAAAAGCTAGCAACTTGATTGAATACAAGTATATGATCGTGCTAGTTATCGCAATCCATCGTGCGATAGATAGTTTGTCGTTTGTGTTTATTTTTTTCGTAAATCATACTTGCATTTATTTAACTTTCGTAAAGGATTCTTGGATCTGTGTATAATCCAAGAGATTCCTTTACATCTGAGATTCCTTTTGTATTGTTATTTAATTTATTCATGTATTGTGAATGGTTGTGAGTGTAATTGTGGGTTGAGCGCGTGAGTTATTGTGTTAATACATCTGTATTTTTTTCATTTATAATTTATTACATAAATTTATATTTTCTTTCACAAATTGTGTTTGTATTGTTCATTTAATCCACCCTCCTCTCGGTAACAATTCTGTTACAATGGTGTCAGAAGTGGGATCGTTGGATTAAGTGAACTGTCAATCATTTTTGTGAAGGTATACATTTAATTTTTATATTCGAGCGTGACCTTCTGTTAAGATAATACTCTAGTTGGAGTTTATTTTTGTCTAGTTTACCTAGGTCCGTGAGTCCAGTATAAACGTGTTCAAAGTATTGGTTTGGTATAATATCTATATTCATATTACAATTGTCATTGTCATGTCATCCCTTAAGGACTTGGTTGCCTTAGGCAAAGAATTTGGGTATGAAGGTGAAAGTCTAAGGAAATTTATTCAAGAAGAACAAGCCCGGGAAAGGGAAGAAAGGTCAAGGTCAGGGGAATTAGAAAGGGAATCTGATGAAAGGAAACGGGAATTAGAAAGGGAATCCGAAGATAGGAAATGGGCCTCTGAGAGGGAAAAGATAGAATTCGAGAGGGAAAAGATAGAATTAGAGAAGCAGGCCGAGAGGGAAAAGATAGAATTAGAGCAGCAGGCCGAGAAGGAAAAGATAGAATTAGAGAAGCAGGCCGAAAAAGACAGGATAGAATGGGAAATGGAAGCGGAGCAAAAGCGAATAGAGTTAGATAAACTAGCTAGAGTAGAAATGTTAGAGTTAGAAGAAAGAGCAAAACAACGGGATCATGAGCGTAAGGTAGAATTAGCGACATCTGGAAGAGAACACGATTCTGCCACTAACACATTAAGGGGCCCCAAATTACCTCCCTTTGACGATGAAAAAGATAACATAGATAGTTATCTTCATCGGTTTGAGCGGTATGCCGAAAACCAGAAGTGGAGTCAAAATGACTGGGCGCTGCATCTGAGTGCTTTATTAAAAGGTAAAGCACTGGATGTATACTCGCGACTTCCTAGGGACGATGTGTTTAAGTACGACGTCCTAAAGGAAGCACTTCTCAAAAGGTACGAGCTCACTGAACAAGGTTTTCGAAAAAAGTTCAGGTATAGCAAGCCCGATAAGGGAGAAACCTTTGGTCAGTTCACCGTCAGAATTGCGAACTATTTTGAGCGGTGGATTGAATGCGGCAAAACGTTTGAAGGGTTGACTGATTTCTTGCTCAGAGATCAATTATTTAATACAGTTGGGCGAGAATTAGATCAATTTCTGAAGGAGAAAGTCTTCACAAACGTAAAAGATATGGCTAAGCAAGCCGATTTATTTGCCGAAGCTCATGGGGGAACTCAGAACGTGGTTTTAAAAGATTTTAAGTCTGGAAACCAGTCTGTAAGACCTATGCCTAGGGAGCCTGTAAAATCAGCTGAGGTAAAAAGGTCAGTTGGGAATCCAGTTTTTCAGCGTGTGCGGTGTTTCTTGTGTAATGCATTGGGTCATGTTCAAAAAGACTGTTCTAAAAGAAACGCACTTATACATAAGGTAGCAGTGGCTATACAAAGTAAAGGTATAACTGATAACATCGTACAGGTAGAACCTTGTATTCATTCGCTTGGCACGTGTTTATTTCCTGAAGCGCGTGTACCAACCGCGACAGGGTTTGTCAACGGTCGAGAAGTCGTGGTATTGCGTGACACTGGTTGTACGGGCGTAGTGATCAAACGTAGTCTCGTGCAGGATAACCAAATGCTCGGGTGGGAATCCCCATGTATGTTACTTGATCAGACGATGGGTCGCATTCCCGTAGCAAGGATCACAGTAAAAACACCTTTCTTAACGGGAACTGTTGATGCCCTTTGTATGGACAATCCTATTTACGATCTGACGATCGGTAATGTTGAAGGTTCCCGTCTTCCAACCATGGCCGATTTTAAAATACCTTTGGCCCAGGCAGTCGAAACGCGAGCGCAAACACGGCGAGAGAATTCCGCGTTTCATAAATTAATAGTCCCTGAATCGATCTCAGGAATTTCCCGTGATGATTTCAAACAAGAGCAAGAACGTGATGAATCCATCAGAACAATTGTTGAGAAAATCACGTCCGGCGCGATTAAACATTGCAAGCGTGGGGGTAGCTCTAGATTCGTACGCAAGAACGGATTAATTCATAGGGAGTTTAGCGCTCGGGAGGGTAAGAAGTATTGGCAAGTGATCGTACCCCAGAGATATAGATCTCAAGTACTTAGGGTGGCGCATGAGTCAAGCATGGCAGGACACCTAGGTAAGGCTAAGACCACTAGCAGGGTAGTCGCTGAATTCTACTGGCCCGGTGTTAATGGCGATGTCACACGGTTCTGTAGGTCGTGCGACGTATGTCAGAAAACCGTTTGTAAGGGAAGGGTCACAAGGGTGCCCTTAGGACAAATGCCATTAATAGATACACCGTTTAAAAGAGTGGCAGTAGATATTGTAGGACCAATACACCCGGTTACCGAAAGAAAGAATCGGTACATACTTACTCTGGTTGATTACGCAACCAGATACCCCGAAGCCGTAGCGTTACCAACTATTGAAACGGAAAGGGTAGCTGAAGCATTAGTTGATATCTTCAGTAGGGTAGGGGTGCCAGAGGAAATCCTCACTGATTGTGGTGCCCAATTCACCTCTGACCTCATGGGTGAAATAAGTAGGCTGTTATCCATCAAACAGCTAAACACTACCCCATACCATCCGATGTGCAATGGACTGGTAGAGAAGTTTAATGGTACCCTGAAAAGCATGCTACGGAAGATGTGCGCGGAACGTCCACAAGACTGGGACCGTTATTTAAACGCTGTTCTGTTCGCGTACCGTGAAGTACCGCAGGAAAGTTTAGGGTTCTCGCCCTTTGAACTGTTGTATGGTAGAACAGTTCGAGGCCCGATGCGGATACTACGCGAACTATGGACTGGTGATGTCGCGAACGAGGAAATAAAAACGACTTACCAGTACGTGTTAGATCTAAGAAACAAACTTGAGAGTACATGCCAGCTGGCACGTAACGAATTGATTAAATCGGGGCGCAGATATGCCAAGTATTACAACCGCAGAGCGCGTAATAGGAAATTTCTTGTGGGAGATCAGGTGCTATTGCTTCTTCCAACGAGTTCGAATAAGTTATTAGTCCAGTGGAAAGGTCCATATGAAGTTAAAGAAGTAAAAGGTGACATGGACTATAAAATTGACATGGACGGTAATGTAAAGACATTCCATGCTAACATGCTCAAGCTGTATATTAAGAGACAGAGCGACAATGTTGGAAAGGGGGTCTTAAATGTCGTTTGTACGGCAGTCGTAGACGATGATGAAGCTGATTCGAATATAGAGAGTTCCCTTGAATGTCCCTTGGGAGTTGCGGGGGAGGGGATAGATAAAGTCGATGTGAGTGCGGAGTTGACGAAAGACCAGCGTCAACAGATTAATGCGCTCTTGGCTAAACATTCTTATGTATTCACTGACAGACCAGGTTGTACAACTTTGTTGGACCTCAAAATTAAGCTGAATACGTCTGACCCTATTCGAATCAAGGGCTATCCGGTGCCATACAACGCACATGAAGCTGTGGACGAAGAGGTGAGTAAAATGTTGGATCTGGGGGTGATTGAACCCTCCAACTCACCATATTCGTCTCCAGTAGTGTTAGTAAGGAAAAAGGACGGGACGAACCGATTCTGTATCGATTTTCGGCAGTTGAATAAAATCACTGTGTTCGATGCAGAACCAATGCCAGATATGGAGGGTCTATTTGCAAACTTGTCGGGAAACCGATGGATTTCCAAATTGGATGTGTCCAAGGGATATTGGCAGGTTACCATTGTCCCAGAGTCCCGAACTTTGACGGCATTTGCGACCCAGAAAGGATTGTATCAATTCAAAGTGATGCCTTTCGGGTTAGTTGGAGCCAGCGCCACTTGTTGTCGTTTGATGCGAAAGTTGCTGAAAGGTTTAACAAACGTTGATAGCTTTGTAGACGACATATTCGTGTACACGAATACTTGGAGTGAGCACGTGTCCGTACTGAGCGAGCTCTTCAATAGACTCCGCAGAGCGAACCTCACAGTGAGACCCACTAAATGCAGTATTGGTTATACAGATTTAGATTGTTTGGATCATAGGGTCAGCGGTATGGGTCAGTTAAAACCTCATCCCAAGCAAATTGAAGCAATTAGAGACGCACCGAAGCCAACCAACAAAACGCAGGTAAGATCATTTCTAGGTCTAGTAGGTTTTTACAGAAAGTTTATACCGAACTTTGCAGCCATTGCTAGCCCGCTGTCTGATTTGACCAAAAAGGGGCAACCAAACAAAGTGGAATGGGGACCGCCACAAGATAAAGCATTTTGTACTCTGAAAGAGAAACTGGTTAGTGCACCTATATTGAAATTGCCAGATGTCAGCAAACCTTTTATTCTAAGAACAGACGCTTCTGAAACTGGGTTGGGGGCAGTTTCACTGCAAGAGCAGGACGACAGTAAGTTACCCGTAGCTTACTCGAGTAGAAAATTGCTACCCAGGGAGAAAAATTATTCCGTTATAGAAAAGGAATGTTTGGCCGTAGTATGGGGAATTGGGAAGTATCACGCATATCTATTTGGGAGAGATTTCGTTCTTGAGACTGATCACCAACCCCTACTGTATTTAAACAAGGCCAAGGTCGCTAACGCTCGGTTGATGCGTTGGGCGCTAACACTACAACCTTATCGTTTCCGTGTAGAAGCAATAAGGGGAGTTGAAAATATAGGCGCAGACTACTTGAGTAGGGCATGATGGGATATTTGTATGAATTTGCCCAGTAATAAAATCCAGTTTGTAGTATAACCAGTGTAAATGTTGTAAGATATCATCAGTAGTTATTTTTCTTCTATTCTGTGTTAGTTTTAAAAATGTGTACATTTTTATTCTTAGGGGGGAGGTATTGTCACAGAATTAGGCGAAAATTTGAACTGATTTTTGTTGTACTTGAATTGCAAACGAAACTCACCATTTTCTTGATTACGTCGTACACGCATTACCTGGGGTGATTAAGTGGCGTGTAACGATTTGCATGTGCCAATTTGTAATTTACATGAAATCCGAAATACTCGTTTTACGTGGTGCACGGCAAGCTCGATGTGATTTATGTTCACCTATTGAGAGTATATAAGGCGAAGGATTTCTCATTATTATTTACGGGAACTAAAATATCTAATCGAAGGATAGATAACCTCGTCTTGCAAATCTCCAGCCAAAGGGGTGAGTGTTAAATTTACATTTCGTTGTATTGTGAATTTTATTCAGATTATCATTTCGTATAATGATGCCTTTATTGCAATTAAACGTGGAATATTTGGAATTACTAGTCACTTTTAGACTTTAAATACAATATCGTAATCTACGGCTTAGATTATTTTTGAGACAACTATTATTAGTCTGGTTTTGTTTATTATAGCTGATTCCGTCGTTGATTCCGTCGTTTATTCCGTCGTTGATACCGTAGAAGTACATCACTGATAGCGCATCTAATAACATCGTTGATACCGTAGCTGCTAATAACATCGTTGATACCGTAGCTGTTAACACATCTGATACCATCTTTTGATAAACGTCTTTGATATCGTCTGATTTGTTGTGGGACATCTATTGTTTGTTCTGGAACATCTCTGTATAAATATCTGAATGTGCTTGTGCCGTTAATTTGTGCAAACGGAATTGAAGTATCTGTCTGTGTGTCGAACTGTCTGTTCGTCAACATCTGTGTAACATGTAAATATCCGGAAAGCTAGAAGTCCGAGTGTCGGAGCTGTCTTAGAGTTGTAAAACGTCCGGGTCGACATCTAGGGTAGTGAGGAACCGTTGGTTCTGGTAGATGTTGTATGCTGTCTGAAAGTATAACTGTGGTGGATCCGTGTAGGGAAACGTCCGATAATAGTATTGGTCAACCCTCGGTTCTCGGGGAAACTGGGAGACGATTCAACTGTTGCTTTATCGTGCGGTTATACAGGGGAGACACATAGGTGTATTGAAATTGTAATATAATTTAATACATTGTTGTATTTGCATGCTTATGTCAGATCGCAATAATATTTCAAGTGATCACATAGATATCAATAAAAGCTAGCAACTTGATTGAATACAAGTATATGATCGTGCTAGTTATCGCAATCCATCGTGCGATAGATAGTTTGTCGTTTGTGTTTATTTTTTTCGTAAATCATACTTGCATTTATTTAACTTTCGTAAAGGATTCTTGGATCTGTGTATAATCCAAGAGATTCCTTTACATCTGAGATTCCTTTTGTATTGTTATTTAATTTATTCATGTATTGTGAATGGTTGTGAGTGTAATTGTGGGTTGAGCGCGTGAGTTATTGTGTTAATACATCTGTATTTTTTTCATTTATAATTTATTACATAAATTTATATTTTCTTTCACAAATTGTGTTTGTATTGTTCATTTAATCCACCCTCCTCTCGGTAACAATTATGTTACAGCCTTGTTTTGGATGTCTTATTTGGAGTTTAAATTTTCTCTTGAAGTCTCTGTATTCCTTCATCCTTCTATCTAAATTCCCAGTATTTATTTCATACACTATATCAGCCCATTCATTATGTGACATTCTATAATTCGTATAATTGTCCGTGAAAAAATGTTCTTGTGAATCATAGCTGTTAGCAGCAAATTCACCTAAATTGTCTATATCCTCGTTGAGAAATCGTTTTTTAGCGTTATCGGTAAATATAATTGATTTATGTAGTCCACTAACTTGTTCTTTCTGAAATTCTTCAAATTTTCGTTCTGATATATCCTGAGGAAGTGATTGTAAGGATTTTTTAGTTTGTTTAGTTCTTTTTGCTATTTTTTCTAACACAGGGCGAAAAGTCTCTTCTTGTTTATTTCCTTCTTCGGAGATTGTTGACACTATCTGTTTAGTTGTTGTAGTTATTGGTTTAAACAACTTTTCAGATCCCGCAGCAAAGTCAGTCTGAAGACTCTGTCGTTGTTGTAATTTTTCACGGACACTATCACGAAGTGGGATGAGTTTATTAAGCGCGAATAATCTCTCTTTTGCGTTTATAGTAGTTAAGGATTGTCCTATCATATTGAAAGAGTATCACTATTGTTCAATTTCAATTGCAGATGTGAACAAAAAAATTGTTTTACAATTTTCAATGAATTCTTGAAAACTATCCCACCATCTGTGAAAAAATAAATAAATATTCATGGTATAGACTGCGTTAGGAATTCTAAGCTTGCTCAATTAGATTTTTTATCTGTTTCACCTTTGAATTAATTAGTTTTTTTTGTTCATATTCGGCCACTAAATGTTTACTAACAGCTTCTACAACCGTACATAAAAGTACAAACATACTAACATCTTCATGATAAACTAAACTCTCACGGATAGAGTTCTGTATCCGCTTTGTCAGAGAATATTTTTTCGAAAGTGTATATTTATTATTTATTTGTGCAAAATTAATCTCTTTAAAGTCTGACAAAATTTGATCAGAATCCAAACCCTCCGATAATTGAATATTTTGATTTTTTTTATTTATTTATTTCATTTATAATACGGTTAATATTTTCAGAATTTATTTTGCATATAATTATTATAGCTTTAATTGTAATTACAATTATAAAGATAATTATATTTGAAAAAGAATGAGCGGTTAATATTCTGTATATAAATATATTTTTCAGAATTAATTCTGTATATAAATATAAATATATTTTTCAAAATATACTATAATATTTTCAGAATTCATTCTGTATATAAATATACTTTTCAAAAATAAATAAGCCGTTAATATTTTCAAAATTTATTCTGTATATAAATATATTTTTCAAAAATAAATGAGCCGGTAATATTTTCAAAATTAATTCTGTATATATAAATATATCTTTCAAAAATAAATGCAGAATTAATTCTGTATATAAATATATTTTTCAAAAATAAATGCAGAGTTAATTCAGTATATAAATATAATTTTCAAAAATAAATGCAAAATTAATTCTGTATATAAATATATTTTTCAAAAATAAATGCAGAATTAATTCTGTATATAAATATATTTTTCAAAAAAAAAATGCAGAATTAATTCTGTATATAAATATATTTTTCAAAAATAAATGCAGAATTAATTCTGTATATATAAAGATATTTTTCAAAAATAATTCTGTATATAAATATATTTTTCAAAAATAATTCTGTATATAAATATATTTTTCAAAAATAAATGCAGAAATAATTCTGTAAATAAATATATTTTTCAAAAATAAATGCAGAATTAATTCTGTATATAAATATAAATATATTTTTCAGAATTCATTCTGTATATAAATAAAAATATATTTTTCAAAAAAAATTCTGTATATAAATATAAATTATTTATATTTATATAAGGTTCAAATCGAAATCGAAGATTAAAAATCGAAGATTAAAAATCAAAGATTTTTAAAGATCGAAGATTAATAATCGAAGATTTTCAATGAACCACAGCGGCCTATATCAAGGGGGCCAAATGACTGACAATCGCTCATCATGGTTGTTATTTTTTTTGTCTGGATTTATTTTAAAAAAATATATTTATATACAGAGTGAATTCTGAAAAATATATTTATATACAGAATAAATTCTGCATTTATTTTAAAAAATCTATTTATATTTATATACAGAATGAATTCTGAAAAATATATTTATATTTATATACAGAATTAATTCTAAAAAATATATTTATATTTATATACAGAATGAATTCTGAAAATATATTTATATTTATATACAGAATTAATTCTGCATTTATTTTTTAAAAATGAAACAATAGAGTATTATCAGTGAGTTTATAGACTAGCGGTGGCCATCATTTGATTTCTTTACAAACCGTGAGAAAAAACCAGCACAATCACGTGATAACATAACTTCGTACTCGCCGATATACCTAAACGAATTATCTCCCTTAATCCACGATAAATTTCCTATGCTGCTAGTACATAATACTATTTTTCTAATTTAATTATAAGTCTCTGTATATAATCTTGAGAGGTCTTTATGATTTTGTCATCGTTGGGGTCAATGACGATATTTTTTATTCGTTTGTCATAATAGCGTTTTAGTTCCCTGTATCGTTTGCCGGCACAACTGAGACATAATTGTGATTTTCCCCTTACCCCCACCCCAAATCGGAGGCACGGGAGGGGGCCAAGGGAACCGTTGCCAACGCTCTGTAAATGATACACACATAATTCGCTTCTGCATGATTTGTTACACGGGGTTGTTGATCCAATCATAAGCCATTTGCAGTGATTCATTATATATAAATTTCTTATTTAAATACTTGTTTTAATTATATGACTGAGGAATTCGAGAGATTATCAGCAATTAAGCCCTACAAAAATATTAAATTCGATCTCGATAGAACCCTCAAAGATGTGCCAAAACGGGCAATAAATGATAACAGCTTGATAAAAAAAAAATCGTGACTGTGTTGTTGAATTTAAGCGTGATAGAGCATCTCATAGCTGGTCAACATTTCGAATTGATGGTGTTGTTGATGCCACCATGAACGATGAAAACGCAACTACGATAATATCAAAACTTGGCAACAAAAAGTATTTTTTTTAGAGTGAAATTCATTATCCGAGTAGAATTATCCGGTTGGATTCTACGAGACAAATTTGAACCAATTCTCAAAGACAAGAAAACAGTCGTTGTTAGCCGTGATTCTAAGCCGGGTCTGTTAACTGGAATTGACAAAACATACTATGAACGAGCATACCCTGAAACAGCAGTTGTTTATGGGATATATCCGTTAAATGAAAAACCTGATAAAGGAAAACTAAAACCAATTAAATACTCGTCGTTAGTGGCTTTGGCACTCAATTGTGTAGCAGAACGAATAATAGAACACTTCACAAATGCATCCCGGGGAAATAAATTGACCGAGCTAAGACGCAAAAAAAATAAATGACTGGGAATTAACAGTTAGGAAGAACGGGGCAACTATTAGTGATATAGCGAAATTAGAAACATCACTGAGATTTCCAATAACCGTTACAACGATAACCGGAAAAGTATTTTATGAATCAAAATATGATAAAAATGGAGCCCAAATCAAAATTATTGATCATAACGTACACGCATGGACGCCCGCGGTCACAATATTTCCACGGAACAGAACAATAAAGTATATAACCGAGGAATTCTTGGGAGAAGAATTTTCCAAGGATGGTTTTCTCGTTGAAGAGGAACTATTCGACGCTATTGCGCATTTGAGTAAAAAGACCCTGTGTCAGTGTGGTTACTTCGCAGCGCTGAAAATCAAACGGATATTTTTTATCAGTTTGTAAGACCAAATAGTGAATTATACCGCACTGAAGCGTTTCACAACAAGATGAAGAAAAAAAACAGCTAGTGGGTTTTTAACAATAGGGGAAGCCACCGATGAACAATTATTGACAAACTGTTTTACAATTCCATCGGTTTCAGCTCATTTTGCAAGAAAGAAAAACACATGGAAACCAACACGAACTGAGTTCTTGCCAGATATTGAGGCTAGTTGCCTCGAATGGCGGTTTATGCAATAACAAGTACGACCGTGAAAGTATCATTTCAGTTGATATAGTTGCTTGTTATCCAGCAAGTTTTCTTGTTTATGGAGAGTGTACTGAGTATTTTAAACGATTTGGACATCCCAGCCATGAAATGACTCGTGTTGCGATTAATGGACCACTGCCTGATTTTGAATTAACCTGTTTTGCTCGTGTAGTATCATTTGAATTCGCAGCAGGACTTCATCTCTCTTGTTATATTTGATTGGTAGACACATGTCTGAAAAGAAGTGGCTGCCCATAGCGTTATTACGGTTCATGATTGATACAAAAATGTTAATTTCGTTGACAGTCAGTGAAGCAGTTATATCATATTGGAAACAAACTAATGTCTGGTTGCCAGAACCAGAAAGTCTTGATAGTATAATTAACGAATCCAGAAAACAGGTTCAGGCAGATGAAAAATATATAAATGAATGGTCCAAACGTGTATTTAATCAACGAAACAGTGAAGCAAAAGATCTCGGCAGAAGAATAATTGGAAAATTCACTCAGGGTGGCAAATGTGACTATAAAAGATATTATTCACGGTTGATTATAGATAAAACCGAATATGACTTTGTAATTGCAGATGCAGTATCTAAAAACATATATGTGGATCGCAAGGACGCCTTGTTGTCCAATGGAACAAAACTGGGTACGAGTGTTACTTACAGCCACGGTTACAGTTCTCCGTATACACATTTGAGGTCGTCTATGCTGGGTTATGCTTTTATCAATCTATTTTCAATGATAAATAGATTTCCTTACACTACAGTTAGAGTTGCAGTTGATTCATTTATTTTGACAAAAAGTACATTAACGAGGTGACTAAATTTTCTGGCGGTAGCAACGAACACTGAGGTACATGGATAATTAAAAAGGAAACAATGCACGATTATTCTGAATATGCAGATGTTGAGATTAAAAACAGATACTTACAAGGAGATAATTTATCAGAACGGTCTAATGCACCACCGATATCACATCCGATTTGTAGATGTAAAACAGTTTATTTAAACGGCTGTGGCGGGTCGGGAAAGACGACTCAGGCAATTGAATTATATCGAGGGACAAATCCTACGGATTTCTCAAATATGACTGTGCTGACACCAACACATAGATTAGCGCGAAAAATAAAACAACGAAACGTCGACTCTTGCAATTATCACAGCTTTTTTCGATACAAGGGTGATGAATGGACCCCTGAAAGAACGGGTGAGAAATTTATCTCTATTATTATTTGGGATGAGATATGTACGGTTTCGGTAGATGTATTAAAAATGTTTCTTGATTGGTTACTGCGCGCAAATACGAAAGTAATAATGTGCGGCGATCATGGCCAACCACCACCATTTGTTGGTTTATCCCCGCATGATTGCTTGAAATGGTTTGTTGACTATTATGAAGAAATTTATACTGATTATAGAGCACTTGATGAACAATTGCGTGAGAACAAGAAATTAATTAGATTACAACCAGATAGAATCCAATGTAAAAAAATCAGAGAAATAATTCCTGAAACTCCCATGGAGAAATTTTGGGAAGCATGGAGACCAAATGATTTTGTAGTGGCAAGTAGAAAGATAGTCAGAGACGACACACTTCAGAGAAAGTTGTTTGAATTACACAAAGAAAAATTTCCAACGCGCCCAGTGCCGCTGTGTTATAGACCCTGTGATACACGAAAACAAAATATCGAAGTTGATATTCCAGGACAAAGTGAAAAGCAAATTCTCGTATTAAATGATATTGTGCTGGTTGATATCAGTATTGTCGAAGACGCATTGCGTGCTGATAAGTCGCCATGGACACTGGATTATGTAACGACGAAACATTCCTCACAGGGATTAACCATTGCGGATACAATTGTTTGGATAGTCGATAATTGCATTGAGTGGTCAAATTTAGTCTATCTTGCAGTGTCTAGAGTACGGCAAATAAATCAACTTCGCAGAATTGTTTTCGATGATGACACCACAATGGATGATATTGATGTTAAAATTATTGATAAAACAAAACTCGCCGGTTCCAAACAACAAGACAAAAAAAAAAAAACCAACGAGAATATGATATTGATGCTGAATTAATAATCACTTTGAAGCAACAACATAATAATCACTGCTCAAGTTGCAATTGTATAATGCGTTGGCAGTATTCGGATAAAGATCTTCGCCAATTTACCGTAGACAGAAAAAATAACAATCTCGCTCATGTCAGAAACAATGTGATATTGACTTGTCTTGAGTGCAATAGACGCAACGGCGCTAGTTAAGACCATGTGGTGGCAATTGAGTATCGTCAGGAATCACTTGTAATTGTTCGCGTGTAAAATCCCGCTGAGGGGCAGTTGAATCCATTTTATAGATTGGTGGTCTACCAGCGGATCGTGTTATAGTAGATATTTTATGCGTAGTAACACTCCAAATAGGATCAGTAGCCCTTTTTTTACCACCTTCACGCTCACCTGGTTCATATAAATATCTCACGGTGACATTGTTAAGAATTGGCAGAGAAACGCTATCCCGCTGTGGTTGTGGTATATACTTTTTTATAGCGTTGTTAGGTTTCATATTGATTGCTCTGGTAATCACGTTATTTAGCGCTGCAACTACCCCTGATAACCTTTTTGACCCATTCACGCAATCTTTTTTCTTGAATTAATTCTTTTGCATATTTATATCCAAATAACCGCTTAGCATGAGTCCGATTAATTCGTTCAACGATTGCCTGATCGCGATGTAGTGCAGTATGTCCTCGTCGTATTGTGACATTGTGATGTTTCATTGTTGATAACACTGCACCCTGAAATTCCTTGCCAGGATAAACTTGTAATAGATTTGGCCAATGCAGAGGACCCTTTCGATAAATCTTTTCAAATGCAGAAGCAACTTCAGGTGATTATTTTGTTTTTAGCGGTTCTGCTTGTTTCTATCTACTCGCAATATCAACTACAGTTAACGCATATTTGTAAACACCATCATGTGGCAGAAATAATATATCAGCCTGATGAACTTCATTACGGACAGTCACATCAAAATGCGAGTAATTAATTTGTTTAGGCGGTGGTAGATAAATTTGCCTTATAGCCTGTTTAGATAACCAATTAGCCGCAGTGGTCTTTTTCACTTTTGCAGCGTTGGCGAGTTTATTGATTGCAGCGTAACCCTTCCAGTATCCTTTTGGAGAATGATAAATAGATTCCATGTTGTTATTAATTACCGGCACCTAACATCAATTTGTCTTTCATAGCTAATTTTACCAACCATGAAGCCAATTTTTCTTTGAAAGATTTATCAGGAATAGCATTTAATGCATGAATTAATTTCACATCAGCTAGATGCCTGTGTTGCAAATTGCTGCTTTTATATGAAACATCATGAGCATGACACGCCTTATCAATAGCATTTATCTGATACTCGCCGGGTCGGGGCTGATTTTGATCATCAAGTCTGATATCTAATCGTGTTCCGGGTCCACAGTAGCTATATCCTGGAAGGTGCTTTTCTCCGGGGTATTTTGCCCATGGGGTTCCAGGGAGTTTTGCCAATTTTGCTGCTATATCACCTCCTCGTTTTTTTTTAAACATCTCCGGTTTTCATAGAAACAAATCTAAACTTTTTAATAACACATGTTGCACATCTACCAGTAAGTGTTTATCTGTTATTATTAGTTGTAATCGTCGTCACATCATTTGTGCCAGTACGCGTTTTACACTTCACACAATATAGATCCATAATTTATGTATAGAGATATGAATATAACTGATTTTGCAGCGACTGAAACAAAAGAACCAGTTAAGCATCATGCAGCGCTACCAAACTCTATCCGCGCAATTACAATCGGGCCATCTGGATCCGGCAAGACTCAATTATTGCTCAATTTAATAATGAGATGGATGAAGTGGGATAAGTTGTATTTAGTTGCTCTTAGTGTATACGATTAACGATGCTATGAAGTGCTAAAAGAGTTTAATGAAAACGCTTCAGAGATTGCAGGCGAGTGTATTATTGAATTTATAACCAGTATTGACGAGGCACCATCAGTAGAAGACCTCGATGGAAGTATCAACAATTTAGTTGTATACGATGATGTCATGTTAGATAAACAAAAAAAACCAGCTAGAATATTTTCCCGAGGCAGGCATAAAAGCACTGATGTGATATATGTTACTCAATGCTACACACAAATACCAAAAGCGATCAGAGATAATTGTAATATTCTTGTTGTATTCAACGGCGTTGATACACATACGCTACGAAATATTTGGCAGACATGGTGCTCTGATATGGACTTTAATCAATTTCGAAATATCTTTAGTCATGCTCAGTCGACTCCACAACTTTATCGATTTTGTCGCAAAAAGTTGTAAGATTCGCCTCCTCTGCTGCTATAATGAACGAGAGAGAATTGAACTTCAAGTTCACAATACGAGTAAATATTATCTACCCGCTGAAGCTAGTTGATGCAAATACGCCATATGACCCAAATGTCCGAGTTGGTTTTGTCCATAACGTTTTTATGGCATTATTTAGTAGCGCTACATATATGATTGATAATAGATACATTGAATCTGATCAGAAGGATGGTTGATATCGCCACAACAATAGTGGGATTAGCGATAAATTCTTATGATTTATACAAGATCGGCTGGACCATCTATGATGTACACTAAGGATGTTAATGATCACGCTAAACATATTCAATATACTAGGGTAAAGGCAACACGGAATACTGCATCTGATTCATCGCCGGCCGGATATGTGAGGCCATCTTGTGATTGTGATGTCACATATATTAATCCTAATTACAACCTAGAATTTGCAATACCTACATTAATGTTGAAATGACCGCGTAGATTATTTTCATACGCTATCCCAGTGCATCATATTTTTGGATTTTGTTGAAATGTTAGTAAAGTTATCTTTGGCGCTAAACACGCAGTTGTCCTCGTGCGAAAATGTGATGATAATGATGCAATCTGGCGACATGATGATGTTCCTGATGGTAAAGTAAATATAACAAAACTCTCAATATGGATGCCAGTAATGGCTCCATCAATCGTCACGAATACAAAATTACTATCATTTATGGTGGAGATTACAGAGCAATTGCCTTCATACTCAGTGACAAATCAATGCTACTCGAAAGTGTTGGTGGACGAATGAGTATAGTTGGTACGCCAATAGAAAACATGCAGTGTTTTCCAAAAACATGTAGACAATTAGATCAGTCCCGTATTAAATAAAATGTCATATAGTCACGTTAGTGTTACTCTGACTGCTGATCATATTAAAAATCTAAAATATGTGGAACAACGATATCGTTAAAACACAATCCGATGTCTGGTGGTTAGAATAAACTATCACTGACAGTTCGTCAGATTAAGCATTTCAATGATCCTAGTAAAGATTAAAAAGGTGTTTAGGTTACTCTCTCCGCGTGCGCGATCAAAGACATGATACAATCAGGTGGTATATTTCCACTTCTCGCTGCGTTAACAGCGCAAATTGCCGTTGCCGCCCCCGCTGGAATGGCACTAAACAACGCGACTGGACAGGTATATAAAACCAGAGACGATCCGTAGAGGGAAAGGGTCTAATACTACCAGGAACTCCGTATCCTTTTTACAACGGAAAAGGCCTGAGGGTACCAGGGACGGTTTACTAGCATCATTGCCAAATTTTGATTTACTCGATGATGCTAAAGAATTAATAAAAAAAAACCTTTACTGGTGTTTTTATTCAGATCAATTACCACAACAACCAAACAGCGCTGAACCGGTCTCATTAATCTCGACAACAGCACCGCACCTGGAACTCACTGGGCTGCATACGCGATTGATCCTCGTGGGATTGTTTATTTTGATTCTTACGAGTTAGCACCACCTAAAGAATTTATGCGTTATATACATCAATTAAAAACTCCGATCTGGTACTCAACGCTACCAACATAGAAATGACCGACCCACCAATATGCGGCCAAGAAGTAAAAATTGTACTTAGCGCTATATCAGCATCAACTAAACCGCCCCATAAAACCGTACACGAATAAACGAGTAATCGCATTTTAGAAAGATCTTAGAATATAATGGTTGATATCTACGCGAGAGCTCTCTTAAGCCTGAAAAAAACCTACCAAGAAAATATATGCAGCCAAAGATGAAAAAATAATATTCGAAGAAGAAAAAATCCTGGATAGTAAACCTCGCAAGTGTGGATCCATACGAAATAGTCGTATTTCAAGACAATCAGTGGAAATTTAAAAGGGAAATCTTTCCTTGAATTATATTTTAGTTACAATTTGTCACAGAATTAGGCGAAAATTGAACTGATTTCTGTTCTTGAATTGCAAACGAAACTCACCATTTTCTTGATTTCGTCGTACACGCATTACCTGGGGTGATTAAGTGGCGTGTAACGATTTGCATGTGCCAATTTGTAATTTACATGAAATCCGAAATACTCGTTTTACGTGGTGCACTGCAAGCTCGATGTGATTTATGTTCACCTATTGAGAGTATATAAGGCGAACTATTTATCATAATTTTTTGACGGGAACTAAAATATCTAATCGAAGGATAGATAACCTCGTCTTGCAAATCTCCAGCCAAAGGGTTGATTCAGTTTGATTCAGTCTGATTCCAGCTGATTCCGTCGTTGATTCAGTCTGATTCCAGTTGATTCCGTCGTTGATTCCGTCGTTGATTCCGTCGTTGATACCGTAGAAGTACATCACTGATAGCGCATCTAATAACATCGTTGATACCGTCTCTGATACCGTAGCTGCTAACGTAGTTGTTACAATGTATCTGATACCGTAGCTGCTAATAACATCGTTGATACCGTAGCTGTTAACACATCTGATACCATCTTTTGATAAACGTCTTTGATATCGTTTGATTTGTTGTGGGACATCTATTGTTTGTTCTGGAACATCTCTGTATAAATATCTGAATGTGCTTGTGCCGTTAATTTGTGCAAACGGAATTGAAGTATCTGTCTGTGTGTCGAACTGTCTGTTCGTCAACATCTGTGTAACATGTAAATATCCGGAAAGCTAGAAGTCCGAGTGTCGGAGCTGTCTTAGAGTTGTAAAACGTCCGGGTCGACATCTAGGGGAGTGAGGAACCGTTGGTTCGGGTAGATGTTGTATGCTGTCTGAACGTATAACTGTGGTGGATCCGTGTAGGGAAACGTCCGATAATAGTATTGGTCAACCCTCGGTTCTCGGGGAAACTGGGAGACGATTCAACTGTTGCTGAATCGTGCGGTTATACAGGGGAGACACATAGGTGTATTGAAATTGTGATATAATTTAATACATTGTTGTATTTGCATGTTTATGTCAGATCGCAATAATATTTCAAGTGATCACATAGATATAAATAAAAGCTAGCAGCTTGATTGAATACAAGTATATGATCGTGCTAGTTATCGCAATCCATCGTGCGATAGATAGTTTGTCGTTTGTGTTTATTTTTTTTCGTAAATCATTCTTGCATTTATTTAACTTTCGTAAAGGATTCTTGGATCTGTGTATAATCCAAGAGATCCCTTTACATCTGAGATTCCTTTTGTATTGTTATTTAATTTGTTCATGTATTGTGAATGGTTGTGAGTTTAATTGTGGGTTGAGTGCATGAATTATTGTGTTGTTACATCTGTATTTTTTTTATTTATAATTTATTACATAAATTTATATTTTCTTTCACAAATTGTGTTTGTATTGTTCATTTAATCCACCCTCCTCTCGGTAACAATTCTGTTACAATGGTGTCAGAAGTATGATGGTATTGTCACAGAATTAGGCGAAAATTGAACTGATTTCTGTTCTTGAATTGCAAACGAAACTCACCATTTTCTTGATTTCGTCGTACACGCATTACCTGGGGTGATTAAGTGGCGTGTAACGATTTGCATGTGCCAATTTGTAATTTACATGAAATCCGAAATACTCGTTTTACGTGGTGCACTGCAAGCTCGATGTGATTTATGTTCACCTATTGAGAGTATATAAGGCGAACTATTTATCATAATTTTTTGACGGGAACTAAAATATCTAATCGAAGGATAGATAACCTCGTCTTGCAAATCTCCAGCCAAAGGGTTGATTCAGTTTGATTCAGTCTGATTCCAGCTGATTCCGTCGTTGATTCAGTCTGATTCCAGTTGATTCCGTCGTTGATTCCGTCGTTGATACCGTAGAAGTACATCACTGATAGCGCATCTAATAACATCGTTGATACCGTCTCTGATACCGTAGCTGCTAACGTAGTTGTTACAATGTATCTGATACCGTAGCTGCTAATAACATCGTTGATACCGTAGCTGTTAACACATCTGATACCATCTTTTGATAAACGTCTTTGATATCGTTTGATTTGTTGTGGGACATCTATTGTTTGTTCTGGAACATCTCTGTATAAATATCTGAATGTGCTTGTGCCGTTAATTTGTGCAAACGGAATTGAAGTATCTGTCTGTGTGTCGAACTGTCTGTTCGTCAACATCTGTGTAACATGTAAATATCCGGAAAGCTAGAAGTCCGAGTGTCGGAGCTGTCTTAGAGTTGTAAAACGTCCGGGTCGACATCTAGGGGAGTGAGGAACCGTTGGTTCGGGTAGATGTTGTATGCTGTCTGAACGTATAACTGTGGTGGATCCGTGTAGGGAAACGTCCGATAATAGTATTGGTCAACCCTCGGTTCTCGGGGAAACTGGGAGACGATTCAACTGTTGCTGAATCGTGCGGTTATACAGGGGAGACACATAGGTGTATTGAAATTGTGATATAATTTAATACATTGTTGTATTTGCATGTTTATGTCAGATCGCAATAATATTTCAAGTGATCACATAGATATAAATAAAAGCTAGCAGCTTGATTAAATACAAGTATATGATCGTGCTAGTTATCGCAATCCATCGTGCGATAGATAGTTTGTCGTTTGTGTTTATTTTTTTTCGTAAATCATTCTTGCATTTATTTAACTTTCGTAAAGGATTCTTGGATCTGTGTATAATCCAAGAGATCCCTTTACATCTGAGATTCCTTTTGTATTGTTATTTAATTTGTTCATGTATTGTGAATGGTTGTGAGTTTAATTGTGGGTTGAGTGCATGAATTATTGTGTTGTTACATCTGTATTTTTTTTATTTATAATTTATTACATAAATTTATATTTTCTTTCACAAATTGTGTTTGTATTGTTCATTTAATCCACCCTCCTCCGTTGTAACAGAATTGTTACCGAGACCCAAATGTCCGAGTTGGTTTTGTCCATAACGTTTTTATGGCATTATTTAGTAGCGCTACATATATGATTGATAATAGATACATTGAATCTGATCAGAAGGATGGTTGATATCGCCACAACAATAGTGGGATTAGCGATAAATTCTTATGATTTATACAAGATCGGCTGGACCATCTATGATGTACACTAAGGATGTTAATGATCACGCTAAACATATTCAATATACTAGGGTAAAGGCAACACGGAATACTGCATCTGATTCATCGCCGGCCGGATATGTGAGGCCATCTTGTGATTGTGATGTCACATATATTAATCCTAATTACAACCTAGAATTTGCAATACCTACATTAATGTTGAAATGACCGCGTAGATTATTTTCATACGCTATCCCAGTGCATCATATTTTTGGATTTTGTTGAAATGTTAGTAAAGTTATCTTTGGCGCTAAACACGCAGTTGTCCTCGTGCGAAAATGTGATGATAATGATGCAATCTGGCGACATGATGATGTTCCTGATGGTAAAGTAAATATAACAAAACTCTCAATATGGATGCCAGTAATGGCTCCATCAATCGTCACGAATACAAAATTACTATCATTTATGGTGGAGATTACAGAGCAATTGCCTTCATACTCAGTGACAAATCAATGCTACTCGAAAGTGTTGGTGGACGAATGAGTATAGTTGGTACGCCAATAGAAAACATGCAGTGTTTTCCAAAAACATGTAGACAATTAGATCAGTCCCGTATTAAATAAAATGTCATATAGTCACGTTAGTGTTACTCTGACTGCTGATCATATTAAAAATCTAAAATATGTGGAACAACGATATCGTTAAAACACAATCCGATGTCTGGTGGTTAGAATAAACTATCACTGACAGTTCGTCAGATTAAGCATTTCAATGATCCTAGTAAAGATTAAAAAGGTGTTTAGGTTACTCTCTCCGCGTGCGCGATCAAAGACATGATACAATCAGGTGGTATATTTCCACTTCTCGCTGCGTTAACAGCGCAAATTGCCGTTGCCGCCCCCGCTGGAATGGCACTAAACAACGCGACTGGACAGGTATATAAAACCAGAGACGATCCGTAGAGGGAAAGGGTCTAATACTACCAGGAACTCCGTATCCTTTTTACAACGGAAAAGGCCTGAGGGTACCAGGGACGGTTTACTAGCATCATTGCCAAATTTTGATTTACTCGATGATGCTAAAGAATTAATAAAAAAAAACCTTTACTGGTGTTTTTATTCAGATCAATTACCACAACAACCAAACAGCGCTGAACCGGTCTCATTAATCTCGACAACAGCACCGCACCTGGAACTCACTGGGCTGCATACGCGATTGATCCTCGTGGGATTGTTTATTTTGATTCTTACGAGTTAGCACCACCTAAAGAATTTATGCGTTATATACATCAATTAAAAACTCCGATCTGGTACTCAACGCTACCAACATAGAAATGACCGACCCACCAATATGCGGCCAAGAAGTAAAAATTGTACTTAGCGCTATATCAGCATCAACTAAACCGCCCCATAAAACCGTACACGAATAAACGAGTAATCGCATTTTAGAAAGATCTTAGAATATAATGGTTGATATCTACGCGAGAGCTCTCTTAAGCCTGAAAAAAACCTACCAAGAAAATATATGCAGCCAAAGATGAAAAAATAATATTCGAAGAAGAAAAAATCCTGGATAGTAAACCTCGCAAGTGTGGATCCATACGAAATAGTCGTCTAAAATCAAGAAAATGGTGAGTTTCGTTTGCAATTCAAGAACAGAAATCAGTTCAATTTTCGCCTAATTCTGTGACAATACCAAAAATTTGTGTAGAAAAAAAATATGCAGGTGTCGTTCATATAACGAGACTGCAAAGAAGATATTAAATAAATAATACGTCGTCCATATGACGAGATATATGCAGCATACGTAAGCACCATACACAGGCACCACACACGGGCATTACACGGTCAGCATAGACAAGCCCACACACGTAGTCACCACAACATGGCACCACACACGGGCAGCATAGAGAAGCCCCACGGTCACTCCATGACACTACGGTCACTCCAACATGGCACCGCACACTGGCACCACCGGACCTCACGGTCACCCCACGGACACCACAACATGGCACCGCACCCCACTCAGCTCTTTTAGCTGATAGATTGCTTCGTTTAGGATGGAAGCGTTTCTGACAAGACTGGATCGTAATGTTGAAAAAAACCTACCAAGAAAATATATGCAGCCAAAGATGAAAAAATAATATTCGAAGAAGAAAAAATCCTGGATAGTAAACCTCGCAAGTGTGGATCCATACGAAATAGTCGTATTTCAAGACAATCAGTGGAAATTTAAAAGGGAAATCTTTCCTTGAATTATATTTTAGTTACAATTAATGGAGTAACCTAGCAGTGTTTGATTCTACCGGTACGATTAAACCAGGGGTTCTTCTTCCAACTGTGATAGATAGTATTAACAAACGAGTAAAAACGACCGGTGACAAAATGATAATTCTCGACATGAACTCGAATAAAATAACCGCACTAGGTAATGCAATATTGAACACTGGTAATGTGAAAAAAACTATATGTAGATGAGATGACAATCAACTAACGACGGATATGGTGAACATAAAAACCACGGATGATGAACTAACAAACGCTATATGGTGAGCACAAAACCATGGATCATAAACTAACGACGCTATATGGTGAGCACAAAACTACGGATGATAAACTAACAACGCTGTATGGTGAGCATAAAACTACGGATGATAAACTAACAACGCTATATGGTGAGCATAAAACCACGGATGATAAACTAACAACTCTGTGTACTCGATAAATTATGAGTTTTTCATCTTGACGCCTCAAATGAACACCATTGGAGTGTTTGCAGATATTGAAGTTATCTATAGATTAACTCTGGTTTCGCCGTTACAGTTTAATGTGTCATCGAATACATCTACTACAGTTAATACTGCAAATGCAATAATAGAAAACGAAAAAGCTGAATTATTTACAATAACCCCCCTCAGTGGTAATTTAGCATCAGCGTCAATCACATACTACGTAGAATTTGTAATTGATTTAAGTAAAAAGTATCTCATGAATGTCCCACAAGATCGATATGATCAGGTGCGTGAGTTTCAAACTAAATTAAAAACTCTTATTGACGAATATACAATGAAGTTTAAAGAAAATACCAAAGGCGAATTGCCAGTGTTGACATTATTGTGTATTCGGTTTCAAGTGTAATTCCTGGAACGGGTGTAATGTTAGAAACCGTAACATCGCTGGCGCCTGTTGTTGTCACAATTTGTGCGTCATCAGCGACAACACTTACAGGGATTCTTAGCATCATCTCAAACAAATATCCACATCCAGTCACAATAAACTACACGACTATATAATTAGGTTACATACTGCATCAGCCGCGTATTCCTAAGTGTCGTCACTGATATCATCAAGTTTTCATGACACAAGAATATCAGATAATAAATTCGTTGCAATGATGAACATCTACCACACAGAAACATCAAAATTAGAAAAACAACACAATATTAACAACAACAAAAACATGAACACTTGAATTACTATAGCGATTAGCCACACACACATCTCCGCCAAAGACAACCATGATCACAAAAACTTCATCAAGCTTTGAATTCAGTGTCAATTTTCCCACTGTTTTATCAATATACGAGATCGCACTAGCTAAATTATGAGTATACCACAGTTGGCCGACTATTAGATCAAAATCCATTAAAGGAAAAGAATAAAAAATCGCTATAACAGTTCATGAACCAGCACTATCTGCCGCGATTAAGATAAGCTTGTCTTGGTATCTCTTTGATATATACTAAAGTTCTATCGGAACTGTGCTAGGATAGCCTGAAATCACTCCTCAGACACCTTCAGAAGTATCTGATTCAGTAAAATCTGATTATACCACAGACGTGAAAAATTTTATATTACAAAAAGAGTACCGAAAAACACTTTCCGGTCTTTAATTTATATCTGATAATGGTAATTCTTTAAGATTTGTTTATAAATTATTCGAGTATAACCAAAATGGTTTTCTTCTCCGAGAGGTTGTCTTACATTTCTTTCAGACACAATTACCCATAAACTCACACGCACATTTGATAAATTAAGGAATTTATTTGCGAGTATCACACAACATTATTCTGATGACCTACAAAAGCAGATCATCGAAACGATTGAGCATTTAAACCAGATCATAGACGATATCGAGTATATTAATCGAGAAATTCGAAACACAGTAATCAATGAAGAGTATTGTAAACGCTACAAATCAAGAGAATTTTCGTAATATACATTTCTCAGTTATTTCAAAGTAATCGAACAACAATTACTAACATTTGTAATACCCCAACTTGCACCTGAACAACTAGAGAAAACACTCAGTGATCTTATCAACGAAAACGTTCCTAAAATACTTGGCATGCAGAAAAAAAATTACACCACAGACAACTATCTTCAAACATAATAGTAACCCAGACAATGCTGAGCGGCATATTGCTAATCAGAACGTCAATATATCTTCAGTGATTGCAGTAAATCTAGTATGTGATGTTATTGACGGAAGTTATCAAATAAATCTCGAAAATATATTCTTGACCTGTTTTCAGTTACGACGATTCAATCTCTATTCTATCTTATCACGCCTAGAGATCTACATATAAGTATATAGCGACGATACAATCTCAATTCTTTCTATGTGTCATCGACATCTTATCACACCTAGAGATATAAATATATACATAAACGACCCATGTGAACTTTTAAGTTGCCACTGACATCCTAGAAGTCCACATGTCACATTTATAACGGTACAATCTCCATTCGTTTTAAAGTGTCATAGACATCTTGTCACTCATAGAGATATACATGTATAAGACTGCACGAAACAACCCGCCTCGTTGTGAATTTCTAACCAGCCAAACAACAGTTTAAAACCTCAAGTGAACGGGTGGTGAAACACAACATATAAGGATGAAACAAACATTATATGAGAATTTGCAACATGCTAGAAATTCAATAGGACAGACAAATTATGATGACACGGAGGCCATTCTCTCAATTCGACAGATTTTTTTGCACACACACACTTTCAGTGAAATTGATTCCCGAGAGTACAAAACAGTATCTCCCAATTAACTGCATTCGAAGGTGTGTATCTTTTTCAGCTGAACGTTTTGAGCTTAGGGCGGGCACCAGCGATATATAGAAAAAACTTCCGACCGGTAACGTCGACAATAATGCCTCCCACGAGATTTGAACGCTAAGCCCCGAGACGAGATAGAACATCGTTACCAATTACGCTAAATATCCAAATCTACAAGTATATATTTGGAAATAAAAATATATAGTTACTGAGACATATACAGAATATACACCCGAGGCTAAAAATCGTAGACTTTCAAAACAAACATAAAAATCATATATTTGTACTTAACAGTTTCAAAAATTCCACTTTTGCTATACAACTGTGAGCTATGTCTATTTTCTAAATAACGGAAATTCAGTATGCGTAGTTCTGAGAAGAGCAGTAACTCTATCACATGCGAACACACATATACCTGATGGAGTTATCTTCCGTTGGTAATAGGAAATTTCATTATATATATATATATAAACTGAATATTTTGCAAAAATCGCTTTAAAAGCGCGGATGCTGGTATTTTCTCTGCTACACGTGGTACCGATGGTTGGCAAATATCAAAATGCTTGCCGGCTTCATTCATTTATTGAATTGATTTTTCTTCGTTAGTTTCTATGTTGACAGATTTAACAGCTCTTTTTCTAACGGATCTACCAATTTTACTATATGTAATATTTTTACTCTAAATGATAACTTGAACATTGGGTAAATAATTATCAGTTATAATACAATTAATGTGATTAATTACAAAACCATCTGGTATTTCTACCATATATACCTCGAGGACAAAACTGTGATTAAAATATTTATTTCCCAGCAGTAAATCTAAGATATACCTGATTGACAACAACCCCTACTGGCTGTTTCAATTTGCGGTGTCTGACTACACCATCACAAAATACTTCATAGTTGCTGATCGTAGGATGTGGTTGAACTTCTTAGCTCATTTCTTACACATATATTTTTTGTCTAATTGACTATTTGATTTAATTATCATTAATTGAGAATCTAGTAATATAGTAATGGGGTGTTATTATGACGTTATCACTGACAGAGTCAGGGTTAGAGTCTTTGACTCGTTTATCATATTAGCGCTTAAGCTCCTTGCAATGCTTAACACCACATTGGAGGCACAGCTTTGTGTTTTGAGGCACAGCTTTGTGTTTCCTCGTATTCCATCACCACATCGTATATAAGGTAACGGACCTAAGCTTCCTCGTCGCACACACTGTGAATGTTAAACACAAAATTCGTTTTTGCACGATTTATTTCAAACGGTTACTGATCTAATCATAAGCCATTTACAGTGATTCATTATATATGAATTCTTTATTTAAATACTTGTTTTAATTATAGCATGAAGGACTTTGAGAGATTATCCAAAACAATAACCTAGAAAAATGCTAAATTCAAGCTCGATAAAGTCTCTATAGATGCAACAAATAAGGGTCTAACAAGTGATAGAAGAATGATATGTAAAATCCATAAAGCGTTTAACGAATTTAATCGCAATGGTGCATCTCATTGTTGGTCAACATTTCGAATAGATGGTAGTGTTGATGCTACCATGAACGAAAGCCACGCAGAAAGAATAATATCGCATCTTGACCATCGAATGTAGTTTTTCAGAGTGAAATTCATTATATAATGAGAAACAGGTAGTTGGATAAATCGTGATAAATTCTATCCTATCTTGAAAAACAAAACCAAAACTGTATCCGTGAGTCAGGATTCGAAACCAGAAGCGCTGACTGGAATTGACAAACGTTATTACGAGAGAGCTTATCCTGTAACCGCGGTTGTTTATGGAATTTATCCGGTAATTGAAAAACCGAGTGTTTAGAAATTGAAACCCATG
Source organism: Unio delphinus (assembly GCA_029339505.1). Taxonomy (NCBI): domain Eukaryota; kingdom Metazoa; phylum Mollusca; class Bivalvia; order Unionida; family Unionidae; genus Unio; species Unio delphinus. The sequence goes on along the minus strand of JAQISU010000072.1, from coordinate 2,163,102 downwards.
AAATTGTCAAGAATCAATTGTGTTGCCGAACGAGTAATATAACATTTTACAAATGCGTTGCGTCGAAACAAGTTGACAGATCTATGACGTAAAAAAAACGAATGATCGCTAACAGTCAGGGATTTTGGGGACCACAATTAAAAATGTATATTAGACAACAAACATCATTAAGGTTCCCAATAATCGTAGCGACATTAACTGGAGAATATTACGAATCGAAATAATTATCAAAAGGAACTCCAATCAAGATCATTGATAATAATGCACACTCGTGGACTAACGCAATAATATTTCCACGGAATTTAACCATAAAATACTACACGGGGAATTTGTTTGATTTTATTAACGTGGAGAGGAAGAACGATCCTGTGTCACTGTGGTTATTTCAGAGTCTTGAAGACAAAGAGTGTAAATTCTACCAATTTCTAAGACCAAATGATGAAATATAACGTACTGAATCTCTTCACGACGCGATGAGAAACTAGCTCGGAATTTTTCAACGGATAATAACGAGCAATTACTAACAAACCGTTTTACAATCCCGTCAGTTGCAGCTCATTTCGCGAGAAAGAAATATCTGTGGAAACCAACACATGCTGAATTTCTCTCAGATGTTAAAATATGTAGTATAGAATACGGATACGGTGGATTATCGAATACCAAATATGATCCTAAAAATGTTTTTCTCGGTTGATATGATTACGTGTCATCCAACAAGTTTTCTCGGATATGGAGAGAATGCTCAGTATTTTAAAATATTTGAACATCCAACCCACTCGATGACACGAGTTGCGATTAATGGATCACTACCCGATATTGATCTTACCGGATTCACTAGTGTGGTATCATTCGAGTTTGTCCAAGGACTTCATCCGTGCTGTTATGTTTGGTTTGATAGACATATATCTAAATAATACACTGTACCAACAGTGTTATTACGGTATATGATTGGTTGTAAAATGCTGATATCGTTTACAGTCAGTGAGGCAATAATATAATATCACGCATAGACTGAAGTTTAGTTACATCTGACAGCCTTAACAGTATAATGAGCGATTACAATGAAAACCTTTCTGAGCTCGACGAAGAATATATTATTAAAACATCCAAGATCATCTTTGAAATCAGAAAAAAATGAAAAAGTTCTCTGTAGAAGAATAATTGGAAAATTCACACAGGATGGAGCATATGATCACAAGCGAAATAATTCACGATTAATTCTAGACGATGCTGAATACGATTTTATAATCGAGGATGCAAGAGCTAGATATATTTATATAAATCATGAAAATGCCGACTTGTCCGATATAACAAAATTTGTTACAATTATTAGCTACCTTGATGGAAATTCTCCCCAATACGTACATCTGAGGATATATATGTTGGCTTATGCTTCTATCAATTTACTATCGATGATAAATATATTTCCTGAATTTGCAGTCAGAGTCGTCAAAGATTCATTTTATATAGATATCAAACATAAAGAAGCAGTGGCTGAATTTACCGATTCAGATGAATGTTGGGGATCATGGAGAATGAAACAAGAAAGGTTACATGATTATTCTCAATCAGCAGATGTTACGATTGATGACAATTATATAAATAATAATCAAATTTCAGAACTATCGTTAGCACCTTCGTTATCTGATCCAATATGTAGATGTAAAACAGTTTACTTAAATGGATGTGGTGGGTCAAAGCAGACGACTCGTGTTATTGAATTATTTTGGGAGAAGTCAGACATGATTGTACTAACACCAACACACAGACTTGCAAGAGAGATGATACAGCGAGGAGTTAAATCCTGCATGTATCACAGTTTCTTTCGATGAAAATGTGACGCATGGACTCCTGATTAAATGGGTGAGAAATACATTCCTGAAATCATTATTTGGGATGAGATATGCACAGTATCGTCGGATATATTAAAACAATTTATTGATTGGTTGTTACTGAAAAATACAGCTGTGGCGATCATGGTCACCACATAATTGGCTAAAGGATATTGTAGATTAATATGAAGAAAGTATTACTGATCATTGAGCAGTTGATCCAGAATTAAGTAAGTTCAAGAGATTAATCAGATTACAACAGGATAAAATCCAGTGTGAAATAGTGCGTGAAGTAATTTCAGAAACCCCATTAAATGATTTTTGGAAAGCGTGGAGAACAAACAATTTGATAGTAGCAAGTAGAAAGACAGTCAGAGACACACTTCAGGCGCTGTTGTTTCAAACACATAATGCAAAATGTGAAACACTTTCAGTGCCATTGTGTTATAAACCAACTGATTCACGAGGACAGAATATCGAAGTTGATCTTCCTGGACACACTGAAAAGCAAACTCTCGTGTTCAATGATATTGTGCTGGTTGATATCAATGTTGTCGAAGATGCATTGTGTGCTGATAAATCTCCGTGGACGTCAGGATACACAATAACGATACATTCATCAAAGATACAATTCTTAGGATCGTAGATGATCGCATCGAGTGATCGAATTTTGATTACCTGGCAGATTCACGAGTACGAAGAATTAATCAACTTCGAAGAGTTGTTTTAGGTTGTAATGACACCACAATCAGTGATATTGTCAGTAATAATATAATAAAAAAACAATTCACTGGTTATAAACAGCTAGATAACAAAAATCAACGAGAATTTGATAGTGATGTTGTATTTATAATTACTCTGAAACAACAACAGAATAATCACTGCGCGAGCTGTAATTGTATAATGCTGTGGCAGTATTCGGATAAAGATCCACAACATTTTACCATGGATAGAAAGGATAATAGTCTTGGTCATACCAGAGATAATGTAACATTGACCTTTCTAGAGTGTAATCGAAATCACCGCTAATTAAGGCCACGCGGCGGTTATTGTGTATCCTCGGGTATCACTTGTAACTGTTCACGTGTAAATCCACGCTGAGGAAAAGTTCAATCTAATCTATAGATTGCGGGTTTACCCGTTGATCTTTTTATCTTAGATATTTTATGCAACGTGACACTCCAAATAAAATCAGTAGCTTTTTTACCACCTTCAAGCTCTCCTGGTTCATATAAATATTTCACAGTGACATTGCCGTGTATTCGCTGTTTTGAAAAATCATTTCGCGTTTGTACGGGTATATACTGTTTTGATCGCGATAACAGGTTTCATATTACTTGCTCGAGTAATTTCATTGTTGAGTGCGGTAATTACACCTGGTGATTTCTTGACCCATTCACGTCATCGTTTATCTTCGATGAATTCATATGCGTACTGATAATGAAACAATGCCTCAGAAAATGTTCGATTAAATCGTTCAACAATTGCCCCATCCCGTTGTATTGCAATACGTCCTCGTCGTATGGTGACAGTATATTGCTTCATTGTTAATAACACTTCACGCTGAAATTCTTTGCTAGGATCAACCTGTAATAGATTTGGCCACTGCAGAGGACAGTTGATGAATCCTTCCAAATGCTGAAGCTAATTCAGTTCTTGATCTGTTCAACAATAGTTCAGCTGCATTGTATCTACTCGCAATATCAACTATGGTTAGCGCATACTTGTATGTTCGTTTATTAACGGTATCATGTGGCAGAAACAATATATCAGCCTGATGAACTTCATTAGGGGCGCTGACATCAAAATGTTTAAAGTTAATTTGTTTAGGCGGGTGTAGATAAATCTGCCATATCTCCTGTTTAAATAACCAATCTGCCGCTGTAGTATTGTTTTACTTTGCCGCGTTAGCGAGTTTATCGATTGCTGATTTACTCCGCCAGTATCCGTTTGGGAATAATAAATATATTCCATGATATTAATTACCAGCACCCTGCATTAATTTAATTTTCATCGCTCATTTTAACAACCAGGATGCTAATTTTTCTTTTAAGTATTTATCAGAGATATAATTCAACGCATGAATCAATTTCACATTTTTTTATAAGCAGCATCATGAGCATGACACGCCTTATCAATAGCGCTTATCAGATGTTCACCGGGTTGGGGCTGCTCTTGGCTATTAAGTTGGATATCGCGTCTTGTTCCAGGGCCAAAATAACTATACCCCGGAAGGTGGTTTTGTCCTGGATATTTGCCCATGGAGTCCAGGGAAGTTGTGTCAATTTCGCTGCAATATCACCACCTCGTTCTTTTTCAAACCATTACACGATTTTATAGAAACAAATCTGAATTTTTCTGTGCCACATTGTACACACCTACCAGCAAGTGCTGATCTATTATTGCTTCTTGTAATTGTTGTCAAGTATTTTGTGCTAGTACGCGTCTTACATTTAACACAATATAGATCCAAAATTATTTAAAATAACATGAATGTAATTTATTTTTCGGCGACAAAGAGACACGAACCATCAAGCATTAAGCATCATGCAGCGCTACCAAATTATATTCGTATGATTATAATTGGACCATCTGGAAGTGGCAAGACGCAGTTCTTACTTAATCTAATAATGAGGTCGTTAAAATGGAACTAATTGTATATGGTATACCCAAGCGTAGATTATCAGCGATGTTACGATTAGTGTTGATTAACATATCACGTCTTGGCAAGGCAGTAAGGCAACCGTTTCAGAAAACAGAAAACAGAGTTTATCGAATTATGTCACTTCGGTTTGAATCAGAAACTAATCAGTTTGGTGTCTTATAACCTTTTAAATATCAAATATGACTAATGTTGTATTTAGAAATGTGTGAGAATACGACAAGCTTGAATTCAGAAAGGGATTGAAATAAAAAATTAACATCCAATAAGTGAAACGGTCGAGCTTGAAATAGAAATGGGAATGAAATAAATAAAATCAACATCCAATCAGAAAGCATGTTACTAACTTTAACACCAAGTCAAGGATAGCTTTCTACATTGGTGTGAAACGTCGACCGTACTTGAAATAAAAAAAAAGATCGAACGTAAAAAACAATTGACAACCAATCAGGACTGGTCTTGTATCTTGTGTCTTTACACTTTCCCGCTTCAAACGCCGGGGCTTTGAAATATTCTCGATCCAGTTATACTAGTCGATAGGAAATAACCAAAATGTTGTTGATGTATGCGTCTTGTTGGAGCAGATTATATTCAATTACCATTTCCCTTTATTGTATTACTATATCTTATATTAACAATAATCATAATTTGCTCATTTTAGTGCGTGTGTTCGTCTGGGGTTTTTAACTACTAGAATCAATTATAGCCATTTGGCAAATATTTTATTTCTAGATATATTGGTGGCCCTGAAATAGGCCGTTGTTATGCTGTATCGTGCACAATTCTGTTTAGCTATTGCTGCTAGTAAACTTGGTTACAGCTTTCGTTCCCTCGTTAACGACGTGTTTGACGAGTTCTCCTTGTAGAATGAGATTAACATAACTCTGTATTTCTCTGCTGGTGATTGTATATCTTTTGATGTAGTGGGCTAGTCTAGATGCCGCTGCGGCTTTTCTTTTAATTACGTCGTTCACGAAACTGTATATTATAGACATAGCCTTACTTGAGATGCCAGTGTTCGGATACACCTGCTTCACAACTTTGTACATGTATATACGATTCTCTTCGTCTTTTCTTGCGATTCTTATCCCTTGATCGTGGTGATGGCACCTTTGCTACCCGATTTGGTAGCTTTTATACCCTTCAAAACGATTCAAAAGCAGACAAGCGCGCACGTGATGGAAAACATGGCATACATTAAAGCTACCTTGCAATATTACTTAACTATGTTGTAGTTTTTAACATTTATTTATATTTAAAACTGAGCATAGTTTCCAGATTGTGTGAATCATAGGAGAACGTGTTATAGCAATCAGTTTGGATTCATATAAATACCTAAGTGAGCTAATAATAATCAGTGTACTTCTGAATAATCAAATACCACTAAAGTACTACTTTTTCACAAGTGTACACAAATCAGCCAGGATTAAAATGAAAAGGCATTGAGATCAAAGATTGTTAACGTCTGATCAGATCGCGTGTTAATTACTGTAGTTAAGTTCGAAAGGCACAGCTGTGCTTTCAACAATCTTTCAGAACTGGCATTGACTCATGTATCTCCACAATTTCGTCTTAAACCGCCACGGCCTATTGAAACAATCTCGATTCAGTTGTACTGCTGGGTAGAAAGTAACCAATACTGTGTTCGAGAATCTGTGCAATTCATTCAAATCCTTTATAGTCCTTCATTTTTCCCATCGCCTAACCATTCCATTATGTCTACTAGATAGTGTACATAATTTTAGGTCCCTATCAATTTCATTTTAACTAAAATGTCTATGCGACATGAATGTGTTTAGTCGCTATTAGGTAATACAGTAATATTCGATATGAAACGGTGTAATACATGATTGAGTCAGGTTTAGTGTTGATTAACACATCACGTCACGGCAAAACAGTAATGATCTTTGAAAGAAAAACATTTTATCAAATTATGTCACTTTGGTTTCAATCAAAAGCCAATCTGCTTGGTGTCTTTTATCCTCTCGTAGACATGTGTGAGAATCGGCCGAGCTTGATGTCATAAAGGGATTGAAACAAAAAAATTCAACATTAAATCAGAAAGCGTGTTACTAAATTTAACAACCAATCAGGGCTAGCCTTTTCAAAAGGTGTTAAAAATTGGCTGAGCTTGAAGCAATAAATGGATTGAAATTAAATATTTCAACATCCATTCAGAAAGCATATTACTAAATTTAACAACCAATTAGAGCAAGCCATGTACAAATGGTGTGAAAAGACCGCTGAGTTTGAATCACAAACTGGATTGAAATTAAATATTTTAACATTCAATCAGAAAGCATTTTACGAAATTTAACAACTAATCAGGGCTAGCCTTGTACAAAACGTGTGAAAACTTGGCTTAGCTTAAAGCAAAAAACTGATTGAATTTTTTTTTAAAAAATCAACATCCAATCAGAGCGCGTTTTACTATGTTTAACAGCCAATCAAGGCTCCCCACTTTTTCACTTGAAACGCCAGGGCCTTGAAACAATTTCGATCCAGTAGTACCTCAAGATTAAAAAAAAAACTAATATCTAGTTTATGTATGCGTTCTTTAGGGGCAGATTATATTTAAATTACACCAAATATATTGCTGTTGTAAAGCGCTTAGAGCTTCTAAAGAGTAGGCGTTATACCGAGTCGTTATTATTATTATTATTATTAGTAGTAGTAGTAGTAGTAGTATTAAGCAGCAGAGAGGGTGAACAGACCAAGTTTTCAAGCAAAATTAAGGCTTGCAGATCATGTTTTCGAGCAAAAATATGGCCTACAGATCATGTTTTCAAGCAAAATTATTTGTTGAAGTAATTCCATCGGTGTTGTCATCGTTGCTATACTCATGTTGTCGCTCTAATTTTGACATCACGGAAATGTAAATACTGACCGTCACTGAGAACTCACAATCTGGTATGGTTGAGGTTATTAAGATCATTTTGGTTTTCGGGTTCGTGTTTTCCAATTCCATCGGTGTTGTCATTGTTATTATATTCATGTTGTCGCTCTAATTTCGATATCGCGGAATCAAAAATACTGACCATCGCTGAGAATTCACTATCTGATATAACTGTATTATCGAGTGACGACGATATCATCAAGGATAATTGCGAGTATGCGGTTGATACAACATGAAATTGAATTAAGTAATCCTGCAATTTATTCTGGCTGCATGATGATATCTTTTTTGCTATCCCGGTTGATATACCCGCGATTGTAGCCACCGCAGAAATGCAAATTGGAACTACGACCGGAGCAATCATTATAAACGATGCAAGTATTATTCCGGCGCCAGTGAGAACGCTTGATACCGAGTACATAATAACATCAATTGCGGTGATTCTTCGTCGGTATTTTTTCATTTTTATTTGATACTCCTCAGTGAGGGTTTTGAGTCTAGTCTGAAATTCTCTGACCTGATAATAGTGACATTGCGTTGATGAAATCATTTTTATTTAAAAACACTAGTGTTTTCAATTATTTGTCATCGTTAGCGGGAATTGTTAGTACTTCAGCCGGAAAAATGATCTACGAGTTCTATACACCAGGCTATTTTTGATTTAATGATGGAGCTATCAACCGCGACGAAGCGAAAGCTTGGTGTTCTGCCAGTCTCGATAATTAACGTCGCGATGCCACCAGAGTAGGTTCTATTATTATCAGTGATCAGATTAAATTGATGAATAGAAGCCCACGTTAACCTGTAGATACCATCGACCTTCACTTCCCCATCCCACGTGAGAAAGACGCTAGTTCTACTAAGATCGTCTATTGTCCAATCCATGATTCCATAATTGACCGTATACACGATATTTTTAAGGTTTTTGTGCGGAATCTTTATCCTTTCAAAGTTTTCTTTTAGTTTAAGAAGATCGTCGGAAATATCGAGATAATTTACCCTGATTCTGGCAGGATCTATTGTTTTCCCCCTCTCCTCCTTGTTAGAAAAGAATGAAACCAGAAGTTCGTTGATTCTAATCCGTGCTTGGATTTTAATATGGTTGTCGATGTTAGAAAATTTCGTCGTGATATCTTGGAGGCTACTGCCCTCAAAGAAATTTTTAACAAACTCGTTGGTGAGTTTTTGTTCGTCAATAGAGCTTTTAACTTCAGCGAGGGTTGGGCCTGTCAACGACGTGGTTTCAGATTCATCACGTGTTCTCCCCAAAAATTTATCAACGATGGTATTAAGTGTTGTTTGTCTCACCATAAACTTAATAATATCGTTGAGAGTCATCGTAGATGTAGCGGGGACACCAAAGAAATTATTAGCGACGTAGGCATTGTGAGTATGCCTGATAATAAACTCACTGATTTCAGCGAGAGTCGAGTCTGCCACAGGTGGGGATCCAAAAAACCTAACAATGGCGTTGTTAGTGGGTTTTTGTACCCGCTCAACATTTTCTATTATTTTAGAAATATCATTGTAAATATCGAGATAATTTGCCTTGATTTCATTTTCATTCATCATCCTTCCTTCGTCCTTGTTAAAAAAGAATAGCGATAGATAGTTTTTGATTTCAGCGAGAGTCATGCCAACCAGAAGTGGGGTTCCAAAAAATTTATGTACGACATTTTTGCGAAAAACTGAAAACTGTTTTCCGTGTTCTTCAATTTTAGATTGAAGTGTTGCTAGTTCTAACAGAGAATTATCCAACTCATGGTCGTGGGCGGCAATCTTGTCGGTGATTGTAGACACAAGTGCGCCTGGTTTAAGTCGTCCACCGCTGGAATACAGCGCAATAGAGTTTTCAGCGGCGTCGCGCTGCCGTGTTAAAATGTCATCCGCGGATATATTATTGGTTTTAAGTTGTCCACTGTTGGAATATAGCGCAATAGAGTTTTCAGCGGCGTCGCGCTGCCGTATCAAAATATCATCCAATGACACATCACTGCTTTTCAATTTACCCTGTTTGTCTTGAAATACAACTATTTCGTTCGGGTCAACATTTACTAAATTCAACGTCTCAGCTATTTCATCTTTGATTAGTTTTTTTACATCACCGGTTGCAGTGTCATCGGGTTTGGGTTTCAGAGGTCTTCCCCAAATATCAATCATTTTATTGTAAAACTCTTTCTCTCTCTAAAAAGCGATTACTGGTGTATTCATTCACGACAACATTTGGTGGTTTTCCGCTTGGGTTACTCAAGGAGTTAGAAATAGAGTTAAGGACAGTTAATACTTCGCTGCCACATATTGGTGGGTCATTCATTTGTTGTGTTGGTAGCGTAGAATACCAAGTCTTCATTGGAAGGGTTTTTATATAACGCATTAACTCTTTTGGTGGGGCTAATCCATATGAATCGAAATAGACATTCCCACGTGGATCAATAGCGTATGCAACCCAGTGAGTTCCGGGTCCGGTGCTGTTATCTAAATTAATGATTCCGGTTTCAACGCTGTTTGGTTGATGTGGTAATTGATCTTTCATAAAGACACCTCTGAAGTTTTTAATCGCGAGTTTTTTAGCAGCATCGAGTAAATCAAAATTGGACATGGGAACCATAGGTTCCTGAGTTATAGACTCTCCAATTAATAAACCGGTCCTAGTCTTAGACCCTTTCCGCTGTACCACGAATACGGGGTTCCTGGTAGTCTTAGACCCTTTCCCTTTTTTTTATATCCTTTCCCAGTTGCCTTCTTTAGTGCCATTCCTGCTGCAGTACCAACGGCTCCTAACGCTGCCGCTTTAGCCACCGCTGGGGCTGCTGCTGCAATCAATGCTGGAATCGCAGCTAACAACGGAAATATACCGCCTGTTTTAATCATATTTTTGATAGCAGCCGCAGAGAGAGTAATCTGAACACCCTTTTTTGCTACTAGTGCATCATTGAAATGTTTCACCTGACGAGTTGTCAGCGATAGTTTATTTGCACCACCAGTCATTTGGTTGGGTTTCAACGTGATTGTGGTTCCACATTTTTTAGCTGATTCCGATTGAAATTTTTTTAATTGACCGGGAGTTAACGCAACACTAATATTACTATATGACATTATACATAACTGATTGATTCTAAATCGTTTACAATTTCAATTACATGCTTTCCACTGGTGCATCTACCACTCTCATTCTTCCACCAACACCTTCAAGTAGCATTGATTTATCACTGAGAATGACAGCAACCGCTCTATAATCAGCAATAGCACCACGAGTCACATTAGCTCTAAAATGTATATCAACAACAGATTGTCTCATCAAATCGAGATGTTCCAGTGAGAAGTAATAGATCGGATACAGATTTTTAGAATCATATTGTGATATTTGCAAACCAGTATCCACATTTTGATCGCGTGCCATAAATGACAACAGACGATGATAAACTCGTGCAATATGATTTTCTGTGTAATTAAGTTGTACATCTTCACATGGTTCCTGCTGGCCGTTTATTCTCAGTGAGGCGTCTTTAACACCTAACTGATCAAATATCATATGGCTGGAGAGTTGATTGCCAACTCGTGTGTTATCCTGTAACGCAATAAATATATGACGTGGCGCAGCAACACCTTGTTTTGATGCTAGGTTCCAAGTGAATAACCCGTTGATATTTGATTGTTTAACATCTGTACTCACGGTTAGCCAACTCAACAACGACTTTCCTCCTTGGTCCATAAATGATAGTAATCGTTCTTCTGCGGTGATTGCTGGAGTCAACACTGGCATCCACAATGATATTTTTTTGAAATTGACTTTACCGGCATCAGCATTTGGATTTGCATTGTCTGCTGGAATCCTCCAGATTGCGTCACTATCATCACTCTTTCGTACAAGCGATACTATATGCTTCGCCTTCTACTTCAATAAACGCTTCACAGGGCAAAAAGTATTTACTGGTATTATGGACTTGAAGATCGATTCTTGCTCGACTATTTGAGTCTATGGCATGATAGGCGTAATATTGATAATCGCGTACAGAATCATTCTTGGGGACTGGGGCGTCTATATCAAACGCTGGATCAGGTGACTTTTTGAACATTTTATTCTATTTATCAGAGTCTAAATCGCGATTTTCCATTTTCATCGTCGTAGTTTTTTAAAGCCACTTCCTGCTATCATATTTGCAATATTGCTTTGGTCGGGGGTTAAAACCATCGACGCTAATTTTTCATCTACTGCGTTATTTATAATTCTACTAACACTTGCAGGCATTTCCGCTGTAGACGGTAACGGTTTTGAAAATCCTTTGGATTTCATCCGTGATTTCACTAATGATGTTAATTTATTCTTCGCAGTTGAAAACGCTTTTCCGGCAAGATCTCCAACAGCACCAATACCCTTATCACGAATAACATCAATTGCTTTCATTCCTAATTGTTTAGCCAACGGCATCACTTTTGGAGCCATTCTCGCAAATAACCCTAAAATGGTATTACCTAAACCATCTCCGTAGTATGCTCTATAAACCGGAAACCGTGAATTAACTACGTAGACGGGGGTTGGTTTATCATGATTGTAGTGTATGATCATTATTTGAAATCAGAAACAATTTTTCAATTGTTATTTATCTAATCAATTGACTTTTCAATTCAGTCACTATGATACCTACTTTCCACTAACTCGCCAATGAAATCTCGATATGTGCTGATATCCATGATACCACCCTGAAATAACCGCCTGCAGATATCAGCTGCTTCATTAATTATTTCCGGTGAGTTATTTCCGGCTCGTTTCCCTCCGATGAGAACCTCTAACCGTGATATATCACTGAGAACACTACAAGGACATGTCATGGTAGAGTCAAAGACTCCAGCGTTGAAATCCTTAGGATTTCCAATCGAATATCCTTTTCCGCTTCTTTCCTCAGTTATACCAGTTGCGCCCTCACTATCATCAACTAATTGCCTTTGTCGGCCTCGACTTTGTTTTTCTCGTTCTTGTTGTTTTTGTATACCATAACTATCAACTCCTACTTTAAAAGATCTATACTCAACTGTATCCTTTTTCAAATTACCAGTAATCCCCTTATTCGTTTTATACAATCAATTAACCCATTCATCTCGGCTTATTCTACTGTTTTTATACTCGTCTTTTAAAAAGTCCTTTCTATAATGAAAGCTTTTGGCTGCAAAATCACCAAATGTCGAATAATCTTCGATTTTTATTTATTGAGGTCGTTTGATTTGTGTTATAGCTTCTTCGGTGAGTTTGTCTATAAAGGAAACACCTCTTGGGGTGACATCAACAGGTTGTGGATCAGGCGCAGAATCATCAATATCAGCTAATCGTTCATACTCGCGCTGAGTTTTTATATCACTGGATAACTGTTGTATCCCTGCGCGTGTTTGTCCGGTCTCTGCTGCTATCTTTTCAAGCGTATCAAGCAGCGGCGCCTTCTTTACTCGTTCTCGCTCAGGAATATCTCCGTATATCGCTGCTTCAGTTAACTTTTTCACATCTTTGGTCGCACTTGTTATCGGAGTAAACAGTTGTTCACTTGACACAGAAAAGTCAGTCTGCGCTTGTTGTCGTTGTTGCAGTTTATTCCGTACAGAGTCGCGAATTGGTACAAATCTCTTAATTGCATCCAGTCGTTCACGAGACAATCGGGTTGTTAATGCTTCATTGACCATTATTTGAAAACAGAAACAATGTTTCAATTGCAAAACAATTTTTCAATCCGACCTAACACCATCGGATTATTTTTGATACGGTCTTGGAAGTGTTTTAGAGGCGTTATCATTAATGTTGAAAGTGTGGAAATCCTTATAAAAATAATTAATACCACACTTTCAACATTCTTTTGACATGTCGGATGATTTTTAACACGGTCATGGAAGTGTTATTTCATCATAAAACACCTTCTATCAGTGATGTTGAAAGTGTGGAAATCCTTATAAAAATAATTAATACCACATTTTCAACATTTTTTTTTTTGATCAATCTGACATATCGTCCATCGATTTTTGACATACCCCCCTTGAGGGTCGGCTAAAAAAAATGATAATGGTCGGGCAATCAAATAATGATAAATGGTCGGTCACAATCAAAAATGATAAATGGTCGGTCAAAATTGTTCATTTTCTTGAATTAACGCCCGTAGGTTTCTAATTTTAGAATTAACCTCCTTTTTCAATTCGTATTCGTACCCCAATTCTTTTCGTATTCGTTCTACGATGGTATACAACGGAGCGAATACACTTACGTCACTGGAAAATGCGAGAGAGTCCCGAATAAAATTCTGAATTCTCTTGATGAGCGCATACTTCTTTGGTAGCATATACTTGTTAGGGCTAACTCCGTATTCTATATCCTGAAAATCAGACATGATTTGATCAGGATTTAACCCATCTGATAGTTCAATATCCCAACTTTTCAATTTTGAAATCTCGGATAAAATGCTATTCATGTTTTCAGAATTCATTATTCTATAATAATGATATATTTCTAAATGAAAAATATGACGCATTAGACATAACTAAATTGAACTTTTTGTCCCGTCCTTTTTGAAATAGCCGATCGATAAATCCCCTCTGCAACATTTCGTACTGAGGGTGAACAAATATCGAAATGCCTACCGGCGCTGGTTATTGATTGAAATATTTTTTCTTCGTTAGTTATCGTATTCAAAGATTTCACAGGTCTCTTCCCAACCGTTTTGCATTTTCCAGTCTTTCCTCGTTTGGTATTCTCCCTTCGTGTGATAGCCTGCAGATTTGATAAAGAATTGTTCTTTGGATTAGAATCGATATGATCAATAACAAAATCATCCTCGATCAATCCATTGAAACATTCATACACGAAACGATGATTGAGATAAAATTTCTCTCCAGCGCGAAACTTCAAATACCCTTGATTATTCACAGCACCAACTGGTTTCTTCAGTCTGCGGTTTCTTACAACACCATCACTAGATGCTTCATAATTTGTGATCACAGGGTGTTGTCTGAATTCTTGGTTCATTCGTATACTAAATACTATTTGTCTAATTCATTGTTTGGTTTAATGATAAATCTTTCGATGTAGTCTTGAGGAGTTCTATGATTTTGTCAAGGACGTTGTCGCTGACAGTGTCAGGGTCAGAGACTTTATCAGGGTCATAATTTCTGATTGATTGTCCATTTTTTTTTCTTTTATCATAATAACGCTTCAACTCCCTGTATCGCTTTCCACCGCAATTCAAACACAACTGAGATTTTCCCCTAATTCAACCCCACATCGTATGCAGGGTAACGGGCCAAGGCCACGTCGAAAGCTTTGGCATATGATACCCACAAAACTCATTTCTGCATGATTTGTTACACGGGGTTACTGATCCAATCATAAGCCACTTGCAGTGATTCATTATATATAAATTCTTCATTTAAATGCTTGTTTTAATTATAGCATGAGGGAATTAAGGAGAACGCCTTCGAAAAATGCTGAATTCAATGCTGATAAGGAGTTTAAAAGATTATTGAAAATTAATCCTAAATTTAATCTCGATAAACCAAAAAAAGTCCAATAGACGGAAATATGAAAGAGTTTAAGAGATTATTGATGATTAATCCTAAATTTAATCTCGATAAACCAAAAAAACGTCCAAGAGACGGAAACATGAAAGAGTTTAAGAGATTATTAAAAATTAATCCTAAATTTAATCTCGATAAACCCAAAAAACGTCCAAGAGACGGAAACATGAAAGAGTTTAAGAGATTATTAAAAATTAATTCCTAAATTTAATCTCGATAAACCGAAAAAACGTAACAAAACTAATCCAAAAATTTAATCTCGATAAACCAATAAAACGTTTAATAGACGGAAACATGAAAGAAGAGATTATTAAAAATTAATCCTAAATTTAATCTCGATAAACCAAAAAAAACGTCCAAGAGATTACCCTGGAAAGATGCTCAATTCAATCTCGATATAGTTTCTAATACACCAAAGAATACAATTCTTGATAAAGCCATGATTAGTAAAATCAGAGACTGTTTTAATGAATTCAAGCGTGATGGAGCATCTTATTGTTGGTCAACTTTTCGAATTGATGGTGTTGTTGATGCTACCATGACTGATGAAAAAGCAGCAGTGATAATTTCACATGTTGGGGAAAAAAGGTCTTTTTTCCGAATAAAATTCATTATTGAAGTCGATGGCAAATGGATTATTAGGGATAAATTTGAACCAATTCTCAAGAATAAAAAAGCTGTCATTGTGAGTAGAGATTCCAAACCAGGAATTCTAACCGGCATTGACAAACCATACTACGAAAGATCTTATCCCGTAACAGCAATGGTTTATGGGATATATCCGTTAAATGATAAACCCGATATCGCAAAACTAGCTCCTATGAAATATTCTAGTTCACTGAATTGCGTGGCAACACGGGTAATGGAACACTTCACAAATGCATCCCGAGGAAATAAACTAACTGATCTGCGACGTAGGAAAATAACCGAATGGGAACTGACAGTGAAACAGCATGGTGCTAAGATTTCTGATATAGCTAAATTAGAAGCATCATTAAAATTCCCAATATCAGTAACAACAATAACCGGAGAGGTTTTATACGAACCGAAATATCAATCGCGAGGAGCTCCAATACAGATTATTGATCATAACAAACACGCGTGGACACCTGCGATAACAGTATTTCCACGAGAACGAACCGTGAAATATATCCCCCCGGAATTTTCCGGGGATGTTTTCTATAAAGAGAAATTATTCGATGCAATTCATGCGTTGTGTAAAGATGATCCTGTGTCAGTGTGGTTACTTAGAAGTGATGAAGATCCCGAAATAGGATTCGATCAATTTGTAAGACCAAATGGTGAATTATATCGCGTTGAAGAATTAGATAACAGAATGAGAAAAATCGCTAGTGAGTTTTCACCGGAGAGTTTCCATGAAAAACTACTCACGGATAGTTTTACTATTCCATCAGTGGTAGCTCACTTCGCAAAAGAAAAAAAAACTCATGGCGTCCAACACGAAGTGATTTTCTCGAGGATGTTAAATTGAGTTGCGTCGAATTTGGTCATGAAGGACTGTGGAATACGAAATACTCACGTGATGGTATGATTTCAATTGATATATCCGCGTGTTATCCCAGAAGTTTTCTCGGGTATGGGGAATGTGCTGAGTACTTCAAACGATTTGGACACCCCACGCATGAAATGACTCGTGTTGCGATTAATGGACCATTGCCCGATTTTGATTTAACCGGATTCGCTCGTGTGATATCATTTGAATTAGCGTCAGGATTACATCCGTGTAGTTATGTTTGGCTCGGTAGACACCTATCTGAAAAGGCCTGGATGCCAATAGTGCTATTGAGATATATAATTGATTGTGGTATGCTAATATCGTTGATTGTTTCCGAGGCTATTATATGCTATCGAGCTCAGAAAGAAGTTTGGCTACCACAACCCGATTTAGATCGTATAATCAGCAAACAGCGAAAACAATTCCCTGATTTCAATGAAGAACAAATCATGAATCGGTCTAAGAAGTTATTTGAAATTAAAACAGAACAAGCAAAAGATTTTGGACGAAGAATAATCGGTAAATTTACCCAGGGTGGACGATACGACAATGCAAAATATTCTTCGCGGTTGATCATAGATATCGCTGAATACGATTTTATTGTAACGGATTTAATGAAACAGGGAAAACTTGTATCCCGTAAGGATGCTTTTCTATCCAATGGTGAGAAATTAGGTACGGTTGTTACCTACTGTGATGGATATAATTCCCAGTATACACATTTAAGATCATCTATGCTAGCCTATGCTTCTATTAATCTATTTTCGATGATAAATAGATTTCCTAATACCGCGGTTAGAGTGGCCACTGATTCGATCTATATACACAATAAGTACAAATCAGCTGTAGCTAAATTCACAGATCCGGAGGAAGCGTGGGGGCGTTGGCGATTTAAAAAGGAGATGCTACATGAGTATTGTGAATCGGCAGACGTTGCCATGGATGATAAATATCTTTGTTGTAACCGTATTGAAATTCAATCAGAATTTTCTAATGCACCACCGGTATCTGATCCAGTATGTAGATACAAGACAGTTTATTTAAACGGTTGTGGTGGGTCAGGAAAGACAACTCGTGCAATTGAATTATTTCGTCGGTCAACCATGATTGTGCTAACACCGACTCACAGACTCGCCAGAGAGATGATACAGCGAGGGGTAAATGCCTGTACTTACCATAGTTTCTTTCGATGGAAGGGTGACAAATGGACTCCTGAGCGTATGGGTGATAAATTCATTCCTGAAATCATAATCTGGGATGAAATATGCACAGTGTCATTAGATGTATTACAAACATTTCTCGAGTGGTTGTTAAACAAAACCACAAAAGTTGTCATGTGCGATGATTACAGCCAACCACCACCATTTGTCGGTGCATCTCCACATGAATGGCTAAGGGGTTTTGTAGACTATTATGAAGAAATTACCACTGATTATAGATCAATTGATGAACGATTACGAGAATTCAAAGCGCTAATTAGATTACAACCGGATACAATCCAATGTGAAATAGCGCGTGAAGTGATTTCAGAAACTCCAATGAAATATTTCTGGGAAACATGGAGACCAAATGATTTGATAATTGCAAGTAGAAAAATAGTCAGGGACACACTTCAGATGAAGTTATTTGAATTGCATAAAGAAAAATTTGCAACGCTTCCAGTACCCCTTTGTTATAGGCCATCGGATACACGAAAACAGAACATTGAAGTTGATATTCCAGGACAGAGTGAAAAACAAATTCTCGTATTAAATGATATTGTGCTGGTTGATATCAGCGTCGTCGAAAATGCATTGCGTGCTAATAAATCCCCGTGGACGCTAGGATACGCAGCAACAATACACTCTTCACAGGGATTGACTATATCGGATACAATTGTTTGGATGGTGGATAATCACATCGAATGGTCGAATTTAGTCTATCTCGCAGTATCCAGAGTACGAAAAATAAATCAACTTCGAAGAGTTGTTTTCGATGATAATGACACAACAATAAGTGATATTGATGTTAGCATCATTAATAAAAAACTCTCCGGTTACAAACAACAGGACAAAAAAAAAACAACGAGAATTTGATATTGATGCTAAATTAATAATTACGCTGAAACAACAACAGAATAATCACTGCGCGAGTTGCAATTGTATAATGCGTTGGCAGTATTCGGATAAAGATCCTCGCAAATTTACCGTAGACAGAAAAAATAACAGTCTCGGTCATGTCAGAAACAATGTGATTGACTTGTCTTGAGTGCAATAGACGCAACGGCGCTAGTTAAGACCATGCGGTGGTAATTGAGTATCGTCAGGAATTACCTGTAGTTGTTGTCTAGTAAATCCTCGTTGAGGGGCAGTTGAATCCAGTTTATAGACTGGAGGTCTACCAGTAGATCGTGTTATACTAGATATCTTGTGTGCAGTAACACTCCAAATAGGATCAGTAGCCCTTTTTCTGCCACCTTCAAGCTCTCCTGGTTCATATAAATACCTAACAGTGACATTACTACCAAGAATTGGTTCTTTGAAATCTTTTTGTGGTTGTACGGGTATAGACTTCTTTTTAATAGCGTTACTAGGTTTCATGTTGATTGTTCTAGTAATCTCATTATTCAGTGCAGTAATCACAGCTGGTAACCTTTTGACCCATTCACGGGATCGCTTTTCTTGAATGAATTCCTTCGCGTATTGATATCCAAATAACCGCTCAGCAATCGTCCGATTAAATCGTTCTACAATGGCCTGATCGCGATGTAGCGCAGTATGCCCTCGTCGTATGGTGACATTATGATGTTTCATTGTAGATAACACTGCACCCTAAAATTCCTTGCCAGGATCAACCTGCAATAGATTTGGCCAGTGCAGAGGACCTCGTCGATAAATCCTCTCAAATGCAGAAGCAACTTCAGTGGCTGATTTTGTTTTTAACGGTTCTGCTTCTTTGTATCGACTTGCAATATCAACAACGGTTAAAGCATATTTGTAACCACGATCATGAGGTAAAAATAATATATCAGCCTGATGAACTTCATTAGGAGCGGTCACATCAAAATGCGAGAATTGAATTTGTTTAGGCGGTGGTAGAAAAATTTGCCATAGTGCCTGTTTGGATAACCAATTAGCCGCAGTGGTTTTTTTCACTTTTGCAGCGCTAGCGAGTTTATGGACTGCTGATTTACCCCTCCAGTATCCTCTTGGGGAATAATAAATTGATTCCATATTATTAATTACCGGCACCTAACATCAATTTACTTTTCATAGCCGATTTTATTAAAAAGGTAGCCAATTTTTCTTTGAAGGATTTATCAGGAATAGCATTTAACGCATGAATTAATTTCACATCTGCTAGATGCCTGTGTTGCAAATTGCTGCTTTTATAAGCAACATCATGAAGGTGACAGGCCTTATCAATGGCGTTTATTGGTTCTTCACCGGGTCGGGACTGATTTTGATCATTGAGTCTGATATCAAGTCTGGTTCCCGGTCCACAGTAGCTATATCCCGGAAGGTGCTTTTCTCCGGGGTACTTTGCCCATGGGGTTCCAGGGAGCTTTGCCAATTTGGCTGCGATATCACCTCCTCGTTTTTTTTTAAAACATCTCCGAATTGTAAAATCTTTGATTTTGTAGAAACAAATCTGAACTTTTTAATAGCACATGTTGCACATCTACCAGTAAGTGCTGATCTGTTATTTTTAGTTGTAACCGTCGTCACATCATTTGTGCTAGTACGCGTTTTACACTTCATACAATATAGATCCATAATTTATGTATAGAGATATGGATATAATTGATTTTTCAGCGACTAAAACAAGAGAACCAATTAAGCATCATGCAGCGCTACCAAACTCTATCCGGATGATTATAATCGGGCCATCTGGATCCGGTAAAACGCAATTGGTGCTCAATTTAATAATGAGATGGATGACGTGGGATAGGTTGTATTTAATTGCTCCTAGCGTAGATGATCAGCGTTGTTATGAAGTGTTAAAGGATTTTAACGAGAATGCATCAGAAATTAAGGGTGAGAACGCCATTGAATTTATAACCGATATCGATGAATCACCGAGCATTGATGATATTGATGGAGATATTAACAATTTAGTCGTATACGACGATATAATGTTGGATAAACAAAAAAATCCTGCTAGGATCTTTTCCCGGGGGCGTCACAAAAACACTGACGTGATATATGTCACTCAACGCTACACTCAGGTTCCAAAAGTCATCAGAGATAACTGCAATATTCTTGCTGTATTCAATGGAGTTGATACTCATACTCTTAGAAATATTTGGCAGACATGGTGCTCTGATATGGACTTCAATCAATTTAAAAATTTCTTTAGTCATGCTCAGTCGACAATAAATCTACATGATCATCGGACACGATATCGTATCGGACTTGATCAAATATTCGGTTAAAATCATTTATTATATTGTGTTAACCCAGAACTGAAAGTTCAGCAGCAGAGAGGGGGAATGACCACATCGTTGCGACCAAAATTGATTAAAAAATCGTAAAATCTCCGTTTTTGCAAAATGGAGACTTTTTTTTTGGTTAAATGAGATTTTGTTGGAAGCCTTATATTTTGCTTGAAAACATGATCTGTAGGCCATATTTTTGCTCGAAAACATGATCTGTAAGCCTTAATTTTGCTTGAAAACGTGGTCTGTTCACCCTTTCTGCTGCTTATTAAATTACCAATTCCCTTAATTATGTTACGATTTTTTATATTAACAATAATCGTAATATGCTCATTTTGGTGAACGTGATTTTTTAGGTTTTCTAGCTAGTATTATAAATTGTGGCAATTTGGCAAGTATTTATTTTCCAGATATATTGGTGGACCTTAGAAAGGCCGTTTTTAGGCTGTATGGTACATAATTATGTTTAGCTTTTGCTGCTAGTATACATGGTTACTGCTTTCAATTCCTCGCTTACAGCGTTTTTGGCGAGTCCTCCCGGCAGAATGAGATGAACAGGTGTCTGTATTTCTCTGCTGAAGGTGGTAGATCGTTTGTTGTAGTGTTTCTAGTCTATACGCCTCTGCGGCTATTCTTTCGAATACGTCGTTCACGAAACTGTTCATTATAGACACAGCCTTACCTGAGATGCCACGGTATGGATGTAGCTGCTTCAAACCTTTGTAGATGTATATGCCATAAGAGTCCCTTCGCCTTAACGTCTTGCGCTTCTTATCCCCAGATCTTGGTGATGACACCTTTGATCCCGCTTGCCTGTTTAGGTGGCATGATACTGTACTAGAAGACGCGATCTGGTAGCTTTCATACCCTTCAAAAGATCCAAATATAGACAGCCGCGGAAGTGATGGAAAACATGACATACGTAAGACCTATCTTGCATTCCTCAACTGTTTTGTTTTAAACTTTTATTTAGCATGAAACCTGAACATAATTTCCTGCTTGTGTGAATCATAGGAGAACGTTTTCTAGCAATCAGTTTGGATTCGTATAACAACCTGAGGTAGTAAAAATCAGTGTGCTGCAAAAAAGTCAAATACCTCTAAAGTTGTACATTTTCACAAGTGGAAAAATTCAGACAGGATTGAAATCAAAATTGTTAACATCCAATCAGATCGCGTGTTAATTACTGTGGTTAGAGTTCGGAAGGCACAGTTGTGCTTCCAGTAACCTTTAAGAACTGGCACTGAATCTAGTATCTACACATTTTAAGGCTTGAATCGCCAGGGCCTATTAAAAGAATTAATTTAATATCGATCACTAACAACCTGTATAACCCGGTAGCCTCATCGCGGTGCTTAATACTTTATTTATCGGTGCTCTAACATACATACTACGATATATGTGATATTTTTTTTTCAGCGAGTTTAATATCAACGATTTCTGGATATCCGAAAAGGTTCATTAATGTTTATATTAATCTTTCAACAAAAACTCAAGAACATAATTAAATGATTAGAAAAGTCAGTTCTAAATAAGGTCATTCAAAAATTAAATTATTGTTAACGAGTCCGTAACTGGGAGGTTTTAATCATCCACGTATCTTTTAGTTGCAGAGTCATCGTTTGAGTCTCTTTCCTCAAAATCACTAATCGTATTATTAGTCATGCTGAGAATTCCAGTCATTATTATATCACCGTGTTTATGTACTTGAGCCCTAATATTATCTAATATCGTTGACATAAGAACAACGCGTTTACTTTTTCCGTTTTTATAAAACACGTCTATGCTGTTTTCGGTTACATCATTAATAATGACGATACTATCTTGCAATGAAATATTCTTTGTTTTAATTTTTATTGGTTATAATGACATACAACCAATTCGTTTGGATCCACATTTGCAAGATTTTGTTATTCGGAAATTTCATCGGTATTGATTTGGTTTTACATTCGTGTACGATATTCATTCAGTTATTAGTTATTTGTTTAGAGAAAGATCTGTAAACATATACAATTATATTATAAAGTATATTTTAAACTATAGCGATTTATCGTGTATTCGTGTACAACTTTATGGGGTGGATTGGTTTATTTACATCCAGCGTATAGCACAGCAATACCAGATTGTAATTTTAGCTGCGCTAACATACTTGATAAATTCATTTGGCGGAGCAAACCCGTAGGAATGAAAATAAATAATTCCTCGTGGATTAATCGGGTAAGAGATACAATCAGTTCCAGAACCAGCGCTTTTGTGAAGGTTAATGATACGGGTTTCAATTTTATCCTGCGTTTTAGTTAATTGATACTGAATAAAAACACTTATAAAGTTTTTAGTTTTTAAGTTTTCATCAGCATTAATTAATTCAAATTTGACATTCGTGAAAACCTTAAAAAATTGTTTCTGGACGTCTCAGACCCCTTCCGTACAATGACTGCGGAGTTCCTGGTAGTCTTAGACCCTTTCTGTTTTGTAAGGCCATTAATTTTAGACGACCCGGTTTATACCTATTGATCTTTTTTGGACGTCATCTTGGGGTTTGTTAGATTGTTCTCTTGTTTAAGATTTTTGAGTGTAACATTCCCTTTCCATTTTCTGTTTTAGTGACATTGTTAAAGCTGTTCGACAGACTCCAAAGCCGCAGCTTTTACGACAGCTGGCCAGCAGAGGCTATTAACGATGGTATAGCTGCAAGATATAGAAATGTAGCACCTCATTTAGTTATATCGGAAATAGCACCCAGGGATAGAGTAATTATTATTCCAGTCTTGTCTTGTTTGGCATTATTAAATGTTTTACGCTGACGTTCTGTCAGTGATAGCGTTTTTTCACTCCTTGTAACTTGATTGTTTTCTTAACGTTATTGTGGTTCCAGAATGTTTCACTGACGCGGGTCGTAGTTAATACCATTACAATTTATTCTAGCTCTGAAGTGTATTTGAACAACAGCCTTCCAGGATAAAACAAGATGTTCCAATGAAAAGTATTAGATCGGATATCGATTTTTTAAATCTAGTTTTGATATTTGCAAATCAGTATATATTTATTCTGATTACGTCGCATAATGTCATCAAACGATGATGCGCACATACTATATGATTTTGTTCGAAATTAAGTAAAATATCTGCAGATGTTCTTGTTGGCCATTTATCATTAACGAAACTTCAGTAAGACAGTTTCTCAAATATCATATGACTATGCGTTTGAGAATTTAGTCAATTAGCAGTCTTAAAGGCAATGAAAATATATTGCGGTGCTGAAATCCTTGTTGTGATGATATATACCACCTAAATAACCGATTATTTGTGCTATGAACACTATATGTGGATACTTTTAACCATGACAACATTGATTTACCACCTTGAATCATACATGACAATAATTTCTGTTCTTCAGTGAGCGATTGAGTCATTGCCTGCATCCACAATGACAGTTGGGAAAATATTACTTTACCAGCATCGCCTACAAATCGCCCAATTACACCATTCGAAGTAGCCTTTCTTACAACCACTATTGTATGTTTGGTTCCACACCAAACAAAACTTTCATTCATTTCTACCAAATTCGAAAATGTGAGATAGCACATGAAAAAACTTATATTATCACCTTTTAAGATTGATCGGCGAATAAATAATCTTAAGCTAAAATCATGATTCGTCGATATTACTGTGTGGCTTTCTGGAGCTCCTGAAGCATATCTTACATTACTAATAGTGATGCTTATATTGGCATGATTATTAGAAGAATCTTTATAAAACAGCGTTTATGGCACAGATAATCTTTAATAATCATCATAATATCTTGCATGGTTTATTTTCGTTGTCCCAACATCAACCTCTATTTGAACTAATTGAATCTATCTATCTATCTATCTATCTATCTATCTATCTATATATATATATATATATATACATATATACATATTTATACCACATACATTAAAAATAACATGGCCTTTGAAGTGTTGGTATAAAGCAATTTGATATATCAATAGTATTGGTATATCAAATTGTGATTTGCCCATGGCGTATGAATATGCATAATGAAGATGTTTTTATAGCTATTATACTCTCTAAACATGGATATGAATTTCTTATATTACATTTAAAAAGGAAAACATAACAAAATAATGATTTTCTTGTAAAATATTTTATATAAAATAACATTTTTATATAAAAAAACAACAATACTCAATTCAGGAAATAAATATTATTGAGCTCCGCCCTGTGTCGTCTGCTGTCATCTCTGTCAACACTGCTGTTTCAACTCTCTCCCTCTGGCAAAAATCAACTTAACTCACTGCAACTCTGTGGAAAAAAGAAAACAATGACATCAGATACGGAGCAAGATCAAGAAGCAACATTTAATCTACTAAACTGTGAGTTATTTGGAGAGTTTGATAGAAACATGGCTGAGACATTTGTAAATGAAAATGATCATTGTGTTAGGGAAGACAGATTGTACACCATGAGCCTGATGATATACTAAAATTTAAAGAAAGTAATCAGAATGCAAACACTTTAAAAATGACACTTTTTGATGTAAGGCTAGTGACATAATTCTTGCAGTCAAAATATGAATTCAGAGAGTTAGACAAGATAAACCCATCTGAACTGGCTTGTTTTATATTCAGTGTTAGGAGAAAATATGGATCTGAGTGTGAACCAAACAGCTTAAGAAGCATCATCAGCTCTATCGATTGCCACCTTAAAATCAAGAAATATGCAAAAACAATCATGAGAGGAACAGATACAAATTTGCATTAACAAGTGAAGCTCTTCGGGCTAAGCGAAAAGATTCAAAATCTAAAGGAAACGGAAATAGACCCAATCGGAGTCAACCGATCACAGATGAAGAAATAAATGCCTTGTATAGTAAAAAAAACTAATAGGGATGGAAACACCTGAAGCCATTGTTAATACATTGTGGTTTAACAACTCTGTACATTTTTGTTTTGAGGGGAGTGACTTAACATTACAATTTGAAATGGGGGGGGGGTGTTACACTAAAGAAAGATGTGAATGGCCTGGCATATCTTGAACTCAATGAAAGGCAGAAAAAAAAACAAAAACAGGAGACAATGTCAAGGACATCAGGAATATTAATCATAAGATGTATGAAAACAAAAACAACAAAGAGAGAGATCCACTTGCTATCTACAAACGGTATGCTGAGCTAAGACCAGCAGACTTTTGTCAACATGAAGATCCTTTCTATATTGCGCCCAACACTATGCCAATCTCAGCGACAAACCCAAAATGGTTTAGGAAACAAAAATCGTTGGAATTAACAAACTTGGAAGCATCATGAAGAAAATGAAAGAGAAGGCAAATAGTACAGAAAGAAAGAAATTAACAAACACAAGTATCTGCAAATACTTAATTCAGAAGTTAAGAGACAAAAACATTCCCCCAACTGATATCACGCAAAATTTCTGGCCACAAAAACGTGCAGTCTATAAACAGCTGCTCAAACAATAGTGAAAAACAACTCCAATTACCTGATCAACAACGGCCACCCAAGTAATGATGATGTTAACCCCCACCCCCACAACAAAGAAATCTCCAGCTGCACAGCTGCAGATTGCAGTATATCAAGTTTCTAAACGTGTAATATTCAGCAGAATAAGATTATCAGCAATCCATTCTACGGATCAAACATCACCGTACCAAATATGTTTGTTATGAACGAGATCCCTAACTGGGTCAACTTTCAACAGGCGAATTCTCAAACATTGCCCACACAGCGGAAACGTAGGAGAATTATTGAAAGTGACATTGACAGTCAGTAGAAATAGCGAAATATGGACATAAACGATATCAATGAAATGTGGTTAAGGTTAAATTGTTTAATTACTTATTGTTCCTTCATTATTTTGACATTTCTGGCTCTAATCGTACGGTAGGTATCTATGAAAATGGCAGCACTGTTACTGTTCATGGCAACGAACGCTGCAAATTAAATGTTTACATGCACATTATTAAAAATATTTTGAATGTTAACTATCAGCCTTGTGTTTTGATTTCATTAATATTGCTTAAGTAAACATATATAAATTAATATGAATGAAGTGTACAGGAAATTATGAATAACTATAGAACTTCCTTTTTGAGCGTAAATACTTGCGAGGGGATGTGAAGAGTTCTCTCCCCTAAAGTGCGCTGTTTGTGGCCGTCAGTTTTATCTCCCATATAAAATGAGCACATGTGTACAGCCTGGTACATCTCTGCGCCTAATCTAATCAGTGCCTCAGGGAAGCTGGTGTTGACCCATTTCCCTCCCCCCCCCCTTTTTTTTCTAAATCTCTATGTCTGTTTGTCTGTATGGTCTTGTCGGTTTCTTAGTTACATGTTCTTAGATATTGAATTCTCGCAATATCGATTGGTATGAGAATTCCATTTGACTAACCAAACATCAAATCTCAAATATGACCATTTCGGATCACACCCAACCAAATTCATAACTTAACACAACCTAACCTGAACAAAACTAAATAGTCACTCTGACACCCTAGTGTAGGTATTTTGTTTTTTCTAGGGTGAATTTCCCTCTTCGAGAAGGGATTTTCGCCGGTAGGATGGTGGTGACTTGTACAGTACACTTTGTACTTAACTAGGGGCATAGTGATAAGTGTTAGGAAATTCCGTAACTTATATATCTCGACACAATTGCACAGGTGGCTTACACATGATTGGTGTAGGGCATCCACTAGTAAAACTGGATTAAATTTGAAATAACATTAAAGGGACTGCAACCTCATGGACAACACACACAACCACTTACATACTTATATGACCTTACTAGAATTATAAGGTAGTCTTAACCCAGGACTATCAGGCCCCGCAAAACAATGTTGCAATAATAATGAAATATACTAAATAACATTATAACGATACACATCACAACATAATATAGCACATACACTATGACACAATGTCCTA
The DNA here is from genome assembly GCA_029339505.1 of Unio delphinus. Taxonomy (NCBI): domain Eukaryota; kingdom Metazoa; phylum Mollusca; class Bivalvia; order Unionida; family Unionidae; genus Unio; species Unio delphinus. The sequence continues at coordinate 2,135,290 of JAQISU010000072.1, read as the reverse complement.
TGGGGTTGCATATTACTAACCTAGGGTGTGGCGCCTCGTGTTTCTTTGTTGGGGTCCGGGTTTGCGTGTGGCGCTGCCTCTGCGTGTGTGACGACGATGAAATTGCCTCCGGGACCTCTTCCTCCTTTGCCTCTTGCTGCTGACCTGCCAACGACGTTGATAAGGGGAGGTGTGGATAGGTCTTGCCTACCTGCCCCAGGGCTTACATCTATACCGATAGTTACTAATTAGTAATTTGGTATAACGCCCAAATTTCCAGAAACCCACTACCAACCCTCATGAAATAACACCCAAGATTCAACAATAGGATAACAAAAGAGGACCAGCAAAAGGATACACTGAATCAACTTCTACAAATCATCTAACGGCCAACAGATCCAGCTCCACAAAGGTAATTAAACCTTATAACTTGTGTGCCATTGTTTGTAGGTTGTAGGTTATAACATATCTCTACTATACTACAATTCTACTCACTACCTTCCTATTACATTATCCTCTTAACAACTAGTGTGACTGTGCCATTAAAACATACATATTTTGCTAGCTAATTCTTTAAAAGTTCTGAATAAACTTAACGTAGACAAAGCAAACAAAATGTACACAAATAATGCTAGACTAATTAAACTCGCTAAAAGCGAAGTAATTCCAGGAAACTTAAAAAAGTACAAACCAACCCTGCTATCAAAATAGGAACCATAGATTATAGCGGCAGAGAAATATAAGAGCAGTGCAAAAAAAAAAACAATTAACTGCACCTCTACACCTGACTTAAACCTTATTAAACAGCAAGCGGCACAACTTGACCCGCACTCCCCCATTGAATTTAATCTAAGGGATAAAGTAATCAATGACAATCTATTATATACCACAATACCATACAATGCAGGAAACAAAAATGGTACCCCCACCCCAAAATTCGCCACAATGGCCCCCCCCCCCCCCGCCCCCAACCCACAAACCTATTGGGATAAACATTGACAGTCCAAATTTAACCAGTACACCCAATGGCCCGGTAGCGGTAATCCCACATCCCATTGAGCAGAAAATAGGACCAAATAAAGAATGGAATCAAATTACCTACGCACAGGTTACCGCTACAAATACGGAACACGTAAGCCAGTACAAAACAAAAGAAACAGTAGGGATTAAGCAAGCGCCTCAGGCGGAATCACACCACAATTAATACTTCCAGTTCAGTACCCACGAATGTAGTTCCAGTCTATTTTTAGAACATTTTTTCCTCTCTCATTGTGGTGTTGGTAGAAGAGTTATATTGATGCATATTTGGTAGGGATTTAAAGGTAATTGTTTATTCTTGAGAATAGGAGCAGAGAGAGTGGTTGTCAGTGTGTAATTTGGCGACAGTGCACATGGAGTAATAAGGCTTTGGTGATGATCCGGAAGTGAAATATGTGTTCTGTTTACATGGAATCACATCACAATTAATACTTCCAGTTCAGTACCCACGAATGTAGTTCCAGTCTATTTTTAGAACATTTTTTCCTCTCTCATTTTGGTGGTGATAGAAGAGTTATATTGATGCATATTTGGTAGGGATTTAAAGGTAATTGTTTATTCTTGAGAATAGGAGCAGAGAGAGTGGTTGTCAGTGTGTAATTTGGCGACAGTGCACATGGAGTAATAAGGCCTTGGTAATGATCCGGAAGTGAAATATGTGGTCTGTGTACATGCTGTTATGTTTACAGTGCAGCAGCTCAAAAAAATGCCGGTCAACCCTTGACAAGAATTTCACCGTGAAGTCATCTTTGGGGGTATTTTAGATTTTCATATGATTTGTATTGATTGTCACACTGTGGAAAGGTCAGTGCTATGAAATATATGTAGAGAACATATAGTCAAATTAATTGTGATGTATGGCCTGTACAGGCAGTTATTATTAAACTTTAAATTGCTATAAAATTTTTATTATTAATGATCAACACATGAAATTTGAAGGCGTTATATATATTAACATTTAAAATAGAAAAATGACATTAGAATTTAAAAATTGATTTTATTTTTTAAAATTTTAATAATTTTTTTTTAAAAAATTAAAAAATTAAAATTTGCCCTTCAAAAAGCACATAGATAATATTTTTGGAAATTATATCAAATGATATCAGCATGTTTATACTCCTACACCATATACAAGCTACAATGATGGATATTTGTGAAATTTTGTCAGAGAAAATATCTTTGTAAGTGAAAATGAGTCATACATTTAAAATGTATGAGAGACAGATTATATTTTGTATTGATCATTCAAACTATTTATTAGGGGTCCAATCAGTTAATTTATGTGTTTATGATGGGGTGACTTCCTGAGTAACACATATCTGCTTATATAGCCTTTAGTAATTGTTAACAAATATAGTTACAGGGTGTTTAGTGAGAGGACAGTGATGCAAATTTTATACTAGAACCTACTCAAGTTCTCTACTAAATCAGTTTAAACTTTCTGAGAATGAAATGCAGGCTGAAGGGATAAAATATACTTTCCACAGGTATATTTACCCTTGGATGTAAGAAAAAAGCAAAATGATGTAAGTTGAACACAAAATGCATTCAATTTTATTTTTCTATTTGGTTAAGATATTGATTAGTGAAGTGCGGCATTGTGGCCTGTATGATGTTATGTGAATTCTAATGATCCATCTTAATTTATGCATTGTTAATTACTAATAATATTTGTTAACTGACACTCTAAAGATTGCATAAGATATATTCAAACAGATATTTTAAGTTTAACTGTGTACAACTGATCTTAGCATGGTTACATATCCCACATGAACAAATATTCACATATTTTAGAATGTTTGGGATCCAAAGTTCACATTCAGTATATCATATAGGCTGACATTGTACCTACAGTGAATCTGTAAGACACATTTCTGGATGTGTGCACTAAATGTATCCCAAAATGTTATTTTCTTCATTAATATGCCCATGTATGGTAACATATTTCAATTCAGTACTTGGATAGAGTGCGGTATTGTAATATCAGCTGATATCTGATTCTATTGAACCATTGAGGTTAATAATTGGTATCAAACACCCTTAAAAATACACTTTTAATGTTCAAACAGATCATTGAAATTATTGTTGCATATTTGATCATAACAATTACATTGTATATGTCCCACATATGCAAATTTCCATTCTTGTTTACAAGTTTTGGGGATCAGAATTTCACATTTAGTTTATGATATAGGATGTATTGGTACCTGTAGTTGATATGTGTGGCCACATTTGGCTGTATTCTCTTGCAATATCCAGAATTATTATTTCCTTCATGAATAAGATTGCTTATAGTAATATATTCTTTATTACTACATTGTCGCATTACTTTCCTGTATACTGGCATGTACTAATGTTTCCACCAATGATCAAACCTCACCGTCCCCGCATTTCCTTAAAGTTTGTGATGCATAGTCTACCTGATTAGTTATTTAACCTGTAAATGACCAGATATGCTTATAGAAACTTCATATACTTTTAGGATGAATTTATTACTTTAATACATGACTATTACTTCACATTTCTGAGTGTCACTCTGTCAAGTTTAATATTTATTTCCTATGCTTGCAGCCTGAATGTTATTTGGAAATCACTATATCTAACACATTTTAACTTCATTTGCATACATCTTACTGTTTTCTAGATATAAGTGAAACATTTTATATCTTTTCAGGTCTAGGCTGGTATCTGGAACAAAGTGTTAGTGGTGGATCAGCTTGGAAGCTCTCCAGTAGTCTGGTGGTGATAGCAAGGTTTCATAAGGACATATGCAGTGTACTGCCATAAGTGATCATGATATCACCATACTAATATACAGCACCTCAAGGACATGGCTTAGATCTTCATGAGAGAGATTAGCACCATTGTTCAGTAAGGTAAAGCCTGCCTAAAAACTGTATTATCCTATCTTATTGTCACTTTTTGTAGTTATCGACACTGAAATGTAATGCAATTTTCCTATAAAACATGGAAGTGGTCCCATCAGATGTTTAAATCTGAGTGCACTATTAGTTATACAAATAACTGCCTAAATACCTGACACAATAAATATGGAACATAGCACCTGTTGTTGCTTCTTTAGTGTGTACACATATATGCACCTTGACAGGCATATTGCGGTTTGTTGCCAAAATCACTATGAGTCATGCTACTTCACTACCCCTGAGAAAAATGTTCTCAGTTACACAAACCCAAACCACCATTTATTTTAAAGACCATTGATTGATCAACTTTTCTGTCTAAACTTTGACAAAATCTGTTTTCAAACTTTTATGAAAATTTAATTTTTCAATAAAATTTAGTTTATAAATTTAAATGTTTATTTAAATTTCCATTAAAATTTTAATTGATCAAAATGTATAAACTTTAAACATATTTTCAGACAGGCCTTATCTTGTAGTACAATTAGGTTTTTACAGAATTGAAAAAGTCCTATAATTAAGGAAGATATAGCAAATTTAGTTTTGGTTTCTCAAAAGCACATGAATCAGCACTTACACCCTGTGGAATACCAGCACTACATACTTTCCAGCAGGTGTCACATGTCTTGTATGCAAGGAAATTCAAAAAGACTTCATGTATAAAGTTCAACTATGTGTGGCATTCAAATATAAAAGTTTTACTAAAATTTGCCCCAAAAAGTTGGGCCTGTCAGGAATCACACCACAATTAATACTTCCAGTTCAGTACCCACGAATGTAGTTCCAGTCTATTTTTAGAACATTTTTTCCTCTCTCATTTTGGTGGTGATAGAAGAGTTATATTGATGCATATTTGGTAGGGATTTAAAGGTAATTGTTTATTCTTGAGAATAGGAGCAGAGAGAGTGGTTGTCAGTGTGTAATTTGGCGACAGTGCACATGGAGTAATAAGGCCTTGGTAATGATCCGGAAGTGAAATATGTGGTCTGTGTACATGCTGTTATGTTTACAGTGCAGCAGCTCAAAAAAATGCCGGTCAACCCTTGACAAGAATTTCACCGTGAAGTCATCTTTGGGGGTATTTTAGATTTTCATATGATTTGTATTGATTGTCACACTGTGGAAAGGTCAGTGCTATGAAATATATGTAGAGAACATATAGTCAAATTAATTGTGATGTATGGCCTGTACAGGCAGTTATTATTAAACTTTAAATTGCTATAAAATTTTTATTATTAATGATCAACACATGAAATTTGAAGGCGTTATATATATTAACATTTAAAATAGAAAAATGACATTAGAATTTAAAAATTGATTTTATTTTTTAAAATTTTAATAATTTTTTTTTAAAAAATTAAAAAATTAAAATTTGCCCTTCAAAAAGCACATAGATAATATTTTTGGAAATTATATCAAATGATATCAGCATGTTTATACTCCTACACCATATACAAGCTACAATGATGGATATTTGTGAAATTTTGTCAGAGAAAATATCTTTGTAAGTGAAAATGAGTCATACATTTAAAATGTATGAGAGACAGATTCTATTTTGTATTGATCATTCAAACTATTTATTAGGGGTCCAATCAGTTAATTTATGTGTTTATGATGGGGTGACTTCCTGAGTAACACATATCTGCTTATATAGCCTTTAGTAATTGTTAACAAATATAGTTACAGGGTGTTTAGTGAGAGGACAGTGATGCAAATTTTATACTAGAACCTACTCAAGTTCTCTACTAAATCAGTTTAAACTTTCTGAGAATGAAATGCAGGCTGAAGGGATAAAATATACTTTCCACAGGTATATTTACCCTTGGATGTAAGAAAAAAGCAAAATGATGTAAGTTGAACACAAAATGCATTCAATTTTATTTTTCTATTTGGTTAAGATATTGATTAGTGAAGTGCGGCATTGTGGCCTGTATGATGTTATGTGAATTCTAATGATCCATCTTAATTTATGCATTGTTAATTACTAATAATATTTGTTAACTGACACTCTAAAGATTGCATAAGATATATTCAAACAGATATTTTAAGTTTAACTGTGTACAACTGATCTTAGCATGGTTACATATCCCACATGAACAAATATTCACATATTTTAGAATGTTTGGGATCCAAAGTTCACATTCAGTATATCATATAGGCTGACATTGTACCTACAGTGAATCTGTAAGACACATTTCTGGATGTGTGCACTAAATGTATCCCAAAATGTTATTTTCTTCATTAATATGCCCATGTATGGTAACATATTTCAATTCAGTACTTGGATAGAGTGCGGTATTGTAATATCAGCTGATATCTGATTCTATTGAACCATTGAGGTTAATAATTGGTATCAAACACCCTTAAAAATACACTTTTAATGTTCAAACAGATCATTGAAATTATTGTTGCATATTTGATCATAACAATTACATTGTATATGTCCCACATATGCAAATTTCCATTCTTGTTTACAAGTTTTGGGGATCAGAATTTCACATTTAGTTTATGATATAGGATGTATTGGTACCTGTAGTTGATATGTGTGGCCACATTTGGCTGTATTCTCTTGCAATATCCAGAATTATTATTTCCTTCATGAATAAGATTGCTTATAGTAATATATTCTTTATTACTACATTGTCGCATTACTTTCCTGTATACTGGCATGTACTAATGTTTCCACCAATGATCAAACCTCACCGTCCCCGCATTTCCTTAAAGTTTGTGATGCATAGTCTACCTGATTAGTTATTTAACCTGTAAATGACCAGATATGCTTATAGAAACTTCATATACTTTTAGGATGAATTTATTACTTTAATACATGACTATTACTTCACATTTCTGAGTGTCACTCTGTCAAGTTTAATATTTATTTCCTATGCTTGCAGCCTGAATGTTATTTGGAAATCACTATATCTAACACATTTTAACTTCATTTGCATACATCTTACTGTTTTCTAGATATAAGTGAAACATTTTATATCTTTTCAGGTCTAGGCTGGTATCTGGAACAAAGTGTTAGTGGTGGATCAGCTTGGAAGCTCTCCAGTAGTCTGGTGGTGATAGCAAGGTTTCATAAGGACATATGCAGTGTACTGCCATAAGTGATCATGATATCACCATACTAATATACAGCACCTCAAGGACATGGCTTAGATCTTCATGAGAGAGATTAGCACCATTGTTCAGTAAGGTAAAGCCTGCCTAAAAACTGTATTATCCTATCTTATTGTCACTTTTTGTAGTTATCGACACTGAAATGTAATGCAATTTTCCTATAAAACATGGAAGTGGTCCCATCAGATGTTTAAATCTGAGTGCACTATTAGTTATACAAATAACTGCCTAAATACCTGACACAATAAATATGGAACATAGCACCTGTTGTTGCTTCTTTAGTGTGTACACATATATGCACCTTGACAGGCATATTGCGGTTTGTTGCCAAAATCACTATGAGTCATGCTACTTCACTACCCCTGAGAAAAATGTTCTCAGTTACACAAACCCAAACCACCATTTATTTTAAAGACCATTGATTGATCAACTTTTCTGTCTAAACTTTGACAAAATCTGTTTTCAAACTTTTATGAAAATTTAATTTTTCAATAAAATTTAGTTTATAAATTTAAATGTTTATTTAAATTTCCATTAAAATTTTAATTGATCAAAATGTATAAACTTTAAACATATTTTCAGACAGGCCTTATCTTGTAGTACAATTAGGTTTTTACAGAATTGAAAAAGTCCTATAATTAAGGAAGATATAGCAAATTTAGTTTTGGTTTCTCAAAAGCACATGAATCAGCACTTACACCCTGTGGAATACCAGCACTACATACTTTCCAGCAGGTGTCACATGTCTTGTATGCAAGGAAATTCAAAAAGACTTCATGTATAAAGTTCAAATATGTGTGGCATTCAAATAAAAAAGTTTTACTAAAATTTGCCCCAAAAAGTTGGGCCTGTCAGGAATCACACCACAATTAATACTTCCAGTTCAGTACCCACGAATGTAGTTCCAGTCTATTTTTAGAACATTTTTTCCTCTCTCATTTTGGTGGTGATAGAAGAGTTATATTGATGCATATTTGGTAGGGATTTAAAGGTAATTGTTTATTCTTGAGAATAGGAGCAGAGAGAGTGGTTGTCAGTGTGTAATTTGGCGACAGTGCACATGGAGTAATAAGGCCTTGGTAATGATCCGGAAGTGAAATATGTGGTCTGTGTACATGCTGTTATGTTTACAGTGCAGCAGCTCAAAAAAATGCCGGTCAACCCTTGACAAGAATTTCACCGTGAAGTCATCTTTGGGGGTATTTTAGATTTTCATATGATTTGTATTGATTGTCACACTGTGGAAAGGTCAGTGCTATGAAATATATGTAGAGAACATATAGTCAAATTAATTGTGATGTATGGCCTGTACAGGCAGTTATTATTAAACTTTAAATTGCTATAAAATTTTTATTATTAATGATCAACACATGAAATTTGAAGGCGTTATATATATTAACATTTAAAATAGAAAAATGACATTAGAATTTAAAAATTGATTTTATTTTTTAAAATTTTAATAATTTTTTTTTAAAAAATTAAAAAATTAAAATTTGCCCTTCAAAAAGCACATAGATAATATTTTTGGAAATTATATCAAATGATATCAGCATGTTTATACTCCTACACCATATACAAGCTACAATGATGGATATTTGTGAAATTTTGTCAGAGAAAATATCTTTGTAAGTGAAAATGAGTCATACATTTAAAATGTATGAGAGACAGATTCTATTTTGTATTGATCATTCAAACTATTTATTAGGGGTCCAATCAGTTAATTTATGTGTTTATGATGGGGTGACTTCCTGAGTAACACATATCTGCTTATATAGCCTTTAGTAATTGTTAACAAATATAGTTACAGGGTGTTTAGTGAGAGGACAGTGATGCAAATTTTATACTAGAACCTACTCAAGTTCTCTACTAAATCAGTTTAAACTTTCTGAGAATGAAATGCAGGCTGAAGGGATAAAATATACTTTCCACAGGTATATTTACCCTTGGATGTAAGAAAAAAGCAAAATGATGTAAGTTGAACACAAAATGCATTCAATTTTATTTTTCTATTTGGTTAAGATATTGATTAGTGAAGTGCGGCATTGTGGCCTGTATGATGTTATGTGAATTCTAATGATCCATCTTAATTTATGCATTGTTAATTACTAATAATATTTGTTAACTGACACTCTAAAGATTGCATAAGATATATTCAAACAGATATTTTAAGTTTAACTGTGTACAACTGATCTTAGCATGGTTACATATCCCACATGAACAAATATTCACATATTTTAGAATGTTTGGGATCCAAAGTTCACATTCAGTATATCATATAGGCTGACATTGTACCTACAGTGAATCTGTAAGACACATTTCTGGATGTGTGCACTAAATGTATCCCAAAATGTTATTTTCTTCATTAATATGCCCATGTATGGTAACATATTTCAATTCAGTACTTGGATAGAGTGCGGTATTGTAATATCAGCTGATATCTGATTCTATTGAACCATTGAGGTTAATAATTGGTATCAAACACCCTTAAAAATACACTTTTAATGTTCAAACAGATCATTGAAATTATTGTTGCATATTTGATCATAACAATTACATTGTATATGTCCCACATATGCAAATTTCCATTCTTGTTTACAAGTTTTGGGGATCAGAATTTCACATTTAGTTTATGATATAGGATGTATTGGTACCTGTAGTTGATATGTGTGGCCACATTTGGCTGTATTCTCTTGCAATATCCAGAATTATTATTTCCTTCATGAATAAGATTGCTTATAGTAATATATTCTTTATTACTACATTGTCGCATTACTTTCCTGTATACTGGCATGTACTAATGTTTCCACCAATGATCAAACCTCACCGTCCCCGCATTTCCTTAAAGTTTGTGATGCATAGTCTACCTGATTAGTTATTTAACCTGTAAATGACCAGATATGCTTATAGAAACTTCATATACTTTTAGGATGAATTTATTACTTTAATACATGACTATTACTTCACATTTCTGAGTGTCACTCTGTCAAGTTTAATATTTATTTCCTATGCTTGCAGCCTGAATGTTATTTGGAAATCACTATATCTAACACATTTTAACTTCATTTGCATACATCTTACTGTTTTCTAGATATAAGTGAAACATTTTATATCTTTTCAGGTCTAGGCTGGTATCTGGAACAAAGTGTTAGTGGTGGATCAGCTTGGAAGCTCTCCAGTAGTCTGGTGGTGATAGCAAGGTTTCATAAGGACATATGCAGTGTACTGCCATAAGTGATCATGATATCACCATACTAATATACAGCACCTCAAGGACATGGCTTAGATCTTCATGAGAGAGATTAGCACCATTGTTCAGTAAGGTAAAGCCTGCCTAAAAACTGTATTATCCTATCTTATTGTCACTTTTTGTAGTTATCGACACTGAAATGTAATGCAATTTTCCTATAAAACATGGAAGTGGTCCCATCAGATGTTTAAATCTGAGTGCACTATTAGTTATACAAATAACTGCCTAAATACCTGACACAATAAATATGGAACATAGCACCTGTTGTTGCTTCTTTAGTGTGTACACATATATGCACCTTGACAGGCATATTGCGGTTTGTTGCCAAAATCACTATGAGTCATGCTACTTCACTACCCCTGAGAAAAATGTTCTCAGTTACACAAACCCAAACCACCATTTATTTTAAAGACCATTGATTGATCAACTTTTCTGTCTAAACTTTGACAAAATCTGTTTTCAAACTTTTATGAAAATTTAATTTTTCAATAAAATTTAGTTTATAAATTTAAATGTTTATTTAAATTTCCATTAAAATTTTAATTGATCAAAATGTATAAACTTTAAACATATTTTCAGACAGGCCTTATCTTGTAGTACAATTAGGTTTTTACAGAATTGAAAAAGTCCTATAATTAAGGAAGATATAGCAAATTTAGTTTTGGTTTCTCAAAAGCACATGAATCAGCACTTACACCCTGTGGAATACCAGCACTACATACTTTCCAGCAGGTGTCACATGTCTTGTATGCAAGGAAATTCAAAAAGACTTCATGTATAAAGTTCAACTATGTGTGGCATTCAAATATAAAAGTTTTACTAAAATTTGCCCCAAAAAGTTGGGCCTGTCAGGAATCACACCACAATTAATACTTCCAGTTCAGTACCCACGAATGTAGTTCCAGTCTATTTTTAGAACATTTTTTCCTCTCTCATTTTGGTGGTGATAGAAGAGTTATATTGATGCATATTTGGTAGGGATTTAAAGGTAATTGTTTATTCTTGAGAATAGGAGCAGAGAGAGTGGTTGTCAGTGTGTAATTTGGCGACAGTGCACATGGAGTAATAAGGCCTTGGTAATGATCCGGAAGTGAAATATGTGGTCTGTGTACATGCTGTTATGTTTACAGTGCAGCAGCTCAAAAAAATGCCGGTCAACCCTTGACAAGAATTTCACCGTGAAGTCATCTTTGGGGGTATTTTAGATTTTCATATGATTTGTATTGATTGTCACACTGTGGAAAGGTCAGTGCTATGAAATATATGTAGAGAACATATAGTCAAATTAATTGTGATGTATGGCCTGTACAGGCAGTTATTATTAAACTTTAAATTGCTATAAAATTTTTATTATTAATGATCAACACATGAAATTTGAAGGCGTTATATATATTAACATTTAAAATAGAAAAATGACATTAGAATTTAAAAATTGATTTTATTTTTTAAAATTTTAATAATTTTTTTTTAAAAAATTAAAAAATTAAAATTTGCCCTTCAAAAAGCACATAGATAATATTTTTGGAAATTATATCAAATGATATCAGCATGTTTATACTCCTACACCATATACAAGCTACAATGATGGATATTTGTGAAATTTTGTCAGAGAAAATATCTTTGTAAGTGAAAATGAGTCATACATTTAAAATGTATGAGAGACAGATTATATTTTGTATTGATCATTCAAACTATTTATTAGGGGTCCAATCAGTTAATTTATGTGTTTATGATGGGGTGACTTCCTGAGTAACACATATCTGCTTATATAGCCTTTAGTAATTGTTAACAAATATAGTTACAGGGTGTTTAGTGAGAGGACAGTGATGCAAATTTTATACTAGAACCTACTCAAGTTCTCTACTAAATCAGTTTAAACTTTCTGAGAATGAAATGCAGGCTGAAGGGATAAAATATACTTTCCACAGGTATATTTACCCTTGGATGTAAGAAAAAAGCAAAATGATGTAAGTTGAACACAAAATGCATTCAATTTTATTTTTCTATTTGGTTAAGATATTGATTAGTGAAGTGCGGCATTGTGGCCTGTATGATGTTATGTGAATTCTAATGATCCATCTTAATTTATGCATTGTTAATTACTAATAATATTTGTTAACTGACACTCTAAAGATTGCATAAGATATATTCAAACAGATATTTTAAGTTTAACTGTGTACAACTGATCTTAGCATGGTTACATATCCCACATGAACAAATATTCACATATTTTAGAATGTTTGGGATCCAAAGTTCACATTCAGTATATCATATAGGCTGACATTGTACCTACAGTGAATCTGTAAGACACATTTCTGGATGTGTGCACTAAATGTATCCCAAAATGTTATTTTCTTCATTAATATGCCCATGTATGGTAACATATTTCAATTCAGTACTTGGATAGAGTGCGGTATTGTAATATCAGCTGATATCTGATTCTATTGAACCATTGAGGTTAATAATTGGTATCAAACACCCTTAAAAATACACTTTTAATGTTCAAACAGATCATTGAAATTATTGTTGCATATTTGATCATAACAATTACATTGTATATGTCCCACATATGCAAATTTCCATTCTTGTTTACAAGTTTTGGGGATCAGAATTTCACATTTAGTTTATGATATAGGATGTATTGGTACCTGTAGTTGATATGTGTGGCCACATTTGGCTGTATTCTCTTGCAATATCCAGAATTATTATTTCCTTCATGAATAAGATTGCTTATAGTAATATATTCTTTATTACTACATTGTCGCATTACTTTCCTGTATACTGGCATGTACTAATGTTTCCACCAATGATCAAACCTCACCGTCCCCGCATTTCCTTAAAGTTTGTGATGCATAGTCTACCTGATTAGTTATTTAACCTGTAAATGACCAGATATGCTTATAGAAACTTCATATACTTTTAGGATGAATTTATTACTTTAATACATGACTATTACTTCACATTTCTGAGTGTCACTCTGTCAAGTTTAATATTTATTTCCTATGCTTGCAGCCTGAATGTTATTTGGAAATCACTATATCTAACACATTTTAACTTCATTTGCATACATCTTACTGTTTTCTAGATATAAGTGAAACATTTTATATCTTTTCAGGTCTAGGCTGGTATCTGGAACAAAGTGTTAGTGGTGGATCAGCTTGGAAGCTCTCCAGTAGTCTGGTGGTGATAGCAAGGTTTCATAAGGACATATGCAGTGTACTGCCATAAGTGATCATGATATCACCATACTAATATACAGCACCTCAAGGACATGGCTTAGATCTTCATGAGAGAGATTAGCACCATTGTTCAGTAAGGTAAAGCCTGCCTAAAAACTGTATTATCCTATCTTATTGTCACTTTTTGTAGTTATCGACACTGAAATGTAATGCAATTTTCCTATAAAACATGGAAGTGGTCCCATCAGATGTTTAAATCTGAGTGCACTATTAGTTATACAAATAACTGCCTAAATACCTGACACAATAAATATGGAACATAGCACCTGTTGTTGCTTCTTTAGTGTGTACACATATATGCACCTTGACAGGCATATTGCGGTTTGTTGCCAAAATCACTATGAGTCATGCTACTTCACTACCCCTGAGAAAAATGTTCTCAGTTACACAAACCCAAACCACCATTTATTTTAAAGACCATTGATTGATCAACTTTTCTGTCTAAACTTTGACAAAATCTGTTTTCAAACTTTTATGAAAATTTAATTTTTCAATAAAATTTAGTTTATAAATTTAAATGTTTATTTAAATTTCCATTAAAATTTTAATTGATCAAAATGTATAAACTTTAAACATATTTTCAGACAGGCCTTATCTTGTAGTACAATTAGGTTTTTACAGAATTGAAAAAGTCCTATAATTAAGGAAGATATAGCAAATTTAGTTTTGGTTTCTCAAAAGCACATGAATCAGCACTTACACCCTGTGGAATACCAGCACTACATACTTTCCAGCAGGTGTCACATGTCTTGTATGCAAGGAAATTCAAAAAGACTTCATGTATAAAGTTCAAATATGTGTGGCATTCAAATATAAAAGTTTTACTAAAATTTGCCCCAAAAAGTTGGGCCTGTCAGGAATCACACCACAATTAATACTTCCAGTTCAGTACCCACGAATGTAGTTCCAGTCTATTTTTAGAACATTTTTTCCTCTCTCATTTTGGTGGTGATAGAAGAGTTATATTGATGCATATTTGGTAGGGATTTAAAGGTAATTGTTTATTCTTGAGAATAGGAGCAGAGAGAGTGGTTGTCAGTGTGTAATTTGGCGACAGTGCACATGGAGTAATAAGGCCTTGGTAATGATCCGGAAGTGAAATATGTGGTCTGTGTACATGCTGTTATGTTTACAGTGCAGCAGCTCAAAAAAATGCCGGTCAACCCTTGACAAGAATTTCACCGTGAAGTCATCTTTGGGGGTATTTTAGATTTTCATATGATTTGTATTGATTGTCACACTGTGGAAAGGTCAGTGCTATGAAATATATGTAGAGAACATATAGTCAAATTAATTGTGATGTATGGCCTGTACAGGCAGTTATTATTAAACTTTAAATTGCTATAAAATTTTTATTATTAATGATCAACACATGAAATTTGAAGGCGTTATATATATTAACATTTAAAATAGAAAAATGACATTAGAATTTAAAAATTGATTTTATTTTTTAAAATTTTAATAATTTTTTTTTAAAAAATTAAAAAATTAAAATTTGCCCTTCAAAAAGCACATAGATAATATTTTTGGAAATTATATCAAATGATATCAGCATGTTTATACTCCTACACCATATACAAGCTACAATGATGGATATTTGTGAAATTTTGTCAGAGAAAATATCTTTGTAAGTGAAAATGAGTCATACATTTAAAATGTATGAGAGACAGATTCTATTTTGTATTGATCATTCAAACTATTTATTAGGGGTCCAATCAGTTAATTTATGTGTTTATGATGGGGTGACTTCCTGAGTAACACATATCTGCTTATATAGCCTTTAGTAATTGTTAACAAATATAGTTACAGGGTGTTTAGTGAGAGGACAGTGATGCAAATTTTATACTAGAACCTACTCAAGTTCTCTACTAAATCAGTTTAAACTTTCTGAGAATGAAATGCAGGCTGAAGGGATAAAATATACTTTCCACAGGTATATTTACCCTTGGATGTAAGAAAAAAGCAAAATGATGTAAGTTGAACACAAAATGCATTCAATTTTATTTTTCTATTTGGTTAAGATATTGATTAGTGAAGTGCGGCATTGTGGCCTGTATGATGTTATGTGAATTCTAATGATCCATCTTAATTTATGCATTGTTAATTACTAATAATATTTGTTAACTGACACTCTAAAGATTGCATAAGATATATTCAAACAGATATTTTAAGTTTAACTGTGTACAACTGATCTTAGCATGGTTACATATCCCACATGAACAAATATTCACATATTTTAGAATGTTTGGGATCCAAAGTTCACATTCAGTATATCATATAGGCTGACATTGTACCTACAGTGAATCTGTAAGACACATTTCTGGATGTGTGCACTAAATGTATCCCAAAATGTTATTTTCTTCATTAATATGCCCATGTATGGTAACATATTTCAATTCAGTACTTGGATAGAGTGCGGTATTGTAATATCAGCTGATATCTGATTCTATTGAACCATTGAGGTTAATAATTGGTATCAAACACCCTTAAAAATACACTTTTAATGTTCAAACAGATCATTGAAATTATTGTTGCATATTTGATCATAACAATTACATTGTATATGTCCCACATATGCAAATTTCCATTCTTGTTTACAAGTTTTGGGGATCAGAATTTCACATTTAGTTTATGATATAGGATGTATTGGTACCTGTAGTTGATATGTGTGGCCACATTTGGCTGTATTCTCTTGCAATATCCAGAATTATTATTTCCTTCATGAATAAGATTGCTTATAGTAATATATTCTTTATTACTACATTGTCGCATTACTTTCCTGTATACTGGCATGTACTAATGTTTCCACCAATGATCAAACCTCACCGTCCCCGCATTTCCTTAAAGTTTGTGATGCATAGTCTACCTGATTAGTTATTTAACCTGTAAATGACCAGATATGCTTATAGAAACTTCATATACTTTTAGGATGAATTTATTACTTTAATACATGACTATTACTTCACATTTCTGAGTGTCACTCTGTCAAGTTTAATATTTATTTCCTATGCTTGCAGCCTGAATGTTATTTGGAAATCACTATATCTAACACATTTTAACTTCATTTGCATACATCTTACTGTTTTCTAGATATAAGTGAAACATTTTATATCTTTTCAGGTCTAGGCTGGTATCTGGAACAAAGTGTTAGTGGTGGATCAGCTTGGAAGCTCTCCAGTAGTCTGGTGGTGATAGCAAGGTTTCATAAGGACATATGCAGTGTACTGCCATAAGTGATCATGATATCACCATACTAATATACAGCACCTCAAGGACATGGCTTAGATCTTCATGAGAGAGATTAGCACCATTGTTCAGTAAGGTAAAGCCTGCCTAAAAACTGTATTATCCTATCTTATTGTCACTTTTTGTAGTTATCGACACTGAAATGTAATGCAATTTTCCTATAAAACATGGAAGTGGTCCCATCAGATGTTTAAATCTGAGTGCACTATTAGTTATACAAATAACTGCCTAAATACCTGACACAATAAATATGGAACATAGCACCTGTTGTTGCTTCTTTAGTGTGTACACATATATGCACCTTGACAGGCATATTGCGGTTTGTTGCCAAAATCACTATGAGTCATGCTACTTCACTACCCCTGAGAAAAATGTTCTCAGTTACACAAACCCAAACCACCATTTATTTTAAAGACCATTGATTGATCAACTTTTCTGTCTAAACTTTGACAAAATCTGTTTTCAAACTTTTATGAAAATTTAATTTTTCAATAAAATTTAGTTTATAAATTTAAATGTTTATTTAAATTTCCATTAAAATTTTAATTGATCAAAATGTATAAACTTTAAACATATTTTCAGACAGGCCTTATCTTGTAGTACAATTAGGTTTTTACAGAATTGAAAAAGTCCTATAATTAAGGAAGATATAGCAAATTTAGTTTTGGTTTCTCAAAAGCACATGAATCAGCACTTACACCCTGTGGAATACCAGCACTACATACTTTCCAGCAGGTGTCACATGTCTTGTATGCAAGGAAATTCAAAAAGACTTCATGTATAAAGTTCAAATATGTGTGGCATTCAAATATAAAAGTTTTACTAAAATTTGCCCCAAAAAGTTGGGCCTGTCAGGAATCACACCACAATTAATACTTCCAGTTCAGTACCCACGAATGTAGTTCCAGTCTATTTTTAGAACATTTTTTCCTCTCTCATTTTGGTGGTGATAGAAGAGTTATATTGATGCATATTTGGTAGGGATTTAAAGGTAATTGTTTATTCTTGAGAATAGGAGCAGAGAGAGTGGTTGTCAGTGTGTAATTTGGCGACAGTGCACATGGAGTAATAAGGCCTTGGTAATGATCCGGAAGTGAAATATGTGGTCTGTGTACATGCTGTTATGTTTACAGTGCAGCAGCTCAAAAAAATGCCGGTCAACCCTTGACAAGAATTTCACCGTGAAGTCATCTTTGGGGGTATTTTAGATTTTCATATGATATGTATTGATTGTCACACTGTGGAAAGGTCAGTGCTATGAAATATATGTAGAGAACATATAGTCAAATTAATTGTGATGTATGGCCTGTACAGGCAGTTATTATTAAACTTTAAATTGCTATAAAATTTTTCAACCCTTGACAAGAATTTCACTGTGAAGTCATCTTTGGAGGTATTTTAGATTAACATATGATTTGTATTGATTGTCACACTGTGGAAAGGTCAGTACTGAGAAATATATGTAGAGAACATATAGTAAAATTAATTGTGGTCTATGTCCTGTACAGGCAGTATTGATGAAACTTTAATATGCTATAAAATTTTTAATATTAATGATAAACACGTGAAATTTGTAGGTGTTATATATATTAACATTTAAAATAGAAAAATGCCATTAGAATTTAAAAATTAATTTATTTTTTAAAAGTTTAATAATTTTTTTTAAAAAAAAAAAAAAATTAAAATTTGCCCCCTAAAATGCACATAGATAATATTTTTGGAAATTATATCAAATGATATCAGCATGTTTATACTTCTACACCATATACAAGCTACAATGATGGATATTTGTCAAATTTTGTCACAGAAAATATCTTTGTAAGTCAAAATGAGACATACATTTAAAATGTATGAAAGACAGATTCTATTTTGTATTGATCATTCAAACTATTTATTAGGGGTCCAATCAGATAATTTATGTGTTTATGATGGGGTGACTTCCTGAGTAACACATATATGCTTATATAGCCTTTAGTAATTGTTAACAAATATAGTTACAGGGTGTTTAGTGAGAGGACAGTGATGAAAACTTCATACTAGAACCTACTCAAGTTCTCTACTAAATCAGTTTAAACTTTCTGAGAATGAAATGCAGGCTGAAGGGATAAAATATACTTCCCACATGTATATTTACCCTTGGATCTAAGAAAACAGCAAAATGATGTAAGGTGAACACAAAATGCATTCAATTTTATTGTTCAGTTTGGTTAAGATATTGATTAGTGAAGCGCGGCATTGTGGCCTGTATGATGTTATGTGAATTCTAATGATCTATCTTAATTTATGCATTGTTAATTGCTAATAATATTTGCTAACTGACACTCTAAAGATTGCATAAGATATATTCAAACAGATATTTTGAGTTTAACTGTGTACAACTGATTTTAGCATGGTTACATATCCCACATGAACAAATATCCACATATTTTACAATGTTTGGGATCCAAAGTTCACATTCAGTATATCATATAGGCTGACATTGTACCTACAGTGAATCTGTAAGACACATTTTTGGCTGTGTGCACTAAGTGTATCCCAAAATGTTATTTTCTTCATTAATATGCCCATGTATGGTAACATATTTCAATTCAGTACTTGGATAGAGTGCGGTATTGCATTATCAGCTGATATCTGATTCTATTGAACCATTGAGGTTAATAATTGGTATCAAACACCCTTAAAAATACATTTTAAATGTTCAAACAGATCATTGGAATTTTTTTGGCACATTTGATCATAACAATTACATTGTATATGTCCCACATATGCAAATTTCCATTCTTGTTTACAAGTTTTGGGGATCAGAATTTCACATTTAGTTTATGATATAGGATGTATTGGTACCTGTAGTTGATATGTGTGGCCACATTTGGCTGTATTCTCTTGCAATATCCAGAATTATTATTTCCCTCATGAATAAGATTGCTTATAGTAATATATTCTTTTTTTACTACATTGTCGCTTGACTTTCCTGTATACTGGCATGTACTAATGTTTCCACCAATGATCAAACCTCACCGTCCCCGCATTTCCTTAAAGTTTGTGATGCATAGTCTACCTGATTAGTTATTTCACCTGTGCATGACCAGATATGCTTATAGAAACTTCATATACTTTTAGGATGAATTTATTACTTTAATACATGACTATTACTTCACATTTCTGAGTGTCACTCTGTCAAGTTTAATATTTATTTCCTATGCTTGCAGCCTGAATGTTATTTGTAAATCACTATATCTAACACATTTTAACTTCATTTGCATACATCTTACTGTTTTCTAGATATAAGTGAAACATTTTATATCTTTTCAGGTCTAGGCTGGTATCTGGAACAAAGTGTCAGTGGTGGATCAGCTTGGAAGCTCTCCAGTAGTCAGGTGGTGATAGCAAGGTTTCATAAGGACATATGCAGTGTACTGCCATAAGTGATCATGATATCACAACACTAATATAAAGCACCTCAAGGATATGGCTTAGATCTTCATGAGAGAGATTAGCACCATTGTTCAGTAAGGTAAAGCCTGCCTAAAAACTGTATTTTCCTATCTTATAGTCGCTTTTTGTAGTTATCGACACTGAAATGTAATGCAATTTTCCTATAAAACATGGAAGTGGTCCCATCAGATGTTTAAATCTGAGTGCACTATTAGTTATTCAAATAACTGCCTATATACCTGACACAATAAATATGGAACATAGCACTTATTGTTGCTTCTTTAGTGTGTACACCTATATGCACCTTGACAGGCATATTGCGGTTTGTTGCCAAAATCACTATGAGTCATGCTACTTCATTACCCCTGGGAAAATTGTTCCCAGTTACACAGACCCAAACCACCATTTATTTTAAAGACCATTGATTGATCAACTTTTCTGTCTAAACTTTGACAAAATCTGTTTTCAAACTTTTATGAAAATTTAATTATTCAATAAAATTTAGTTAATAAATTTAAATGTTTTTTTAAATTTCCATTAAAATTTTAAATGATCCAAATGTATAAACTTTAAACATATTTTCAGACAGGCCTCATCTTGTAGTACAATTAGGTTTTTACAGCATTGAAAAAGTCCTATAAATAAGGAAGATATAGCAAATTTAGTTTTGGTTTCTCAAGAACACATGGATCAAAACGTGCACCCTGTATAACACCAGCACTACACACTTTCCAGCAGGTGTCACATGACTTGTATGCAAGGAAATTCAAAAAGACTTCATGTATAAAGTTCAAATATGTGTGGCATTCAAATATAAAAGTTTTACTAAAATTTGCCCCAAAAAGTTGGGCCTGTCAGGCAGTATTGATGAAACTTTAATATGCTATAAAATTTTTAATATTAATGATAAACACGTGAAATTTGTAGGTGTTATATATATTAACATTTAAAATAGAAAAATGCCATTAGAATTTAAAAATTAATTTTATTTTTTAAAAGTTTAATAATTTTTTTTAAAAAAAATAAAAAATTAAAATTTGCCCCCTAAAATGCACATAGATAATATTTTTGGAAATTATATCAAATGATATCAGCATGTTTATACTTCTACACCATATACAAGCTACAATGATGGATATTTGTCAAATTTTGTCAGAGAAAATATCTTTGTAAGTCAAAATGAGACATACATTTAAAATGTATGAAAGACAGATTCTATTTTGTATTGATCATTCAAACTATTTATTAGGGGTCCAATCAGATAATTTATGTGTTTATGATGGGGTGACTTCCTGAGTAACACATATATGCTTATATAGCCTTTAGTAATTGTTAACAAATATAGTTACAGGGTGTTTAGTGAGAGGACAGTGATGAAAACTTCATACTAGAACCTACTCAAGTTCTCTACTAAATCAGTTTAAACTTTCTGAGAATGAAATGCAGGCTGAAGGGATAAAATATACTTCCCACATGTATATTTACCCTTGGATCTAAGAAAACAGCAAAATGATGTAAGGTGAACACAAAATGCATTCAATTTTATTGTTCAGTTTGGTTAAGATATTGATTAGTGAAGCGCGGCATTGTGGCCTGTATGATGTTATGTGAATTCTAATGATCTATCTTAATTTATGCATTGTTAATTGCTAATAATATTTGCTAACTGACACTCTAAAGATTGCATAAGATATATTCAAACAGATATTTTGAGTTTAACTGTGTACAACTGATTTTAGCATGGTTACATATCCCACATGAACAAATATCCACATATTTTACAATGTTTGGGATCCAAAGTTCACATTCAGTATATCATATAGGCTGACATTGTACCTACAGTGAATCTGTAAGACACATTTTTGGCTGTGTGCACTAAGTGTATCCCAAAATGTTATTTTCTTCATTAATATGCCCATGTATGGTAACATATTTCAATTCAGTACTTGGATAGAGTGCGGTATTGCATTATCAGCTGATATCTGATTCTATTGAACCATTGAGGTTAATAATTGGTATCAAACACCCTTAAAAATACATTTTAAATGTTCAAACAGATCATTGGAATTTTTTTGGCACATTTGATCATAACAATTACATTGTATATGTCCCACATATGCAAATTTCCATTCTTGTTTACAAGTTTTGGGGATCAGAATTTCACATTTAGTTTATGATATAGGATGTATTGGTACCTGTAGTTGATATGTGTGGCCACATTTGGCTGTATTCTCTTGCAATATCCAGAATTATTATTTCCCTCATGAATAAGATTGCTTATAGTAATATATTCTTTTTTTACTACATTGTCGCTTGACTTTCCTGTATACTGGCATGTACTAATGTTTCCACCAATGATCAAACCTCACCGTCCCCGCATTTCCTTAAAGTTTGTGATGCATAGTCTACCTGATTAGTTATTTCACCTGTGCATGACCAGATATGCTTATAGAAACTTCATATACTTTTAGGATGAATTTATTACTTTAATACATGACTATTACTTCACATTTCTGAGTGTCACTCTGTCAAGTTTAATATTTATTTCCTATGCTTGCAGCCTGAATGTTATTTGTAAATCACTATATCTAACACATTTTAACTTCATTTGCATACATCTTACTGTTTTCTAGATATAAGTGAAACATTTTATATCTTTTCAGGTCTAGGCTGGTATCTGGAACAAAGTGTCAGTGGTGGATCAGCTTGGAAGCTCTCCAGTAGTCAGGTGGTGATAGCAAGGTTTCATAAGGACATATGCAGTGTACTGCCATAAGTGATCATGATATCACAACACTAATATAAAGCACCTCAAGGATATGGCTTAGATCTTCATGAGAGAGATTAGCACCATTGTTCAGTAAGGTAAAGCCTGCCTAAAAACTGTATTTTCCTATCTTATAGTCGCTTTTTGTAGTTATCGACACTGAAATGTAATGCAATTTTCCTATAAAACATGGAAGTGGTCCCATCAGATGTTTAAATCTGAGTGCACTATTAGTTATTCAAATAACTGCCTATATACCTGACACAATAAATATGGAACATAGCACTTATTGTTGCTTCTTTAGTGTGTACACCTATATGCACCTTGACAGGCATATTGCGGTTTGTTGCCAAAATCACTATGAGTCATGCTACTTCATTACCCCTGGGAAAATTGTTCCCAGTTACACAGACCCAAACCACCATTTATTTTAAAGACCATTGATTGATCAACTTTTCTGTCTAAACTTTGACAAAATCTGTTTTCAAACTTTTATGAAAATTTAATTATTCAATAAAATTTAGTTAATAAATTTAAATGTTTTTTTAAATTTCCATTAAAATTTTAAATGATCCAAATGTATAAACTTTAAACATATTTTCAGACAGGCCTCATCTTGTAGTACAATTAGGTTTTTACAGCATTGAAAAAGTCCTATAAATAAGGAAGATATAGCAAATTTAGTTTTGGTTTCTCAAGAACACATGGATCAAAACGTGCACCCTGTATAACACCAGCACTACACACTTTCCAGCAGGTGTCACATGACTTGTATGCAAGGAAATTCAAAAAGACTTCATGTATAAAGTTCAAATATGTGTGGCATTCAAATATAAAAGTTTTACTAAAATTTGCCCCAAAAAGTTGGGCCTGTCAGGAATCACACCACAATTAATACTTCCAGTTCAGTACCCACGAATGTAGTTCCAGTCTATTTTTAGAACATTTTTTCCTCTCTCATTTTGGTGTTGGTAGAAGAGTTATATTGATGCATATTTGGTATGGATTTAAAGGTAATTGTTTATTCTTGAGAATATGAGCAGAGAGAGTGGTTGTCAGTGTGTAATTTGGCGACAGTGCACATGGAGTAATAAGGCTTTGGTGATGATCCGGAAGTGAAATATGTGTTCTGTTTACATGCTGCTCTGTTTACAGTGCAGCAGCTCAAAAAAATGCCGATCAACCCTTGACAAGAATTTCACTGTGAAGTCATCTCTGGAGGTATTTTAGATTAACATATGATTTGTATTGATTGTCACACTGTGGAAAGGTCAGTACTGAGAAATATATGTAGAGAACATATAGTAAAATTAATTGTGGTCTATGTCCTGTACAGGCAGTATTGATGAAACTTTAATATGCTATAAAATTTTTAATATTAATGATAAACACGTGAAATTTGTAGGTGTTATATATATTAACATTTAAAATAGAAAAATGCCATTAGAATTTAAAAATTAATTTTATTTTTTAAAAGTTTAATAATTTTTTTTAAAAAAAATAAAAAATTAAAATTTGCCCCCTAAAATGCACATAGATAATATTTTTGGAAATTATATCAAATGATATCAGCATGTTTATACTTCTACACCATATACAAGCTACAATGATGGATATTTGTCAAATTTTGTCAGAGAAAATATCTTTGTAAGTCAAAATGAGACATACATTTAAAATGTATGAAAGACAGATTCTATTTTGTATTGATCATTCAAACTATTTATTAGGGGTCCAATCAGATAATTTATGTGTTTATGATGGGGTGACTTCCTGAGTAACACATATATGCTTATATAGCCTTTAGTAATTGTTAACAAATATAGTTACAGGGTGTTTAGTGAGAGGACAGTGATGAAAACTTCATACTAGAACCTACTCAAGTTCTCTACTAAATCAGTTTAAACTTTCTGAGAATGAAATGCAGGCTGAAGGGATAAAATATACTTCCCACATGTATATTTACCCTTGGATCTAAGAAAACAGCAAAATGATGTAAGGTGAACACAAAATGCATTCAATTTTATTGTTCAGTTTGGTTAAGATATTGATTAGTGAAGCGCGGCATTGTGGCCTGTATGATGTTATGTGAATTCTAATGATCTATCTTAATTTATGCATTGTTAATTGCTAATAATATTTGCTAACTGACACTCTAAAGATTGCATAAGATATATTCAAACAGATATTTTGAGTTTAACTGTGTACAACTGATTTTAGCATGGTTACATATCCCACATGAACAAATATCCACATATTTTACAATGTTTGGGATCCAAAGTTCACATTCAGTATATCATATAGGCTGACATTGTACCTACAGTGAATCTGTAAGACACATTTTTGGCTGTGTGCACTAAGTGTATCCCAAAATGTTATTTTCTTCATTAATATGCCCATGTATGGTAACATATTTCAATTCAGTACTTGGATAGAGTGCGGTATTGCATTATCAGCTGATATCTGATTCTATTGAACCATTGAGGTTAATAATTGGTATCAAACACCCTTAAAAATACATTTTAAATGTTCAAACAGATCATTGGAATTTTTTTGGCACATTTGATCATAACAATTACATTGTATATGTCCCACATATGCAAATTTCCATTCTTGTTTACAAGTTTTGGGGATCAGAATTTCACATTTAGTTTATGATATAGGATGTATTGGTACCTGTAGTTGATATGTGTGGCCACATTTGGCTGTATTCTCTTGCAATATCCAGAATTATTATTTCCCTCATGAATAAGATTGCTTATAGTAATATATTCTTTTTTTACTACATTGTCGCTTGACTTTCCTGTATACTGGCATGTACTAATGTTTCCACCAATGATCAAACCTCACCGTCCCCGCATTTCCTTAAAGTTTGTGATGCATAGTCTACCTGATTAGTTATTTCACCTGTGCATGACCAGATATGCTTATAGAAACTTCATATACTTTTAGGATGAATTTATTACTTTAATACATGACTATTACTTCACATTTCTGAGTGTCACTCAGTCAAGTTTAATATTTATTTCCTATGCTTGCAGCCTGAATGTTATTTGTAAATCACTATATCTAACACATTTTAACTTCATTTGCATACATCTTACTGTTTTCTAGATATAAGTGAAACATTTTATATCTTTTCAGGTCTAGGCTGGTATCTGGAACAAAGTGTCAGTGGTGGATCAGCTTGGAAGCTCTCCAGTAGTCAGGTGGTGATAGCAAGGTTTCATAAGGACATATGCAGTGTACTGCCATAAGTGATCATGATATCACAACACTAATATAAAGCACCTCAAGGATATGGCTTAGATCTTCATGAGAGAGATTAGCACCATTGTTCAGTAAGGTAAAGCCTGCCTAAAAACTGTATTTTCCTATCTTATAGTCGCTTTTTGTAGTTATCGACACTGAAATGTAATGCAATTTTCCTATAAAACATGGAAGTGGTCCCATCAGATGTTTAAATCTGAGTGCACTATTAGTTATTCAAATAACTGCCTATATACCTGACACAATAAATATGGAACATAGCACTTATTGTTGCTTCTTTAGTGTGTACACCTATATGCACCTTGACAGGCATATTGCGGTTTGTTGCCAAAATCACTATGAGTCATGCTACTTCATTACCCCTGGGAAAATTGTTCCCAGTTACACAGACCCAAACCACCATTTATTTTAAAGACCATTGATTGATCAACTTTTCTGTCTAAACTTTGACAAAATCTGTTTTCAAACTTTTATGAAAATTTAATTATTCAATAAAATTTAGTTAATAAATTTAAATGTTTTTTTAAATTTCCATTAAAATTTTAAATGATCCAAATGTATTAACTTTAAACATATTTTCAGACAGGCCTCATCTTGTAGTACAATTAGGTTTTTACAGCATTGAAAAAGTCCTATAAATAAGGAAGATATAGCAAATTTAGTTTTGGTTTCTCAAGAAGACATGGATCAAAACGTGCACCCTGTATAACACCAGCACTACACACTTTCCAGCAGGTGTCACATGACTTGTATGCAAGGAAATTCAAAAAGACTTCATGTATAAAGTTCAAATATGTGTGGCATTCAAATATAAAAGTTTTACTAAAATTTGCCCCAAAAAGTTGGGCCTGTACAGGCAGTATTGATGAAACTTTAATATGCTATAAAATTTTTAATATTAATGATAAACACGTGAAATTTGTAGGTGTTATATATATTAACATTTAAAATAGAAAAATGCCATTAGAATTTAAAAATTAATTTTATTTTTTAAAAGTTTAATAATTTTTTTTAAAAAAAATAAAAAATTAAAATTTGCCCCCTAAAATGCACATAGATAATAATTTTGGAAATTATATCAAATGATATCAGCATGTTTATACTTCTACACCATATACAAGCTACAATGATGGATATTTGTCAAATTTTGTCAGAGAAAATATCTTTGTAAGTCAAAATGAGACATACATTTAAAATGTATGAAAGACAGATTCTATTTTGTATTGATCATTCAAACTATTTATTAGGGGTCCAATCAGATAATTTATGTGTTTATGATGGGGTGACTTCCTGAGTAACACATATATGCTTATATAGCCTTTAGTAATTGTTAACAAATATAGTTACAGGGTGTTTAGTGAGAGGACAGTGATGAAAACTTCATACTAGAACCTACTCAAGTTCTCTACTAAATCAGTTTAAACTTTCTGAGAATGAAATGCAGGCTGAAGGGATAAAATATACTTCCCACATGTATATTTACCCTTGGATCTAAGAAAACAGCAAAATGATGTAAGGTGAACACAAAATGCATTCAATTTTATTGTTCAGTTTGGTTAAGATATTGATTAGTGAAGCGCGGCATTGTGGCCTGTATGATGTTATGTGAATTCTAATGATCTATCTTAATTTATGCATTGTTAATTGCTAATAATATTTGCTAACTGACACTCTAAAGATTGCATAAGATATATTCAAACAGATATTTTGAGTTTAACTGTGTACAACTGATTTTAGCATGGTTACATATCCCACATGAACAAATATCCACATATTTTACAATGTTTGGGATCCAAAGTTCACATTCAGTATATCATATAGGCTGACATTGTACCTACAGTGAATCTGTAAGACACATTTTTGGCTGTGTGCACTAAGTGTATCCCAAAATGTTATTTTCTTCATTAATATGCCCATGTATGGTAACATATTTCAATTCAGTACTTGGATAGAGTGCGGTATTGCATTATCAGCTGATATCTGATTCTATTGAACCATTGAGGTTAATAATTGGTATCAAACACCCTTAAAAATACATTTTAAATGTTCAAACAGATCATTGGAATTTTTTTTGCACATTTGATCATAACAATTACATTGTATATGTCCCACATATGCAAATTTCCATTCTTGTTTACAAGTTTTGGGGATCAGAATTTCACATTTAGTTTATGATATAGGATGTATTGGTACCTGTAGTTGATATGTGTGGCCACATTTGGCTGTATTCTCTTGCAATATCCAGAATTATTATTTCCCTCATGAATAAGATTGCTTATAGTAATATATTCTTTTTTTACTACATTGTCGCTTGACTTTCCTTTATACTGGCATGTACTAATGTTTCCACCAATGATCAAACCTCACCGTCCCCGCATTTCCTTAAAGTTTGTGATGCATAGTCTACCTGATTAGTTATTTCACCTGTGCATGACCAGATATGCTTATAGAAACTTCATATACTTTTAGGATGAATTTATTACTTTAATACATGACTATTACTTCACATTTCTGAGTGTCACTCTGTCAAGTTTAATATTTATTTCCTATGCTTGCAGCCTGAATGTTATTTGTAAATCACTATATCTAACACATTTTAACTTCATTTGCATACATCTTACTGTTTTCTAGATATAAGTGAAACATTTTATATCTTTTCAGGTCTAGGCTGGTATCTGGAACAAAGTGTCAGTGGTGGATCAGCTTGGAAGCTCTCCAGTAGTCAGGTGGTGATAGCAAGGTTTCATAAGGACATATGCAGTGTACTGCCATAAGTGATCATGATATCACAACACTAATATAAAGCACCTCAAGGATATGGCTTAGATCTTCATGAGAGAGATTAGCACCATTGTTCAGTAAGGTAAAGCCTGCCTAAAAACTGTATTTTCCTATCTTATAGTCGCTTTTTGTAGTTATCGACACTGAAATGTAATGCAATTTTCCTATAAAACATGGAAGTGGTCCCATCAGATGTTTAAATCTGAGTGCACTATTAGTTATTCAAATAACTGCCTATATACCTGACACAATAAATATGGAACATAGCACTTATTGTTGCTTCTTTAGTGTGTACACCTATATGCACCTTGACAGGCATATTGCGGTTTGTTGCCAAAATCACTATGAGTCATGCTACTTCATTACCCCTGGGAAAATTGTTCCCAGTTACACAGACCCAAACCACCATTTATTTTAAAGACCATTGATTGATCAACTTTTCTGTCTAAACTTTGACAAAATCTGTTTTCAAACTTTTATGAAAATTTAATTATTCAATAAAATTTAGTTAATAAATTTAAATGTTTTTTTAAATTTCCATTAAAATTTTAAATGATCCAAATGTATAAACTTTAAACATATTTTCAGACAGGCCTCATCTTGTAGTACAATTAGGTTTTTACAGCATTGAAAAAGTCCTATAAATAAGGAAGATATAGCAAATTTAGTTTTGGTTTCTCAAGAACACATGGATCAAAACGTGCACCCTGTATAACACCAGCACTACACACTTTCCAGCAGGTGTCACATGACTTGTATGCAAGGAAATTCAAAAAGACTTCATGTATAAAGTTCAAATATGTGTGGCATTCAAATATAAAAGTTTTACTAAAATTTGCCCCAAAAAGTTGGGCCTGTCAGGAATCACACCACAATTAATACTTCCAGTTCAGTACCCACGAATGTAGTTCCAGTCTATTTTTAGAACATTTTTTCCTCTCTCATTTTGGTGTTGGTAGAAGAGTTATATTGATGCATATTTGGTATGGATTTAAAGGTAATTGTTTATTCTTGAGAATATGAGCAGAGAGAGTGGTTGTCAGTGTGTAATTTGGCGACAGTGCACATGGAGTAATAAGGCTTTGGTGATGATCCGGAAGTGAAATATGTGTTCTGTTTACATGCTGCTCTGTTTACAGTGCAGCAGCTCAAAAAAATGCCGATCAACCCTTGACAAAAATTTCACTGTGAAGTCATCTTTGGAGGTATTTTAGATTAACATATGATTTGTATTGATTGTCACACTGTGGAAAGGTCAGTACTGAGAAATATATGTAGAGAACATATAATAAAATTAATTGTGGTCTATGTCCTGTACAGGCAGTATTGATGAAACTTTAATATGCTATAAAATTTTTAATATTAATGATAAACACGTGAAATTTGTAGGTGTTATATATATTAACATTTAAAATAGAAAAATGCCATTAGAATTTAAAAATTAATTTTATTTTTTAAAAGTTTAATAATTTTTTTAAAAAAAAATAAAAAATTAAAATTTGCCCCCTAAAATGCACATAGATAATATTTTTGGAAATTATATCAAATGATATCAGCATGTTTATACTTCTACACCATATACAAGCTACAATGATGGATATTTGTCAAATTTTGTCAGAGAAAATATCTTTGTAAGTCAAAATGAGACATACATTTAAAATGTATGAAAGACAGATTCTATTTTGTATTGATCATTCAAACTATTTATTAGGGGTCCAATCAGATAATTTATGTGTTTATGATGGGGTGACTTCCTGAGTAACACATATATGCTTATATAGCCTTTAGTAATTGTTAACAAATATAGTTACAGGGTGTTTAGTGAGAGGACAGTGATGAAAACTTCATACTAGAACCTACTCAAGTTCTCTACTAAATCAGTTTAAACTTTCTGAGAATGAAATGCAGGCTGAAGGGATAAAATATACTTCCCACATGTATATTTACCCTTGGATCTAAGAAAACAGCAAAATGATGTAAGGTGAACACAAAATGCATTCAATTTTATTGTTCAGTTTGGTTAAGATATTGATTAGTGAAGCGCGGCATTGTGGCCTGTATGATGTTATGTGAATTCTAATGATCTATCTTAATTTATGCATTGTTAATTGCTAATAATATTTGCTAACTGACACTCTAAAGATTGCATAAGATATATTCAAACAGATATTTTGAGTTTAACTGTGTACAACTGATTTTAGCATGGTTACATATCCCACATGAACAAATATCCACATATTTTACAATGTTTGGGATCCAAAGTTCACATTCAGTATATCATATAGGCTGACATTGTACCTACAGTGAATCTGTAAGACACATTTTTGGCTGTGTGCACTAAGTGTATCCCAAAATGTTATTTTCTTCATTAATATGCCCATGTATGGTAACATATTTCAATTCAGTACTTGGATAGAGTGCGGTATTGCATTATCAGCTGATATCTGATTCTATTGAACCATTGAGGTTAATAATTGGTATCAAACACCCTTAAAAATACATTTTAAATGTTCAAACAGATCATTGGAATTTTTTTGGCACATTTGATCATAACAATTACATTGTATATGTCCCACATATGCAAATTTCCATTCTTGTTTACAAGTTTTGGGGATCAGAATTTCACATTTAGTTTATGATATAGGATGTATTGGTACCTGTAGTTGATATGTGTGGCCACATTTGGCTGTATTCTCTTGCAATATCCAGAATTATTATTTCCCTCATGAATAAGATTGCTTATAGTAATATATTCTTTTTTTACTACATTGTCGCTTGACTTTCCTGTATACTGGCATGTACTAATGTTTCCACCAATGATCAAACCTCACCGTCCCCGCATTTCCTTAAAGTTTGTGATGCATAGTCTACCTGATTAGTTATTTCACCTGTGCATGACCAGATATGCTTATAGAAACTTCATATACTTTTAGGATGAATTTATTACTTTAATACATGACTATTACTTCACATTTCTGAGTGTCACTCTGTCAAGTTTAATATTTATTTCCTATGCTTGCAGCCTGAATGTTATTTGTAAATCACTATATCTAACACATTTTAACTTCATTTGCATACATCTTACTGTTTTCTAGATATAAGTGAAACATTTTATATCTTTTCAGGTCTAGGCTGGTATCTGGAACAAAGTGTCAGTGGTGGATCAGCTTGGAAGCTCTCCAGTAGTCAGGTGGTGATAGCAAGGTTTCATAAGGACATATGCAGTGTACTGCCATAAGTGATCATGATATCACAACACTAATATAAAGCACCTCAAGGATATGGCTTAGATCTTCATGAGAGAGATTAGCACCATTGTTCAGTAAGGTAAAGCCTGCCTAAAAACTGTATTTTCCTATCTTATAGTCGCTTTTTGTAGTTATCGACACTGAAATGTAATGCAATTTTCCTATAAAACATGGAAGTGGTCCCATCAGATGTTTAAATCTGAGTGCACTATTAGTTATTCAAATAACTGCCTATATACCTGACACAATAAATATGGAACATAGCACTTATTGTTGCTTCTTTAGTGTGTACACCTATATGCACCTTGACAGGCATATTGCGGTTTGTTGCCAAAATCACTATGAGTCATGCTACTTCATTACCCCTGGGAAAATTGTTCCCAGTTACACAGACCCAAACCACCATTTATTTTAAAGACCATTGATTGATCAACTTTTCTGTCTAAACTTTGACAAAATCTGTTTTCAAACTTTTATGAAAATTTAATTATTCAATAAAATTTAGTTAATAAATTTAAATGTTTTTTTAAATTTCCATTAAAATTTTAAATGATCCAAATGTATAAACTTTAAACATATTTTCAGACAGGCCTCATCTTGTAGTACAATTAGGTTTTTACAGCATTGAAAAAGTCCTATAAATAAGGAAGATATAGCAAATTTAGTTTTGGTTTCTCAAGAACACATGGATCAAAACGTGCACCCTGTATAACACCAGCACTACACACTTTCCAGCAGGTGTCACATGACTTGTATGCAAGGAAATTCAAAAAGACTTCATGTATAAAGTTCAAATATGTGTGGCATTCAAATATAAAAGTTTTACTAAAATTTGCCCCAAAAAGTTGGGCCTGTACAGGCAGTATTGATGAAACTTTAATATGCTATAAAATTTTTAATATTAATGATAAACACGTGAAATTTGTAGGTGTTATATATATTAACATTTAAAATAGAAAAATGCCATTAGAATTTAAAAATTAATTTTATTTTTTAAAAGTTTAATAATTTTTTTTAAAAAAAATAAAAAATTAAAATTTGCCCCCTAAAATGCACATAGATAATATTTTTGGAAATTATATCAAATGATATCAGCATGTTTATACTTCTACACCATATACAAGCTACAATGATGGATATTTGTCAAATTTTGTCAGAGAAAATATCTTTGTAAGTCAAAATGAGACATACATTTAAAATGTATGAAAGACAGATTCTATTTTGTATTGATCATTCAAACTATTTATTAGGGGTCCAATCAGATAATTTATGTGTTTATGATGGGGTGACTTCCTGAGTAACACATATATGCTTATATAGCCTTTAGTAATTGTTAACAAATATAGTTACAGGGTGTTTAGTGAGAGGACAGTGATGAAAACTTCATACTAGAACCTACTCAAGTTCTCTACTAAATCAGTTTAAACTTTCTGAGAATGAAATGCAGGCTGAAGGGATAAAATATACTTCCCACATGTATATTTACCCTTGGATCTAAGAAAACAGCAAAATGATGTAAGGTGAACACAAAATGCATTCAATTTTATTGTTCAGTTTGGTTAAGATATTGATTAGTGAAGCGCGGCATTGTGGCCTGTATGATGTTATGTGAATTCTAATGATCTATCTTAATTTATGCATTGTTAATTGCTAATAATATTTGCTAACTGACACTCTAAAGATTGCATAAGATATATTCAAACAGATATTTTGAATTTAACTGTGTACAACTGATTTTAGCATGGTTACATATCCCACATGAACAAATATCCACATATTTTACAATGTTTGGGATCCAAAGTTCACATTCAGTATATCATATAGGCTGACATTGTACCTACAGTGAATCTGTAAGACACATTTTTGGCTGTGTGCACTAAGTGTATCCCAAAATGTTATTTTCTTCATTAATATGCCCATGTATGGTAACATATTTCAATTCAGTACTTGGATAGAGTGCGGTATTGCATTATCAGCTGATATCTGATTCTATTGAACCATTGAGGTTAATAATTGGTATCAAACACCCTTAAAAATACATTTTAAATGTTCAAACAGATCATTGGAATTTTTTTGGCACATTTGATCATAACAATTACATTGTATATGTCCCACATATGCAAATTTCCATTCTTGTTTACAAGTTTTGGGGATCAGAATTTCACATTTAGTTTATGATATAGGATGTATTGGTACCTGTAGTTGATATGTGTGGCCACATTTGGCTGTATTCTCTTGCAATATCCAGAATTATTATTTCCCTCATGAATAAGATTGCTTATAGTAATATATTCTTTTTTTACTACATTGTCGCTTGACTTTCCTGTATACTGGCATGTACTAATGTTTCCACCAATGATCAAACCTCACCGTCCCCGCATTTCCTTAAAGTTTGTGATGCATAGTCTACCTGATTAGTTATTTCACCTGTGCATGACCAGATATGCTTATAGAAACTTCATATACTTTTAGGATGAATTTATTACTTTAATACATGACTATTACTTCACATTTCTGAGTGTCACTCTGTCAAGTTTAATATTTATTTCCTATGCTTGCAGCCTGAATGTTATTTGTAAATCACTATATCTAACACATTTTAACTTCATTTGCATACATCTTACTGTTTTCTAGATATAAGTGAAACATTTTATATCTTTTCAGGTCTAGGCTGGTATCTGGAACAAAGTGTCAGTGGTGGATCAGCTTGGAAGCTCTCCAGTAGTCAGGTGGTGATAGCAAGGTTTCATAAGGACATATGCAGTGTACTGCCATAAGTGATCATGATATCACAACACTAATATAAAGCACCTCAAGGATATGGCTTAGATCTTCATGAGAGAGATTAGCACCATTGTTCAGTAAGGTAAAGCCTGCCTAAAAACTGTATTTTCCTATCTTATAGTCGCTTTTTGTAGTTATCGACACTGAAATGTAATGCAATTTTCCTATAAAACATGGAAGTGGTCCCATCAGATGTTTAAATCTGAGTGCACTATTAGTTATTCAAATAACTGCCTATATACCTGACACAATAAATATGGAACATAGCACTTATTGTTGCTTCTTTAGTGTGTACACCTATATGCACCTTGACAGGCATATTGCGGTTTGTTGCCAAAATCACTATGAGTCATGCTACTTCATTACCCCTGGGAAAATTGTTCCCAGTTACACAGACCCAAACCACCATTTATTTTAAAGACCATTGATTGATCAACTTTTCTGTCTAAACTTTGACAAAATCTGTTTTCAAACTTTTATGAAAATTTAATTATTCAATAAAATTTAGTTAATAAATTTAAATGTTTTTTTAAATTTCCATTAAAATTTTAAATGATCCAAATGTATAAACTTTAAACATATTTTCAGACAGGCCTCATCTTGTAGTACAATTAGGTTTTTACAGCATTGAAAAAGTCCTATAAATAAGGAAGATATAGCAAATTTAGTTTTGGTTTCTCAAGAACACATGGATCAAAACGTGCACCCTGTATAACACCAGCACTACACACTTTCCAGCAGGTGTCACATGACTTGTATGCAAGGAAATTCAAAAAGACTTCATGTATAAAGTTCAAATATGTGTGGCATTCAAATATAAAAGTTTTACTAAAATTTGCCCCAAAAAGTTGGGCCTGTCAGGAATCACACCACAATTAATACTTCCAGTTCAGTACCCACGAATGTAGTTCCAGTCTATTTTTAGAACATTTTTTCCTCTCTCATTTTGGTGTTGGTAGAAGAGTTATATTGATGCATATTTGGTATGGATTTAAAGGTAATTGTTTATTCTTGAGAATATGAGCAGAGAGAGTGGTTGTCAGTGTGTAATTTGGCGACAGTGCACATGGAGTAATAAGGCTTTGGTGATGATCCGGAAGTGAAATATGTGTTCTGTTTACATGCTGCTCTGTTTACAGTGCAGCAGCTCAAAAAAATGCCGATCAACCCTTGACAAGAATTTCACTGTGAAGTCATCTTTGGAGGTATTTTAGATTAACATATGATTTGTATTGATTGTCACACTGTGGAAAGGTCAGTACTGAGAAATATATGTAGAGAACATATAGTAAAATTAATTGTGGTCTATGTCCTGTACAGGCAGTATTGATGAAACTTTAATATGCTATAAAATTTTTAATATTAATGATAAACACGTGAAATTTGTAGGTGTTATATATATTAACATTTAAAATAGAAAAATGCCATTAGAATTTAAAAATTAATTTTATTTTTTAAAAGTTTAATAATTTTTTTTAAAAAAAATAAAAAATTAAAATTTGCCCCCTAAAATGCACATAGATAATATTTTTGGAAATTATATCAAATGATATCAGCATGTTTATACTTCTACACCATATACAAGCTACAATGATGGATATTTGTCAAATTTTGTCAGAGAAAATATCTTTGTAAGTCAAAATGAGACATACATTTAAAATGTATGACAGACAGATTCTATTTTGTATTGATCATTCAAACTATTTATTAGGGGTCCAATCAGATAATTTATGTGTTTATGATGGGGTGACTTCCTGAGTAACACATATATGCTTATATAGCCTTTAGTAATTGTTAACAAATATAGTTACAGGGTGTTTAGTGAGAGGACAGTGATGAAAACTTCATACTAGAACCTACTCAAGTTCTCTACTAAATCAGTTTAAACTTTCTGAGAATGAAATGCAGGCTGAAGGGATAAAATATACTTCCCACATGTATATTTACCCTTGGATCTAAGAAAACAGCAAAATGATGTAAGGTGAACACAAAATGCATTCAATTTTATTGTTCAGTTTGGTTAAGATATTGATTAGTGAAGCGCGGCATTGTGGCCTGTATGATGTTATGTGAATTCTAATGATCTATCTTAATTTATGCATTGTTAATTGCTAATAATATTTGCTAACTGACACTCTAAAGATTGCATAAGATATATTCAAACAGATATTTTGAGTTTAACTGTGTACAACTGATTTTAGCATGGTTACATATCCCACATGAACAAATATCCACATATTTTACAATGTTTGGGATCCAAAGTTCACATTCAGTATATCATATAGGCTGACATTGTACCTACAGTGAATCTGTAAGACACATTTTTGGCTGTGTGCACTAAGTGTATCCCAAAATGTTATTTTCTTCATTAATATGCCCATGTATGGTAACATATTTCAATTCAGTACTTGGATAGAGTGCGGTATTGCATTATCAGCTGATATCTGATTCTATTGAACCATTGAGGTTAATAATTGGTATCAAACACCCTTAAAAATACATTTTAAATGTTCAAACAGATCATTGGAATTTTTTTGGCACATTTGATCATAACAATTACATTGTATATGTCCCACATATGCAAATTTCCATTCTTGTTTACAAGTTTTGGGGATCAGAATTTCACATTTAGTTTATGATATAGGATGTATTGGTACCTGTAGTTGATATGTGTGGCCACATTTGGCTGTATTCTCTTGCAATATCCAGAATTATTATTTCCCTCATGAATAAGATTGCTTATAGTAATATATTCTTTTTTTACTACATTGTCGCTTGACTTTCCTGTATACTGGCATGTACTAATGTTTCCACCAATGATCAAACCTCACCGTCCCCGCATTTCCTTAAAGTTTGTGATGCATAGTCTACCTGATTAGTTATTTCACCTGTGCATGACCAGATATGCTTATAGAAACTTCATATACTTTTAGGATGAATTTATTACTTTAATACATGACTATTACTTCACATTTCTGAGTGTCACTCTGTCAAGTTTAATATTTATTTCCTATGCTTGCAGCCTGAATGTTATTTGTAAATCACTATATCTAACACATTTTAACTTCATTTGCATACATCTTACTGTTTTCTAGATATAAGTGAAACATTTTATATCTTTTCAGGTCTAGGCTGGTATCTGGAACAAAGTGTCAGTGGTGGATCAGCTTGGAAGCTCTCCAGTAGTCAGGTGGTGATAGCAAGGTTTCATAAGGACATATGCAGTGTACTGCCATAAGTGATCATGATATCACAACACTAATATAAAGCACCTCAAGGATATGGCTTAGATCTTCATGAGAGAGATTAGCACCATTGTTCAGTAAGGTAAAGCCTGCCTAAAAACTGTATTTTCCTATCTTATAGTCGCTTTTTGTAGTTATCGACACTGAAATGTAATGCAATTTTCCTATAAAACATGGAAGTGGTCCCATCAGATGTTTAAATCTGAGTGCACTATTAGTTATTCAAATAACTGCCTATATACCTGACACAATAAATATGGAACATAGCACTTATTGTTGCTTCTTTAGTGTGTACACCTATATGCACCTTGACAGGCATATTGCGGTTTGTTGCCAAAATCACTATGAGTCATGCTACTTCATTACCCCTGGGAAAATTGTTCCCAGTTACACAGACCCAAACCACCATTTATTTTAAAGACCATTGATTGATCAACTTTTCTGTCTAAACTTTGACAAAATCTGTTTTCAAACTTTTATGAAAATTTAATTATTCAATAAAATTTAGTTAATAAATTTAAATGTTTTTTTAAATTTCCATTAAAATTTTAAATGATCCAAATGTATAAACTTTAAACATATTTTCAGACAGGCCTCATCTTGTAGTACAATTAGGTTTTTACAGCATTGAAAAAGTCCTATAAATAAGGAAGATATAGCAAATTTAGTTTTGGTTTCTCAAGAACACATGGATCAAAACGTGCACCCTGTATAACACCAGCACTACACACTTTCCAGCAGGTGTCACATGACTTGTATGCAAGGAAATTCAAAAAGACTTCATGTATAAAGTTCAAATATGTGTGGCATTCAAATATAAAAGTTTTACTAAAATTTGCCCCAAAAAGTTGGGCCTGTCAGGAATCACACCACAATTAATACTTCCAGTTCAGTACCCACGAATGTAGTTCCAGTCTATTTTTAGAACATTTTTTCCTCTCTCATTTTGGTGTTGGTAGAAGAGTTATATTGATGCATATTTGGTATGGATTTAAAGGTAATTGTTTATTCTTGAGAATATGAGCAGAGAGAGTGGTTGTCAGTGTGTAATTTGGCGACAGTGCACATGGAGTAATAAGGCTTTGGTGATGATCCGGAAGTGAAATATGTGTTCTGTTTACATGCTGCTCTGTTTACAGTGCAGCAGCTCAAAAAAATGCCGATCAACCCTTGACAAGAATTTCACTGTGAAGTCATCTTTGGAGGTATTTTAGATTAACATATGATTTGTATTGATTGTCACACTGTGGAAAGGTCAGTACTGAGAAATATATGTAGAGAACATATAGTAAAATTAATTGTGGTCTATGTCCTGTACAGGCAGTATTGATGAAACTTTAATATGCTATAAAATTTTTAATATTAATGATAAACACGTGAAATTTGTAGGTGTTATATATATTAACATTTAAAATAGAAAAATGCCATTAGAATTTAAAAATTAATTTTATTTTTTAAAAGTTTAATAATTTTTTTTAAAAAAAATAAAAAATTAAAATTTGCCCCCTAAAATGCACATAGATAATATTTTTGGAAATTATATCAAATGATATCAGCATGTTTATACTTCTACACCATATACAAGCTACAATGATGGATATTTGTCAAATTTTGTCAGAGAAAATATCTTTGTAAGTCAAAATGAGACATACATTTAAAATGTATGACAGACAGATTCTATTTTGTATTGATCATTCAAACTATTTATTAGGGGTCCAATCAGATAATTTATGTGTTTATGATGGGGTGACTTCCTGAGTAACACATATATGCTTATATAGCCTTTAGTAATTGTTAACAAATATAGTTACAGGGTGTTTAGTGAGAGGACAGTGATGAAAACTTCATACTAGAACCTACTCAAGTTCTCTACTAAATCAGTTTAAACTTTCTGAGAATGAAATGCAGGCTGAAGGGATAAAATATACTTCCCACATGTATATTTACCCTTGGATCTAAGAAAACAGCAAAATGATGTAAGGTGAACACAAAATGCATTCAATTTTATTGTTCAGTTTGGTTAAGATATTGATTAGTGAAGCGCGGCATTGTGGCCTGTATGATGTTATGTGAATTCGAATGATCTATCTTAATTTATGCATTGTTAATTGCTAATAATATTTGCTAACTGACACTCTAAAGATTGCATAAGATATATTCAAACAGATATTTTGAGTTTAACTGTGTACAACTGATTTTAGCATGGTTACATATCCCACATGAACAAATATCCACATATTTTACAATGTTTGGGATCCAAAGTTCACATTCAGTATATCATATAGGCTGACATTGTACCTACAGTGAATCTGTAAGACACATTTTTGGCTGTGTGCACTAAGTGTATCCCAAAATGTTATTTTCTTCATTAATATGCCCATGTATGGTAACATATTTCAATTCAGTACTTGGATAGAGTGCGGTATTGCATTATCAGCTGATATCTGATTCTATTGAACCATTGAGGTTAATAATTGGTATCAAACACCCTTAAAAATACATTTTAAATGTTCAAACAGATCATTGGAATTTTTTTGGCACATTTGATCATAACAATTACATTGTATATGTCCCACATATGCAAATTTCCATTCTTGTTTACAAGTTTTGGGGATCAGAATTTCACATTTAGTTTATGATATAGGATGTATTGGTACCTGTAGTTGATATGTGTGGCCACATTTGGCTGTATTCTCTTGCAATATCCAGAATTATTATTTCCCTCATGAATAAGATTGCTTATAGTAATATATTCTTTTTTTACTACATTGTCGCTTGACTTTCCTGTGTACTGGCATGTACTAATGTTTCCACCAATGATCAAACCTCACCGTCCCCGCATTTCCTTAAAGTTTGTGATGCATAGTCTACCTGATTAGTTATTTCACCTGTGCATGACCAGATATGCTTATAGAAACTTCATATACTTTTAGGATGAATTTATTACTTTAATACATGACTATTACTTCACATTTCTGAGTGTCACTCTGTCAAGTTTAATATTTATTTCCTATGCTTGCAGCCTGAATGTTATTTGTAAATCACTATATCTAACACATTTTAACTTCATTTGCATACATCTTACTGTTTTCTAGATATAAGTGAAACATTTTATATCTTTTCAGGTCTAGGCTGGTATCTGGAACAAAGTGTCAGTGGTGGATCAGCTTGGAAGCTCTCCAGTAGTCAGGTGGTGATAGCAAGGTTTCATAAGGACATATGCAGTGTACTGCCATAAGTGATCATGATATCACAACACTAATATAAAGCACCTCAAGGATATGGCTTAGATCTTCATGAGAGAGATTAGCACCATTGTTCAGTAAGGTAAAGCCTGCCTAAAAACTGTATTTTCCTATCTTATAGTCGCTTTTTGTAGTTATCGACACTGAAATGTAATGCAATTTTCCTATAAAACATGGAAGTGGTCCCATCAGATGTTTAAATCTGAGTGCACTATTAGTTATTCAAATAACTGCCTATATACCTGACACAATAAATATGGAACATAGCACTTATTGTTGCTTCTTTAGTGTGTACACCTATATGCACCTTGACAGGCATATTGCGGTTTGTTGCCAAAATCACTATGAGTCATGCTACTTCATTACCCCTGGGAAAATTGTTCCCAGTTACACAGACCCAAACCACCATTTATTTTAAAGACCATTGATTGATCAACTTTTCTGTCTAAACTTTGACAAAATCTGTTTTCAAACTTTTATGAAAATTTAATTATTCAATAAAATTTAGTTAATAAATTTAAATGTTTTTTTAAATTTCCATTAAAATTTTAAATGATCCAAATGTATAAACTTTAAACATATTTTCAGACAGGCCTCAT
This sequence comes from Unio delphinus, assembly GCA_029339505.1. NCBI lineage: Eukaryota > Metazoa > Mollusca > Bivalvia > Unionida > Unionidae > Unio > Unio delphinus. The sequence goes on along the minus strand of JAQISU010000072.1, from coordinate 2,093,126 downwards.
CTTGTAGTACAATTAGGTTTTTACAGCATTGAAAAAGTCCTATAAATAAGGAAGATATAGCAAATTTAGTTTTGGTTTCTCAAGAACACATGGATCAAAACGTGCACCCTGTATAACACCAGCACTACACACTTTCCAGCAGGTGTCACATGACTTGTATGCAAGGAAATTCAAAAAGACTTCATGTATAAAGTTCAAATATGTGTGGCATTCAAATATAAAAGTTTTACTAAAATTTGCCCCAAAATGTTGGGCCTGTCAGGAATCACACCACAATTAATACTTCCAGTTCAGTACCCACGAATGTAGTTCCAGTCTATTTTTAGAACATTTTTTCCTCTCTCATTTTGGTGTTGGTAGAAGAGTTATATTGATGCATATTTGGTATGGATTTAAAGGTAATTGTTTATTCTTGAGAATATGAGCAGAGAGAGTGGTTGTCAGTGTGTAATTTGGCGACAGTGCACATGGAGTAATAAGGCTTTGGTGATGATCCGGAAGTGAAATATGTGTTCTGTTTACATGCTGCTCTGTTTACAGTGCAGCAGCTCAAAAAAATGCCGATCAACCCTTGACAAGAATTTCACTGTGAAGTCATCTTTGGAGGTATTTTAGATTAACATATGATTTGTATTGATTGTCACACTGTGGAAAGGTCAGTACTGAGAAATATATGTAGAGAACATATAGTAAAATTAATTGTGGTCTATGTCCTGTACAGGCAGTATTGATGAAACTTTAATATGCTATAAAATTTTTAATATTAATGATAAACACGTGAAATTTGTAGGTGTTATATATATTAACATTTAAAATAGAAAAATGCCATTAGAATTTAAAAATTAATTTTATTTTTTAAAAGTTTAATAATTTTTTTTAAAAAAAATAAAAAATTAAAATTTGCCCCCTAAAATGCACATAGATAATATTTTTGGAAATTATATCAAATGATATCAGCATGTTTATACTTCTACACCATATACAAGCTACAATGATGGATATTTGTCAAATTTTGTCAGAGAAAATATCTTTGTAAGTCAAAATGAGACATACATTTAAAATGTATGAAAGACAGATTCTATTTTGTATTGATCATTCAAACTATTTATTAGGGGTCCAATCAGATAATTTATGTGTTTATGATGGGGTGACTTCCTGAGTAACACATATATGCTTATATAGCCTTTAGTAATTGTTAACAAATATAGTTACAGGGTGTTTAGTGAGAGGACAGTGATGAAAACTTCATACTAGAACCTACTCAAGTTCTCTACTAAATCAGTTTAAACTTTCTGAGAATGAAATGCAGGCTGAAGGGATAAAATATACTTCCCACATGTATATTTACCCTTGGATCTAAGAAAACAGCAAAATGATGTAAGGTGAACACAAAATGCATTCAATTTTATTGTTCAGTTTGGTTAAGATATTGATTAGTGAAGCGCGGCATTGTGGCCTGTATGATGTTATGTGAATTCTAATGATCTATCTTAATTTATGCATTGTTAATTGCTAATAATATTTGCTAACTGACACTCTAAAGATTGCATAAGATATATTCAAACAGATATTTTGAGTTTAACTGTGTACAACTGATTTTAGCATGGTTACATATCCCACATGAACAAATATCCACATATTTTACAATGTTTGGGATCCAAAGTTCACATTCAGTATATCATATAGGCTGACATTGTACCTACAGTGAATCTGTAAGACACATTTTTGGCTGTGTGCACTAAGTGTATCCCAAAATGTTATTTTCTTCATTAATATGCCCATGTATGGTAACATATTTCAATTCAGTACTTGGATAGAGTGCGGTATTGCATTATCAGCTGATATCTGATTCTATTGAACCATTGAGGTTAATAATTGGTATCAAACACCCTTAAAAATACATTTTAAATGTTCAAACAGATCATTGGAATTTTTTTGGCACATTTGATCATAACAATTACATTGTATATGTCCCACATATGCAAATTTCCATTCTTGTTTACAAGTTTTGGGGATCAGAATTTCACATTTAGTTTATGATATAGGATGTATTGGTACCTGTAGTTGATATGTGTGGCCACATTTGGCTGTATTCTCTTGCAATATCCAGAATTATTATTTCCCTCATGAATAAGATTGCTTATAGTAATATATTCTTTTTTTACTACATTGTCGCTTGACTTTCCTGTATACTGGCATGTACTAATGTTTCCACCAATGATCAAACCTCACCGTCCCCGCATTTCCTTAAAGTTTGTGATGCATAGTCTACCTGATTAGTTATTTCACCTGTGCATGACCAGATATGCTTATAGAAACTTCATATACTTTTAGGATGAATTTATTACTTTAATACATGACTATTACTTCACATTTCTGAGTGTCACTCTGTCAAGTTTAATATTTATTTCCTATGCTTGCAGCCTGAATGTTATTTGTAAATCACTATATCTAACACATTTTAACTTCATTTGCATACATCTTACTGTTTTCTAGATATAATTGAAACATTTTATATCTTTTCAGGTCTAGGCTGGTATCTGGAACAAAGTGTCAGTGGTGGATCAGCTTGGAAGCTCTCCAGTAGTCAGGTGGTGATAGCAAGGTTTCATAAGGACATATGCAGTGTACTGCCATAAGTGATCATGATATCACAACACTAATATAAAGCACCTCAAGGATATGGCTTAGATCTTCATGAGAGAGATTAGCACCATTGTTCAGTAAGGTAAAGCCTGCCTAAAAACTGTATTTTCCTATCTTATAGTCGCTTTTTGTAGTTATCGACACTGAAATGTAATGCAATTTTCCTATAAAACATGGAAGTGGTCCCATCAGATGTTTAAATCTGAGTGCACTATTAGTTATTCAAATAACTGCCTATATACCTGACACAATAAATATGGAACATAGTACTTATTGTTGCTTCTTTAGTGTGTACACCTATATGCACCTTGACAGGCATATTGCGGTTTGTTGCCAAAATCACTATGAGTCATGCTACTTCATTACCCCTGGGAAAATTGTTCCCAGTTACACAGACCCAAACCACCATTTATTTTAAAGACCATTGATTGATCAACTTTTCTGTCTAAACTTTGACAAAATCTGTTTTCAAACTTTTATGAAAATTTAATTATTCAATAAAATTTAGTTAATAAATTTAAATGTTTTTTTAAATTTCCATTAAAATTTTAAATGATCCAAATGTATAAACTTTAAACATATTTTCAGACAGGCCTCATCTTGTAGTACAATTAGGTTTTTACAGCATTGAAAAAGTCCTATAAATAAGGAAGATATAGCAAATTTAGTTTTGGTTTCTCAAGAACACATGGATCAAAACGTGCACCCTGTATAACACCAGCACTACACACTTTCCAGCAGGTGTCACATGACTTGTATGCAAGGAAATTCAAAAAGACTTCATGTATAAAGTTCAAATATGTGTGGCATTCAAATATAAAAGTTTTACTAAAATTTGCCCCAAAAAGTTGGGCCTGTCAGGAATCACACCACAATTAATACTTCCAGTTCAGTACCCACGAATGTAGTTCCAGTCTATTTTTAGAACATTTTTTCCTCTCTCATTTTGGTGTTGGTAGAAGAGTTATATTGATGCATATTTGGTATGGATTTAAAGGTAATTGTTTATTCTTGAGAATATGAGCAGAGAGAGTGGTTGTCAGTGTGTAATTTGGCGACAGTGCACATGGAGTAATAAGGCTTTGGTGATGATCCGGAAGTGAAATATGTGTTCTGTTTACATGCTGCTCTGTTTACAGTGCAGCAGCTCAAAAAAATGCCGATCAACCCTTGACAAGAATTTCACTGTGAAGTCATCTTTGGAGGTATTTTAGATTAACATATGATTTGTATTGATTGTCACACTGTGGAAAGGTCAGTACTGAGAAATATATGTAGAGAACATATAGTAAAATTAATTGTGGTCTATGTCCTGTACAGGCAGTATTGATGAAACTTTAATATGCTATAAAATTTTTAATATTAATGATAAACACGTGAAATTTGTAGGTGTTATATATATTAACATTTAAAATAGAAAAATGCCATTAGAATTTAAAAATTAATTTTATTTTTTAAAAGTTTAATAATTTTTTTTAAAAAAAATAAAAAATTAAAATTTGCCCCCTAAAATGCACATAGATAATATTTTTGGAAATTATATCAAATGATATCAGCATGTTTATACTTCTACACCATATACAAGCTACAATGATGGATATTTGTCAAATTTTGTCAGAGAAAATATCTTTGTAAGTCAAAATGAGACATACATTTAAAATGTATGACAGACAGATTCTATTTTGTATTGATCATTCAAACTATTTATTAGGGGTCCAATCAGATAATTTATGTGTTTATGATGGGGTGACTTCCTGAGTAACACATATATGCTTATATAGCCTTTAGTAATTGTTAACAAATATAGTTACAGGGTGTTTAGTGAGAGGACAGTGATGAAAACTTCATACTAGAACCTACTCAAGTTCTCTACTAAATCAGTTTAAACTTTCTGAGAATGAAATGCAGGCTGAAGGGATAAAATATACTTCCCACATGTATATTTACCCTTGGATCTAAGAAAACAGCAAAATGATGTAAGGTGAACACAAAATGCATTCAATTTTATTGTTCAGTTTGGTTAAGATATTGATTAGTGAAGCGCGGCATTGTGGCCTGTATGATGTTATGTGAATTCTAATGATCTATCTTAATTTATGCATTGTTAATTGCTAATAATATTTGCTAACTGACACTCTAAAGATTGCATAAGATATATTCAAACAGATATTTTGAGTTTAACTGTGTACAACTGATTTTAGCATGGTTACATATCCCACATGAACAAATATCCACATATTTTACAATGTTTGGGATCCAAAGTTCACATTCAGTATATCATATAGGCTGACATTGTACCTACAGTGAATCTGTAAGACACATTTTTGGCTGTGTGCACTAAGTGTATCCCAAAATGTTATTTTCTTCATTAATATGCCCATGTATGGTAACATATTTCAATTCAGTACTTGGATAGAGTGCGGTATTGCATTATCAGCTGATATCTGATTCTATTGAACCATTGAGGTTAATAATTGGTATCAAACACCCTTAAAAATACATTTTAAATGTTCAAACAGATCATTGGAATTTTTTTGGCACATTTGATCATAACAATTACATTGTATATGTCCCACATATGCAAATTTCCATTCTTGTTTACAAGTTTTGGGGATCAGAATTTCACATTTAGTTTATGATATAGGATGTATTGGTACCTGTAGTTGATATGTGTGGCCACATTTGGCTGTATTCTCTTGCAATATCCAGAATTATTATTTCCCTCATGAATAAGATTGCTTATAGTAATATATTCTTTTTTTACTACATTGTCGCTTGACTTTCCTGTATACTGGCATGTACTAATGTTTCCACCAATGATCAAACCTCACCGTCCCCGCATTTCCTTAAAGTTTGTGATGCATAGTCTACCTGATTAGTTATTTCACCTGTGCATGACCAGATATGCTTATAGAAACTTCATATACTTTTAGGATGAATTTATTACTTTAATACATGACTATTACTTCACATTTCTGAGTGTCACTCTGTCAAGTTTAATATTTATTTCCTATGCTTGCAGCCTGAATGTTATTTGTAAATCACTATATCTAACACATTTTAACTTCATTTGCATACATCTTACTGTTTTCTAGATATAAGTGAAACATTTTATATCTTTTCAGGTCTAGGCTGGTATCTGGAACAAAGTGTCAGTGGTGGATCAGCTTGGAAGCTCTCCAGTAGTCAGGTGGTGATAGCAAGGTTTCATAAGGACATATGCAGTGTACTGCCATAAGTGATCATGATATCACAACACTAATATAAAGCACCTCAAGGATATGGCTTAGATCTTCATGAGAGAGATTAGCACCATTGTTCAGTAAGGTAAAGCCTGCCTAAAAACTGTATTTTCCTATCTTATAGTCGCTTTTTGTAGTTATCGACACTGAAATGTAATGCAATTTTCCTATAAAACATGGAAGTGGTCCCATCAGATGTTTAAATCTGAGTGCACTATTAGTTATTCAAATAACTGCCTATATACCTGACACAATAAATATGGAACATAGCACTTATTGTTGCTTCTTTAGTGTGTACACCTATATGCACCTTGACAGGCATATTGCGGTTTGTTGCCAAAATCACTATGAGTCATGCTACTTCATTACCCCTGGGAAAATTGTTCCCAGTTACACAGACCCAAACCACCATTTATTTTAAAGACCATTGATTGATCAACTTTTCTGTCTAAACTTTGACAAAATCTGTTTTCAAACTTTTATGAAAATTTAATTATTCAATAAAATTTAGTTAATAAATTTAAATGTTTTTTTAAATTTCCATTAAAATTTTAAATGATCCAAATGTATAAACTTTAAACATATTTTCAGACAGGCCTCATCTTGTAGTACAATTAGGTTTTTACAGCATTGAAAAAGTCCTATAAATAAGGAAGATATAGCAAATTTAGTTTTGGTTTCTCAAGAACACATGGATCAAAACGTGCACCCTGTATAACACCAGCACTACACACTTTCCAGCAGGTGTCACATGACTTGTATGCAAGGAAATTCAAAAAGACTTCATGTATAAAGTTCAAATATGTGTGGCATTCAAATATAAAAGTTTTACTAAAATTTGCCCCAAAAAGTTGGGCCTGTCAGGAATCACACCACAATTAATACTTCCAGTTCAGTACCCACGAATGTAGTTCCAGTCTATTTTTAGAACATTTTTTCCTCTCTCATTTTGGTGTTGGTAGAAGAGTTATATTGATGCATATTTGGTATGGATTTAAAGGTAATTGTTTATTCTTGAGAATATGAGCAGAGAGAGTGGTTGTCAGTGTGTAATTTGGCGACAGTGCACATGGAGTAATAAGGCTTTGGTGATGATCCGGAAGTGAAATATGTGTTCTGTTTACATGCTGCTCTGTTTACAGTGCAGCAGCTCAAAAAAATGCCGATCAACCCTTGACAAGAATTTCACTGTGAAGTCATCTTTGGAGGTATTTTAGATTAACATATGATTTGTATTGATTGTCACACTGTGGAAAGGTCAGTACTGAGAAATATATGTAGAGAACATATAGTAAAATTAATTGTGGTCTATGTCCTGTACAGGCAGTATTGATGAAACTTTAATATGCTATAAAATTTTTAATATTAATGATAAACACGTGAAATTTGTAGGTGTTATATATATTAACATTTAAAATAGAAAAATGCCATTAGAATTTAAAAATTAATTTTATTTTTTAAAAGTTTAATAATTTTTTTTAAAAAAAATAAAAAATTAAAATTTGCCCCCTAAAATGCACATAGATAATATTTTTGGAAATTATATCAAATGATATCAGCATGTTTATACTTCTACACCATATACAAGCTACAATGATGGATATTTGTCAAATTTTGTCAGAGAAAATATCTTTGTAAGTCAAAATGAGACATACATTTAAAATGTATGAAAGACAGATTCTATTTTGTATTGATCATTCAAACTATTTATTAGGGGTCCAATCAGATAATTTATGTGTTTATGATGGGGTGACTTCCTGAGTAACACATATATGCTTATATAGCCTTTAGTAATTGTTAACAAATATAGTTACAGGGTGTTTAGTGAGAGGACAGTGATGAAAACTTCATACTAGAACCTACTCAAGTTCTCTACTAAATCAGTTTAAACTTTCTGAGAATGAAATGCAGGCTGAAGGGATAAAATATACTTCCCACATGTATATTTACCCTTGGATCTAAGAAAACAGCAAAATGATGTAAGGTGAACACAAAATGCATTCAATTTTATTGTTCAGTTTGGTTAAGATATTGATTAGTGAAGCGCGGCATTGTGGCCTGTATGATGTTATGTGAATTCTAATGATCTATCTTAATTTATGCATTGTTAATTGCTAATAATATTTGCTAACTGACACTCTAAAGATTGCATAAGATATATTCAAACAGATATTTTGAGTTTAACTGTGTACAACTGATTTTAGCATGGTTACATATCCCACATGAACAAATATCCACATATTTTACAATGTTTGGGATCCAAAGTTCACATTCAGTATATCATATAGGCTGACATTGTACCTACAGTGAATCTGTAAGACACATTTTTGGCTGTGTGCACTAAGTGTATCCCAAAATGTTATTTTCTTCATTAATATGCCCATGTATGGTAACATATTTCAATTCAGTACTTGGATAGAGTGCGGTATTGCATTATCAGCTGATATCTGATTCTATTGAACCATTGAGGTTAATAATTGGTATCAAACACCCTTAAAAATACATTTTAAATGTTCAAACAGATCATTGGAATTTTTTTGGCACATTTGATCATAACAATTACATTGTATATGTCCCACATATGCAAATTTCCATTCTTGTTTACAAGTTTTGGGGATCAGAATTTCACATTTAGTTTATGATATAGGATGTATTGGTACCTGTAGTTGATATGTGTGGCCACATTTGGCTGTATTCTCTTGCAATATCCAGAATTATTATTTCCCTCATGAATAAGATTGCTTATAGTAATATATTCTTTTTTTACTACATTGTCGCTTGACTTTCCTGTATACTGGCATGTACTAATGTTTCCACCAATGATCAAACCTCACCGTCCCCGCATTTCCTTAAAGTTTGTGATGCATAGTCTACCTGATTAGTTATTTCACCTGTGCATGACCAGATATGCTTATAGAAACTTCATATACTTTTAGGATGAATTTATTACTTTAATACATGACTATTACTTCACATTTCTGAGTGTCACTCTGTCAAGTTTAATATTTATTTCCTATGCTTGCAGCCTGAATGTTATTTGTAAATCACTATATCTAACACATTTTAACTTCATTTGCATACATCTTACTGTTTTCTAGATATAAGTGAAACATTTTATATCTTTTCAGGTCTAGGCTGGTATCTGGAACAAAGTGTCAGTGGTGGATCAGCTTGGAAGCTCTCCAGTAGTCAGGTGGTGATAGCAAGGTTTCATAAGGACATATGCAGTGTACTGCCATAAGTGATCATGATATCACAACACTAATATAAAGCACCTCAAGGATATGGCTTAGATCTTCATGAGAGAGATTAGCACCATTGTTCAGTAAGGTAAAGCCTGCCTAAAAACTGTATTTTCCTATCTTATAGTCGCTTTTTGTAGTTATCGACACTGAAATGTAATGCAATTTTCCTATAAAACATGGAAGTGGTCCCATCAGATGTTTAAATCTGAGTGCACTATTAGTTATTCAAATAACTGCCTATATACCTGACACAATAAATATGGAACATAGCACTTATTGTTGCTTCTTTAGTGTGTACACCTATATGCACCTTGACAGGCATATTGCGGTTTGTTGCCAAAATCACTATGAGTCATGCTACTTCATTACCCCTGGGAAAATTGTTCCCAGTTACACAGACCCAAACCACCATTTATTTTAAAGACCATTGATTGATCAACTTTTCTGTCTAAACTTTGACAAAATCTGTTTTCAAACTTTTATGAAAATTTAATTATTCAATAAAATTTAGTTAATAAATTTAAATGTTTTTTTAAATTTCCATTAAAATTTTAAATGATCCAAATGTATAAACTTTAAACATATTTTCAGACAGGCCTCATCTTGTAGTACAATTAGGTTTTTACAGCATTGAAAAAGTCCTATAAATAAGGAAGATATAGCAAATTTAGTTTTGGTTTCTCAAGAAGACATGGATCAAAACGTGCACCCTGTATAACACCAGCACTACACACTTTCCAGCAGGTGTCACATGACTTGTATGCAAGGAAATTCAAAAAGACTTCATGTATAAAGTTCAAATATGTGTGGCATTCAAATATAAAAGTTTTACTAAAATTTGCCCCAAAAAGTTGGGCCTGTCAGGAATCACACCACAATTAATACTTCCAGTTCAGTACCCACGAATGTAGTTCCAGTCTATTTTTAGAACATTTTTTCCTCTCTCATTTTGGTGTTGGTAGAAGAGTTATATTGATGCATATTTGGTATGGATTTAAAGGTAATTGTTTATTCTTGAGAATATGAGCAGAGAGAGTGGTTGTCAGTGTGTAATTTGGCGACAGTGCACATGGAGTAATAAGGCTTTGGTGATGATCCGGAAGTGAAATATGTGTTCTGTTTACATGCTGCTCTGTTTACAGTGCAGCAGCTCAAAAAAATGCCGATCAACCCTTGACAAGAATTTCACTGTGAAGTCATCTTTGGAGGTATTTTAGATTAACATATGATTTGTATTGATTGTCACACTGTGGAAAGGTCAGTACTGAGAAATATATGTAGAGAACATATAGTAAAATTAATTGTGGTCTATGTCCTGTACAGGCAGTATTGATGAAACTTTAATATGCTATAAAATTTTTAATATTAATGATAAACACGTGAAATTTGTAGGTGTTATATATATTAACATTTAAAATAGAAAAATGCCATTAGAATTTAAAAATTAATTTTATTTTTTAAAAGTTTAATAATTTTTTTTAAAAAAAATAAAAAATTAAAATTTGCCCCCTAAAATGCACATAGATAATATTTTTGGAAATTATATCAAATGATATCAGCATGTTTATACTTCTACACCATATACAAGCTACAATGATGGATATTTGTCAAATTTTGTCAGAGAAAATATCTTTGTAAGTCAAAATGAGACATACATTTAAAATGTATGAAAGACAGATTCTATTTTGTATTGATCATTCAAACTATTTATTAGGGGTCCAATCAGATAATTTATGTGTTTATGATGGGGTGACTTCCTGAGTAACACATATATGCTTATATAGCCTTTAGTAATTGTTAACAAATATAGTTACAGGGTGTTTAGTGAGAGGACAGTGATGAAAACTTCATACTAGAACCTACTCAAGTTCTCTACTAAATCAGTTTAAACTTTCTGAGAATGAAATGCAGGCTGAAGGGATAAAATATACTTCCCACATGTATATTTACCCTTGGATCTAAGAAAACAGCAAAATGATGTAAGGTGAACACAAAATGCATTCAATTTTATTGTTCAGTTTGGTTAAGATATTGATTAGTGAAGCGCGGCATTGTGGCCTGTATGATGTTATGTGAATTCTAATGATCTATCTTAATTTATGCATTGTTAATTGCTAATAATATTTGCTAACTGACACTCTAAAGATTGCATAAGATATATTCAAACAGATATTTTGAGTTTAACTGTGTACAACTGATTTTAGCATGGTTACATATCCCACATGAACAAATATCCACATATTTTACAATGTTTGGGATCCAAAGTTCACATTCAGTATATCATATAGGCTGACATTGTACCTACAGTGAATCTGTAAGACACATTTTTGGCTGTGTGCACTAAGTGTATCCCAAAATGTTATTTTCTTCATTAATATGCCCATGTATGGTAACATATTTCAATTCAGTACTTGGATAGAGTGCGGTATTGCATTATCAGCTGATATCTGATTCTATTGAACCATTGAGGTTAATAATTGGTATCAAACACCCTTAAAAATACATTTTAAATGTTCAAACAGATCATTGGAATTTTTTTGGCACATTTGATCATAACAATTACATTGTATATGTCCCACATATGCAAATTTCCATTCTTGTTTACAAGTTTTGGGGATCAGAATTTCACATTTAGTTTATGATATAGGATGTATTGGTACCTGTAGTTGATATGTGTGGCCACATTTGGCTGTATTCTCTTGCAATATCCAGAATTATTATTTCCCTCATGAATAAGATTGCTTATAGTAATATATTCTTTTTTTACTACATTGTCGCTTGACTTTCCTGTATACTGGCATGTACTAATGTTTCCACCAATGATCAAACCTCACCGTCCCCGCATTTCCTTAAAGTTTGTGATGCATAGTCTACCTGATTAGTTATTTCACCTGTGCATGACCAGATATGCTTATAGAAACTTCATATACTTTTAGGATGAATTTATTACTTTAATACATGACTATTACTTCACATTTCTGAGTGTCACTCTGTCAAGTTTAATATTTATTTCCTATGCTTGCAGCCTGAATGTTATTTGTAAATCACTATATCTAACACATTTTAACTTCATTTGCATACATCTTACTGTTTTCTAGATATAAGTGAAACATTTTATATCTTTTCAGGTCTAGGCTGGTATCTGGAACAAAGTGTCAGTGGTGGATCAGCTTGGAAGCTCTCCAGTAGTCAGGTGGTGATAGCAAGGTTTCATAAGGACATATGCAGTGTACTGCCATAAGTGATCATGATATCACAACACTAATATAAAGCACCTCAAGGATATGGCTTAGATCTTCATGAGAGAGATTAGCACCATTGTTCAGTAAGGTAAAGCCTGCCTAAAAACTGTATTTTCCTATCTTATAGTCGCTTTTTGTAGTTATCGACACTGAAATGTAATGCAATTTTCCTATAAAACATGGAAGTGGTCCCATCAGATGTTTAAATCTGAGTGCACTATTAGTTATTCAAATAACTGCCTATATACCTGACACAATAAATATGGAACATAGCACTTATTGTTGCTTCTTTAGTGTGTACACCTATATGCACCTTGACAGGCATATTGCGGTTTGTTGCCAAAATCACTATGAGTCATGCTACTTCATTACCCCTGGGAAAATTGTTCCCAGTTACACAGACCCAAACCACCATTTATTTTAAAGACCATTGATTGATCAACTTTTCTGTCTAAACTTTGACAAAATCTGTTTTCAAACTTTTATGAAAATTTAATTATTCAATAAAATTTAGTTAATAAATTTAAATGTTTTTTTAAATTTCCATTAAAATTTTAAATGATCCAAATGTATAAACTTTAAACATATTTTCAGACAGGCCTCATCTTGTAGTACAATTAGGTTTTTACAGCATTGAAAAAGTCCTATAAATAAGGAAGATATAGCAAATTTAGTTTTGGTTTCTCAAGAACACATGGATCAAAACGTGCACCCTGTATAACACCAGCACTACACACTTTCCAGCAGGTGTCACATGACTTGTATGCAAGGAAATTCAAAAAGACTTCATGTATAAAGTTCAAATATGTGTGGCATTCAAATATAAAAGTTTTACTAAAATTTGCCCCAAAAAGTTGGGCCTGTCAGGAATCACACCACAATTAATACTTCCAGTTCAGTACCCACGAATGTAGTTCCAGTCTATTTTTAGAACATTTTTTCCTCTCTCATTTTGGTGTTGGTAGAAGAGTTATATTGATGCATATTTGGTATGGATTTAAAGGTAATTGTTTATTCTTGAGAATATGAGCAGAGAGAGTGGTTGTCAGTGTGTAATTTGGCGACAGTGCACATGGAGTAATAAGGCTTTAGTGATGATCCGGAAGTGAAATATGTGTTCTGTTTACATGCTGCTCTGTTTACAGTGCAGCAGCTCAAAAAAATGCCGATCAACCCTTGACAAGAATTTCACTGTGAAGTCATCTTTGGAGGTATTTTAGATTAACATATGATTTGTATTGATTGTCACACTGTGGAAAGGTCAGTACTGAGAAATATATGTAGAGAACATATAGTAAAATTAATTGTGGTCTATGTCCTGTACAGGCAGTATTGATGAAACTTTAATATGCTATAAAATTTTTAATATTAATGATAAACACGTGGAATTTGTAGGTGTTATATATATTAACATTTAAAATAGAAAAATGCCATTAGAATTTAAAAATTAATTTTATTTTTTAAAAGTTTAATAATTTTTTTTAAAAAAAATAAAAAATTAAAATTTGCCCCCTAAAATGCACATAGATAATATTTTTGGAAATTATATCAAATGATATCAGCATGTTTATACTTCTACACCATATACAAGCTACAATGATGGATATTTGTCAAATTTTGTCAGAGAAAATATCTTTGTAAGTCAAAATGAGACATACATTTAAAATGTATGAAAGACAGATTCTATTTTGTATTGATCATTCAAACTATTTATTAGGGGTCCAATCAGATAATTTATGTGTTTATGATGGGGTGACTTCCTGAGTAACACATATATGCTTATATAGCCTTTAGTAATTGTTAACAAATATAGTTACAGGGTGTTTAGTGAGAGGACAGTGATGAAAACTTCATACTAGAACCTACTCAAGTTCTCTACTAAATCAGTTTAAACTTTCTGAGAATGAAATGCAGGCTGAAGGGATAAAATATACTTCCCACATGTATATTTACCCTTGGATCTAAGAAAACAGCAAAATGATGTAAGGTGAACACAAAATGCATTCAATTTTATTGTTCAGTTTGGTTAAGATATTGATTAGTGAAGCGCGGCATTGTGGCCTGTATGATGTTATGTGAATTCTAATGATCTATCTTAATTTATGCATTGTTAATTGCTAATAATATTTGCTAACTGACACTCTAAAGATTGCATAAGATATATTCAAACAGATATTTTGAGTTTAACTGTGTACAACTGATTTTAGCATGGTTACATATCCCACATGAACAAATATCCACATATTTTACAATGTTTGGGATCCAAAGTTCACATTCAGTATATCATATAGGCTGACATTGTACCTACAGTGAATCTGTAAGACACATTTTTGGCTGTGTGCACTAAGTGTATCCCAAAATGTTATTTTCTTCATTAATATGCCCATGTATGGTAACATATTTCAATTCAGTACTTGGATAGAGTGCGGTATTGCATTATCAGCTGATATCTGATTCTATTGAACCATTGAGGTTAATAATTGGTATCAAACACCCTTAAAAATACATTTTAAATGTTCAAACAGATCATTGGAATTTTTTTGGCACATTTGATCATAACAATTACATTGTATATGTCCCACATATGCAAATTTCCATTCTTGTTTACAAGTTTTGGGGATCAGAATTTCACATTTAGTTTATGATATAGGATGTATTGGTACCTGTAGTTGATATGTGTGGCCACATTTGGCTGTATTCTCTTGCAATATCCAGAATTATTATTTCCCTCATGAATAAGATTGCTTATAGTAATATATTCTTTTTTTACTACATTGTCGCTTGACTTTCCTGTATACTGGCATGTACTAATGTTTCCACCAATGATCAAACCTCACCGTCCCCGCATTTCCTTAAAGTTTGTGATGCATAGTCTACCTGATTAGTTATTTCACCTGTGCATGACCAGATATGCTTATAGAAACTTCATATACTTTTAGGATGAATTTATTACTTTAATACATGACTATTACTTCACATTTCTGAGTGTCACTCTGTCAAGTTTAATATTTATTTCCTATGCTTGCAGCCTGAATGTTATTTGTAAATCACTATATCTAACACATTTTAACTTCATTTGCATACATCTTACTGTTTTCTAGATATAAGTGAAACATTTTATATCTTTTCAGGTCTAGGCTGGTATCTGGAACAAAGTGTCAGTGGTGGATCAGCTTGGAAGCTCTCCAGTAGTCAGGTGGTGATAGCAAGGTTTCATAAGGACATATGCAGTGTACTGCCATAAGTGATCATGATATCACAACACTAATATAAAGCACCTCAAGGATATGGCTTAGATCTTCATGAGAGAGATTAGCACCATTGTTCAGTAAGGTAAAGCCTGCCTAAAAACTGTATTTTCCTATCTTATAGTCGCTTTTTGTAGTTATCGACACTGAAATGTAATGCAATTTTCCTATAAAACATGGAAGTGGTCCCATCAGATGTTTAAATCTGAGTGCACTATTAGTTATTCAAATAACTGCCTATATACCTGACACAATAAATATGGAACATAGCACTTATTGCTGCTTCTTTAGTGTGTACACCTATATGCACCTTGACAGGCATATTGCGGTTTGTTGCCAAAATCACTATGAGTCATGCTACTTCATTACCCCTGGGAAAATTGTTCCCAGTTACACAGACCCAAACCACCATTTATTTTAAAGACCATTGATTGATCAACTTTTCTGTCTAAACTTTGACAAAATCTGTTTTCAAACTTTTATGAAAATTTAATTATTCAATAAAATTTAGTTAATAAATTTAAATGTTTTTTTAAATTTCCATTAAAATTTTAAATGATCCAAATGTATAAACTTTAAACATATTTTCAGACAGGCCTCATCTTGTAGTACAATTAGGTTTTTACAGCATTGAAAAAGTCCTATAAATAAGGAAGATATAGCAAATTTAGTTTTGGTTTCTCAAGAACACATGGATCAAAACGTGCACCCTGTATAACACCAGCACTACACACTTTCCAGCAGGTGTCACATGACTTGTATGCAAGGAAATTCAAAAAGACTTCATGTATAAAGTTCAAATATGTGTGGCATTCAAATATAAAAGTTTTACTAAAATTTGCCCCAAAAAGTTGGGCCTGTACAGGCAGTATTGATGAAACTTTAATATGCTATAAAATTTTTAATATTAATGATAAACACGTGAAATTTGTAGGTGTTATATATATTAACATTTAAAATAGAAAAATGCCATTAGAATTTAAAAATTAATTTTATTTTTTAAAAGTTTAATAATTTTTTTTAAAAAAAATAAAAAATTAAAATTTGCCCCCTAAAATGCACATAGATAATATTTTTGGAAATTATATCAAATGATATCAGCATGTTTATACTTCTACACCATATACAAGCTACAATGATGGATATTTGTCAAATTTTGTCAGAGAAAATATCTTTGTAAGTCAAAATGAGACATACATTTAAAATGTATGAAAGACAGATTCTATTTTGTATTGATCATTCAAACTATTTATTAGGGGTCCAATCAGATAATTTATGTGTTTATGATGGGGTGACTTCCTGAGTAACACATATATGCTTATATAGCCTTTAGTAATTGTTAACAAATATAGTTACAGGGTGTTTAGTGAGAGGACAGTGATGAAAACTTCATACTAGAACCTACTCAAGTTCTCTACTAAATCAGTTTAAACTTTCTGAGAATGAAATGCAGGCTGAAGGGATAAAATATACTTCCCACATGTATATTTACCCTTGGATCTAAGAAAACAGCAAAATGATGTAAGGTGAACACAAAATGCATTCAATTTTATTGTTCAGTTTGGTTAAGATATTGATTAGTGAAGCGCGGCATTGTGGCCTGTATGATGTTATGTGAATTCTAATGATCTATCTTAATTTATGCATTGTTAATTGCTAATAATATTTGCTAACTGACACTCTAAAGATTGCATAAGATATATTCAAACAGATATTTTGAGTTTAACTGTGTACAACTGATTTTAGCATGGTTACATATCCCACATGAACAAATATCCACATATTTTACAATGTTTGGGATCCAAAGTTCACATTCAGTATATCATATAGGCTGACATTGTACCTACAGTGAATCTGTAAGACACATTTTTGGCTGTGTGCACTAAGTGTATCCCAAAATGTTATTTTCTTCATTAATATGCCCATGTATGGTAACATATTTCAATTCAGTACTTGGATAGAGTGCGGTATTGCATTATCAGCTGATATCTGATTCTATTGAACCATTGAGGTTAATAATTGGTATCAAACACCCTTAAAAATACATTTTAAATGTTCAAACAGATCATTGGAATTTTTTTGGCACATTTGATCATAACAATTACATTGTATATGTCCCACATATGCAAATTTCCATTCTTGTTTACAAGTTTTGGGGATCAGAATTTCACATTTAGTTTATGATATAGGATGTATTGGTACCTGTAGTTGATATGTGTGGCCACATTTGGCTGTATTCTCTTGCAATATCCAGAATTATTATTTCCCTCATGAATAAGATTGCTTATAGTAATATATTCTTTTTTTACTACATTGTCGCTTGACTTTCCTGTATACTGGCATGTACTAATGTTTCCACCAATGATCAAACCTCACCGTCCCCGCATTTCCTTAAAGTTTGTGATGCATAGTCTACCTGATTAGTTATTTCACCTGTGCATGACCAGATATGCTTATAGAAACTTCATATACTTTTAGGATGAATTTATTACTTTAATACATGACTATTACTTCACATTTCTGAGTGTCACTCTGTCAAGTTTAATATTTATTTCCTATGCTTGCAGCCTGAATGTTATTTGTAAATCACTATATCTAACACATTTTAACTTCATTTGCATACATCTTACTGTTTTCTAGATATAAGTGAAACATTTTATATCTTTTCAGGTCTAGGCTGGTATCTGGAACAAAGTGTCAGTGGTGGATCAGCTTGGAAGCTCTCCAGTAGTCAGGTGGTGATAGCAAGGTTTCATAAGGACATATGCAGTGTACTGCCATAAGTGATCATGATATCACAACACTAATATAAAGCACCTCAAGGATATGGCTTAGATCTTCATGAGAGAGATTAGCACCATTGTTCAGTAAGGTAAAGCCTGCCTAAAAACTGTATTTTCCTATCTTATAGTCGCTTTTTGTAGTTATCGACACTGAAATGTAATGCAATTTTCCTATAAAACATGGAAGTGGTCCCATCAGATGTTTAAATCTGAGTGCACTATTAGTTATTCAAATAACTGCCTATATACCTGACACAATAAATATGGAACATAGCACTTATTGTTGCTTCTTTAGTGTGTACACCTATATGCACCTTGACAGGCATATTGCGGTTTGTTGCCAAAATCACTATGAGTCATGCTACTTCATTACCCCTGGGAAAATTGTTCCCAGTTACACAGACCCAAACCACCATTTATTTTAAAGACCATTGATTGATCAACTTTTCTGTCTAAACTTTGACAAAATCTGTTTTCAAACTTTTATGAAAATTTAATTATTCAATAAAATTTAGTTAATAAATTTAAATGTTTTTTTAAATTTCCATTAAAATTTTAAATGATCCAAATGTATAAACTTTAAACATATTTTCAGACAGGCCTCATCTTGTAGTACAATTAGGTTTTTACAGCATTGAAAAAGTCCTATAAATAAGGAAGATATAGCAAATTTAGTTTTGGTTTCTCAAGAACACATGGATCAAAACGTGCACCCTGTATAACACCAGCACTACACACTTTCCAGCAGGTGTCACATGACTTGTATGCAAGGAAATTCAAAAAGACTTCATGTATAAAGTTCAAATATGTGTGGCATTCAAATATAAAAGTTTTACTAAAATTTGCCCCAAAAAGTTGGGCCTGTACAGGCAGTATTGATGAAACTTTAATATGCTATAAAATTTTTAATATTAATGATAAACACGTGAAATTTGTAGGTGTTATATATATTAACATTTAAAATAGAAAAATGCCATTAGAATTTAAAAATTAATTTTATTTTTTAAAAGTTTAATAATTTTTTTTAAAAAAAATAAAAAATTAAAATTTGCCCCCTAAAATGCACATAGATAATATTTTTGGAAATTATATCAAATGATATCAGCATGTTTATACTTCTACACCATATACAAGCTACAATGATGGATATTTGTCAAATTTTGTCAGAGAAAATATCTTTGTAAGTCAAAATGAGACATACATTTAAAATGTATGAAAGACAGATTCTATTTTGTATTGATCATTCAAACTATTTATTAGGGGTCCAATCAGATAATTTATGTGTTTATGATGGGGTGACTTCCTGAGTAACACATATATGCTTATATAGCCTTTAGTAATTGTTAACAAATATAGTTACAGGGTGTTTAGTGAGAGGACAGTGATGAAAACTTCATACTAGAACCTACTCAAGTTCTCTACTAAATCAGTTTAAACTTTCTGAGAATGAAATGCAGGCTGAAGGGATAAAATATACTTCCCACATGTATATTTACCCTTGGATCTAAGAAAACAGCAAAATGATGTAAGGTGAACACAAAATGCATTCAATTTTATTGTTCAGTTTGGTTAAGATATTGATTAGTGAAGCGCGGCATTGTGGCCTGTATGATGTTATGTGAATTCTAATGATCTATCTTAATTTATGCATTGTTAATTGCTAATAATATTTGCTAACTGACACTCTAAAGATTGCATAAGATATATTCAAACAGATATTTTGAGTTTAACTGTGTACAACTGATTTTAGCATGGTTACATATCCCACATGAACAAATATCCACATATTTTACAATGTTTGGGATCCAAAGTTCACATTCAGTATATCATATAGGCTGACATTGTACCTACAGTGAATCTGTAAGACACATTTTTGGCTGTGTGCACTAAGTGTATCCCAAAATGTTATTTTCTTCATTAATATGCCCATGTATGGTAACATATTTCAATTCAGTACTTGGATAGAGTGCGGTATTGCATTATCAGCTGATATCTGATTCTATTGAACCATTGAGGTTAATAATTGGTATCAAACACCCTTAAAAATACATTTTAAATGTTCAAACAGATCATTGGAATTTTTTTGGCACATTTGATCATAACAATTACATTGTATATGTCCCACATATGCAAATTTCCATTCTTGTTTACAAGTTTTGGGGATCAGAATTTCACATTTAGTTTATGATATAGGATGTATTGGTACCTGTAGTTGATATGTGTGGCCACATTTGGCTGTATTCTCTTGCAATATCCAGAATTATTATTTCCCTCATGAATAAGATTGCTTATAGTAATATATTCTTTTTTTACTACATTGTCGCTTGACTTTCCTGTATACTGGCATGTACTAATGTTTCCACCAATGATCAAACCTCACCGTCCCCGCATTTCCTTAAAGTTTGTGATGCATAGTCTACCTGATTAGTTATTTCACCTGTGCATGACCAGATATGCTTATAGAAACTTCATATACTTTTAGGATGAATTTATTACTTTAATACATGACTATTACTTCACATTTCTGAGTGTCACTCTGTCAAGTTTAATATTTATTTCCTATGCTTGCAGCCTGAATGTTATTTGTAAATCACTATATCTAACACATTTTAACTTCATTTGCATACATCTTACTGTTTTCTAGATATAAGTGAAACATTTTATATCTTTTCAGGTCTAGGCTGGTATCTGGAACAAAGTGTCAGTGGTGGATCAGCTTGGAAGCTCTCCAGTAGTCAGGTGGTGATAGCAAGGTTTCATAAGGACATATGCAGTGTACTGCCATAAGTGATCATGATATCACAACACTAATATAAAGCACCTCAAGGATATGGCTTAGATCTTCATGAGAGAGATTAGCACCATTGTTCAGTAAGGTAAAGCCTGCCTAAAAACTGTATTTTCCTATCTTATAGTCGCTTTTTGTAGTTATCGACACTGAAATGTAATGCAATTTTCCTATAAAACATGGAAGTGGTCCCATCAGATGTTTAAATCTGAGTGCACTATTAGTTATTCAAATAACTGCCTATATACCTGACACAATAAATATGGAACATAGCACTTATTGTTGCTTCTTTAGTGTGTACACCTATATGCACCTTGACAGGCATATTGCGGTTTGTTGCCAAAATCACTATGAGTCATGCTACTTCATTACCCCTGGGAAAATTGTTCCCAGTTACACAGACCCAAACCACCATTTATTTTAAAGACCATTGATTGATCAACTTTTCTGTCTAAACTTTGACAAAATCTGTTTTCAAACTTTTATGAAAATTTAATTATTCAATAAAATTTAGTTAATAAATTTAAATGTTTTTTTAAATTTCCATTAAAATTTTAAATGATCCAAATGTATAAACTTTAAACATATTTTCAGACAGGCCTCATCTTGTAGTACAATTAGGTTTTTACAGCATTGAAAAAGTCCTATAAATAAGGAAGATATAGCAAATTTAGTTTTGGTTTCTCAAGAACACATGGATCAAAACGTGCACCCTGTATAACACCAGCACTACACACTTTCCAGCAGGTGTCACATGACTTGTATGCAAGGAAATTCAAAAAGACTTCATGTATAAAGTTCAAATATGTGTGGCATTCAAATATAAAAGTTTTACTAAAATTTGCCCCAAAAAGTTGGGCCTGTCAGGAATCACACCACAATTAATACTTCCAGTTCAGTACCCACGAATGTAGTTCCAGTCTATTTTTAGAACATTTTTTCCTCTCTCATTTTGGTGTTGGTAGAAGAGTTATATTGATGCATATTTGGTATGGATTTAAAGGTAATTGTTTATTCTTGAGAATATGAGCAGAGAGAGTGGTTGTCAGTGTGTAATTTGGCGACAGTGCACATGGAGTAATAAGGCTTTGGTGATGATCCGGAAGTGAAATATGTGTTCTGTTTACATGCTGCTCTGTTTACAGTGCAGCAGCTCAAAAAAATGCCGATCAACCCTTGACAAGAATTTCACTGTGAAGTCATCTTTGGAGGTATTTTAGATTAACATATGATTTGTATTGATTGTCACACTGTGGAAAGGTCAGTACTGAGAAATATATGTAGAGAACATATAGTAAAATTAATTGTGGTCTATGTCCTGTACAGGCAGTATTGATGAAACTTTAATATGCTATAAAATTTTTAATATTAATGATAAACACGTGAAATTTGTAGGTGTTATATATATTAACATTTAAAATAGAAAAATGCCATTAGAATTTAAAAATTAATTTTATTTTTTAAAAGTTTAATAATTTTTTTTAAAAAAATAAAAAATTAAAATTTGCCCCCTAAAATGCACATAGATAATATTTTTGGAAATTATATCAAATGATATCAGCATGTTTATACTTCTACACCATATACAAGCTACAATGATGGATATTTGTCAAATTTTGTCAGAGAAAATATCTTTGTAAGTCAAAATGAGACATACATTTAAAATGTATGAAAGACAGATTCTATTTTGTATTGATCATTCAAACTATTTATTAGGGGTCCAATCAGATAATTTATGTGTTTATGATGGGGTGACTTCCTGAGTAACACATATATGCTTATATAGCCTTTAGTAATTGTTAACAAATATAGTTACAGGGTGTTTAGTGAGAGGACAGTGATGAAAACTTCATACTAGAACCTACTCAAGTTCTCTACTAAATCATTTTAAACTTTCTGAGAATGAAATGCAGGCTGAAGGGATAAAATATACTTCCCACATGTATATTTACCCTTGGATCTAAGAAAACAGCAAAATGATGTAAGGTGAACACAAAATGCATTCAATTTTATTGTTCAGTTTGGTTAAGATATTGATTAGTGAAGCGCGGCATTGTGGCCTGTATGATGTTATGTGAATTCTAATGATCTATCTTAATGTATGCATTGTTAATTGCTAATAATATTTGCTAACTGACACTCTAAAGATTGCATAAGATATATTCAAACAGATATTTTGAGTTTAACTGTGTACAACTGATTTTAGCATGGTTACATATCCCACATGAACAAATATCCACATATTTTACAATGTTTGGGATCCAAAGTTCACATTCAGTATATCATATAGGCTGACATTGTACCTACAGTGAATCTGTAAGACACATTTTTGGCTGTGTGCACTAAGTGTATCCCAAAATGTTATTTTCTTCATTAATATGCCCATGTATGGTAACATATTTCAATTCAGTACTTGGATAGAGTGCGGTATTGCATTATCAGCTGATATCTGATTCTATTGAACCATTGAGGTTAATAATTGGTATCAAACACCCTTAAAAATACATTTTAAATGTTCAAACAGATCATTGGAATTTTTTTTGCACATTTGATCATAACAATTACATTGTATATGTCCCACATATGCAAATTTCCATTCTTGTTTACAAGTTTTGGGGATCAGAATTTCACATTTAGTTTATGATATAGGATGTATTGGTACCTGTAGTTGATATGTGTGGCCACATTTGGCTGTATTCTCTTGCAATATCCAGAATTATTATTTCCCTCATGAATAAGATTGCTTATAGTAATATATTCTTTTTTTACTACATTGTCGCTTGACTTTCCTGTATACTGGCATGTACTAATGTTTCCACCAATGATCAAACCTCACCGTCCCCGCATTTCCTTAAAGTTTGTGATGCATAGTCTACCTGATTAGTTATTTCACCTGTGCATGACCAGATATGCTTATAGAAACTTCATATACTTTTAGGATGAATTTATTACTTTAATACATGACTATTACTTCACATTTCTGAGTGTCACTCTGTCAAGTTTAATATTTATTTCCTATGCTTGCAGCCTGAATGTTATTTGTAAATCACTATATCTAACACATTTTAACTTCATTTGCATACATCTTACTGTTTTCTAGATATAAGTGAAACATTTTATATCTTTTCAGGTCTAGGCTGGTATCTGGAACAAAGTGTCAGTGGTGGATCAGCTTGGAAGCTCTCCAGTAGTCAGGTGGTGATAGCAAGGTTTCATAAGGACATATGCAGTGTACTGCCATAAGTGATCATGATATCACAACACTAATATAAAGCACCTCAAGGATATGGCTTAGATCTTCATGAGAGAGATTAGCACCATTGTTCAGTAAGGTAAAGCCTGCCTAAAAACTGTATTTTCCTATCTTATAGTCGCTTTTTGTAGTTATCGACACTGAAATGTAATGCAATTTTCCTATAAAACATGGAAGTGGTCCCATCAGATGTTTAAATCTGAGTGCACTATTAGTTATTCAAATAACTGCCTATATACCTGACACAATAAATATGGAACATAGCACTTATTGTTGCTTCTTTAGTGTGTACACCTATATGCACCTTGACAGGCATATTGCGGTTTGTTGCCAAAATCACTATGAGTCATGCTACTTCATTACCCCTGGGAAAATTGTTCCCAGTTACACAGACCCAAACCACCATTTATTTTAAAGACCATTGATTGATCAACTTTTTCTGTCTAAACTTTGACAAAATCTGTTTTCAAACTTTTATGAAAATTTAATTATTCAATAAAATTTAGTTAATAAATTTAAATGTTTTTTTAAATTTCCATTAAAATTTTAAATGATCCAAATGTATAAACTTTAAACATATTTTCAGACAGGCCTCATCTTGTAGTACAATTAGGTTTTTACAGCATTGAAAAAGTCCTATAAATAAGGAAGATATAGCAAATTTAGTTTTGGTTTCTCAAGAACACATGGATCAAAACGTGCACCCTGTATAACACCAGCACTACACACTTTCCAGCAGGTGTCACATGACTTGTATGCAAGGAAATTCAAAAAGACTTCATGTATAAAGTTCAAATATGTGTGGCATTCAAATATAAAAGTTTTACTAAAATTTGCCCCAAAAAGTTGGGCCTGTACAGGCAGTATTGATGAAACTTTAATATGCTATAAAATTTTTAATATTAATGATAAACACGTGAAATTTGTAGGTGTTATATATATTAACATTTAAAATAGAAAAATGCCATTAGAATTTAAAAATTAATTTTATTTTTTAAAAGTTTAATAATTTTTTTTAAAAAAAATAAAAAATTAAAATTTGCCCCCTAAAATGCACATAGATAATATTTTTGGAAATTATATCAAATGATATCAGCATGTTTATACTTCTACACCATATACAAGCTACAATGATGGATATTTGTCAAATTTTGTCAGAGAAAATATCTTTGTAAGTCAAAATGAGACATACATTTAAAATGTATGAAAGACAGATTCTATTTTGTATTGATCATTCAAACTATTTATTAGGGGTCCAATCAGATAATTTATGTGTTTATGATGGGGTGACTTCCTGAGTAACACATATATGCTTATATAGCCTTTAGTAATTGTTAACAAATATAGTTACAGGGTGTTTAGTGAGAGGACAGTGATGAAAACTTCATACTAGAACCTACTCAAGTTCTCTACTAAATCAGTTTAAACTTTCTGAGAATGAAATGCAGGCTGAAGGGATAAAATATACTTCCCACATGTATATTTACCCTTGGATCTAAGAAAACAGCAAAATGATGTAAGGTGAACACAAAATGCATTCAATTTTATTGTTCAGTTTGGTTAAGATATTGATTAGTGAAGCGCGGCATTGTGGCCTGTATGATGTTATGTGAATTCTAATGATCTATCTTAATTTATGCATTGTTAATTGCTAATAATATTTGCTAACTGACACTCTAAAGATTGCATAAGATATATTCAAACAGATATTTTGAGTTTAACTGTGTACAACTGATTTTAGCATGGTTACATATCCCACATGAACAAATATCCACATATTTTACAATGTTTGGGATCCAAAGTTCACATTCAGTATATCATATAGGCTGACATTGTACCTACAGTGAATCTGTAAGACACATTTTTGGCTGTGTGCACTAAGTGTATCCCAAAATGTTATTTTCTTCATTAATATGCCCATGTATGGTAACATATTTCAATTCAGTACTTGGATAGAGTGCGGTATTGCATTATCAGCTGATATCTGATTCTATTGAACCATTGAGGTTAATAATTGGTATCAAACACCCTTAAAAATACATTTTAAATGTTCAAACAGATCATTGGAATTTTTTTGGCACATTTGATCATAACAATTACATTGTATATGTCCCACATATGCAAATTTCCATTCTTGTTTACAAGTTTTGGGGATCAGAATTTCACATTTAGTTTATGATATAGGATGTATTGGTACCTGTAGTTGATATGTGTGGCCACATTTGGCTGTATTCTCGTGCAATATCCAGAATTATTATTTCCCTCATGAATAAGATTGCTTATAGTAATATATTCTTTTTTTACTACATTGTCGCTTGACTTTCCTGTATACTGGCATGTACTAATGTTTCCACCAATGATCAAACCTCACCGTCCCCGCATTTCCTTAAAGTTTGTGATGCATAGTCTACCTGATTAGTTATTTCACCTGTGCATGACCAGATATGCTTATAGAAACTTCATATACTTTTAGGATGAATTTATTACTTTAATACATGACTATTACTTCACATTTCTGAGTGTCACTCTGTCAAGTTTAATATTTATTTCCTATGCTTGCAGCCTGAATGTTATTTGTAAATCACTATATCTAACACATTTTAACTTCATTTGCATACATCTTACTGTTTTCTAGATATAAGTGAAACATTTTATATCTTTTCAGGTCTAGGCTGGTATCTGGAACAAAGTGTCAGTGGTGGATCAGCTTGGAAGCTCTCCAGTAGTCAGGTGGTGATAGCAAGGTTTCATAAGGACATATGCAGTGTACTGCCATAAGTGATCATGATATCACAACACTAATATAAAGCACCTCAAGGATATGGCTTAGATCTTCATGAGAGAGATTAGCACCATTGTTCAGTAAGGTAAAGCCTGCCTAAAAACTGTATTTTCCTATCTTATAGTCGCTTTTTGTAGTTATCGACACTGAAATGTAATGCAATTTTCCTATAAAACATGGAAGTGGTCCCATCAGATGTTTAAATCTGAGTGCACTATTAGTTATTCAAATAACTGCCTATATACCTGACACAATAAATAGGGAACATAGCACTTATTGTTGCTTCTTTAGTGTGTACACCTATATGCACCTTGACAGGCATATTGCGGTTTGTTGCCAAAATCACTATGAGTCATGCTACTTCATTACCCCTGGGAAAATTGTTCACAGTTACACAGACCCAAACCACCATTTATTTTAAAGACCATTGATTGATCAACTTTTCTGTCTAAACTTTGACAAAATCTGTTTTCAAACTTTTATGAAAATTTAATTATTCAATAAAATTTAGTTAATAAATTTAAATGTTTTTTTAAATTTCCATTAAAATTTTAAATGATCCAAATGTATAAACTTTAAACATATTTTCAGACAGGCCTCATCTTGTAGTACAATTAGGTTTTTACAGCATTGAAAAAGTCCTATAAATAAGGAAGATATAGCAAATTTAGTTTTGGTTTCTCAAGAACACATGGATCAAAACGTGCACCCTGTATAACACCAGCACTACACACTTTCCAGCAGGTGTCACATGACTTGTATGCAAGGAAATTCAAAAAGACTTCATGTATAAAGTTCAAATATGTGTGGCATTCAAATATAAAAGTTTTACTAAAATTTGCCCCAAAAAGTTGGGCCTGTCAGGAATCACACCACAATTAATACTTCCAGTTCAGTACCCACGAATGTAGTTCCAGTCTATTTTTAGAACATTTTTTCCTCTCTCATTTTGGTGTTGGTAGAAGAGTTATATTGATGCATATTTGGTATGGATTTAAAGGTAATTGTTTATTCTTGAGAATATGAGCAGAGAGAGTGGTTGTCAGTGTGTAATTTGGCGACAGTGCACATGGAGTAATAAGGCTTTGGTGATGATCCGGAAGTGAAATATGTGTTCTGTTTACATGCTGCTCTGTTTACAGTGCAGCAGCTCAAAAAAATGCCGATCAACCCTTGACAAGAATTTCACTGTGAAGTCATCTTTGGAGGTATTTTAGATTAACATATGATTTGTATTGATTGTCACACTGTGGAAAGGTCAGTACTGAGAAATATATGTAGAGAACATATAGTAAAATTAATTGTGGTCTATGTCCTGTACAGGCAGTATTGATGAAACTTTAATATGCTATAAAATTTTTAATATTAATGATAAACACGTGAAATTTGTAGGTGTTATATATATTAACATTTAAAATAGAAAAATGCCATTAGAATTTAAAAATTAATTTTATTTTTTAAAAGTTTAATAATTTTTTTTAAAAAAAATAAAAAATTAAAATTTGCCCCCTAAAATGCACATAGATAATATTTTTGGAAATTATATCAAATGATATCAGCATGTTTATACTTCTACACCATATACAAGCTACAATGATGGATATTTGTCAAATTTTGTCAGAGAAAATATCTTTGTAAGTCAAAATGAGACATACATTTAAAATGTATGAAAGACAGATTCTATTTTGTATTGATCATTCAAACTATTTATTAGGGGTCCAATCAGATAATTTATGTGTTTATGATGGGGTGACTTCCTGAGTAACACATATATGCTTATATAGCCTTTAGTAATTGTTAACAAATATAGTTACAGGGTGTTTAGTGAGAGGACAGTGATGAAAACTTCATACTAGAACCTACTCAAGTTCTCTACTAAATCATTTTAAACTTTCTGAGAATGAAATGCAGGCTGAAGGGATAAAATATACTTCCCACATGTATATTTACCCTTGGATCTAAGAAAACAGCAAAATGATGTAAGGTGAACACAAAATGCATTCAATTTTATTGTTCAGTTTGGTTAAGATATTGATTAGTGAAGCGCGGCATTGTGGCCTGTATGATGTTATGTGAATTCTAATGATCTATCTTAATTTATGCATTGTTAATTGCTAATAATATTTGCTAACTGACACTCTAAAGATTGCATAAGATATATTCAAACAGATATTTTGAGTTTAACTGTGTACAACTGATTTTAGCATGGTTACATATCCCACATGAACAAATATCCACATATTTTACAATGTTTGGGATCCAAAGTTCACATTCAGTATATCATATAGGCTGACATTGTACCTACAGTGAATCTGTAAGACACATTTTTGGCTGTGTGCACTAAGTGTATCCCAAAATGTTATTTTCTTCATTAATATGCCCATGTATGGTAACATATTTCAATTCAGTACTTGGATAGAGTGCGGTATTGCATTATCAGCTGATATCTGATTCTATTGAACCATTGAGGTTAATAATTGGTATCAAACACCCTTAAAAATACATTTTAAATGTTCAAACAGATCATTGGAATTTTTTTTGCACATTTGATCATAACAATTACATTGTATATGTCCCACATATGCAAATTTCCATTCTTGTTTACAAGTTTTGGGGATCAGAATTTCACATTTAGTTTATGATATAGGATGTATTGGTACCTGTAGTTGATATGTGTGGCCACATTTGGCTGTATTCTCTTGCAATATCCAGAATTATTATTTCCCTCATGAATAAGATTGCTTATAGTAATATATTCTTTTTTTACTACATTGTCGCTTGACTTTCCTGTATACTGGCATGTACTAATGTTTCCACCAATGATCAAACCTCACCGTCCCCGCATTTCCTTAAAGTTTGTGATGCATAGTCTACCTGATTAGTTATTTCACCTGTGCATGACCAGATATGCTTATAGAAACTTCATATACTTTTAGGATGAATTTATTACTTTAATACATGACTATTACTTCACATTTCTGAGTGTCACTCTGTCAAGTTTAATATTTATTTCCTATGCTTGCAGCCTGAATGTTATTTGTAAATCACTATATCTAACACATTTTAACTTCATTTGCATACATCTTACTGTTTTCTAGATATAAGTGAAACATTTTATATCTTTTCAGGTCTAGGCTGGTATCTGGAACAAAGTGTCAGTGGTGGATCAGCTTGGAAGCTCTCCAGTAGTCAGGTGGTGATAGCAAGGTTTCATAAGGACATATGCAGTGTACTGCCATAAGTGATCATGATATCACAACACTAATATAAAGCACCTCAAGGATATGGCTTAGATCTTCATGAGAGAGATTAGCACCATTGTTCAGTAAGGTAAAGCCTGCCTAAAAACTGTATTTTCCTATCTTATAGTCGCTTTTTGTAGTTATCGACACTGAAATGTAATGCAATTTTCCTATAAAACATGGAAGTGGTCCCATCAGATGTTTAAATCTGAGTGCACTATTAGTTATTCAAATAACTGCCTATATACCTGACACAATAAATATGGAACATAGCACTTATTGTTGCTTCTTTAGTGTGTACACCTATATGCACCTTGACAGGCATATTGCGGTTTGTTGCCAAAATCACTATGAGTCATGCTACTTCATTACCCCTGGGAAAATTGTTCCCAGTTACACAGACCCAAACCACCATTTATTTTAAAGACCATTGATTGATCAACTTTTCTGTCTAAACTTTGACAAAATCTGTTTTCAAACTTTTATGAAAATTTAATTATTCAATAAAATTTAGTTAATAAATTTAAATGTTTTATTAAATTTCCATTAAAATTTTAAATGATCCAAATGTATAAACTTTAAACATATTTTCAGACAGGCCTCATCTTGTAGTACAATTAGGTTTTTACAGCATTGAAAAAGTCCTATAAATAAGGAAGATATAGCAAATTTAGTTTTGGTTTCTCAAGAACACATGGATCAAAACGTGCACCCTGTATAACACCAGCACTACACACTTTCCAGCAGGTGTCACATGACTTGTATGCAAGGAAATTCAAAAAGACTTCATGTATAAAGTTCAAATATGTGTGGCATTCAAATATAAAAGTTTTACTAAAATTTGCCCCAAAAAGTTGGGCCTGTCAGGCAGTATTGATGAAACTTTAATATGCTATAAAATTTTTAATATTAATGATAAACACGTGAAATTTGTAGGTGTTATATATATTAACATTTAAAATAGAAAAATGCCATTAGAATTTAAAAATTAATTTTATTTTTTAAAAGTTTAATAATTTTTTTTAAAAAAAATAAAAAATTAAAATTTGCCCCCTAAAATGCACATAGATAATATTTTTGGAAATTATATCAAATGATATCAGCATGTTTATACTTCTACACCATATACAAGCTACAATGATGGATATTTGTCAAATTTTGTCAGAGAAAATATCTTTGTAAGTCAAAATGAGACATACATTTAAAATGTATGAAAGACAGATTCTATTTTGTATTGATCATTCAAACTATTTATTAGGGGTCCAATCAGATAATTTATGTGTTTATGATGGGGTGACTTCCTGAGTAACACATATATGCTTATATAGCCTTTAGTAATTGTTAACAAATATAGTTACAGGGTGTTTAGTGAGAGGACAGTGATGAAAACTTCATACTAGAACCTACTCAAGTTCTCTACTAAATCAGTTTAAACTTTCTGAGAATGAAATGCAGGCTGAAGGGATAAAATATACTTCCCACATGTATATTTACCCTTGGATCTAAGAAAACAGCAAAATGATGTAAGGTGAACACAAAATGCATTCAATTTTATTGTTCAGTTTGGTTAAGATATTGATTAGTGAAGCGCGGCATTGTGGCCTGTATGATGTTATGTGAATTCTAATGATCTATCTTAATTTATGCATTGTTAATTGCTAATAATATTTGCTAACTGACACTCTAAAGATTGCATAAGATATATTCAAACAGATATTTTGAGTTTAACTGTGTACAACTGATTTTAGCATGGTTACATATCCCACATGAACAAATATCCACATATTTTACAATGTTTGGGATCCAAAGTTCACATTCAGTATATCATATAGGCTGACATTGTACCTACAGTGAATCTGTAAGACACATTTTTGGCTGTGTGCACTAAGTGTATCCCAAAATGTTATTTTCTTCATTAATATGCCCATGTATGGTAACATATTTCAATTCAGTACTTGGATAGAGTGCGGTATTGCATTATCAGCTGATATCTGATTCTATTGAACCATTGAGGTTAATAATTGGTATCAAACACCCTTAAAAATACATTTTAAATGTTCAAACAGATCATTGGAATTTTTTTTGCACATTTGATCATAACAATTACATTGTATATGTCCCACATATGCAAATTTCCATTCTTGTTTACAAGTTTTGGGGATCAGAATTTCACATTTAGTTTATGATATAGGATGTATTGGTACCTGTAGTTGATATGTGTGGCCACATTTGGCTGTATTCTCTTGCAATATCCAGAATTATTATTTCCCTCATGAATAAGATTGCTTATAGTAATATATTCTTTTTTTACTACATTGTCGCTTGACTTTCCTGTATACTGGCATGTACTAATGTTTCCACCAATGATCAAACCTCACCGTCCCCGCATTTCCTTAAAGTTTGTGATGCATAGTCTACCTGATTAGTTATTTCACCTGTGCATGACCAGATATGCTTATAGAAACTTCATATACTTTTAGGATGAATTTATTACTTTAATACATGACTATTACTTCACATTTCTGAGTGTCACTCTGTCAAGTTTAATATTTATTTCCTATGCTTGCAGCCTGAATGTTATTTGTAAATCACTATATCTAACACATTTTAACTTCATTTGCATACATCTTACTGTTTTCTAGATATAAGTGAAACATTTTATATCTTTTCAGGTCTAGGCTGGTATCTGGAACAAAGTGTCAGTGGTGGATCAGCTTGGAAGCTCTCCAGTAGTCAGGTGGTGATAGCAAGGTTTCATAAGGACATATGCAGTGTACTGCCATAAGTGATCATGATATCACAACACTAATATAAAGCACCTCAAGGATATGGCTTAGATCTTCATGAGAGAGATTAGCACCATTGTTCAGTAAGGTAAAGCCTGCCTAAAAACTGTATTTTCCTATCTTATAGTCGCTTTTTGTAGTTATCGACACTGAAATGTAATGCAATTTTCCTATAAAACATGGAAGTGGTCCCATCAGATGTTTAAATCTGAGTGCACTATTAGTTATTCAAATAACTGCCTATATACCTGACACAATAAATATGGAACATAGCACTTATTGTTGCTTCTTTAGTGTGTACACCTATATGCACCTTGACAGGCATATTGCGGTTTGTTGCCAAAATCACTATGAGTCATGCTACTTCATTACCCCTGGGAAAATTGTTCCCAGTTACACAGACCCAAACCACCATTTATTTTAAAGACCATTGATTGATCAACTTTTCTGTCTAAACTTTGACAAAATCTGTTTTCAAACTTTTATGAAAATTTAATTATTCAATAAAATTTAGTTAATAAATTTAAATGTTTTTTTAAATTTCCATTAAAATTTTAAATGATCCAAATGTATAAACTTTAAACATATTTTCAGACAGGCCTCATCTTGTAGTACAATTAGGTTTTTACAGCATTGAAAAAGTCCTATAAATAAGGAAGATATAGCAAATTTAGTTTTGGTTTCTCAAGAACACATGGATCAAAACGTGCACCCTGTATAACACCAGCACTACACACTTTCCAGCAGGTGTCACATGACTTGTATGCAAGGAAATTCAAAAAGACTTCATGTATAAAGTTCAAATATGTGTGGCATTCAAATATAAAAGTTTTACTAAAATTTGCCCCAAAAAGTTGGGCCTGTCAGGAATCACACCACAATTAATACTTCCAGTTCAGTACCCACGAATGTAGTTCCAGTCTATTTTTAGAACATTTTTTCCTCTCTCATTTTGGTGTTGGTAGAAGAGTTATATTGATGCATATTTGGTATGGATTTAAAGGTAATTGTTTATTCTTGAGAATATGAGCAGAGAGAGTGGTTGTCAGTGTGTAATTTGGCGACAGTGCACATGGAGTAATAAGGCTTTGGTGATGATCCGGAAGTGAAATATGTGTTCTGTTTACATGCTGCTCTGTTTACAGTGCAGCAGCTCAAAAAAATGCCGATCAACCCTTGACAAGAATTTCACTGTGAAGTCATCTTTGGAGGTATTTTAGATTAACATATGATTTGTATTGATTGTCACACTGTGGAAAGGTCAGTACTGAGAAATATATGTAGAGAACATATAGTAAAATTAATTGTGGTCTATGTCCTGTACAGGCAGTATTGATGAAACTTTAATATGCTATAAAATTTTTAATATTAATGATAAACACGTGAAATTTGTAGGTGTTATATATATTAACATTTAAAATAGAAAAATGCCATTAGAATTTAAAAATTAATTTTATTTTTTAAAAGTTTAATAATTTTTTTTAAAAAAAATAAAAAATTAAAATTTGCCCCCTAAAATGCACATAGATAATATTTTTGGAAATTATATCAAATGATATCAGCATGTTTATACTTCTACACCATATACAAGCTACAATGATGGATATTTGTCAAATTTTGTCAGAGAAAATATCTTTGTAAGTCAAAATGAGACATACATTTAAAATGTATGAAAGACAGATTCTATTTTGTATTGATCATTCAAACTATTTATTAGGGGTCCAATCAGATAATTTATGTGTTTATGATGGGGTGACTTCCTGAGTAACACATATATGCTTATATAGCCTTTAGTAATTGTTAACAAATATAGTTACAGGGTGTTTAGTGAGAGGACAGTGATGAAAACTTCATACTAGAACCTACTCAAGTTCTCTACTAAATCAGTTTAAACTTTCTGAGAATGAAATGCAGGCTGAAGGGATAAAATATACTTCCCACATGTATATTTACCCTTGGATCTAAGAAAACAGCAAAATGATGTAAGGTGAACACAAAATGCATTCAATTTTATTGTTCAGTTTGGTTAAGATATTGATTAGTGAAGCGCGGCATTGTGGCCTGTATGATGTTATGTGAATTCTAATGATCTATCTTAATTTATGCATTGTTAATTGCTAATAATATTTGCTAACTGACACTCTAAAGATTGCATAAGATATATTCAAACAGATATTTTGAGTTTAACTGTGTACAACTGATTTTAGCATGGTTACATATCCCACATGAACAAATATCCACATATTTTACAATGTTTGGGATCCAAAGTTCACATTCAGTATATCATATAGGCTGACATTGTACCTACAGTGAATCTGTAAGACACATTTTTGGCTGTGTGCACTAAGTGTATCCCAAAATGTTATTTTCTTCATTAATATGCCCATGTATGGTAACATATTTCAATTCAGTACTTGGATAGAGTGCGGTATTGCATTATCAGCTGATATCTGATTCTATTGAACCATTGAGGTTAATAATTGGTATCAAACACCCTTAAAAATACATTTTAAATGTTCAAACAGATCATTGGAATTTTTTTGGCACATTTGATCATAACAATTACATTGTATATGTCCCACATATGCAAATTTCCATTCTTGTTTACAAGTTTTGGGGATCAGAATTTCACATTTAGTTTATGATATAGGATGTATTGGTACCTGTAGTTGATATGTGTGGCCACATTTGGCTGTATTCTCGTGCAATATCCAGAATTATTATTTCCCTCATGAATAAGATTGCTTATAGTAATATATTCTTTTTTTACTACATTGTCGCTTGACTTTCCTGTATACTGGCATGTACTAATGTTTCCACCAATGATCAAACCTCACCGTCCCCGCATTTCCTTAAAGTTTGTGATGCATAGTCTACCTGATTAGTTATTTCACCTGTGCATGACCAGATATGCTTATAGAAACTTCATATACTTTTAGGATGAATTTATTACTTTAATACATGACTATTACTTCACATTTCTGAGTGTCACTCTGTCAAGTTTAATATTTATTTCCTATGCTTGCAGCCTGAATGTTATTTGTAAATCACTATATCTAACACATTTTAACTTCATTTGCATACATCTTACTGTTTTCTAGATATAAGTGAAACATTTTATATCTTTTCAGGTCTAGGCTGGTATCTGGAACAAAGTGTCAGTGGTGGATCAGCTTGGAAGCTCTCCAGTAGTCAGGTGGTGATAGCAAGGTTTCATAAGGACATATGCAGTGTACTGCCATAAGTGATCATGATATCACAACACTAATATAAAGCACCTCAAGGATATGGCTTAGATCTTCATGAGAGAGATTAGCACCATTGTTCAGTAAGGTAAAGCCTGCCTAAAAACTGTATTTTCCTATCTTATAGTCGCTTTTTGTAGTTATCGACACTGAAATGTAATGCAATTTTCCTATAAAACATGGAAGTGGTCCCATCAGATGTTTAAATCTGAGTGCACTATTAGTTATTCAAATAACTGCCTATATACCTGACACAATAAATATGGAACATAGCACTTATTGTTGCTTCTTTAGTGTGTACACCTATATGCACCTTGACAGGCATATTGCGGTTTGTTGCCAAAATCACTATGAGTCATGCTACTTCATTACCCCTGGGAAAATTGTTCCCAGTTACACAGACCCAAACCACCATTTATTTTAAAGACCATTGATTGATCAACTTTTCTGTCTAAACTTTGACAAAATCTGTTTTCAAACTTTTATGAAAATTTAATTATTCAATAAAATTTAGTTAATAAATTTAAATGTTTTTTTAAATTTCCATTAAAATTTTAAATGATCCAAATGTATAAACTTTAAACATATTTTCAGACAGGCCTCATCTTGTAGTACAATTAGGTTTTTACAGCATTGAAAAAGTCCTATAAATAAGGAAGATATAGCAAATTTAGTTTTGGTTTCTCAAGAACACATGGATCAAAACGTGCACCCTGTATAACACCAGCACTACACACTTTCCAGCAGGTGTCACATGACTTGTATGCAAGGAAATTCAAAAAGACTTCATGTATAAAGTTCAAATATGTGTGGCATTCAAATATAAAAGTTTTACTAAAATTTGCCCCAAAAAGTTGGGCCTGTCAGGAATCACACCACAATTAATACTTCCAGTTCAGTACCCACGAATGTAGTTCCAGTCTATTTTTAGAACATTTTTTCCTCTCTGATTTTGGTGTTGGTAGAAGAGTTATATTGATGCATATTTGGTATGGATTTAAAGGTAATTGTTTATTCTTGAGAATATGAGCAGAGAGAGTGGTTGTCAGTGTGTAATTTGGCGACAGTGCACATGGAGTAATAAGGCTTTGGTGATGATCCGGAAGTGAAATATGTGTTCTGTTTACATGCTGCTCTGTTTACAGTGCAGCAGCTCAAAAAAATGCCGATCAACCCTTGACAAGAATTTCACTGTGAAGTCATCTTTGGAGGTATTTTAGATTAACATATGATTTGTATTGATTGTCACACTGTGGAAAGGTCAGTACTGAGAAATATATGTAGAGAACATATAGTAAAATTAATTGTGGTCTATGTCCTGTACAGGCAGTATTGATGAAACTTTAATATGCTATAAAATTTTTAATATTAATGATAAACACGTGAAATTTGTAGGTGTTATATATATTAACATTTAAAATAGAAAAATGCCATTAGAATTTAAAAATTAATTTTATTTTTTAAAAGTTTAATAATTTTTTTTAAAAAAAATAAAAAATTAAAATTTGCCCCCTAAAATGCACATAGATAATATTTTTGGAAATTATATCAAATGATATCAGCATGTTTATACTTCTACACCATATACAAGCTACAATGATGGATATTTGTCAAATTTTGTCAGAGAAAATATCTTTGTAAGTCAAAATGAGACATACATTTAAAATGTATGAAAGACAGATTCTATTTTGTATTGATCATTCAAACTATTTATTAGGGGTCCAATCAGATAATTTATGTGTTTATGATGGGGTGACTTCCTGAGTAACACATATATGCTTATATAGCCTTTAGTAATTGTTAACAAATATAGTTACAGGGTGTTTAGTGAGAGGACAGTGATGAAAACTTCATACTAGAACCTACTCAAGTTCTCTACTAAATCAGTTTAAACTTTCTGAGAATGAAATGCAGGCTGAAGGGATAAAATATACTTCCCACATGTATATTTACCCTTGGATCTAAGAAAACAGCAAAATGATGTAAGGTGAACACAAAATGCATTCAATTTTATTGTTCAGTTTGGTTAAGATATTGATTAGTGAAGCGCGGCATTGTGGCCTGTATGATGTTATGTGAATTCTAATGATCTATCTTAATTTATGCATTGTTAATTGCTAATAATATTTGCTAACTGACACTCTAAAGATTGCATAAGATATATTCAAACAGATATTTTGAGTTTAACTGTGTACAACTGATTTTAGCATGGTTACATATCCCACATGAACAAATATCCACATATTTTACAATGTTTGGGATCCAAAGTTCACATTCAGTATATCATATAGGCTGACATTGTACCTACAGTGAATCTGTAAGACACATTTTTGGCTGTGTGCACTAAGTGTATCCCAAAATGTTATTTTCTTCATTAATATGCCCATGTATGGTAACATATTTCAATTCAGTACTTGGATAGAGTGCGGTATTGCATTATCAGCTGATATCTGATTCTATTGAACCATTGAGGTTAATAATTGGTATCAAACACCCTTAAAAATACATTTTAAATGTTTAAACAGATCATTGGAATTTTTTTTGCACATTTGATCATAACAATTACATTGTATATGTCCCACATATGCAAATTTCCATTCTTGTTTACAAGTTTTGGGGATCAGAATTTCACATTTAGTTTATGATATAGGATGTATTGGTACCTGTAGTTGATATGTGTGGCCACATTTGGCTGTATTCTCTTGCAATATCCAGAATTATTATTTCCCTCATGAATAAGATTGCTTATAGTAATATATTCTTTTTTTACTACATTGTCGCTTGACTTTCCTGTATACTGGCATGTACTAATGTTTCCACCAATGATCAAACCTCACCGTCCCCGCATTTCCTTAAAGTTTGTGATGCATAGTCTACCTGATTAGTTATTTCACCTGTGCATGACCAGATATGCTTATAGAAACTTCATATACTTTTAGGATGAATTTATTACTTTAATACATGACTATTACTTCACATTTCTGAGTGTCACTCTGTCAAGTTTAATATTTATTTCCTATGCTTGCAGCCTGAATGTTATTTGTAAATCACTATATCTAACACATTTTAACTTCATTTGCATACATCTTACTGTTTTCTAGATATAAGTGAAACATTTTATATCTTTTCAGGTCTAGGCTGGTATCTGGAACAAAGTGTCAGTGGTGGATCAGCTTGGAAGCTCTCCAGTAGTCAGGTGGTGATAGCAAGGTTTCATAAGGACATATGCAGTGTACTGCCATAAGTGATCATGATATCACAACACTAATATAAAGCACCTCAAGGATATGGCTTAGATCTTCATGAGAGAGATTAGCACCATTGTTCAGTAAGGTAAAGCCTGCCTAAAAACTGTATTTTCCTATCTTATAGTCGCTTTTTGTAGTTATCGACACTGAAATGTAATGCAATTTTCCTATAAAACATGGAAGTGGTCCCATCAGATGTTTAAATCTGAGTGCACTATTAGTTATTCAAATAACTGCCTATATACCTGACACAATAAATATGGAACATAGCACTTATTGTTGCTTCTTTAGTGTGTACACCTATATGCACCTTGACAGGCATATTGCGGTTTGTTGCCAAAATCACTATGAGTCATGCTACTTCATTACCCCTGGGAAAATTGTTCCCAGTTACACAGACCCAAACCACCATTTATTTTAAAGACCATTGATTGATCAACTTTTCTGTCTAAACTTTGACAAAATCTGTTTTCAAACTTTTATGAAAATTTAATTATTCAATAAAATTTAGT
This sequence comes from Unio delphinus, assembly GCA_029339505.1. Classification (NCBI taxonomy): domain Eukaryota; kingdom Metazoa; phylum Mollusca; class Bivalvia; order Unionida; family Unionidae; genus Unio; species Unio delphinus. The sequence goes on along the minus strand of JAQISU010000072.1, from coordinate 2,052,864 downwards.
TAATAAATTTAAATGTTTTTTTAAATTTCCATTAAAATTTTAAATGATCCAAATGTATAAACTTTAAACATATTTTCAGACAGGCCTCATCTTGTAGTACAATTAGGTTTTTACAGCATTGAAAAAGTCCTATAAATAAGGAAGATATAGCAAATTTAGTTTTGGTTTCTCAAGAACACATGGATCAAAACGTGCACCCTGTATAACACCAGCACTACACACTTTCCAGCAGGTGTCACATGACTTGTATGCAAGGAAATTCAAAAAGACTTCATGTATAAAGTTCAAATATGTGTGGCATTCAAATATAAAAGTTTTACTAAAATTTGCCCCAAAAAGTTGGGCCTGTCAGGAATCACACCACAATTAATACTTCCAGTTCAGTACCCACGAATGTAGTTCCAGTCTATTTTTAGAACATTTTTTCCTCTCTCATTTTGGTGTTGGTAGAAGAGTTATATTGATGCATATTTGGTATGGATTTAAAGGTAATTGTTTATTCTTGAGAATATGAGCAGAGAGAGTGGTTGTCAGTGTGTAATTTGGCGACAGTGCACATGGAGTAATAAGGCTTTGGTGATGATCCGGAAGTGAAATATGTGTTCTGTTTACATGCTGCTCTGTTTACAGTGCAGCAGCTCAAAAAAATGCCGATCAACCCTTGACAAGAATTTCACTGTGAAGTCATCTTTGGAGGTATTTTAGATTAACATATGATTTGTATTGATTGTCACACTGTGGAAAGGTCAGTACTGAGAAATATATGTAGAGAACATATAGTAAAATTAATTGTGGTCTATGTCCTGTACAGGCAGTATTGATGAAACTTTAATATGCTATAAAATTTTTAATATTAATGATAAACACGTGAAATTTGTAGGTGTTATATATATTAACATTTAAAATAGAAAAATGCCATTAGAATTTAAAAATTAATTTTATTTTTTAAAAGTTTAATAATTTTTTTTAAAAAAAATAAAAAATTAAAATTTGCCCCCTAAAATGCACATAGATAATATTTTTGGAAATTATATCAAATGATATCAGCATGTTTATACTTCTACACCATATACAAGCTACAATGATGGATATTTGTCAAATTTTGTCAGAGAAAATATCTTTGTAAGTCAAAATGAGACATACATTTAAAATGTATGAAAGACAGATTCTATTTTGTATTGATCATTCAAACTATTTATTAGGGGTCCAATCAGATAATTTATGTGTTTATGATGGGGTGACTTCCTGAGTAACACATATATGCTTATATAGCCTTTAGTAATTGTTAACAAATATAGTTACAGGGTGTTTAGTGAGAGGACAGTGATGAAAACTTCATACTAGAACCTACTCAAGTTCTCTACTAAATCAGTTTAAACTTTCTGAGAATGAAATGCAGGCTGAAGGGATAAAATATACTTCCCACATGTATATTTACCCTTGGATCTAAGAAAACAGCAAAATGATGTAAGGTGAACACAAAATGCATTCAATTTTATTGTTCAGTTTGGTTAAGATATTGATTAGTGAAGCGCGGCATTGTGGCCTGTATGATGTTATGTGAATTCTAATGATCTATCTTAATTTATGCATTGTTAATTGCTAATAATATTTGCTAACTGACACTCTAAAGATTGCATAAGATATATTCAAACAGATATTTTGAGTTTAACTGTGTACAACTGATTTTAGCATGGTTACATATCCCACATGAACAAATATCCACATATTTTACAATGTTTGGGATCCAAAGTTCACATTCAGTATATCATATAGGCTGACATTGTACCTACAGTGAATCTGTAAGACACATTTTTGGCTGTGTGCACTAAGTGTATCCCAAAATGTTATTTTCTTCATTAATATGCCCATGTATGGTAACATATTTCAATTCAGTACTTGGATAGAGTGCGGTATTGCATTATCAGCTGATATCTGATTCTATTGAACCATTGAGGTTAATAATTGGTATCAAACACCCTTAAAAATACATTTTAAATGTTCAAACAGATCATTGGAATTTTTTTTGCACATTTGATCATAACAATTACATTGTATATGTCCCACATATGCAAATTTCCATTCTTGTTTACAAGTTTTGGGGATCAGAATTTCACATTTAGTTTATGATATAGGATGTATTGGTACCTGTAGTTGATATGTGTGGCCACATTTGGCTGTATTCTCTTGCAATATCCAGAATTATTATTTCCCTCATGAATAAGATTGCTTATAGTAATATATTCTTTTTTTACTACATTGTCGCTTGACTTTCCTGTATACTGGCATGTACTAATGTTTCCACCAATGATCAAACCTCACCGTCCCCGCATTTCCTTAAAGTTTGTGATGCATAGTCTACCTGATTAGTTATTTCACCTGTGCATGACCAGATATGCTTATAGAAACTTCATATACTTTTAGGATGAATTTATTACTTTAATACATGACTATTACTTCACATTTCTGAGTGTCACTCTGTCAAGTTTAATATTTATTTCCTATGCTTGCAGCCTGAATGTTATTTGTAAATCACTATATCTAACACATTTTAACTTCATTTGCATACATCTTACTGTTTTCTAGATATAAGTGAAACATTTTATATCTTTTCAGGTCTAGGCTGGTATCTGGAACAAAGTGTCAGTGGTGGATCAGCTTGGAAGCTCTCCAGTAGTCAGGTGGTGATAGCAAGGTTTCATAAGGACATATGCAGTGTACTGCCATAAGTGATCATGATATCACAACACTAATATAAAGCACCTCAAGGATATGGCTTAGATCTTCATGAGAGAGATTAGCACCATTGTTCAGTAAGGTAAAGCCTGCCTAAAAACTGTATTTTCCTATCTTATAGTCGCTTTTTGTAGTTATCGACACTGAAATGTAATGCAATTTTCCTATAAAACATGGAAGTGGTCCCATCAGATGTTTAAATCTGAGTGCACTATTAGTTATTCAAATAACTGCCTATATACCTGACACAATAAATATGGAACATAGCACTTATTGTTGCTTCTTTAGTGTGTACACCTATATGCACCTTGACAGGCATATTGCGGTTTGTTGCCAAAATCACTATGAGTCATGCAACTTCATTACCCCTGGGAAAATTGTTCCCAGTTACACAGACCCAAACCACCATTTATTTTAAAGACCATTGATTGATCAACTTTTCTGTCTAAACTTTGACAAAATCTGTTTTCAAACTTTTATGAAAATTTAATTATTCAATAAAATTTAGTTAATAAATTTAAATGTTTTTTTAAATTTCCATTAAAATTTTAAATGATCCAAATGTATAAACTTTAAACATATTTTCAGACAGGCCTCATCTTGTAGTACAATTAGGTTTTTACAGCATTGAAAAAGTCCTATAAATAAGGAAGATATAGCAAATTTAGTTTTGGTTTCTCAAGAACACATGGATCAAAACGTGCACCCTGTATAACACCAGCACTACACACTTTCCAGCAGGTGTCACATGACTTGTATGCAAGGAAATTCAAAAAGACTTCATGTATAAAGTTCAAATATGTGTGGCATTCAAATATAAAAGTTTTACTAAAATTTGCCCCAAAAAGTTGGGCCTGTCAGGAATCACACCACAATTAATACTTCCAGTTCAGTACCCACGAATGTAGTTCCAGTCTATTTTTAGAACATTTTTTCCTCTCTCATTTTGGTGTTGGTAGAAGAGTTATATTGATGCATATTTGGTATGGATTTAAAGGTAATTGTTTATTCTTGAGAATATGAGCAGAGAGAGTGGTTGTCAGTGTGTAATTTGGCGACAGTGCACATGGAGTAATAAGGCTTTGGTGATGATCCGGAAGTGAAATATGTGTTCTGTTTACATGCTGCTCTGTTTACAGTGCAGCAGCTCAAAAAAATGCCGATCAACCCTTGACAAGAATTTCACTGTGAAGTCATCTTTGGAGGTATTTTAGATTAACATATGATTTGTATTGATTGTCACACTGTGGAAAGGTCAGTACTGAGAAATATATGTAGAGAACATATAGTAAAATTAATTGTGGTCTATGTCCTGTACAGGCAGTATTGATGAAACTTTAATATGCTATAAAATTTTTAATATTAATGATAAACACGTGAAATTTGTAGGTGTTATATATATTAACATTTAAAATAGAAAAATGCCATTAGAATTTAAAAATTAATTTTATTTTTTAAAAGTTTAATAATTTTTTTTAAAAAAAATAAAAAATTAAAATTTGCCCCCTAAAATGCACATAGATAATATTTTTGGAAATTATATCAAATGATATCAGCATGTTTATACTTCTACACCATATACAAGCTACAATGATGGATATTTGTCAAATTTTGTCAGAGAAAATATCTTTGTAAGTCAAAATGAGACATACATTTAAAATGTATGAAAGACAGATTCTATTTTGTATTGATCATTCAAACTATTTATTAGGGGTCCAATCAGATAATTTATGTGTTTATGATGGGGTGACTTCCTGAGTAACACATATATGCTTATATAGCCTTTAGTAATTGTTAACAAATATAGTTACAGGGTGTTTAGTGAGAGGACAGTGATGAAAACTTCATACTAGAACCTACTCAAGTTCTCTACTAAATCAGTTTAAACTTTCTGAGAATGAAATGCAGGCTGAAGGGATAAAATATACTTCCCACATGTATATTTACCCTTGGATCTAAGAAAACAGCAAAATGATGTAAGGTGAACACAAAATGCATTCAATTTTATTGTTCAGTTTGGTTAAGATATTGATTAGTGAAGCGCGGCATTGTGGCCTGTATGATGTTATGTGAATTCTAATGATCTATCTTAATTTATGCATTGTTAATTGCTAATAATATTTGCTAACTGACACTCTAAAGATTGCATAAGATATATTCAAACAGATATTTTGAGTTTAACTGTGTACAACTGATTTTAGCATGGTTACATATCCCACATGAACAAATATCCACATATTTTACAATGTTTGGGATCCAAAGTTCACATTCAGTATATCATATAGGCTGACATTGTACCTACAGTGAATCTGTAAGACACATTTTTGGCTGTGTGCACTAAGTGTATCCCAAAATGTTATTTTCTTCATTAATATGCCCATGTATGGTAACATATTTCAATTCAGTACTTGGATAGAGTGCGGTATTGCATTATCAGCTGATATCTGATTCTATTGAACCATTGAGGTTAATAATTGGTATCAAACACCCTTAAAAATACATTTTAAATGTTCAAACAGATCATTGGAATTTTTTTTGCACATTTGATCATAACAATTACATTGTATATGTCCCACATATGCAAATTTCCATTCTTGTTTACAAGTTTTGGGGATCAGAATTTCACATTTAGTTTATGATATAGGATGTATTGGTACCTGTAGTTGATATGTGTGGCCACATTTGGCTGTATTCTCTTGCAATATCCAGAATTATTATTTCCCTCATGAATAAGATTGCTTATAGTAATATATTCTTTTTTTACTACATTGTCGCTTGACTTTCCTGTATACTGGCATGTACTAATGTTTCCACCAATGATCAAACCTCACCGTCCCCGCATTTCCTTAAAGTTTGTGATGCATAGTCTACCTGATTAGTTATTTCACCTGTGCATGACCAGATATGCTTATAGAAACTTCATATACTTTTAGGATGAATTTATTACTTTAATACATGACTATTACTTCACATTTCTGAGTGTCACTCTGTCAAGTTTAATATTTATTTCCTATGCTTGCAGCCTGAATGTTATTTGTAAATCACTATATCTAACACATTTTAACTTCATTTGCATACATCTTACTGTTTTCTAGATATAAGTGAAACATTTTATATCTTTTCAGGTCTAGGCTGGTATCTGGAACAAAGTGTCAGTGGTGGATCAGCTTGGAAGCTCTCCAGTAGTCAGGTGGTGATAGCAAGGTTTCATAAGGACATATGCAGTGTACTGCCATAAGTGATCATGATATCACAACACTAATATAAAGCACCTCAAGGATATGGCTTAGATCTTCATGAGAGAGATTAGCACCATTGTTCAGTAAGGTAAAGCCTGCCTAAAAACTGTATTTTCCTATCTTATAGTCGCTTTTTGTAGTTATCGACACTGAAATGTAATGCAATTTTCCTATAAAACATGGAAGTGGTCCCATCAGATGTTTAAATCTAAGTGCACTATTAGTTATTCAAATAACTGCCTATATACCTGACACAATAAATATGGAACATAGCACTTATTGTTGCTTCTTTAGTGTGTACACCTATATGCACCTTGACAGGCATATTGCGGTTTGTTGCCAAAATCACTATGAGTCATGCTACTTCATTACCCCTGGGAAAATTGTTCCCAGTTACACAGACCCAAACCACCATTTATTTTAAAGACCATTGATTGATCAACTTTTCTGTCTAAACTTTGACAAAATCTGTTTTCAAACTTTTATGAAAATTTAATTATTCAATAAAATTTAGTTAATAAATTTAAATGTTTTTTTAAATTTCCATTAAAATTTTAAATGATCCAAATGTATAAACTTTAAACATATTTTCAGACAGGCCTCATCTTGTAGTACAATTAGGTTTTTACAGCATTGAAAAAGTCCTATAAATAAGGAAGATATAGCAAATTTAGTTTTGGTTTCTCAAGAACACATGGATCAAAACGTGCACCCTGTATAACACCAGCACTACACACTTTCCAGCAGGTGTCACATGACTTGTATGCAAGGAAATTCAAAAAGACTTCATGTATAAAGTTCAAATATGTGTGGCATTCAAATATAAAAGTTTTACTAAAATTTGCCCAAAAAAGTTGGGCCTGTCAGGAATCACACCACAATTAATACTTCCAGTTCAGTACCCACGAATGTAGTTCCAGTCTATTTTTAGAACATTTTTTCCTCTCTCATTTTGGTGTTGGTAGAAGAGTTATATTGATGCATATTTGGTATGGATTTAAAGGTAATTGTTTATTCTTGAGAATATGAGCAGAGAGAGTGGTTGTCAGTGTGTAATTTGGCGACAGTGCACATGGAGTAATAAGGCTTTGGTGATGATCCGGAAGTGAAATATGTGTTCTGTTTACATGCTGCTCTGTTTACAGTGCAGCAGCTCAAAAAAATGCCGATCAACCCTTGACAAGAATTTCACTGTGAAGTCATCTTTGGAGGTATTTTAGATTAACATATGATTTGTATTGATTGTCACACTGTGGAAAGGTCAGTACTGAGAAATATATGTAGAGAACATATAGTAAAATTAATTGTGGTCTATGTCCTGTACAGGCAGTATTGATGAAACTTTAATATGCTATAAAATTTTTAATATTAATGATAAACACGTGAAATTTGTAGGTGTTATATATATTAACATTTAAAATAGAAAAATGCCATTAGAATTTAAAAATTAATTTTATTTTTTAAAAGTTTAATAATTTTTTTTAAAAAAAATAAAAAATTAAAATTTGCCCCCTAAAATGCACATAGATAATATTTTTGGAAATTATATCAAATGATATCAGCATGTTTATACTTCTACACCATATACAAGCTACAATGATGGATATTTGTCAAATTTTGTCAGAGAAAATATCTTTGTAAGTCAAAATGAGACATACATTTAAAATGTATGAAAGACAGATTCTATTTTGTATTGATCATTCAAACTATTTATTAGGGGTCCAATCAGATAATTTATGTGTTTATGATGGGGTGACTTCCTGAGTAACACATATATGCTTATATAGCCTTTAGTAATTGTTAACAAATATAGTTACAGGGTGTTTAGTGAGAGGACAGTGATGAAAACTTCATACTAGAACCTACTCAAGTTCTCTACTAAATCAGTTTAAACTTTCTGAGAATGAAATGCAGGCTGAAGGGTTAAAATATACTTCCCACATGTATATTTACCCTTGGATCTAAGAAAACAGCAAAATGATGTAAGGTGAACACAAAATGCATTCAATTTTATTGTTCAGTTTGGTTAAGATATTGATTAGTGAAGCGCGGCATTGTGGCCTGTATGATGTTATGTGAATTCTAATGATCTATCTTAATTTATGCATTGTTAATTGCTAATAATATTTGCTAACTGACACTCTAAAGATTGCATAAGATATATTCAAACAGATATTTTGAGTTTAACTGTGTACAACTGATTTTAGCATGGTTACATATCCCACATGAACAAATATCCACATATTTTACAATGTTTGGGATCCAAAGTTCACATTCAGTATATCATATAGGCTGACATTGTACCTACAGTGAATCTGTAAGACACATTTTTGGCTGTGTGCACTAAGTGTATCCCAAAATGTTATTTTCTTCATTAATATGCCCATGTATGGTAACATATTTCAATTCAGTACTTGGATAGAGTGCGGTATTGCATTATCAGCTGATATCTGATTCTATTGAACCATTGAGGTTAATAATTGGTATCAAACACCCTTAAAAATACATTTTAAATGTTCAAACAGATCATTGGAATTTTTTTTGCACATTTGATCATAACAATTACATTGTATATGTCCCACATATGCAAATTTCCATTCTTGTTTACAAGTTTTGGGGATCAGAATTTCACATTTAGTTTATGATATAGGATGTATTGGTACCTGTAGTTGATATGTGTGGCCACATTTGGCTGTATTCTCTTGCAATATCCAGAATTATTATTTCCCTCATGAATAAGATTGCTTATAGTAATATATTCTTTTTTTTACTACATTGTCGCTTGACTTTCCTGTATACTGGCATGTACTAATGTTTCCACCAATGATCAAACCTCACCGTCCCCGCATTTCCTTAAAGTTTGTGATGCATAGTCTACCTGATTAGTTATTTCACCTGTGCATGACCAGATATGCTTATAGAAACTTCATATACTTTTAGGATGAATTTATTACTTTAATACATGACTATTACTTCACATTTCTGAGTGTCACTCTGTCAAGTTTAATATTTATTTCCTATGCTTGCAGCCTGAATGTTATTTGTAAATCACTATATCTAACACATTTTAACTTCATTTGCATACATCTTACTGTTTTCTAGATATAAGTGAAACATTTTATATCTTTTCAGGTCTAGGCTGGTATCTGGAACAAAGTGTCAGTGGTGGATCAGCTTGGAAGCTCTCCAGTAGTCAGGTGGTGATAGCAAGGTTTCATAAGGACATATGCAGTGTACTGCCATAAGTGATCATGATATCACAACACTAATATAAAGCACCTCAAGGATATGGCTTAGATCTTCATGAGAGAGATTAGCACCATTGTTCAGTAAGGTAAAGCCTGCCTAAAAACTGTATTTTCCTATCTTATAGTCGCTTTTTGTAGTTATCGACACTGAAATGTAATGCAATTTTCCTATAAAACATGGAAGTGGTCCCATCAGATGTTTAAATCTGAGTGCACTATTAGTTATTCAAATAACTGCCTATATACCTGACACAATAAATATGGAACATAGCACTTATTGTTGCTTCTTTAGTGTGTACACCTATATGCACCTTGACAGGCATATTGCGGTTTGTTGCCAAAATCACTATGAGTCATGCTACTTCATTACCCCTGGGAAAATTGTTCCCAGTTACACAGACCCAAACCACCATTTATTTTAAAGACCATTGATTGATCAACTTTTCTGTCTAAACTTTGACAAAATCTGTTTTCAAACTTTTATGAAAATTTAATTATTCAATAAAATTTAGTTAATAAATTTAAATGTTTTTTTAAATTTCCATTAAAATTTTAAATGATCCAAATGTATAAACTTTAAACATATTTTCAGACAGGCCTCATCTTGTAGTACAATTAGGTTTTTACAGCATTGAAAAAGTCCTATAAATAAGGAAGATATAGCAAATTTAGTTTTGGTTTCTCAAGAACACATGGATCAAAACGTGCACCCTGTATAACACCAGCACTACACACTTTCCAGCAGGTGTCACATGACTTGTATGCAAGGAAATTCAAAAAGACTTCATGTATAAAGTTCAAATATGTGTGGCATTCAAATATAAAAGTTTTACTAAAATTTGCCCCAAAAAGTTGGGCCTGTACAGGCAGTATTGATGAAACTTTAATATGCTATAAAATTTTTAATATTAATGATAAACACGTGAAATTTGTAGGTGTTATATATATTAACATTTAAAATAGAAAAATGCCATTAGAATTTAAAAATTAATTTTATTTTTTAAAAGTTTAATAATTTTTTTTAAAAAAAATAAAAAATTAAAATTTGCCCCCTAAAATGCACATAGATAATATTTTTGGAAATTATATCAAATGATATCAGCATGTTTATACTTCTACACCATATACAAGCTACAATGATGGATATTTGTCAAATTTTGTCAGAGAAAATATCTTTGTAAGTCAAAATGAGACATACATTTAAAATGTATGAAAGACAGATTCTATTTTGTATTGATCATTCAAACTATTTATTAGGGGTCCAATCAGATAATTTATGTGTTTATGATGGGGTGACTTCCTGAGTAACACATATATGCTTATATAGCCTTTAGTAATTGTTAACAAATATAGTTACAGGGTGTTTAGTGAGAGGACAGTGATGAAAACTTCATACTAGAACCTACTCAAGTTCTCTACTAAATCAGTTTAAACTTTCTGAGAATGAAATGCAGGCTGAAGGGATAAAATATACTTCCCACATGTATATTTACCCTTGGATCTAAGAAAACAGCAAAATGATGTAAGGTGAACACAAAATGCATTCAATTTTATTGTTCAGTTTGGTTAAGATATTGATTAGTGAAGCGCGGCATTGTGGCCTGTATGATGTTATGTGAATTCTAATGATCTATCTTAATTTATGCATTGTTAATTGCTAATAATATTTGCTAACTGACACTCTAAAGATTGCATAAGATATATTCAAACAGATATTTTGAGTTTAACTGTGTACAACTGATTTTAGCATGGTTACATATCCCACATGAACAAATATCCACATATTTTACAATGTTTGGGATCCAAAGTTCACATTCAGTATATCATATAGGCTGACATTGTACCTACAGTGAATCTGTAAGACACATTTTTGGCTGTGTGCACTAAGTGTATCCCAAAATGTTATTTTCTTCATTAATATGCCCATGTATGGTAACATATTTCAATTCAGTACTTGGATAGAGTGCGGTATTGCATTATCAGCTGATATCTGATTCTATTGAACCATTGAGGTTAATAATTGGTATCAAACACCCTTAAAAATACATTTTAAATGTTCAAACAGATCATTGGAATTTTTTTTGCACATTTGATCATAACAATTACATTGTATATGTCCCACATATGCAAATTTCCATTCTTGTTTACAAGTTTTGGGGATCAGAATTTCACATTTAGTTTATGATATAGGATGTATTGGTACCTGTAGTTGATATGTGTGGCCACATTTGGCTGTATTCTCTTGCAATATCCAGAATTATTATTTCCCTCATGAATAAGATTGCTTATAGTAATATATTCTTTTTTTACTACATTGTCGCTTGACTTTCCTGTATACTGGCATGTACTAATGTTTCCACCAATGATCAAACCTCACCGTCCCCGCATTTCCTTAAAGTTTGTGATGCATAGTCTACCTGATTAGTTATTTCACCTGTGCATGACCAGATATGCTTATAGAAACTTCATATACTTTTAGGATGAATTTATTACTTTAATACATGACTATTACTTCACATTTCTGAGTGTCACTCTGTCAAGTTTAATATTTATTTCCTATGCTTGCAGCCTGAATGTTATTTGTAAATCACTATATCTAACACATTTTAACTTCATTTGCATACATCTTACTGTTTTCTAGATATAAGTGAAACATTTTATATCTTTTCAGGTCTAGGCTGGTATCTGGAACAAAGTGTCAGTGGTGGATCAGCTTGGAAGCTCTCCAGTAGTCAGGTGGTGATAGCAAGGTTTCATAAGGACATATGCAGTGTACTGCCATAAGTGATCATGATATCACAACACTAATATAAAGCACCTCAAGGATATGGCTTAGATCTTCATGAGAGAGATTAGCACCATTGTTCAGTAAGGTAAAGCCTGCCTAAAAACTGTATTTTCCTATCTTATAGTCGCTTTTTGTAGTTATCGACACTGAAATGTAATGCAATTTTCCTATAAAACATCGAAGTGGTCCCATCAGATGTTTAAATCTGAGTGCACTATTAGTTATTCAAATAACTGCCTATATACCTGACACAATAAATATGGAACATAGCACTTATTGTTGCTTCTTTAGTGTGTACACCTATATGCACCTTGACAGGCATATTGCGGTTTGTTGCCAAAATCACTATGAGTCATGCTACTTCATTACCCCTGGGAAAATTGTTCCCAGTTACACAGACCCAAACCACCATTTATTTTAAAGACCATTGATTGATCAACTTTTCTGTCTAAACTTTGACAAAATCTGTTTTCAAACTTTTATGAAAATTTAATTATTCAATAAAATTTAGTTAATAAATTTAAATGTTTTTTTAAATTTCCATTAAAATTTTAAACGATCCAAGTGTATAAACTTTAAACATATTTTCAGACAGGCCTCATCTTGTAGTACAATTAGGTTTTTACAGCATTGAAAAAGTCCTATAAATAAGGAAGATATAGCAAATTTAGTTTTGGTTTCTCAAGAACACATGGATCAAAACGTGCACCCTGTATAACACCAGCACTACACACTTTCCAGCAGGTGTCACATGACTTGTATGCAAGGAAATTCAAAAAGACTTCATGTATAAAGTTCAAATATGTGTGGCATTCAAATATAAAAGTTTTACTAAAATTTGCCCCAAAAAGTTGGGCCTGTCAGGAATCACACCACAATTAATACTTCCAGTTCAGTACCCACGAATGTAGTTCCAGTCTATTTTTAGAACATTTTTTCCTCTCTCATTTTGGTGTTGGTAGAAGAGTTATATTGATGCATATTTGGTATGGATTTAAAGGTAATTGTTTATTCTTGAGAATATGAGCAGAGAGAGTGGTTGTCAGTGTGTAATTTGGCGACAGTGCACATGGAGTAATAAGGCTTTGGTGATGATCCGGAAGTGAAATATGTGTTCTGTTTACATGCTGCTCTGTTTACAGTGCAGCAGCTCAAAAAAATGCCGATCAACCCTTGACAAGAATTTCACTGTGAAGTCATCTTTGGAGGTATTTTAGATTAACATATGATTTGTATTGATTGTCACACTGTGGAAAGGTCAGTACTGAGAAATATATGTAGAGAACATATAGTAAAATTAATTGTGGTCTATGTCCTGTACAGGCAGTATTGATGAAACTTTAATATGCTATAAAATTTTTAATATTAATGATAAACACGTGAAATTTGTAGGTGTTATATATATTAACATTTAAAATAGAAAAATGCCATTAGAATTTAAAAATTAATTTTATTTTTTAAAAGTTTAATAATTTTTTTTAAAAAAAATAAAAAATTAAAATTTGCCCCCTAAAATGCACATAGATAATATTTTTGGAAATTATATCAAATGATATCAGCATGTTTATACTTCTACACCATATACAAGCTACAATGATGGATATTTGTCAAATTTTGTCAGAGAAAATATCTTTGTAAGTCAAAATGAGACATACATTTAAAATGTATGAAAGACAGATTCTATTTTGTATTGATCATTCAAACTATTTATTAGGGGTCCAATCAGATAATTTATGTGTTTATGATGGGGTGACTTCCTGAGTAACACATATATGCTTATATAGCCTTTAGTAATTGTTAACAAATATAGTTACAGGGTGTTTAGTGAGAGGACAGTGATGAAAACTTCATACTAGAACCTACTCAAGTTCTCTACTAAATCAGTTTAAACTTTCTGAGAATGAAATGCAGGCTGAAGGGATAAAATATACTTCCCACATGTATATTTACCCTTGGATCTAAGAAAACAGCAAAATGATGTAAGGTGAACACAAAATGCATTCAATTTTATTGTTCAGTTTGGTTAAGATATTGATTAGTGAAGCGCGGCATTGTGGCCTGTATGATGTTATGTGAATTCTAATGATCTATCTTAATTTATGCATTGTTAATTGCTAATAATATTTGCTAACTGACACTCTAAAGATTGCATAAGATATATTCAAACAGATATTTTGAGTTTAACTGTGTACAACTGATTTTAGCATGGTTACATATCCCACATGAACAAATATCCACATATTTTACAATGTTTGGGATCCAAAGTTCACATTCAGTATATCATATAGGCTGACATTGTACCTACAGTGAATCTGTAAGACACATTTTTGGCTGTGTGCACTAAGTGTATCCCAAAATGTTATTTTCTTCATTAATATGCCCATGTATGGTAACATATTTCAATTCAGTACTTGGATAGAGTGCGGTATTGCATTATCAGCTGATATCTGATTCTATTGAACCATTGAGGTTAATAATTGGTATCAAACACCCTTAAAAATACATTTTAAATGTTCAAACAGATCATTGGAATTTTTTTTGCACATTTGATCATAACAATTACATTGTATATGTCCCACATATGCAAATTTCCATTCTTGTTTACAAGTTTTGGGGATCAGAATTTCACATTTAGTTTATGATATAGGATGTATTGGTACCTGTAGTTGATATGTGTGGCCACATTTGGCTGTATTCTCTTGCAATATCCAGAATTATTATTTCCCTCATGAATAAGATTGTTTATAGTAATATATTCTTTTTTTACTACATTGTCGCTTGACTTTCCTGTATACTGGCATGTACTAATGTTTCCACCAATGATCAAACCTCACCGTCCCCGCATTTCCTTAAAGTTTGTGATGCATAGTCTACCTGATTAGTTATTTCACCTGTGCATGACCAGATATGCTTATAGAAACTTCATATACTTTTAGGATGAATTTATTACTTTAATACATGACTATTACTTCACATTTCTGAGTGTCACTCTGTCAAGTTTAATATTTATTTCCTATGCTTGCAGCCTGAATGTTATTTGTAAATCACTATATCTAACACATTTTAACTTCATTTGCATACATCTTACTGTTTTCTAGATATAAGTGAAACATTTTATATCTTTTCAGGTCTAGGCTGGTATCTGGAACAAAGTGTCAGTGGTGGATCAGCTTGGAAGCTCTCCAGTAGTCAGGTGGTGATAGCAAGGTTTCATAAGGACATATGCAGTGTACTGCCATAAGTGATCATGATATCACAACACTAATATAAAGCACCTCAAGGATATGGCTTAGATCTTCATGAGAGAGATTAGCACCATTGTTCAGTAAGGTAAAGCCTGCCTAAAAACTGTATTTTCCTATCTTATAGTCGCTTTTTGTAGTTATCGACACTGAAATGTAATGCAATTTTCCTATAAAACATGGAAGTGGTCCCATCAGATGTTTAAATCTGAGTGCACTATTAGTTATTCAAATAACTGCCTATATACCTGACACAATAAATATGGAACATAGCACTTATTGTTGCTTCTTTAGTGTGTACACCTATATGCACCTTGACAGGCATATTGCGGTTTGTTGCCAAAATCACTATGAGTCATGCTACTTCATTACCCCTGGGAAAATTGTTCCCAGTTACACAGACCCAAACCACCATTTATTTTAAAGACCATTGATTGATCAACTTTTCTGTCTAAACTTTGACAAAATCTGTTTTCAAACTTTTATGAAAATTTAATTATTCAATAAAATTTAGTTAATAAATTTAAATGTTTTTTTAAATTTCCATTAAAATTTTAAATGATCCAAATGTATAAACTTTAAACATATTTTCAGACAGGCCTCATCTTGTAGTACAATTAGGTTTTTACAGCATTGAAAAAGTCCTATAAATAAGGAAGATATAGCAAATTTAGTTTTGGTTTCTCAAGAACACATGGATCAAAACGTGCACCCTGTATAACACCAGCACTACACACTTTCCAGCAGGTGTCACATGACTTGTATGCAAGGAAATTCAAAAAGACTTCATGTATAAAGTTCAAATATGTGTGGCATTCAAATATAAAAGTTTTACTAAAATTTGCCCCAAAAAGTTGGGCCTGTACAGGCAGTATTGATGAAACTTTAATATGCTATAAAATTTTTAATATTAATGATAAACACGTGAAATTTGTAGGTGTTATATATATTAACATTTAAAATAGAAAAATGCCATTAGAATTTAAAAATTAATTTTATTTTTTAAAAGTTTAATAATTTTTTTTAAAAAAAATAAAAAATTAAAATTTGCCCCCTAAAATGCACATAGATAATATTTTTGGAAATTATATCAAATGATATCAGCATGTTTATACTTCTACACCATATACAAGCTACAATGATGGATATTTGTCAAATTTTGTCAGAGAAAATATCTTTGTAAGTCAAAATGAGACATACATTTAAAATGTATGAAAGACAGATTCTATTTTGTATTGATCATTCAAACTATTTATTAGGGGTCCAATCAGATAATTTATGTGTTTATGATGGGGTGACTTCCTGAGTAACACATATATGCTTATATAGCCTTTAGTAATTGTTAACAAATATAGTTACAGGGTGTTTAGTGAGAGGACAGTGATGAAAACTTCATACTAGAACCTACTCAAGTTCTCTACTAAATCAGTTTAAACTTTCTGAGAATGAAATGCAGGCTGAAGGGATAAAATATACTTCCCACATGTATATTTACCCTTGGATCTAAGAAAACAGCAAAATGATGTAAGGTGAACACAAAATGCATTCAATTTTATTGTTCAGTTTGGTTAAGATATTGATTAGTGAAGCGCGGCATTGTGGCCTGTATGATGTTATGTGAATTCTAATGATCTATCTTAATTTATGCATTGTTAATTGCTAATAATATTTGCTAACTGACACTCTAAAGATTGCATAAGATATATTCAAACAGATATTTTGAGTTTAACTGTGTACAACTGATTTTAGCATGGTTACATATCCCACATGAACAAATATCCACATATTTTACAATGTTTGGGATCCAAAGTTCACATTCAGTATATCATATAGGCTGACATTGTACCTACAGTGAATCTGTAAGACACATTTTTGGCTGTGTGCACTAAGTGTATCCCAAAATGTTATTTTCTTCATTAATATGCCCATGTATGGTAACATATTTCAATTCAGTACTTGGATAGAGTGCGGTATTGCATTATCAGCTGATATCTGATTCTATTGAACCATTGAGGTTAATAATTGGTATCAAACACCCTTAAAAATACATTTTAAATGTTCAAACAGATCATTGGAATTTTTTTTGCACATTTGATCATAACAATTACATTGTATATGTCCCACATATGCAAATTTCCATTCTTGTTTACAAGTTTTGGGGATCAGAATTTCACATTTAGTTTATGATATAGGATGTATTGGTACCTGTAGTTGATATGTGTGGCCACATTTGGCTGTATTCTCTTGCAATATCCAGAATTATTATTTCCCTCATGAATAAGATTGCTTATAGTAATATATTCTTTTTTTACTACATTGTCGCTTGACTTTCCTGTATACTGGCATGTACTAATGTTTCCACCAATGATCAAACCTCACCGTCCCCGCATTTCCTTAAAGTTTGTGATGCATAGTCTACCTGATTAGTTATTTCACCTGTGCATGACCAGATATGCTTATAGAAACTTCATATACTTTTAGGATGAATTTATTACTTTAATACATGACTATTACTTCACATTTCTGAGTGTCACTCTGTCAAGTTTAATATTTATTTCCTATGCTTGCAGCCTGAATGTTATTTGTAAATCACTATATCTAACACATTTTAACTTCATTTGCATACATCTTACTGTTTTCTAGATATAAGTGAAACATTTTATATCTTTTCAGGTCTAGGCTGGTATCTGGAACAAAGTGTCAGTGGTGGATCAGCTTGGAAGCTCTCCAGTAGTCAGGTGGTGATAGCAAGGTTTCATAAGGACATATGCAGTGTACTGCCATAAGTGATCATGATATCACAACACTAATATAAAGCACCTCAAGGATATGGCTTAGATCTTCATGAGAGAGATTAGCACCATTGTTCAGTAAGGTAAAGCCTGCCTAAAAACTGTATTTTCCTATCTTATAGTCGCTTTTTGTAGTTATCGACACTGAAATGTAATGCAATTTTCCTATAAAACATCGAAGTGGTCCCATCAGATGTTTAAATCTGAGTGCACTATTAGTTATTCAAATAACTGCCTATATACCTGACACAATAAATATGGAACATAGCACTTATTGTTGCTTCTTTAGTGTGTACACCTATATGCACCTTGACAGGCATATTGCGGTTTGTTGCCAAAATCACTATGAGTCATGCTACTTCATTACCCCTGGGAAAATTGTTCCCAGTTACACAGACCCAAACCACCATTTATTTTAAAGACCATTGATTGATCAACTTTTCTGTCTAAACTTTGACAAAATCTGTTTTCAAACTTTTATGAAAATTTAATTATTCAATAAAATTTAGTTAATAAATTTAAATGTTTTTTTAAATTTCCATTAAAATTTTAAACGATCCAAGTGTATAAACTTTAAACATATTTTCAGACAGGCCTCATCTTGTAGTACAATTAGGTTTTTACAGCATTGAAAAAGTCCTATAAATAAGGAAGATATAGCAAATTTAGTTTTGGTTTCTCAAGAACACATGGATCAAAACGTGCACCCTGTATAACACCAGCACTACACACTTTCCAGCAGGTGTCACATGACTTGTATGCAAGGAAATTCAAAAAGACTTCATGTATAAAGTTCAAATATGTGTGGCATTCAAATATAAAAGTTTTACTAAAATTTGCCCCAAAAAGTTGGGCCTGTCAGGAATCACACCACAATTAATACTTCCAGTTCAGTACCCACGAATGTAGTTCCAGTCTATTTTTAGAACATTTTTTCCTCTCTCATTTTGGTGTTGGTAGAAGAGTTATATTGATGCATATTTGGTATGGATTTAAAGGTAATTGTTTATTCTTGAGAATATGAGCAGAGAGAGTGGTTGTCAGTGTGTAATTTGGCGACAGTGCACATGGAGTAATAAGGCTTTGGTGATGATCCGGAAGTGAAATATGTGTTCTGTTTACATGCTGCTCTGTTTACAGTGCAGCAGCTCAAAAAAATGCCGATCAACCCTTGACAAGAATTTCACTGTGAAGTCATCTTTGGAGGTATTTTAGATTAACATATGATTTGTATTGATTGTCACACTGTGGAAAGGTCAGTACTGAGAAATATATGTAGAGAACATATAGTAAAATTAATTGTGGTCTATGTCCTGTACAGGCAGTATTGATGAAACTTTAATATGCTATAAAATTTTTAATATTAATGATAAACACGTGAAATTTGTAGGTGTTATATATATTAACATTTAAAATAGAAAAATGCCATTAGAATTTAAAAATTAATTTTATTTTTTAAAAGTTTAATAATTTTTTTTAAAAAAAATAAAAAATTAAAATTTGCCCCCTAAAATGCACATAGATAATATTTTTGGAAATTATATCAAATGATATCAGCATGTTTATACTTCTACACCATATACAAGCTACAATGATGGATATTTGTCAAATTTTGTCAGAGAAAATATCTTTGTAAGTCAAAATGAGACATACATTTAAAATGTATGAAAGACAGATTCTATTTTGTATTGATCATTCAAACTATTTATTAGGGGTCCAATCAGATAATTTATGTGTTCATGATGGGGTGACTTCCTGAGTAACACATATATGCTTATATAGCCTTTAGTAATTGTTAACAAATATAGTTACAGGGTGTTTAGTGAGAGGACAGTGATGAAAACTTCATACTAGAACCTACTCAAGTTCTCTACTAAATCAGTTTAAACTTTCTGAGAATGAAATGCAGGCTGAAGGGATAAAATATACTTCCCACATGTATATTTACCCTTGGATCTAAGAAAACAGCAAAATGATGTAAGGTGAACACAAAATGCATTCAATTTTATTGTTCAGTTTGGTTAAGATATTGATTAGTGAAGCGCGGCATTGTGGCCTGTATGATGTTATGTGAATTCTAATGATCTATCTTAATTTATGCATTGTTAATTGCTAATAATATTTGCTAACTGACACTCTAAAGATTGCATAAGATATATTCAAACAGATATTTTGAGTTTAACTGTGTACAACTGATTTTAGCATGGTTACATATCCCACATGAACAAATATCCACATATTTTACAATGTTTGGGATCCAAAGTTCACATTCAGTATATCATATAGGCTGACATTGTACCTACAGTGAATCTGTAAGACACATTTTTGGCTGTGTGCACTAAGTGTATCCCAAAATGTTATTTTCTTCATTAATATGCCCATGTATGGTAACATATTTCAATTCAGTACTTGGATAGAGTGCGGTATTGCATTATCAGCTGATATCTGATTCTATTGAACCATTGAGGTTAATAATTGGTATCAAACACCCTTAAAAATACATTTTAAATGTTCAAACAGATCATTGGAATTTTTTTGGCACATTTGATCATAACAATTACATTGTATATGTCCCACATATGCAAATTTCCATTCTTGTTTACAAGTTTTGGGGATCAGAATTTCACATTTAGTTTATGATATAGGATGTATTGGTACCTGTAGTTGATATGTGTGGCCACATTTGGCTGTATTCTCTTGCAATATCCAGAATTATTATTTCCCTCATGAATAAGATTGCTTATAGTAATATATTCTTTTTTTACTACATTGTCGCTTGACTTTCCTGTATACTGGCATGTACTAATGTTTCCACCAATGATCAAACCTCACCGTCCCCGCATTTCCTTAAAGTTTGTGATGCATAGTCTACCTGATTAGTTATTTCACCTGTGCATGACCAGATATGCTTATAGAAACTTCATATACTTTTAGGATGAATTTATTACTTTAATACATGACTATTACTTCACATTTCTGAGTGTCACTCTGTCAAGTTTAATATTTATTTCCTATGCTTGCAGCCTGAATGTTATTTGTAAATCACTATATCTAACACATTTTAACTTCATTTGCATACATCTTACTGTTTTCTAGATATAAGTGAAACATTTTATATCTTTTCAGGTCTAGGCTGGTATCTGGAACAAAGTGTCAGTGGTGGATCAGCTTGGAAGCTCTCCAGTAGTCAGGTGGTGATAGCAAGGTTTCATAAGGACATATGCAGTGTACTGCCATAAGTGATCATGATATCACAACACTAATATAAAGCACCTCAAGGATATGGCTTAGATCTTCATGAGAGAGATTAGCACCATTGTTCAGTAAGGTAAAGCCTGCCTAAAAACTGTATTTTCCTATCTTATAGTCGCTTTTTGTAGTTATCGACACTGAAATGTAATGCAATTTTCCTATAAAACATGGAAGTGGTCCCATCAGATGTTTAAATCTGAGTGCACTATTAGTTATTCAAATAACTGCCTATATACCTGACACAATAAATATGGAACATAGCACTTATTGTTGCTTCTTTAGTGTGTACACCTATATGCACCTTGACAGGCATATTGCGGTTTGTTGCCAAAATCACTATGAGTCATGCTACTTCATTACCCCTGGGAAAATTGTTCCCAGTTACACAGACCCAAACCACCATTTATTTTAAAGACCATTGATTGATCAACTTTTCTGTCTAAACTTTGACAAAATCTGTTTTCAAACTTTTATGAAAATTTAATTATTCAATAAAATTTAGTTAATAAATTTAAATGTTTTTTTAAATTTCCATTAAAATTTTAAATGATCCAAATGTATAAACTTTAAACATATTTTCAGACAGGCCTCATCTTGTAGTACAATTAGGTTTTTACAGCATTGAAAAAGTCCTATAAATAAGGAAGATATAGCAAATTTAGTTTTGGTTTCTCAAGAACACATGGATCAAAACGTGCACCCTGTATAACACCAGCACTACACACTTTCCAGCAGGTGTCACATGACTTGTATGCAAGGAAATTCAAAAAGACTTCATGTATAAAGTTCAAATATGTGTGGCATTCAAATATAAAAGTTTTACTAAAATTTGCCCCAAAAAGTTGGGCCTGTCAGGAATCACACCACAATTAATACTTCCAGTTCAGTACCCACGAATGTAGTTCCAGTCTATTTTTAGAACATTTTTTCCTCTCTCATTTTGGTGTTGGTAGAAGAGTTATATTGATGCATATTTGGTATGGATTTAAAGGTAATTGTTTATTCTTGAGAATATGAGCAGAGAGAGTGGTTGTCAGTGTGTAATTTGGCGACAGTGCACATGGAGTAATAAGGCTTTGGTGATGATCCGGAAGTGAAATATGTGTTCTGTTTACATGCTGCTCTGTTTACAGTGCAGCAGCTCAAAAAAATGCCGATCAACCCTTGACAAGAATTTCACTGTGAAGTCATCTTTGGAGGTATTTTAGATTAACATATGATTTGTATTGATTGTCACACTGTGGAAAGGTCAGTACTGAGAAATATATGTAGAGAACATATAGTAAAATTAATTGTGGTCTATGTCCTGTACAGGCAGTATTGATGAAACTTTAATATGCTATAAAATTTTTAATATTAATGATAAACACGTGAAATTTGTAGGTGTTATATATATTAACATTTAAAATAGAAAAATGCCATTAGAATTTAAAAATTAATTTTATTTTTTAAAAGTTTAATAATTTTTTTTAAAAAAAATAAAAAATTAAAATTTGCCCCCTAAAATGCACATAGATAATATTTTTGGAAATTATATCAAATGATATCAGCATGTTTATACTTCTACACCATATACAAGCTACAATGATGGATATTTGTCAAATTTTGTCAGAGAAAATATCTTTGTAAGTCAAAATGAGACATACATTTAAAATGTATGAAAGACAGATTCTATTTTGTATTGATCATTCAAACTATTTATTAGGGGTCCAATCAGATAATTTATGTGTTTATGATGGGGTGACTTCCTGAGTAACACATATATGCTTATATAGCCTTTAGTAATTGTTAACAAATATAGTTACAGGGTGTTTAGTGAGAGGACAGTGATGAAAACTTCATACTAGAACCTACTCAAGTTCTCTACTAAATCAGTTTAAACTTTCTGAGAATGAAATGCAGGCTGAAGGGATAAAATATACTTCCCACATGTATATTTACCCTTGGATCTAAGAAAACAGCAAAATGATGTAAGGTGAACACAAAATGCATTCAATTTTATTGTTCAGTTTGGTTAAGATATTGATTAGTGAAGCGCGGCATTGTGGCCTGTATGATGTTATGTGAATTCTAATGATCTATCTTAATTTATGCATTGTTAATTGCTAATAATATTTGCTAACTGACACTCTAAAGATTGCATAAGATATATTCAAACAGATATTTTGAGTTTAACTGTGTACAACTGATTTTAGCATGGTTACATATCCCACATGAACAAATATCCACATATTTTACAATGTTTGGGATCCAAAGTTCACATTCAGTATATCATATAGGCTGACATTGTACCTACAGTGAATCTGTAAGACACATTTTTGGCTGTGTGCACTAAGTGTATCCCAAAATGTTATTTTCTTCATTAATATGCCCATGTATGGTAACATATTTCAATTCAGTACTTGGATAGAGTGCGGTATTGCATTATCAGCTGATATCTGATTCTATTGAACCATTGAGGTTAATAATTGGTATCAAACACCCTTAAAAATACATTTTAAATGTTCAAACAGATCATTGGAATTTTTTTTGCACATTTGATCATAACAATTACATTGTATATGTCCCACATATGCAAATTTCCATTCTTGTTTACAAGTTTTGGGGATCAGAATTTCACATTTAGTTTATGATATAGGATGTATTGGTACCTGTAGTTGATATGTGTGGCCACATTTGGCTGTATTCTCTTGCAATATCCAGAATTATTATTTCCCTCATGAATAAGATTGCTTATAGTAATATATTCTTTTTTTACTACATTGTCGCTTGACTTTCCTGTATACTGGCATGTACTAATGTTTCCACCAATGATCAAACCTCACCGTCCCCGCATTTCCTTAAAGTTTGTGATGCATAGTCTACCTGATTAGTTATTTCACCTGTGCATGACCAGATATGCTTATAGAAACTTCATATACTTTTAGGATGAATTTATTACTTTAATACATGACTATTACTTCACATTTCTGAGTGTCACTCTGTCAAGTTTAATATTTATTTCCTATGCTTGCAGCCTGAATGTTATTTGTAAATCACTATATCTAACACATTTTAACTTCATTTGCATACATCTTACTGTTTTCTAGATATAAGTGAAACATTTTATATCTTTTCAGGTCTAGGCTGGTATCTGGAACAAAGTGTCAGTGGTGGATCAGCTTGGAAGCTCTCCAGTAGTCAGGTGGTGATAGCAAGGTTTCATAAGGACATATGCAGTGTACTGCCATAAGTGATCATGATATCACAACACTAATATAAAGCACCTCAAGGATATGGCTTAGATCTTCATGAGAGAGATTAGCACCATTGTTCAGTAAGGTAAAGCCTGCCTAAAAACTGTATTTTCCTATCTTATAGTCGCTTTTTGTAGTTATCGACACTGAAATGTAATGCAATTTTCCTATAAAACATGGAAGTGGTCCCATCAGATGTTTAAATCTGAGTGCACTATTAGTTATTCAAATAACTGCCTATATACCTGACACAATAAATATGGAACATAGCACTTATTGTTGCTTCTTTAGTGTGTACACCTATATGCACCTTGACAGGCATATTGCGGTTTGTTGCCAAAATCACTATGAGTCATGCTACTTCATTACCCCTGGGAAAATTGTTCCCAGTTACACAGACCCAAACCACCATTTATTTTAAAGACCATTGATTGATCAACTTTTCTGTCTAAACTTTGACAAAATCTGTTTTCAAACTTTTATGAAAATTTAATTATTCAATAAAATTTAGTTAATAAATTTAAATGTTTTTTTAAATTTCCATTAAAATTTTAAATGATCCAAATGTATAAACTTTAAACATATTTTCAGACAGGCCTCATCTTGTAGTACAATTAGGTTTTTACAGCATTGAAAAAGTCCTATAAATAAGGAAGATATAGCAAATTTAGTTTTGGTTTCTCAAGAACACATGGATCAAAACGTGCACCCTGTATAACACCAGCACTACACACTTTCCAGCAGGTGTCACATGACTTGTATGCAAGGAAATTCAAAAAGACTTCATGTATAAAGTTCAAATATGTGTGGCATTCAAATATAAAAGTTTTACTAAAATTTGCCCCAAAAAGTTGGGCCTGTCAGGAATCACACCACAATTAATACTTCCAGTTCAGTACCCACGAATGTAGTTCCAGTCTATTTTTAGAACATTTTTTCCTCTCTCATTTTGGTGTTGGTAGAAGAGTTATATTGATGCATATTTGGTATGGATTTAAAGGTAATTGTTTATTCTTGAGAATATGAGCAGAGAGAGTGGTTGTCAGTGTGTAATTTGGCGACAGTGCACATGGAGTAATAAGGCTTTGGTGATGATCCGGAAGTGAAATATGTGTTCTGTTTACATGCTGCTCTGTTTACAGTGCAGCAGCTCAAAAAAATGCCGATCAACCCTTGACAAGAATTTCACTGTGAAGTCATCTTTGGAGGTATTTTAGATTAACATATGATTTGTATTGATTGTCACACTGTGGAAAGGTCAGTACTGAGAAATATATGTAGAGAACATATAGTAAAATTAATTGTGGTCTATGTCCTGTACAGGCAGTATTGATGAAACTTTAATATGCTATAAAATTTTTAATATTAATGATAAACACGTGAAATTTGTAGGTGTTATATATATTAACATTTAAAATAGAAAAATGCCATTAGAATTTAAAAATTAATTTTATTTTTTAAAAGTTTAATAATTTTTTTTAAAAAAAATAAAAAATTAAAATTTGCCCCCTAAAATGCACATAGATAATATTTTTGGAAATTATATCAAATGATATCAGCATGTTTATACTTCTACACCATATACAAGCTACAATGATGGATATTTGTCAAATTTTGTCAGAGAAAATATCTTTGTAAGTCAAAATGAGACATACATTTAAAATGTATGAAAGACAGATTCTATTTTGTATTGATCATTCAAACTATTTATTAGGGGTCCAATCAGATAATTTATGTGTTTATGATGGGGTGACTTCCTGAGTAACACATATATGCTTATATAGCCTTTAGTAATTGTTAACAAATATAGTTACAGGGTGTTTAGTGAGAGGACAGTGATGAAAACTTCATACTAGAACCTACTCAAGTTCTCTACTAAATCAGTTTAAACTTTCTGAGAATGAAATGCAGGCTGAAGGGATAAAATATACTTCCCACATGTATATTTACCCTTGGATCTAAGAAAACAGCAAAATGATGTAAGGTGAACACAAAATGCATTCAATTTTATTGTTCAGTTTGGTTAAGATATTGATTAGTGAAGCGCGGCATTGTGGCCTGTATGATGTTATGTGAATTCTAATGATCTATCTTAATTTATGCATTGTTAATTGCTAATAATATTTGCTAACTGACACTCTAAAGATTGCATAAGATATATTCAAACAGATATTTTGAGTTTAACTGTGTACAACTGATTTTAGCATGGTTACATATCCCACATGAACAAATATCCACATATTTTACAATGTTTGGGATCCAAAGTTCACATTCAGTATATCATATAGGCTGACATTGTACCTACAGTGAATCTGTAAGACACATTTTTGGCTGTGTGCACTAAGTGTATCCCAAAATGTTATTTTCTTCATTAATATGCCCATGTATGGTAACATATTTCAATTCAGTACTTGGATAGAGTGCGGTATTGCATTATCAGCTGATATCTGATTCTATTGAACCATTGAGGTTAATAATTGGTATCAAACACCCTTAAAAATACATTTTAAATGTTCAAACAGATCATTGGAATTTTTTTTGCACATTTGATCATAACAATTACATTGTATATGTCCCACATATGCAAATTTCCATTCTTGTTTACAAGTTTTGGGGATCAGAATTTCACATTTAGTTTATGATATAGGATGTATTGGTACCTGTAGTTGATATGTGTGGCCACATTTGGCTGTATTCTCTTGCAATATCCAGAATTATTATTTCCCTCATGAATAAGATTGCTTATAGTAATATATTCTTTTTTTACTACATTGTCGCTTGACTTTCCTGTATACTGGCATGTACTAATGTTTCCACCAATGATCAAACCTCACCGTCCCCGCATTTCCTTAAAGTTTGTGATGCATAGTCTACCTGATTAGTTATTTCACCTGTGCATGACCAGATATGCTTATAGAAACTTCATATACTTTTAGGATGAATTTATTACTTTAATACATGACTATTACTTCACATTTCTGAGTGTCACTCTGTCAAGTTTAATATTTATTTCCTATGCTTGCAGCCTGAATGTTATTTGTAAATCACTATATCTAACACATTTTAACTTCATTTGCATACATCTTACTGTTTTCTAGATATAAGTGAAACATTTTATATCTTTTCAGGTCTAGGCTGGTATCTGGAACAAAGTGTCAGTGGTGGATCAGCTTGGAAGCTCTCCAGTAGTCAGGTGGTGATAGCAAGGTTTCATAAGGACATATGCAGTGTACTGCCATAAGTGATCATGATATCACAACACTAATATAAAGCACCTCAAGGATATGGCTTAGATCTTCATGAGAGAGATTAGCACCATTGTTCAGTAAGGTAAAGCCTGCCTAAAAACTGTATTTTCCTATCTTATAGTCGCTTTTTGTAGTTATCGACACTGAAATGTAATGCAATTTTCCTATAAAACATGGAAGTGGTCCCATCAGATGTTTAAATCTGAGTGCACTATTAGTTATTCAAATAACTGCCTATATACCTGACACAATAAATATGGAACATAGCACTTATTGTTGCTTCTTTAGTGTGTACACCTATATGCACCTTGACAGGCATATTGCGGTTTGTTGCCAAAATCACTATGAGTCATGCTACTTCATTACCCCTGGGAAAATTGTTCCCAGTTACACAGACCCAAACCACCATTTATTTTAAAGACCATTGATTGATCAACTTTTCTGTCTAAACTTTGACAAAATCTGTTTTCAAACTTTTATGAAAATTTAATTATTCAATAAAATTTAGTTAATAAATTTAAATGTTTTTTTAAATTTCCATTAAAATTTTAAATGATCCAAATGTATAAACTTTAAACATATTTTCAGACAGGCCTCATCTTGTAGTACAATTAGGTTTTTACAGCATTGAAAAAGTCCTATAAATAAGGAAGATATAGCAAATTTAGTTTTGGTTTCTCAAGAACACATGGATCAAAACGTGCACCCTGTATAACACCAGCACTACACACTTTCCAGCAGGTGTCACATGACTTGTATGCAAGGAAATTCAAAAAGACTTCATGTATAAAGTTCAAATATGTGTGGCATTCAAATATAAAAGTTTTACTAAAATTTGCCCCAAAAAGTTGGGCCTGTCAGGAATCACACCACAATTAATACTTCCAGTTCAGTACCCACGAATGTAGTTCCAGTCTATTTTTAGAACATTTTTTCCTCTCTCATTTTGGTGTTGGTAGAAGAGTTATATTGATGCATATTTGGTATGGATTTAAAGGTAATTGTTTATTCTTGAGAATATGAGCAGAGAGAGTGGTTGTCAGTGTGTAATTTGGCGACAGTGCACATGGAGTAATAAGGCTTTGGTGATGATCCGGAAGTGAAATATGTGTTCTGTTTACATGCTGCTCTGTTTACAGTGCAGCAGCTCAAAAAAATGCCGATCAACCCTTGACAAGAATTTCACTGTGAAGTCATCTTTGGAGGTATTTTAGATTAACATATGATTTGTATTGATTGTCACACTGTGGAAAGGTCAGTACTGAGAAATATATGTAGAGAACATATAGTAAAATTAATTGTGGTCTATGTCCTGTACAGGCAGTATTGATGAAACTTTAATATGCTATAAAATTTTTAATATTAATGATAAACACGTGAAATTTGTAGGTGTTATATATATTAACATTTAAAATAGAAAAATGCCATTAGAATTTAAAAATTAATTTTATTTTTTAAAAGTTTAATAATTTTTTTTAAAAAAAATAAAAAATTAAAATTTGCCCCCTAAAATGCACATAGATAATATTTTTGGAAATTATATCAAATGATATCAGCATGTTTATACTTCTACACCATATACAAGCTACAATGATGGATATTTGTCAAATTTTGTCAGAGAAAATATCTTTGTAAGTCAAAATGAGACATACATTTAAAATGTATGAAAGACAGATTCTATTTTGTATTGATCATTCAAACTATTTATTAGGGGTCCAATCAGATAATTTATGTGTTTATGATGGGGTGACTTCCTGAGTAACACATATATGCTTATATAGCCTTTAGTAATTGTTAACAAATATAGTTACAGGGTGTTTAGTGAGAGGACAGTGATGAAAACTTCATACTAGAACCTACTCAAGTTCTCTACTAAATCAGTTTAAACTTTCTGAGAATGAAATGCAGGCTGAAGGGATAAAATATACTTCCCACATGTATATTTACCCTTGGATCTAAGAAAACAGCAAAATGATGTAAGGTGAACACAAAATGCATTCAATTTTATTGTTCAGTTTGGTTAAGATATTGATTAGTGAAGCGCGGCATTGTGGCCTGTATGATGTTATGTGAATTCTAATGATCTATCTTAATTTATGCATTGTTAATTGCTAATAATATTTGCTAACTGACACTCTAAAGATTGCATAAGATATATTCAAACAGATATTTTGAGTTTAACTGTGTACAACTGATTTTAGCATGGTTACATATCCCACATGAACAAATATCCACATATTTTACAATGTTTGGGATCCAAAGTTCACATTCAGTATATCATATAGGCTGACATTGTACCTACAGTGAATCTGTAAGACACATTTTTGGCTGTGTGCACTAAGTGTATCCCAAAATGTTATTTTCTTCATTAATATGCCCATGTATGGTAACATATTTCAATTCAGTACTTGGATAGAGTGCGGTATTGCATTATCAGCTGATATCTGATTCTATTGAACCATTGAGGTTAATAATTGGTATCAAACACCCTTAAAAATACATTTTAAATGTTCAAACAGATCATTGGAATTTTTTTGGCACATTTGATCATAACAATTACATTGTATATGTCCCACATATGCAAATTTCCATTCTTGTTTACAAGTTTTGGGGATCAGAATTTCACATTTAGTTTATGATATAGGATGTATTGGTACCTGTAGTTGATATGTGTGGCCACATTTGGCTGTATTCTCTTGCAATATCCAGAATTATTATTTCCCTCATGAATAAGATTGCTTATAGTAATATATTCTTTTTTTACTACATTGTCGCTTGACTTTCCTGTATACTGGCATGTACTAATGTTTCCACCAATGATCAAACCTCACCGTCCCCGCATTTCCTTAAAGTTTGTGATGCATAGTCTACCTGATTAGTTATTTCACCTGTGCATGACCAGATATGCTTATAGAAACTTCATATACTTTTAGGATGAATTTATTACTTTAATACATGACTATTACTTCACATTTCTGAGTGTCACTCTGTCAAGTTTAATATTTATTTCCTATGCTTGCAGCCTGAATGTTATTTGTAAATCACTATATCTAACACATTTTAACTTCATTTGCATACATCTTACTGTTTTCTAGATATAAGTGAAACATTTTATATCTTTTCAGGTCTAGGCTGGTATCTGGAACAAAGTGTCAGTGGTGGATCAGCTTGGAAGCTCTCCAGTAGTCAGGTGGTGATAGCAAGGTTTCATAAGGACATATGCAGTGTACTGCCATAAGTGATCATGATATCACAACACTAATATAAAGCACCTCAAGGATATGGCTTAGATCTTCATGAGAGAGATTAGCACCATTGTTCAGTAAGGTAAAGCCTGCCTAAAAACTGTATTTTCCTATCTTATAGTCGCTTTTTGTAGTTATCGACACTGAAATGTAATGCAATTTTCCTATAAAACATGGAAGTGGTCCCATCAGATGTTTAAATCTGAGTGCACTATTAGTTATTCAAATAACTGCCTATATACCTGACACAATAAATATGGAACATAGCACTTATTGTTGCTTCTTTAGTGTGTACACCTATATGCACCTTGACAGGCATATTGCGGTTTGTTGCCAAAATCACTATGAGTCATGCTACTTCATTACCCCTGGGAAAATTGTTCCCAGTTACACAGACCCAAACCACCATTTATTTTAAAGACCATTGATTGATCAACTTTTCTGTCTAAACTTTGACAAAATCTGTTTTCAAACTTTTATGAAAATTTAATTATTCAATAAAATTTAGTTAATAAATTTAAATGTTTTTTTAAATTTCCATTAAAATTTTAAATGATCCAAATGTATAAACTTTAAACATATTTTCAGACAGGCCTCATCTTGTAGTACAATTAGGTTTTTACAGCATTGAAAAAGTCCTATAAATAAGGAAGATATAGCAAATTTAGTTTTGGTTTCTCAAGAACACATGGATCAAAACGTGCACCCTGTATAACACCAGCACTACACACTTTCCAGCAGGTGTCACATGACTTGTATGCAAGGAAATTCAAAAAGACTTCATGTATAAAGTTCAAATATGTGTGGCATTCAAATATAAAAGTTTTACTAAAATTTGCCCCAAAAAGTTGGGCCTGTCAGGAATCACACCACAATTAATACTTCCAGTTCAGTACCCACGAATGTAGTTCCAGTCTATTTTTAGAACATTTTTTCCTCTCTCATTTTGGTGTTGGTAGAAGAGTTATATTGATGCATATTTGGTATGGATTTAAAGGTAATTGTTTATTCTTGAGAATATGAGCAGAGAGAGTGGTTGTCAGTGTGTAATTTGGCGACAGTGCACATGGAGTAATAAGGCTTTGGTGATGATCCGGAAGTGAAATATGTGTTCTGTTTACATGCTGCTCTGTTTACAGTGCAGCAGCTCAAAAAAATGCCGATCAACCCTTGACAAGAATTTCACTGTGAAGTCATCTTTGGAGGTATTTTAGATTAACATATGATTTGTATTGATTGTCACACTGTGGAAAGGTCAGTACTGAGAAATATATGTAGAGAACATATAGTAAAATTAATTGTGGTCTATGTCCTGTACAGGCAGTATTGATGAAACTTTAATATGCTATAAAATTTTTAATATTAATGATAAACACGTGAAATTTGTAGGTGTTATATATATTAACATTTAAAATAGAAAAATGCCATTAGAATTTAAAAATTAATTTTATTTTTTAAAAGTTTAATAATTTTTTTTAAAAAAAATAAAAAATTAAAATTTGCCCCCTAAAATGCACATAGATAATATTTTTGGAAATTATATCAAATGATATCAGCATGTTTATACTTCTACACCATATACAAGCTACAATGATGGATATTTGTCAAATTTTGTCAGAGAAAATATCTTTGTAAGTCAAAATGAGACATACATTTAAAATGTATGAAAGACAGATTCTATTTTGTATTGATCATTCAAACTATTTATTAGGGGTCCAATCAGATAATTTATGTGTTTATGATGGGGTGACTTCCTGAGTAACACATATATGCTTATATAGCCTTTAGTAATTGTTAACAAATATAGTTACAGGGTGTTTAGTGAGAGGACAGTGATGAAAACTTCATACTAGAACCTACTCAAGTTCTCTACTAAATCAGTTTAAACTTTCTGAGAATGAAATGCAGGCTGAAGGGATAAAATATACTTCCCACATGTATATTTACCCTTGGATCTAAGAAAACAGCAAAATGATGTAAGGTGAACACAAAATGCATTCAATTTTATTGTTCAGTTTGGTTAAGATATTGATTAGTGAAGCGCGGCATTGTGGCCTGTATGATGTTATGTGAATTCTAATGATCTATCTTAATTTATGCATTGTTAATTGCTAATAATATTTGCTAACTGACACTCTAAAGATTGCATAAGATATATTCAAACAGATATTTTGAGTTTAACTGTGTACAACTGATTTTAGCATGGTTACATATCCCACATGAACAAATATCCACATATTTTACAATGTTTGGGATCCAAAGTTCACATTCAGTATATCATATAGGCTGACATTGTACCTACAGTGAATCTGTAAGACACATTTTTGGCTGTGTGCACTAAGTGTATCCCAAAATGTTATTTTCTTCATTAATATGCCCATGTATGGTAACATATTTCAATTCAGTACTTGGATAGAGTGCGGTATTGCATTATCAGCTGATATCTGATTCTATTGAACCATTGAGGTTAATAATTGGTATCAAACACCCTTAAAAATACATTTTAAATGTTCAAACAGATCATTGGAATTTTTTTGGCACATTTGATCATAACAATTACATTGTATATGTCCCACATATGCAAATTTCCATTCTTGTTTACAAGTTTTGGGGATCAGAATTTCACATTTAGTTTATGATATAGGATGTATTGGTACCTGTAGTTGATATGTGTGGCCACATTTGGCTGTATTCTCTTGCAATATCCAGAATTATTATTTCCCTCATGAATAAGATTGCTTATAGTAATATATTCTTTTTTTACTACATTGTCGCTTGACTTTCCTGTATACTGGCATGTACTAATGTTTCCACCAATGATCAAACCTCACCGTCCCCGCATTTCCTTAAAGTTTGTGATGCATAGTCTACCTGATTAGTTATTTCACCTGTGCATGACCAGATATGCTTATAGAAACTTCATATACTTTTAGGATGAATTTATTACTTTAATACATGACTATTACTTCACATTTCTGAGTGTCACTCTGTCAAGTTTAATATTTATTTCCTATGCTTGCAGCCTGAATGTTATTTGTAAATCACTATATCTAACACATTTTAACTTCATTTGCATACATCTTACTGTTTTCTAGATATAAGTGAAACATTTTATATCTTTTCAGGTCTAGGCTGGTATCTGGAACAAAGTGTCAGTGGTGGATCAGCTTGGAAGCTCTCCAGTAGTCAGGTGGTGATAGCAAGGTTTCATAAGGACATATGCAGTGTACTGCCATAAGTGATCATGATATCACAACACTAATATAAAGCACCTCAAGGATATGGCTTAGATCTTCATGAGAGAGATTAGCACCATTGTTCAGTAAGGTAAAGCCTGCCTAAAAACTGTATTTTCCTATCTTATAGTCGCTTTTTGTAGTTATCGACACTGAAATGTAATGCAATTTTCCTATAAAACATGGAAGTGGTCCCATCAGATGTTTAAATCTGAGTGCACTATTAGTTATTCAAATAACTGCCTATATACCTGACACAATAAATATGGAACATAGCACTTATTGTTGCTTCTTTAGTGTGTACACCTATATGCACCTTGACAGGCATATTGCGGTTTGTTGCCAAAATCACTATGAGTCATGCTACTTCATTACCCCTGGGAAAATTGTTCCCAGTTACACAGACCCAAACCACCATTTATTTTAAAGACCATTGATTGATCAACTTTTCTGTCTAAACTTTGACAAAATCTGTTTTCAAACTTTTATGAAAATTTAATTATTCAATAAAATTTAGTTAATAAATTTAAATGTTTTGTTAAATTTCCATTAAAATTTTAAATGATCCAAATGTATAAACATTAAACATATTTTCAGACAGGCCTCATCTTGTAGTACAATTAGGTTTTTACAGCATTGAAAAAGTCCTATAAATAAGGAAGATATAGCAAATTTAGTTTTGGTTTCTCAAGAACACATGGATCAAAACGTGCACCCTGTATAACACCAGCACTACACACTTTCCAGCAGGTGTCACATGACTTGTATGCAAGGAAATTCAAAAAGACTTCATGTATAAAGTTCAAATATGTGTGGCATTCAAATATAAAAGTTTTACTAAAATTTGCCCCAAAAAGTTGGGCCTGTCAGGAATCACACCACAATTAATACTTCCAGTTCAGTACCCACGAATGTAGTTCCAGTCTATTTTTAGAACATTTTTTCCTCTCTCATTTTGGTGTTGGTAGAAGAGTTATATTGATGCATATTTGGTATGGATTTAAAGGTAATTGTTTATTCTTGAGAATATGAGCAGAGAGAGTGGTTGTCAGTGTGTAATTTGGCGACAGTGCACATGGAGTAATAAGGCTTTGGTGATGATCCGGAAGTGAAATATGTGTTCTGTTTACATGCTGCTCTGTTTACAGTGCAACAGCTCAAAAAAATGCCGATCAACCCTTGACAAGAATTTCACTGTGAAGTCATCTTTGGAGGTATTTTAGATTAACATATGATTTGTATTGATTGTCACACTGTGGAAAGGTCAGTACTGAGAAATATATGTAGAGAACATATAGTAAAATTAATTGTGGTCTATGTCCTGTACAGGCAGTATTGATGAAACTTTAATATGCTATAAAATTTTTAATATTAATGATAAACACGTGAAATTTGTTGGTGTTATATATATTAACATTTAAAATAGAAAAATGCCATTAGAATTTAAAAATTAATTTTATTTTTTAAAAGTTTAATAATTTTTTTTAAAAAAAATAAAAAATTAAAATTTGCCCCCTAAAATGCACATAGATAATATTTTTGGAAATTATATCAAATGATATCAGCATGTTTATACTTCTACACCATATACAAGCTACAATGATGGATATTTGTCAAATTTTGTCAGAGAAAATATCTTTGTAAGTCAAAATGAGACATACATTTAAAATGTATGAAAGACAGATTCTATTTTGTATTGATCATTCAAACTATTTATTAGGGGTCCAATCAGATAATTTATGTGTTTATGATGGGGTGACTTCCTGAGTAACACATATATGCTTATATAGCCTTTAGTAATTGTTAACAAATATAGTTACAGGGTGTTTAGTGAGAGGACAGTGATGAAAACTTCATACTAGAACCTACTCAAGTTCTCTACTAAATCAGTTTAAACTTTCTGAGAATGAAATGCAGGCTGAAGGGATAAAATATACTTCCCACATGTATATTTACCCTTGGATCTAAGAAAACAGCAAAATGATGTAAGGTGAACACAAAATGCATTCAATTTTATTGTTCAGTTTGGTTAAGATATTGATTAGTGAAGCGCGGCATTGTGGCCTGTATGATGTTATGTGAATTCTAATGATCTATCTTAATTTATGCATTGTTAATTGCTAATAATATTTGCTAACTGACACTCTAAAGATTGCATAAGATATATTCAAACAGATATTTTGAGTTTAACTGTGTACAACTGATTTTAGCATGGTTACATATCCCACATGAACAAATATCCACATATTTTACAATGTTTGGGATCCAAAGTTCACATTCAGTATATCATATAGGCTGACATTGTACCTACAGTGAATCTGTAAGACACATTTTTGGCTGTGTGCACTAAGTGTATCCCAAAATGTTATTTTCTTCATTAATATGCCCATGTATGGTAACATATTTCAATTCAGTACTTGGATAGAGTGCGGTATTGCATTATCAGCTGATATCTGATTCTATTGAACCATTGAGGTTAATAATTGGTATCAAACACCCTTAAAAATACATTTTAAATGTTCAAACAGATCATTGGAATTTTTTTTGCACATTTGATCATAACAATTACATTGTATATGTCCCACATATGCAAATTTCCATTCTTGTTTACAAGTTTTGGGGATCAGAATTTCACATTTAGTTTATGATATAGGATGTATTGGTACCTGTAGTTGATATGTGTGGCCACATTTGGCTGTATTCTCTTGCAATATCCAGAATTATTATTTCCCTCATGAATAAGATTGCTTATAGTAATATATTCTTTTTTTACTACATTGTCGCTTGACTTTCCTGTATACTGGCATGTACTAATGTTTCCACCAATGATCAAACCTCACCGTCCCCGCATTTCCTTAAAGTTTGTGATGCATAGTCTACCTGATTAGTTATTTCACCTGTGCATGACCAGATATGCTTATAGAAACTTCATATACTTTTAGGATGAATTTATTACTTTAATACATGACTATTACTTCACATTTCTGAGTGTCACTCTGTCAAGTTTAATATTTATTTCCTATGCTTGCAGCCTGAATGTTATTTGTAAATCACTATATCTAACACATTTTAACTTCATTTGCATACATCTTACTGTTTTCTAGATATAAGTGAAACATTTTATATCTTTTCAGGTCTAGGCTGGTATCTGGAACAAAGTGTCAGTGGTGGATCAGCTTGGAAGCTCTCCAGTAGTCAGGTGGTGATAGCAAGGTTTCATAAGGACATATGCAGTGTACTGCCATAAGTGATCATGATATCACAACACTAATATAAAGCACCTCAAGGATATGGCTTAGATCTTCATGAGAGAGATTAGCACCATTGTTCAGTAAGGTAAAGCCTGCCTAAAAACTGTATTTTCCTATCTTATAGTCGCTTTTTGTAGTTATCGACACTGAAATGTAATGCAATTTTCCTATAAAACATGGAAGTGGTCCCATCAGATGTTTAAATCTGAGTGCACTATTAGTTATTCAAATAACTGCCTATATACCTGACACAATAAATATGGAACATAGCACTTATTGTTGCTTCTTTAGTGTGTACACCTATATGCACCTTGACAGGCATATTGCGGTTTGTTGCCAAAATCACTATGAGTCATGCTACTTCATTACCCCTGGGAAAATTGTTCCCAGTTACACAGACCCAAACCACCATTTATTTTAAAGACCATTGATTGATCAACTTTTCTGTCTAAACTTTGACAAAATCTGTTTTCAAACTTTTATGAAAATTTAATTATTCAATAAAATTTAGTTAATAAATTTAAATGTTTTTTTAAATTTCCATTAAAATTTTAAATGATCCGAATGTATAAACTTTAAACATATTTTCAGACAGGCCTCATCTTGTAGTACAATTAGGTTTTTACAGCATTGAAAAAGTCCTATAAATAAGGAAGATATAGCAAATTTAGTTTTGGTTTCTCAAGAACACATGGATCAAAACGTGCACCCTGTATAACACCAGCACTACACACTTTCCAGCAGGTGTCACATGACTTGTATGCAAGGAAATTCAAAAAGACTTCATGTATAAAGTTCAAATATGTGTGGCATTCAAATATAAAAGTTTTACTAAAATTTGCCCCAAAAAGTTGGGCCTGTCAGGAATCACACCACAATTAATACTTCCAGTTCAGTACCCACGAATGTAGTTCCAGTCTATTTTTAGAACATTTTTTCCTCTCTCATTTTGGTGTTGGTAGAAGAGTTATATTGATGCATATTTGGTATGGATTTAAAGGTAATTGTTTATTCTTGAGAATATGAGCAGAGAGAGTGGTTGTCAGTGTGTAATTTGGCGACAGTGCACATGGAGTAATAAGGCTTTGGTGATGATCCGGAAGTGAAATATGTGTTCTGTTTACATGCTGCTCTGTTTACAGTGCAGCAGCTCAAAAAAATGCCGATCAACCCTTGACAAGAATTTCACTGTGAAGTCATCTTTGGAGGTATTTTAGATTAACATATGATTTGTATTGATTGTCACACTGTGGAAAGGTCAGTACTGAGAAATATATGTAGAGAACATATAGTAAAATTAATTGTGGTCTATGTCCTGTACAGGCAGTATTGATGAAACTTTAATATGCTATAAAATTTTTAATATTAATGATAAACACGTGAAATTTGTAGGTGTTATATATATTAACATTTAAAATAGAAAAATGCCATTAGAATTTAAAAGTTAATTTTATTTTTTAAAAGTTTAATAATTTTTTTTAAAAAAAATAAAAAATTAAAATTTGCCCCCTAAAATGCACATAGATAATATTTTTGGAAATTATATCAAATGATATCAGCATGTTTATACTTCTACACCATATACAAGCTACAATGATGGATATTTGTCAAATTTTGTCAGAGAAAATATCTTTGTAAGTCAAAATGAGACATACATTTAAAATGTATGAAAGACAGATTCTATTTTGTATTGATCATTCAAACTATTTATTAGGGGTCCAATCAGATAATTTATGTGTTTATGATGGGGTGACTTCCTGAGTAACACATATATGCTTATATAGCCTTTAGTAATTGTTAACAAATATAGTTACAGGGTGTTTAGTGAGAGGACAGTGATGAAAACTTCATACTAGAACCTACTCAAGTTCTCTACTAAATCAGTTTAAACTTTCTGAGAATGAAATGCAGGCTGAAGGGATAAAATATACTTCCCACATGTATATTTACCCTTGGATCTAAGAAAACAGCAAAATGATGTAAGGTGAACACAAAATGCATTCAATTTTATTGTTCAGTTTGGTTAAGATATTGATTAGTGAAGCGCGGCATTGTGGCCTGTATGATGTTATGTGAATTCTAATGATCTATCTTAATTTATGCATTGTTAATTGCTAATAATATTTGCTAACTGACACTCTAAAGATTGCATAAGATATATTCAAACAGATATTTTGAGTTTAACTGTGTACAACTGATTTTAGCATGGTTACATATCCCACATGAACAAATATCCACATATTTTACAATGTTTGGGATCCAAAGTTCACATTCAGTATATCATATAGGCTGACATTGTACCTACAGTGAATCTGTAAGACACATTTTTGGCTGTGTGCACTAAGTGTATCCCAAAATGTTATTTTCTTCATTAATATGCCCATGTATGGTAACATATTTCAATTCAGTACTTGGATAGAGTGCGGTATTGCATTATCAGCTGATATCTGATTCTATTGAACCATTGAGGTTAATAATTGGTATCAAACACCCTTAAAAATACATTTTAAATGTTCAAACAGATCATTGGAATTTTTTTGGCACATTTGATCATAACAATTACATTGTATATGTCCCACATATGCAAATTTCCATTCTTGTTTACAAGTTTTGGGGATCAGAATTTCACATTTAGTTTATGATATAGGATGTATTGGTACCTGTAGTTGATTTGTGTGGCCACATTTGGCTGTATTCTCTTGCAATATCCAGAATTATTATTTCCCTCATGAATAAGATTGCTTATAGTAATATATTCTTTTTTTACTACATTGTCGCTTGACTTTCCTGTATACTGGCATGTACTAATGTTTCCACCAATGATCAAACCTCACCGTCCCCGCATTTCCTTAAAGTTTGTGATGCATAGTCTACCTGATTAGTTATTTCACCTGTGCATGACCAGATATGCTTATAGAAACTTCATATACTTTTAGGATGAATTTATTACTTTAATACATGACTATTACTTCACATTTCTGAGTGTCACTCTGTCAAGTTTAATATTTATTTCCTATGCTTGCAGCCTGAATGTTATTTGTAAATCACTATATCTAACACATTTTAACTTCATTTGCATACATCTTACTGTTTTCTAGATATAAGTGAAACATTTTATATCTTTTCAGGTCTAGGCTGGTATCTGGAACAAAGTGTCAGTGGTGGATCAGCTTGGAAGCTCTCCAGTAGTCAGGTGGTGATAGCAAGGTTTCATAAGGACATATGCAGTGTACTGCCATAAGTGATCATGATATCACAACACTAATATAAAGCACCTCAAGGATATGGCTTAGATCTTCATGAGAGAGATTAGCACCATTGTTCAGTAAGGTAAAGCCTGCCTAAAAACTGTATTTTCCTATCTTATAGTCGCTTTTTGTAGTTATCGACACTGAAATGTAATGCAATTTTCCTATAAAACATGGAAGTGGTCCCATCAGATGTTTAAATCTGAGTGCACTATTAGTTATTCAAATAACTGCCTATATACCTGACACAATAAATATGGAACATAGCACTTATTGTTGCTTCTTTAGTGTGTACACCTATATGCACCTTGACAGGCATATTGCGGTTTGTTGCCAAAATCACTATGAGTCATGCTACTTCATTACCCCTGGGAAAATTGTTCCCAGTTACACAGACCCAAACCACCATTTATTTTAAAGACCATTGATTGATCAACTTTTCTGTCTAAACTTTGACAAAATCTGTTTTCAAACTTTTATGAAAATTTAATTATTCAATAAAATTTAGTTAATAAATTTAAATGTTTTTTTAAATTTCCATTAAAATTTTAAATGATCCAAATGTATAAACTTTAAACATATTTTCAGACAGGCCTCATCTTGTAGTACAATTAGGTTTTTACAGCATTGAAAAAGTCCTATAAATAAGGAAGATATAGCAAATTTAGTTTTGGTTTCTCAAGAACACATGGATCAAAACGTGCACCCTGTATAACACCAGCACTACACACTTTCCAGCAGGTGTCACATGACTTGTATGCAAGGAAATTCAAAAAGACTTCATGTATAAAGTTCAAATATGTGTGGCATTCAAATATAAAAGTTTTACTAAAATTTGCCCCAAAAAGTTGGGCCTGTCAGGAATCACACCACAATTAATACTTCCAGTTCAGTACCCACGAATGTAGTTCCAGTCTATTTTTAGAACATTTTTTCCTCTCTCATTTTGGTGTTGGTAGAAGAGTTATATTGATGCATATTTGGTATGGATTTAAAGGTAATTGTTTATTCTTGAGAATATGAGCAGAGAGAGTGGTTGTCAGTGTGTAATTTGGCGACAGTGCACATGGAGTAATAAGGCTTTGGTGATGATCCGGAAGTGAAATATGTGTTCTGTTTACATGCTGCTCTGTTTACAGTGCAGCAGCTCAAAAAAATGCCGATCAACCCTTGACAAGAATTTCACTGTGAAGTCATCTTTGGAGGTATTTTAGATTAACATATGATTTGTATTGATTGTCACACTGTGGAAAGGTCAGTACTGAGAAATATATGTAGAGAACATATAGTAAAATTAATTGTGGTCTATGTCCTGTACAGGCAGTATTGATGAAACTTTAATATGCTATAAAATTTTTAATATTAATGATAAACACGTGAAATTTGTAGGTGTTATATATATTAACATTTAAAATAGAAAAATGCCATTAGAATTTAAAAATTAATTTTATTTTTTAAAAGTTTAATAATTTTTTTTAAAAAAAATAAAAAATTAAAATTTGCCCCCTAAAATGCACATAGATAATATTTTTGGAAATTATATCAAATGATATCAGCATGTTTATACTTCTACACCATATACAAGCTACAATGATGGATATTTGTCAAATTTTGTCAGAGAAAATATCTTTGTAAGTCAAAATGAGACATACATTTAAAATGTATGAAAGACAGATTCTATTTTGTATTGATCATTCAAACTATTTATTAGGGGTCCAATCAGATAATTTATGTGTTTATGATGGGGTGACTTCCTGAGTAACACATATATGCTTATATAGCCTTTAGTAATTGTTAACAAATATAGTTACAGGGTGTTTAGTGAGAGGACAGTGATGAAAACTTCATACTAGAACCTACTCAAGTTCTCTACTAAATCAGTTTAAACTTTCTGAGAATGAAATGCAGGCTGAAGGGATAAAATATACTTCCCACATGTATATTTACCCTTGGATCTAAGAAAACAGCAAAATGATGTAAGGTGAACACAAAATGCATTCAATTTTATTGTTCAGTTTGGTTAAGATATTGATTAGTGAAGCGCGGCATTGTGGCCTGTATGATGTTATGTGAATTCTAATGATCTATCTTAATTTATGCATTGTTAATTGCTAATAATATTTGCTAACTGACACTCTAAAGATTGCATAAGATATATTCAAACAGATATTTTGAGTTTAACTGTGTACAACTGATTTTAGCATGGTTACATATCCCACATGAACAAATATCCACATATTTTACAATGTTTGGGATCCAAAGTTCACATTCAGTATATCATATAGGCTGACATTGTACCTACAGTGAATCTGTAAGACACATTTTTGGCTGTGTGCACTAAGTGTATCCCAAAATGTTATTTTCTTCATTAATATGCCCATGTATGGTAACATATTTCAATTCAGTACTTGGATAGAGTGCGGTATTGCATTATCAGCTGATATCTGATTCTATTGAACCATTGAGGTTAATAATTGGTATCAAACACCCTTAAAAATACATTTTAAATGTTCAAACAGATCATTGGAATTTTTTTGGCACATTTGATCATAACAATTACATTGTATATGTCCCACATATGCAAATTTCCATTCTTGTTTACAAGTTTTGGGGATCAGAATTTCACATTTAGTTTATGATATAGGATGTATTGGTACCTGTAGTTGATATGTGTGGCCACATTTGGCTGTATTCTCTTGCAATATCCAGAATTATTATTTCCCTCATGAATAAGATTGCTTATAGTAATATATTCTTTTTTTGCTACATTGTCGCTTGACTTTCCTGTATACTGGCATGTACTAATGTTTCCACCAATGATCAAACCTCACCGTCCCCGCATTTCCTTAAAGTTTGTGATGCATAGTCTACCTGATTAGTTATTTCACCTGTGCATGACCAGATATGCATATAGAAACTTCATATACTTTTAGGATGAATTTATTACTTTAATACATGACTATTACTTCACATTTCTGAGTGTCACTCTGTCAAGTTTAATATTTATTTCCTATGCTTGCAGCCTGAATGTTATTTGTAAATCACTATATCTAACACATTTTAACTTCATTTGCATACATCTTACTGTTTTCTAGATATAAGTGAAACATTTTATATCTTTTCAGGTCTAGGCTGGTATCTGGAACAAAGTGTCAGTGGTGGATCAGCTTGGAAGCTCTCCAGTAGTCAGGTGGTGATAGCAAGGTTTCATAAGGACATATGCAGTGTACTGCCATAAGTGATCATGATATCACAACACTAATATAAAGCACCTCAAGGATATGGCTTAGATCTTCATGAGAGAGATTAGCACCATTGTTCAGTAAGGTAAAGCCTGCCTAAAAACTGTATTTTCCTATCTTATAGTCGCTTTTTGTAGTTATCGACACTGAAATGTAATGCAATTTTCCTATAAAACATGGAAGTGGTCCCATCAGATGTTTAAATCTGAGTGCACTATTAGTTATTCAAATAACTGCCTATATACCTGACACAATAAATATGGAACATAGCACTTATTGTTGCTTCTTTAGTGTGTACACCTATATGCACCTTGACAGGCATATTGCGGTTTGTTGCCAAAATCACTATGAGTCATGCTACTTCATTACCCCTGGGAAAATTGTTCCCAGTTACACAGACCCAAACCACCATTTATTTTAAAGACCATTGATTGATCAACTTTTCTGTCTAAACTTTGACAAAATCTGTTTTCAAACTTTTATGAAAATTTAATTATTCAATAAAATTTAGTTAATAAATTTAAATGTTTTTTTAAATTTCCATTAAAATTTTAAATGATCCAAATGTATAAACTTTAAACATATTTTCAGACAGGCCTCATCTTGTAGTACAATTAGGTTTTTACA
Organism: Unio delphinus; assembly: GCA_029339505.1. Taxonomy (NCBI): domain Eukaryota; kingdom Metazoa; phylum Mollusca; class Bivalvia; order Unionida; family Unionidae; genus Unio; species Unio delphinus. Next base: position 2,008,234 of record JAQISU010000072.1, on the reverse strand, counting down.
GCATTGAAAAAGTCCTATAAATAAGGAAGATATAGCAAATTTATTTTTGGTTTCTCAAGAACACATGGATCAAAACGTGCACCCTGTATAACACCAGCACTACACACTTTCCAGCAGGTGTCACATGACTTGTATGCAAGGAAATTCAAAAAGACTTCATGTATAAAGTTCAAATATGTGTGGCATTCAAATATAAAAGTTTTACTAAAATTTGCCCCAAAAAGTTGGGCCTGTCAGGAATCACACCACAATTAATACTTCCAGTTCAGTACCCACGAATGTAGTTCCAGTCTATTTTTAGAACATTTTTTCCTCTCTCATTTTGGTGTTGGTAGAAGAGTTATATTGATGCATATTTGGTATGGATTTAAAGGTAATTGTTTATTCTTGAGAATATGAGCAGAGAGAGTGGTTGTCAGTGTGTAATTTGGCGACAGTGCACATGGAGTAATAAGGCTTTGGTGATGATCCGGAAGTGAAATATGTGTTCTGTTTACATGCTGCTCTGTTTACAGTGCAGCAGCTCAAAAAAATGCCGATCAACCCTTGACAAGAATTTCACTGTGAAGTCATCTTTGGAGGTATTTTAGATTAACATATGATTTGTATTGATTGTCACACTGTGGAAAGGTCAGTACTGAGAAATATATGTAGAGAACATATAGTAAAATTAATTGTGGTCTATGTCCTGTACAGGCAGTATTGATGAAACTTTAATATGCTATAAAATTTTTAATATTAATGATAAACACGTGAAATTTGTAGGTGTTATATATATTAACATTTAAAATAGAAAAATGCCATTAGAATTTAAAAATTAATTTTATTTTTTAAAAGTTTAATAATTTTTTTAAAAAAAAATAAAAAATTAAAATTTGCCCCCTAAAATGCACATAGATAATATTTTGGGAAATTATATCAAATGATATCAGCATGTTTATACTTCTACACCATATACAAGCTACAATGATGGATATTTGTCAAATTTTGTCAGAGAAAATATCTTTGTAAGTCAAAATGAGACATACATTTAAAATGTATGAAAGACAGATTCTATTTTGTATTGATCATTCAAACTATTTATTAGGGGTCCAATCAGATAATTTATGTGTTTATGATGGGGTGACTTCCTGAGTAACACATATATGCTTATATAGCCTTTAGTAATTGTTAACAAATATAGTTACAGGGTGTTTAGTGAGAGGACAGTGATGAAAACTTCATACTAGAACCTACTCAAGTTCTCTACTAAATCAGTTTAAACTTTCTGAGAATGAAATGCAGGCTGAAGGGATAAAATATACTTCCCACATGTATATTTACCCTTGGATCTAAGAAAACAGCAAAATGATGTAAGGTGAACACAAAATGCATTCAATTTTATTGTTCAGTTTGGTTAAGATATTGATTAGTGAAGCGCGGCATTGTGGCCTGTATGATGTTATGTGAATTCTAATGATCTATCTTAATTTATGCATTGTTAATTGCTAATAATATTTGCTAACTGACACTCTAAAGATTGCATAAGATATATTCAAACAGATATTTTGAGTTTAACTGTGTACAACTGATTTTAGCATGGTTACATATCCCACATGAACAAATATCCACATATTTTACAATGTTTGGGATCCAAAGTTCACATTCAGTATATCATATAGGCTGACATTGTACCTACAGTGAATCTGTAAGACACATTTTTGGCTGTGTGCACTAAGTGTATCCCAAAATGTTATTTTCTTCATTAATATGCCCATGTATGGTAACATATTTCAATTCAGTACTTGGATAGAGTGCGGTATTGCATTATCAGCTGATATCTGATTCTATTGAACCATTGAGGTTAATAATTGGTATCAAACACCCTTAAAAATACATTTTAAATGTTCAAACAGATCATTGGAATTTTTTTGGCACATTTGATCATAACAATTACATTGTATATGTCCCACATATGCAAATTTCCATTCTTGTTTACAAGTTTTGGGGATCAGAATTTCACATTTAGTTTATGATATAGGATGTATTGGTACCTGTAGTTGATATGTGTGGCCACATTTGGCTGTATTCTCTTGCAATATCCAGAATTATTATTTCCCTCATGAATAAGATTGCTTATAGTAATATATTCTTTTTTTGCTACATTGTCGCTTGACTTTCCTGTATACTGGCATGTACTAATGTTTCCACCAATGATCAAACCTCACCGTCCCCGCATTTCCTTAAAGTTTGTGATGCATAGTCTACCTGATTAGTTATTTCACCTGTGCATGACCAGATATGCTTATAGAAACTTCATATACTTTTAGGATGAATTTATTACTTTAATACATGACTATTACTTCACATTTCTGAGTGTCACTCTGTCAAGTTTAATATTTATTTCCTATGCTTGCAGCCTGAATGTTATTTGTAAATCACTATATCTAACACATTTTAACTTCATTTGCATACATCTTACTGTTTTCTAGATATAAGTGAAACATTTTATATCTTTTCAGGTCTAGGCTGGTATCTGGAACAAAGTGTCAGTGGTGGATCAGCTTGGAAGCTCTCCAGTAGTCAGGTGGTGATAGCAAGGTTTCATAAGGACATATGCAGTGTACTGCCATAAGTGATCATGATATCACAACACTAATATAAAGCACCTCAAGGATATGGCTTAGATCTTCATGAGAGAGATTAGCACCATTGTTCAGTAAGGTAAAGCCTGCCTAAAAACTGTATTTTCCTATCTTATAGTCGCTTTTTGTAGTTATCGACACTGAAATGTAATGCAATTTTCCTATAAAACATGGAAGTGGTCCCATCAGATGTTTAAATCTGAGTGCACTATTAGTTATTCAAATAACTGCCTATATACCTGACACAATAAATATGGAACATAGCACTTATTGTTGCTTCTTTAGTGTGTACACCTATATGCACCTTGACAGGCATATTGCGGTTTGTTGCCAAAATCACTATGAGTCATGCTACTTCATTACCCCTGGGAAAATTGTTCCCAGTTACACAGACCCAAACCACCATTTATTTTAAAGACCATTGATTGATCAACTTTTCTGTGTAAACTTTGACAAAATCTGTTTTCAAACTTTTATGAAAATTTAATTATTCAATAAAATTTAGTTAATAAATTTAAATGTTTTTTTAAATTTCCATTAAAATTTTAAATGATCCAAATGTATAAACTTTAAACATATTTTCAGACAGGCCTCATCTTGTAGTACAATTAGGTTTTTACAGCATTGAAAAAGTCCTATAAATAAGGAAGATATAGCAAATTTATTTTTGGTTTCTCAAGAACACATGGATCAAAACGTGCACCCTGTATAACACCAGCACTACACACTTTCCAGCAGGTGTCACATGACTTGTATGCAAGGAAATTCAAAAAGACTTCATGTATAAAGTTCAAATATGTGTGGCATTCAAATATAAAAGTTTTACTAAAATTTGCCCCAAAAAGTTGGGCCTGTCAGGAATCACACCACAATTAATACTTCCAGTTCAGTACCCACGAATGTAGTTCCAGTCTATTTTTAGAACATTTTTTCCTCTCTCATTTTGGTGTTGGTAGAAGAGTTATATTGATGCATATTTGGTATGGATTTAAAGGTAATTGTTTATTCTTGAGAATATGAGCAGAGAGAGTGGTTGTCAGTGTGTAATTTGGCGACAGTGCACATGGAGTAATAAGGCTTTGGTGATGATCCGGAAGTGAAATATGTGTTCTGTTTACATGCTGCTCTGTTTACAGTGCAGCAGCTCAAAAAAATGCCGATCAACCCTTGACAAGAATTTCACTGTGAAGTCATCTTTGGAGGTATTTTAGATTAACATATGATTTGTATTGATTGTCACACTGTGGAAAGGTCAGTACTGAGAAATATATGTAGAGAACATATAGTAAAATTAATTGTGGTCTATGTCCTGTACAGGCAGTATTGATGAAACTTTAATATGCTATAAAATTTTTAATATTAATGATAAACACGTGAAATTTGTAGGTGTTATATATATTAACATTTAAAATAGAAAAATGCCATTAGAATTTAAAAATTAATTTTATTTTTTAAAAGTTTAATAATTTTTTTTAAAAAAAATAAAAAATTAAAATTTGCCCCCTAAAATGCACATAGATAATATTTTTGGAAATTATATCAAATGATATCAGCATGTTTATACTTCTACACCATATACAAGCTACAATGATGGATATTTGTCAAATTTTGTCAGAGAAAATATCTTTGTAAGTCAAAATGAGACATACATTTAAAATGTATGAAAGACAGATTCTATTTTGTATTGATCATTCAAACTATTTATTAGGGGTCCAATCAGATAATTTATGTGTTTATGATGGGGTGACTTCCTGAGTAACACATATATGCTTATATAGCCTTTAGTAATTGTTAACAAATATAGTTACAGGGTGTTTAGTGAGAGGACAGTGATGAAAACTTCATACTAGAACCTACTCAAGTTCTCTACTAAATCAGTTTAAACTTTCTGAGAATGAAATGCAGGCTGAAGGGATAAAATATACTTCCCACATGTATATTTACCCTTGGATCTAAGAAAACAGCAAAATGATGTAAGGTGAACACAAAATGCATTCAATTTTATTGTTCAGTTTGGTTAAGATATTGATTAGTGAAGCGCGGCATTGTGGCCTGTATGATGTTATGTGAATTCTAATGATCTATCTTAATTTATGCATTGTTAATTGCTAATAATATTTGCTAACTGACACTCTAAAGATTGCATAAGATATATTCAAACAGATATTTTGAGTTTAACTGTGTACAACTGATTTTAGCATGGTTACATATCCCACATGAACAAATATCCACATATTTTACAATGTTTGGGATCCAAAGTTCACATTCAGTATATCATATAGGCTGACATTGTACCTACAGTGAATCTGTAAGACACATTTTTGGCTGTGTGCACTAAGTGTATCCCAAAATGTTATTTTCTTCATTAATATGCCCATGTATGGTAACATATTTCAATTCAGTACTTGGATAGAGTGCGGTATTGCATTATCAGCTGATATCTGATTCTATTGAACCATTGAGGTTAATAATTGGTATCAAACACCCTTAAAAATACATTTTAAATGTTCAAACAGATCATTGGAATTTTTTTGGCACATTTGATCATAACAATTACATTGTATATGTCCCACATATGCAAATTTCCATTCTTGTTTACAAGTTTTGGGGATCAGAATTTCACATTTAGTTTATGATATAGGATGTATTGGTACCTGTAGTTGATATGTGTGGCCACATTTGGCTGTATTCTCTTGCAATATCCAGAATTATTATTTCCCTCATGAATAAGATTGCTTATAGTAATATATTCTTTTTTTGCTACATTGTCGCTTGACTTTCCTGTATACTGGCATGTACTAATGTTTCCACCAATGATCAAACCTCACCGTCCCCGCATTTCCTTAAAGTTTGTGATGCATAGTCTACCTGATTAGTTATTTCACCTGTGCATGACCAGATATGCTTATAGAAACTTCATATACTTTTAGGATGAATTTATTACTTTAATACATGACTATTACTTCACATTTCTGAGTGTCACTCTGTCAAGTTTAATATTTATTTCCTATGCTTGCAGCCTGAATGTTATTTGTAAATCACTATATCTAACACATTTTAACTTCATTTGCATACATCTTACTGTTTTCTAGATATAAGTGAAACATTTTATATCTTTTCAGGTCTAGGCTGGTATCTGGAACAAAGTGTCAGTGGTGGATCAGCTTGGAAGCTCTCCAGTAGTCAGGTGGTGATAGCAAGGTTTCATAAGGACATATGCAGTGTACTGCCATAAGTGATCATGATATCACAACACTAATATAAAGCACCTCAAGGATATGGCTTAGATCTTCATGAGAGAGATTAGCACCATTGTTCAGTAAGGTAAAGCCTGCCTAAAAACTGTATTTTCCTATCTTATAGTCGCTTTTTGTAGTTATCGACACTGAAATGTAATGCAATTTTCCTATAAAACATGGAAGTGGTCCCATCAGATGTTTAAATCTGAGTGCACTATTAGTTATTCAAATAACTGCCTATATACCTGACACAATAAATATGGAACATAGCACTTATTGTTGCTTCTTTAGTGTGTACACCTATATGCACCTTGACAGGCATATTGCGGTTTGTTGCCAAAATCACTATGAGTCATGCTACTTCATTACCCCTGGGAAAATTGTTCCCAGTTACACAGACCCAAACCACCATTTATTTTAAAGACCATTGATTGATCAACTTTTCTGTGTAAACTTTGACAAAATCTGTTTTCAAACTTTTATGAAAATTTAATTATTCAATAAAATTTAGTTAATAAATTTAAATGTTTTTTTAAATTTCCATTAAAATTTTAAATGATCCAAATGTATAAACTTTAAACATATTTTCAGACAGGCCTCATCTTGTAGTACAATTAGGTTTTTACAGCATTGAAAAAGTCCTATAAATAAGGAAGATATAGCAAATTTAGTTTTGGTTTCTCAAGAACACATGGATCAAAACGTGCACCCTGTATAACACCAGCACTACACACTTTCCAGCAGGTGTCACATGACTTGTATGCAAGGAAATTCAAAAAGACTTCATGTATAAAGTTCAAATATGTGTGGCATTCAAATATAAAAGTTTTACTAAAATTTGCCCCAAAAAGTTGGGCCTGTCAGGAATCACACCACAATTAATACTTCCAGTTCAGTACCCACGAATGTAGTTCCAGTCTATTTTTAGAACATTTTTTCCTCTCTCATTTTGGTGTTGGTAGAAGAGTTATATTGATGCATATTTGGTATGGATTTAAAGGTAATTGTTTATTCTTGAGAATATGAGCAGAGAGAGTGGTTGTCAGTGTGTAATTTGGCGACAGTGCACATGGAGTAATAAGGCTTTGGTGATGATCCGGAAGTGAAATATGTGTTCTGTTTACATGCTGCTCTGTTTACAGTGCAGCAGCTCAAAAAAATGCCGATCAACCCTTGACAAGAATTTCACTGTGAAGTCATCTTTGGAGGTATTTTAGATTAACATATGATTTGTATTGATTGTCACACTGTGGAAAGGTCAGTACTGAGAAATATATGTAGAGAACATATAGTAAAATTAATTGTGGTCTATGTCCTGTACAGGCAGTATTGATGAAACTTTAATATGCTATAAAATTTTTAATATTAATGATAAACACGTGAAATTTGTAGGTGTTATATATATTAACATTTAAAATAGAAAAATGCCATTAGAATTTAAAAATTAATTTTATTTTTTAAAAGTTTAATAATTTTTTTTAAAAAAAATAAAAAATTAAAATTTGCCCCCTAAAATGCACATAGATAATATTTTTGGAAATTATATCAAATGATATCAGCATGTTTATACTTCTACACCATATACAAGCTACAATGATGGATATTTGTCAAATTTTGTCAGAGAAAATATCTTTGTAAGTCAAAATGAGACATACATTTAAAATGTATGAAAGACAGATTCTATTTTGTATTGATCATTCAAACTATTTATTAGGGGTCCAATCAGATAATTTATGTGTTTATGATGGGGTGACTTCCTGAGTAACACATATATGCTTATATAGCCTTTAGTAATTGTTAACAAATATAGTTACAGGGTGTTTAGTGAGAGGACAGTGATGAAAACTTCATACTAGAACCTACTCAAGTTCTCTACTAAATCAGTTTAAACTTTCTGAGAATGAAATGCAGGCTGAAGGGATAAAATATACTTCCCACATGTATATTTACCCTTGGATCTAAGAAAACAGCAAAATGATGTAAGGTGAACACAAAATGCATTCAATTTTATTGTTCAGTTTGGTTAAGATATTGATTAGTGAAGCGCGGCATTGTGGCCTGTATGATGTTATGTGAATTCTAATGATCTATCTTAATTTATGCATTGTTAATTGCTAATAATATTTGCTAACTGACACTCTAAAGATTGCATAAGATATATTCAAACAGATATTTTGAGTTTAACTGTGTACAACTGATTTTAGCATGGTTACATATCCCACATGAACAAATATCCACATATTTTACAATGTTTGGGATCCAAAGTTCACATTCAGTATATCATATAGGCTGACATTGTACCTACAGTGAATCTGTAAGACACATTTTTGGCTGTGTGCACTAAGTGTATCCCAAAATGTTATTTTCTTCATTAATATGCCCATGTATGGTAACATATTTCAATTCAGTACTTGGATAGAGTGCGGTATTGCATTATCAGCTGATATCTGATTCTATTGAACCATTGAGGTTAATAATTGGTATCAAACACCCTTAAAAATACATTTTAAATGTTGAAACAGATCATTGGAATTTTTTTTGCACATTTGATCATAACAATTACATTGTATATGTCCCACATATGCAAATTTCCATTCTTGTTTACAAGTTTTGGGGATCAGAATTTCACATTTAGTTTATGATATAGGATGTATTGGTACCTGTAGTTGATATGTGTGGCCACATTTGGCTGTATTCTCTTGCAATATCCAGAATTATTATTTCCCTCATGAATAAGATTGCTTATAGTAATATATTCTTTTTTTACTACATTGTCGCTTGACTTTCCTGTATACTGGCATGTACTAATGTTTCCACCAATGATCAAACCTCACCGTCCCCGCATTTCCTTAAAGTTTGTGATGCATAGTCTACCTGATTAGTTATTTCACCTGTGCATGACCAGATATGCATATAGAAACTTCATATACTTTTAGGATGAATTTATTACTTTAATACATGACTATTACTTCACATTTCTGAGTGTCACTCTGTCAAGTTTAATATTTATTTCCTATGCTTGCAGCCTGAATGTTATTTGTAAATCACTATATCTAACACATTTTAACTTCATTTGCATACATCTTACTGTTTTCTAGATATAAGTGAAACATTTTATATCTTTTCAGGTCTAGGCTGGTATCTGGAACAAAGTGTCAGTGGTGGATCAGCTTGGAAGCTCTCCAGTAGTCAGGTGGTGATAGCAAGGTTTCATAAGGACATATGCAGTGTACTGCCATAAGTGATCATGATATCACAACACTAATATAAAGCACCTCAAGGATATGGCTTAGATCTTCATGAGAGAGATTAGCACCATTGTTCAGTAAGGTAAAGCCTGCCTAAAAACTGTATTTTCCTATCTTATAGTCGCTTTTTGTAGTTATCGACACTGAAATGTAATGCAATTTTCCTATAAAACATGGAAGTGGTCCCATCAGATGTTTAAATCTGAGTGCACTATTAGTTATTCAAATAACTGCCTATATACCTGACACAATAAATATGGAACATAGCACTTATTGTTGCTTCTTTAGTGTGTACACCTATATGCACCTTGACAGGCATATTGCGGTTTGTTGCCAAAATCACTATGAGTCATGCTACTTCATTACCCCTGGGAAAATTGTTCCCAGTTACACAGACCCAAACCACCATTTATTTTAAAGACCATTGATTGATCAACTTTTCTGTCTAAACTTTGACAAAATCTGTTTTCAAACTTTTATGAAAATTTAATTAATCAATAAAATTTAGTTAATAAATTTAAATGTTTTTTTAAATTTCCATTAAAATTTTAAATGATCCGAATGTATAAACTTTAAACATATTTTCAGACAGGCCTCATCTTGTAGTACAATTAGGTTTTTACAGCATTGAAAAAGTCCTATAAATAAGGAAGATATAGCAAATTTAGTTTTGGTTTCTCAAGAACACATGGATCAAAACGTGCACCCTGTATAACACCAGCACTACACACTTTCCAGCAGGTGTCACATGACTTGTATGCAAGGAAATTCAAAAAGACTTCATGTATAAAGTTCAAATATGTGTGGCATTCAAATATAAAAGTTTTACTAAAATTTGCCCCAAAAAGTTGGGCCTGTCAGGAATCACACCACAATTAATACTTCCAGTTCAGTACCCACGAATGTAGTTCCAGTCTATTTTTAGAACATTTTTTCCTCTCTCATTTTGGTGTTGGTAGAAGAGTTATATTGATGCATATTTGGTATGGATTTAAAGGTAATTGTTTATTCTTGAGAATATGAGCAGAGAGAGTGGTTGTCAGTGTGTAATTTGGCGACAGTGCACATGGAGTAATAAGGCTTTGGTGATGATCCGGAAGTGAAATATGTGTTCTGTTTACATGCTGCTCTGTTTACAGTGCAGCAGCTCAAAAAAATGCCGATCAACCCTTGACAAGAATTTCACTGTGAAGTCATCTTTGGAGGTATTTTAGATTAACATATGATTTGTATTGATTGTCACACTGTGGAAAGGTCAGTACTGAGAAATATATGTAGAGAACATATAGTAAAATTAATTGTGGTCTATGTCCTGTACAGGCAGTATTGATGAAACTTTAATATGCTATAAAATTTTTAATATTAATGATAAACACGTGAAATTTGTAGGTGTTATATATATTAACATTTAAAATAGAAAAATGCCATTAGAATTTAAAAATTAATTTTATTTTTTAAAAGTTTAATAATTTTTTTTTAAAAAAATAAAAAATTAAAATTTGCCCCCTAAAATGCACATAGATAATATTTTTGGAAATTATATCAAATGATATCAGCATGTTTATACTTCTACACCATATACAAGCTACAATGATGGATATTTGTCAAATTTTGTCAGAGAAAATATCTTTGTAAGTCAAAATGAGACATACATTTAAAATGTATGAAAGACAGATTCTATTTTGTATTGATCATTCAAACTATTTATTAGGGGTCCAATCAGATAATTTATGTGTTTATGATGGGGTGACTTCCTGAGTAACACATATATGCTTATATAGCCTTTAGTAATTGTTAACAAATATAGTTACAGGGTGTTTAGTGAGAGGACAGTGATGAAAACTTCATACTAGAACCTACTCAAGTTCTCTACTAAATCAGTTTAAACTTTCTGAGAATGAAATGCAGGCTGAAGGGATAAAATATACTTCCCACATGTATATTTACCCTTGGATCTAAGAAAACAGCAAAATGATGTAAGGTGAACACAAAATGCATTCAATTTTATTGTTCAGTTTGGTTAAGATATTGATTAGTGAAGCGCGGCATTGTGGCCTGTATGATGTTATGTGAATTCTAATGATCTATCTTAATTTATGCATTGTTAATTGCTAATAATATTTGCTAACTGACACTCTAAAGATTGCATAAGATATATTCAAACAGATATTTTGAGTTTAACTGTGTACAACTGATTTTAGCATGGTTACATATCCCACATGAACAAATATCCACATATTTTACAATGTTTGGGATCCAAAGTTCACATTCAGTATATCATATAGGCTGACATTGTACCTACAGTGAATCTGTAAGACACATTTTTGGCTGTGTGCACTAAGTGTATCCCAAAATGTTATTTTCTTCATTAATATGCCCATGTATGGTAACATATTTCAATTCAGTACTTGGATAGAGTGCGGTATTGCATTATCAGCTGATATCTGATTCTATTGAACCATTGAGGTTAATAATTGGTATCAAACACCCTTAAAAATACATTTTAAATGTTCAAACAGATCATTGGAATTTTTTTGGCACATTTGATCATAACAATTACATTGTATATGTCCCACATATGCAAATTTCCATTCTTGTTTACAAGTTTTGGGGATCAGAATTTCACATTTAGTTTATGATATAGGATGTATTGGTACCTGTAGTTGATATGTGTGGCCACATTTGGCTGTATTCTCTTGCAATATCCAGAATTATTATTTCCCTCATGAATAAGATTGCTTATAGTAATATATTCTTTTTTTACTACATTGTCGCTTGACTTTCCTGTATACTGGCATGTACTAATGTTTCCACCAATGATCAAACCTCACCGTCCCCGCATTTCCTTAAAGTTTGTGATGCATAGTCTACCTGATTAGTTATTTCACCTGTGCATGACCAGATATGCATATAGAAACTTCATATACTTTTAGGATGAATTTATTACTTTAATACATGACTATTACTTCACATTTCTGAGTGTCACTCTGTCAAGTTTAATATTTATTTCCTATGCTTGCAGCCTGAATGTTATTTGTAAATCACTATATCTAACACATTTTAACTTCATTTGCATACATCTTACTGTTTTCTAGATATAAGTGAAACATTTTATATCTTTTCAGGTCTAGGCTGGTATCTGGAACAAAGTGTCAGTGGTGGATCAGCTTGGAAGCTCTCCAGTAGTCAGGTGGTGATAGCAAGGTTTCATAAGGACATATGCAGTGTACTGCCATAAGTGATCATGATATCACAACACTAATATAAAGCACCTCAAGGATATGGCTTAGATCTTCATGAGAGAGATTAGCACCATTGTTCAGTAAGGTAAAGCCTGCCTAAAAACTGTATTTTCCTATCTTATAGTCGCTTTTTGTAGTTATCGACACTGAAATGTAATGCAATTTTCCTATAAAACATGGAAGTGGTCCCATCAGATGTTTAAATCTGAGTGCACTATTAGTTATTCAAATAACTGCCTATATACCTGACACAATAAATATGGAACATAGCACTTATTGTTGCTTCTTTAGTGTGTACACCTATATGCACCTTGACAGGCATATTGCGGTTTGTTGCCAAAATCACTATGAGTCATGCTACTTCATTACCCCTGGGAAAATTGTTCCCAGTTACACAGACCCAAACCACCATTTATTTTAAAGACCATTGATTGATCAACTTTTCTGTCTAAACTTTGACAAAATCTGTTTTCAAACTTTTATGAAAATTTAATTATTCAATAAAATTTAGTTAATAAATTTAAATGTTTTTTTAAATTTCCATTAAAATTTTAAATGATCCAAATGTATAAACTTTAAACATATTTTCAGACAGGCCTCATCTTGTAGTACAATTAGGTTTTTACAGCATTGAAAAAGTCCTATAAATAAGGAAGATATAGCAAATTTATTTTTGGTTTCTCAAGAACACATGGATCAAAACGTGCACCCTGTATAACACCAGCACTACACACTTTCCAGCAGGTGTCACATGACTTGTATGCAAGGAAATTCAAAAAGACTTCATGTATAAAGTTCAAATATGTGTGGCATTCAAATATAAAAGTTTTACTAAAATTTGCCCCAAAAAGTTGGGCCTGTCAGGCAGTATTGATGAAACTTTAATATGCTATAAAATTTTTAATATTAATGATAAACACGTGAAATTTGTAGGTGTTATATATATTAACATTTAAAATAGAAAAATGCCATTAGAATTTAAAAATTAATTTTATTTTTTAAAAGTTTAATAATTTTTTTTAAAAAAAATAAAAAATTAAAATTTGCCCCCTAAAATGCACATAGATAATATTTTTGGAAATTATATCAAATGATATCAGCATGTTTATACTTCTACACCATATACAAGCTACAATGATGGATATTTGTCAAATTTTGTCAGAGAAAATATCTTTGTAAGTCAAAATGAGACATACATTTAAAATGTATGAAAGACAGATTCTATTTTGTATTGATCATTCAAACTATTTATTAGGGGTCCAATCAGATAATTTATGTGTTTATGATGGGGTGACTTCCTGAGTAACACATATATGCTTATATAGCCTTTAGTAATTGTTAACAAATATAGTTACAGGGTGTTTAGTGAGAGGACAGTGATGAAAACTTCATACTAGAACCTACTCAAGTTCTCTACTAAATCAGTTTAAACTTTCTGAGAATGAAATGCAGGCTGAAGGGATAAAATATACTTCCCACATGTATATTTACCCTTGGATCTAAGAAAACAGCAAAATGATGTAAGGTGAACACAAAATGCATTCAATTTTATTGTTCAGTTTGGTTAAGATATTGATTAGTGAAGCGCGGCATTGTGGCCTGTATGATGTTATGTGAATTCTAATGATCTATCTTAATTTATGCATTGTTAATTGCTAATAATATTTGCTAACTGACACTCTAAAGATTGCATAAGATATATTCAAACAGATATTTTGAGTTTAACTGTGTACAACTGATTTTAGCATGGTTACATATCCCACATGAACAAATATCCACATATTTTAAAATGTTTGGGATCCAAACTTCACATTCAGTATATCATATAGGCTGACATTGTACCTACAGTGAATCTGTAAGACACATTTTTGGCTGTGTGCACTAAGTGTATCCCAAAATGTTATTTTCTTCATTAATATGCCCATGTATGGTAACATATTTCAATTCAGTACTTGGATAGAGTGCGGTATTGCATTATCAGCTGATATCTGATTCTATTGAACCATTGAGGTTAATAATTGGTATCAAACACCCTTAAAAATACATTTTAAATGTTCAAACAGATCATTGGAATTTTTTTTGCACATTTGATCATAACAATTACATTGTATATGTCCCACATATGCAAATTTCCATTCTTGTTTACAAGTTTTGGGGATCAGAATTTCACATTTAGTTTATGATATAGGATGTATTGGTACCTGTAGTTGATATGTGTGGCCACATTTGGCTGTATTCTCTTGCAATATCCAGAATTATTATTTCCCTCATGAATAAGATTGCTTATAGTAATATATTCTTTTTTTACTACATTGTCGCTTGACTTTCCTGTATACTGGCATGTACTAATGTTTCCACCAATGATCAAACCTCACCGTCCCCGCATTTCCTTAAAGTTTGTGATGCATAGTCTACCTGATTAGTTATTTCACCTGTGCATGACCAGATATGCTTATAGAAACTTCATATACTTTTAGGATGAATTTATTACTTTAATACATGACTATTACTTCACATTTCTGAGTGTCACTCTGTCAAGTTTAATATTTATTTCCTATGCTTGCAGCCTGAATGTTATTTGTAAATCACTATATCTAACACATTTTAACTTCATTTGCATACATCTTACTGTTTTCTAGATATAAGTGAAACATTTTATATCTTTTCAGGTCTAGGCTGGTATCTGGAACAAAGTGTCAGTGGTGGATCAGCTTGGAAGCTCTCCAGTAGTCAGGTGGTGATAGCAAGGTTTCATAAGGACATATGCAGTGTACTGCCATAAGTGATCATGATATCACAACACTAATATAAAGCACCTCAAGGATATGGCTTAGATCTTCATGAGAGAGATTAGCACCATTGTTCAGTAAGGTAAAGCCTGCCTAAAAACTGTATTTTCCTATCTTATAGTCGCTTTTTGTAGTTATCGACACTGAAATGTAATGCAATTTTCCTATAAAACATGGAAGTGGTCCCATCAGATGTTTAAATCTGAGTGCACTATTAGTTATTCAAATAACTGCCTATATACCTGACACAATAAATATGGAACATAGCACTTATTGTTGCTTCTTTAGTGTGTACACCTATATGCACCTTGATAGGCATATTGCGGTTTGTTGCCAAAATCACTATGAGTCATGCTACTTCATTACCCCTGGGAAAATTGTTCCCAGTTACACAGACCCAAACCACCATTTATTTTAAAGACCATTGATTGATCAACTTTTCTGTCTAAACTTTGACAAAATCTGTTTTCAAACTTTTATGAAAATTTAATTATTCAATAAAATTTAGTTAATCAATTTAAATGTTTTTTTAAATTTCCATTAAAATTTTAAATGATCCAAATGTATAAACTTTAAACATATTTTCAGACAGGCCTCATCTTGTAGTACAATTAGGTTTTTACAGCATTGAAAAAGTCCTATAAATAAGGAAGATATAGCAAATTTAGTTTTGGTTTCTCAAGAACACATGGATCAAAACGTGCACCCTGTATAACACCAGCACTACACACTTTCCAGCAGGTGTCACATGACTTGTATGCAAGGAAATTCAAAAAGACTTCATGTATAAAGTTCAAATATGTGTGGCATTCAAATATAAAAGTTTTACTAAAATTTGCCCCAAAAAGTTGGGCCTGTCAGGAATCACACCACAATTAATACTTCCAGTTCAGTACCCACGAATGTAGTTCCAGTCTATTTTTAGAACATTTTTTCCTCTCTCATTTTGGTGTTGGTAGAAGAGTTATATTGATGCATATTTGGTATGGATTTAAAGGTAATTGTTTATTCTTGAGAATATGAGCAGAGAGAGTGGTTGTCAGTGTGTAATTTGGCGACAGTGCACATGGAGTAATAAGGCTTTGGTGATGATCCGGAAGTGAAATATGTGTTCTGTTTACATGCTGCTCTGTTTACAGTGCAGCAGCTCAAAAAAATGCCGATCAACCCTTGACAAGAATTTCACTGTGAAGTCATCTTTGGAGGTATTTTAGATTAACATATGATTTGTATTGATTGTCACACTGTGGAAAGGTCAGTACTGAGAAATATATGTAGAGAACATATAGTAAAATTAATTGTGGTCTATGTCCTGTACAGGCAGTATTGATGAAACTTTAATATGCTATAAAATTTTTAATATTAATGATAAACACGTGAAATTTGTAGGTGTTATATATATTAACATTTAAAATAGAAAAATGCCATTAGAATTTAAAAATTAATTTTATTTTTTAAAAGTTTAATAATTTTTTTTAAAAAAAATAAAAAATTAAAATTTGCCCCCTAAAATGCACATAGATAATATTTTTGGAAATTATATCAAATGATATCAGCATGTTTATACTTCTACACCATATACAAGCTACAATGATGGATATTTGTCAAATTTTGTCAGAGAAAATATCTTTGTAAGTCAAAATGAGACATACATTTAAAATGTATGAAAGACAGATTCTATTTTGTATTGATCATTCAAACTATTTATTAGGGGTCCAATCAGATAATTTATGTGTTTATGATGGGGTGACTTCCTGAGTAACACATATATGCTTATATAGCCTTTAGTAATTGTTAACAAATATAGTTACAGGGTGTTTAGTGAGAGGACAGTGATGAAAACTTCATACTAGAACCTACTCAAGTTCTCTACTAAATCAGTTTAAACTTTCTGAGAATGAAATGCAGGCTGAAGGGATAAAATATACTTCCCACATGTATATTTACCCTTGGATCTAAGAAAACAGCAAAATGATGTAAGGTGAACACAAAATGCATTCAATTTTATTGTTCAGTTTGGTTAAGATATTGATTAGTGAAGCGCGGCATTGTGGCCTGTATGATGTTATGTGAATTCTAATGATCTATCTTAATTTATGCATTGTTAATTGCTAATAATATTTGCTAACTGACACTCTAAAGATTGCATAAGATATATTCAAACAGATATTTTGAGTTTAACTGTGTACAACTGATTTTAGCATGGTTACATATCCCACATGAACAAATATCCACATATTTTACAATGTTTGGGATCCAAAGTTCACATTCAGTATATCATATAGGCTGACATTGTACCTACAGTGAATCTGTAAGACACATTTTTGGCTGTGTGCACTAAGTGTATCCCAAAATGTTATTTTCTTCATTAATATGCCCATGTATGGTAACATATTTCAATTCAGTACTTGGATAGAGTGCGGTATTGCATTATCAGCTGATATCTGATTCTATTGAACCATTGAGGTTAATAATTGGTATCAAACACCCTTAAAAATACATTTTAAATGTTCAAACAGATCATTGGAATTTTTTTTGCACATTTGATCATAACAATTACATTGTATATGTCCCACATATGCAAATTTCCATTCTTGTTTACAAGTTTTGGGGATCAGAATTTCACATTTAGTTTATGATATAGGATGTATTGGTACCTGTAGTTGATATGTGTGGCCACATTTGGCTGTATTCTCTTGCAATATCCAGAATTATTATTTCCCTCATGAATAAGATTGCTTATAGTAATATATTCTTTTTTTACTACATTGTCGCTTGACTTTCCTGTATACTGGCATGTACTAATGTTTCCACCAATGATCAAACCTCACCGTCCCCGCATTTCCTTAAAGTTTGTGATGCATAGTCTACCTGATTAGTTATTTCACCTGTGCATGACCAGATATGCTTATAGAAACTTCATATACTTTTAGGATGAATTTATTACTTTAATACATGACTATTACTTCACATTTCTGAGTGTCACTCTGTCAAGTTTAATATTTATTTCCTATGCTTGCAGCCTGAATGTTATTTGTAAATCACTATATCTAACACATTTTAACTTCATTTGCATACATCTTACTGTTTTCTAGATATAAGTGAAACATTTTATATCTTTTCAGGTCTAGGCTGGTATCTGGAACAAAGTGTCAGTGGTGGATCAGCTTGGAAGCTCTCCAGTAGTCAGGTGGTGATAGCAAGGTTTCATAAGGACATATGCAGTGTACTGCCATAAGTGATCATGATATCACAACACTAATATAAAGCACCTCAAGGATATGGCTTAGATCTTCATGAGAGAGATTAGCACCATTGTTCAGTAAGGTAAAGCCTGCCTAAAAAACTGTATTTTCCTATCTTATAGTCGCTTTTTGTAGTTATCGACACTGAAATGTAATGATTTTCCTATAAAACATGGAAGTGGTCCCATCAGATGTTTAAATCTGAGTGCACTATTAGTTATTCAAATAACTGCCTATATACCTGACACAATAAATATGGAACATAGCACTTATTGTTGCTTCTTTAGTGTGTACACCTATATGCACCTTGACAGGCATATTGCGGTTTGTTGCCAAAATCACTATGAGTCATGCTACTTCATTACCCCTGGGAAAATTGTTCCCAGTTACACAGACCCAAACCACCATTTATTTTAAAGACCATTGATTGATCAACTTTTCTGTCTAAACTTTGACAAAATCTGTTTTCAAACTTTTATGAAAATTTAATTATTCAATAAAATTTAGTTAATAAATTTAAATGTTTTTTTAAATTTCCATTAAAATTTTAAATGATCCGAATGTATAAACTTTAAACATATTTTCAGACAGGCCTCATCTTGTAGTACAATTAGGTTTTTACAGCATTGAAAAAGTCCTATAAATAAGGAAGATATAGCAAATTTAGTTTTGGTTTCTCAAGAACACATGGATCAAAACGTGCACCCTGTATAACACCAGCACTACACACTTTCCAGCAGGTGTCACATGACTTGTATGCAAGGAAATTCAAAAAGACTTCATGTATAAAGTTCAAATATGTGTGGCATTCAAATATAAAAGTTTTACTAAAATTTGCCCCAAAAAGTTGGGCCTGTCAGGAATCACACCACAATTAATACTTCCAGTTCAGTACCCACGAATGTAGTTCCAGTCTATTTTTAGAACATTTTTTCCTCTCTCATTTTGGTGTTGGTAGAAGAGTTATATTGATGCATATTTGGTATGGATTTAAAGGTAATTGTTTATTCTTGAGAATATGAGCAGAGAGAGTGGTTGTCAGTGTGTAATTTGGCGACAGTGCACATGGAGTAATAAGGCTTTGGTGATGATCCGGAAGTGAAATATGTGTTCTGTTTACATGCTGCTCTGTTTACAGTGCAGCAGCTCAAAAAAATGCCGATCAACCCTTGACAAGAATTTCACTGTGAAGTCATCTTTGGAGGTATTTTAGATTAACATATGATTTGTATTGATTGTCACACTGTGGAAAGGTCAGTACTGAGAAATATATGTAGAGAACATATAGTAAAATTAATTGTGGTCTATGTCCTGTACAGGCAGTATTGATGAAACTTTAATATGCTATAAAATTTTTAATATTAATGATAAACACGTGAAATTTGTAGGTGTTATATATATTAACATTTAAAATAGAAAAATGCCATTAGAATTTAAAAATTAATTTTATTTTTTAAAAGTTTAATAATTTTTTTAAAAAAAAATAAAAAATTAAAATTTGCCCCCTAAAATGCACATAGATAATATTTTTGGAAATTATATCAAATGATATCAGCATGTTTATACTTCTACACCATATACAAGCTACAATGATGGATATTTGTCAAATTTTGTCAGAGAAAATATCTTTGTAAGTCAAAATGAGACATACATTTAAAATGTATGAAAGACAGATTCTATTTTGTATTGATCATTCAAACTATTTATTAGGGGTCCAATCAGATAATTTATGTGTTTATGATGGGGTGACTTCCTGAGTAACACATATATGCTTATATAGCCTTTAGTAATTGTTAACAAATATAGTTACAGGGTGTTTAGTGAGAGGACAGTGATGAAAACTTCATACTAGAACCTACTCAAGTTCTCTACTAAATCAGTTTAAACTTTCTGAGAATGAAATGCAGGCTGAAGGGATAAAATATACTTCCCACATGTATATTTACCCTTGGATCTAAGAAAACAGCAAAATGATGTAAGGTGAACACAAAATGCATTCAATTTTATTGTTCAGTTTGGTTAAGATATTGATTAGTGAAGCGCGGCATTGTGGCCTGTATGATGTTATGTGAATTCTAATGATCTATCTTAATTTATGCATTGTTAATTGCTAATAATATTTGCTAACTGACACTCTAAAGATTGCATAAGATATATTCAAACAGATATTTTGAGTTTAACTGTGTACAACTGATTTTAGCATGGTTACATATCCCACATGAACAAATATCCACATATTTTAAAATGTTTGGGATCCAAACTTCACATTCAGTATATCATATAGGCTGACATTGTACCTACAGTGAATCTGTAAGACACATTTTTGGCTGTGTGCACTAAGTGTATCCCAAAATGTTATTTTCTTCATTAATATGCCCATGTATGGTAACATATTTCAATTCAGTACTTGGATAGAGTGCGGTATTGCATTATCAGCTGATATCTGATTCTATTGAACCATTGAGGTTAATAATTGGTATCAAACACCCTTAAAAATACATTTTAAATGTTCAAACAGATCATTGGAATTTTTTTTGCACATTTGATCATAACAATTACATTGTATATGTCCCACATATGCAAATTTCCATTCTTGTTTACAAGTTTTGGGGATCAGAATTTCACATTTAGTTTATGATATAGGATGTATTGGTACCTGTAGTTGATATGTGTGGCCACATTTGGCTGTATTCTCTTGCAATATCCAGAATTATTATTTCCCTCATGAATAAGATTGCTTATAGTAATATATTCTTTTTTTACTACATTGTCGCTTGACTTTCCTGTATACTGGCATGTACTAATGTTTCCACCAATGATCAAACCTCACCGTCCCCGCATTTCCTTAAAGTTTGTGATGCATAGTCTACCTGATTAGTTATTTCACCTGTGCATGACCAGATATGCTTATAGAAACTTCATATACTTTTAGGATGAATTTATTACTTTAATACATGACTATTACTTCACATTTCTGAGTGTCACTCTGTCAAGTTTAATATTTATTTCCTATGCTTGCAGCCTGAATGTTATTTGTAAATCACTATATCTAACACATTTTAACTTCATTTGCATACATCTTACTGTTTTCTAGATATAAGTGAAACATTTTATATCTTTTCAGGTCTAGGCTGGTATCTGGAACAAAGTGTCAGTGGTGGATCAGCTTGGAAGCTCTCCAGTAGTCAGGTGGTGATAGCAAGGTTTCATAAGGACATATGCAGTGTACTGCCATAAGTGATCATGATATCACAACACTAATATAAAGCACCTCAAGGATATGGCTTAGATCTTCATGAGAGAGATTAGCACCATTGTTCAGTAAGGTAAAGCCTGCCTAAAAACTGTATTTTCCTATCTTATAGTCGCTTTTTGTAGTTATCGACACTGAAATGTAATGCAATTTTCCTATAAAACATGGAAGTGGTCCCATCAGATGTTTAAATCTGAGTGCACTATTAGTTATTCAAATAACTGCCTATATACCTGACACAATAAATATGGAACATAGCACTTATTGTTGCTTCTTTAGTGTGTACACCTATATGCACCTTGATAGGCATATTGCGGTTTGTTGCCAAAATCACTATGAGTCATGCTACTTCATTACCCCTGGGAAAATTGTTCCCGGTTACACAGACCCAAACCACCATTTATTTTAAAGACCATTGATTGATCAACTTTTCTGTCTAAACTTTGACAAAATCTGTTTTCAAACTTTTATGAAAATTTAATTATTCAATAAAATTTAGTTAATCAATTTAAATGTTTTTTTAAATTTCCATTAAAATTTTAAATGATCCAAATGTATAAACTTTAAACATATTTTCAGACAGGCCTCATCTTGTAGTACAATTAGGTTTTTACAGCATTGAAAAAGTCCTATAAATAAGGAAGATATAGCAAATTTAGTTTTGGTTTCTCAAGAACACATGGATCAAAACGTGCACCCTGTATAACACCAGCACTACACACTTTCCAGCAGGTGTCACATGACTTGTATGCAAGGAAATTCAAAAAGACTTCATGTATAAAGTTCAAATATGTGTGGCATTCAAATATAAAAGTTTTACTAAAATTTGCCCCAAAAAGTTGGGCCTGTCAGGAATCACACCACAATTAATACTTCCAGTTCAGTACCCACGAATGTAGTTCCAGTCTATTTTTAGAACATTTTTTCCTCTCTCATTTTGGTGTTGGTAGAAGAGTTATATTGATGCATATTTGGTATGGATTTAAAGGTAATTGTTTATTCTTGAGAATATGAGCAGAGAGAGTGGTTGTCAGTGTGTAATTTGGCGACAGTGCACATGGAGTAATAAGGCTTTGGTGATGATCCGGAAGTGAAATATGTGTTCTGTTTACATGCTGCTCTGTTTACAGTGCAGCAGCTCAAAAAAATGCCGATCAACCCTTGACAAGAATTTCACTGTGAAGTCATCTTTGGAGGTATTTTAGATTAACATATGATTTGTATTGATTGTCACACTGTGGAAAGGTCAGTACTGAGAAATATATGTAGAGAACATATAGTAAAATTAATTGTGGTCTATGTCCTGTACAGGCAGTATTGATGAAACTTTAATATGCTATAAAATTTTTAATATTAATGATAAACACGTGAAATTTGTAGGTGTTATATATATTAACATTTAAAATAGAAAAATGCCATTAGAATTTAAAAATTAATTTTATTTTTTAAAAGTTTAATAATTTTTTTTAAAAAAAATAAAAAATTAAAATTTGCCCCCTAAAATGCACATAGATAATATTTTTGGAAATTATATCAAATGATATCAGCATGTTTATACTTCTACACCATATACAAGCTACAATGATGGATATTTGTCAAATTTTGTCAGAGAAAATATCTTTGTAAGTCAAAATGAGACATACATTTAAAATGTATGAAAGACAGATTCTATTTTGTATTGATCATTCAAACTATTTATTAGGGGTCCAATCAGATAATTTATGTGTTTATGATGGGGTGACTTCCTGAGTAACACATATATGCTTATATAGCCTTTAGTAATTGTTAACAAATATAGTTACAGGGTGTTTAGTGAGAGGACAGTGATGAAAACTTCATACTAGAACCTACTCAAGTTCTCTACTAAATCAGTTTAAACTTTCTGAGAATGAAATGCAGGCTGAAGGGATAAAATATACTTCCCACATATATATTTACCCTTGGATCTAAGAAAACAGCAAAATGATGTAAGGTGAACACAAAATGCATTCAATTTTATTGTTCAGTTTGGTTAAGATATTGATTAGTGAAGCGCGGCATTGTGGCCTGTATGATGTTATGTGAATTCTAATGATCTATCTTAATTTATGCATTGTTAATTGCTAATAATATTTGCTAACTGACACTCTAAAGATTGCATAAGATATATTCAAACAGATATTTTGAGTTTAACTGTGTACAACTGATTTTAGCATGGTTACATATCCCACATGAACAAATATCCACATATTTTACAATGTTTGGGATCCAAAGTTCACATTCAGTATATCATATAGGCTGACATTGTACCTACAGTGAATCTGTAAGACACATTTTTGGCTGTGTGCACTAAGTGTATCCCAAAATGTTATTTTCTTCATTAATATGCCCATGTATGGTAACATATTTCAATTCAGTACTTGGATAGAGTGCGGTATTGCATTATCAGCTGATATCTGATTCTATTGAACCATTGAGGTTAATAATTGGTATCAAACACCCTTAAAAATACATTTTAAATGTTCAAACAGATCATTGGAATTTTTTTGGCACATTTGATCATAACAATTACATTGTATATGTCCCACATATGCAAATTTCCATTCTTGTTTACAAGTTTTGGGGATCAGAATTTCACATTTAGTTTATGATATAGGATGTATTGGTACCTGTAGTTGATATGTGTGGCCACATTTGGCTGTATTCTCTTGCAATATCCAGAATTATTATTTCCCTCATGAATAAGATTGCTTATAGTAATATATTCTTTTTTTACTACATTGTCGCTTGACTTTCCTGTATACTGGCATGTACTAATGTTTCCACCAATGATCAAACCTCACCGTCCCCGCATTTCCTTAAAGTTTGTGATGCATAGTCTACCTGATTAGTTATTTCACCTGTGCATGACCAGATATGCTTATAGAAACTTCATATACTTTTAGGATGAATTTATTACTTTAATACATGACTATTACTTCACATTTCTGAGTGTCACTCTGTCAAGTTTAATATTTATTTCCTATGCTTGCAGCCTGAATGTTATTTGTAAATCACTATATCTAACACATTTTAACTTCATTTGCATACATCTTACTGTTTTCTAGATATAAGTGAAACATTTTATATCTTTTCAGGTCTAGGCTGGTATCTGGAACAAAGTGTCAGTGGTGGATCAGCTTGGAAGCTCTCCAGTAGTCAGGTGGTGATAGCAAGGTTTCATAAGGACATATGCAGTGTACTGCCATAAGTGATCATGATATCACAACACTAATATAAAGCACCTCAAGGATATGGCTTAGATCTTCATGAGAGAGATTAGCACCATTGTTCAGTAAGGTAAAGCCTGCCTAAAAACTGTATTTTCCTATCTTATAGTCGCTTTTTGTAGTTATCGACACTGAAATGTAATGCAATTTTCCTATAAAACATGGAAGTGGTCCCATCAGATGTTTAAATCTGAGTGCACTATTAGTTATTCAAATAACTGCCTATATACCTGACACAATAAATATGGAACATAGCACTTATTGTTGCTTCTTTAGTGTGTACACCTATATGCACCTTGATAGGCATATTGCGGTTTGTTGCCAAAATCACTATGAGTCATGCTACTTCATTACCCCTGGGAAAATTGTTCCCGGTTACACAGACCCAAACCACCATTTATTTTAAAGACCATTGATTGATCAACTTTTCTGTCTAAACTTTGACAAAATCTGTTTTCAAACTTTTATGAAAATTTAATTATTCAATAAAATTTAGTTAATCAATTTAAATGTTTTTTTAAATTTCCATTAAAATTTTAAATGATCCAAATGTATAAACTTTAAACATATTTTCAGACAGGCCTCATCTTGTAGTACAATTAGGTTTTTACAGCATTGAAAAAGTCCTATAAATAAGGAAGATATAGCAAATTTAGTTTTGGTTTCTCAAGAACACATGGATCAAAACGTGCACCCTGTATAACACCAGCACTACACACTTTCCAGCAGGTGTCACATGACTTGTATGCAAGGAAATTCAAAAAGACTTCATGTATAAAGTTCAAATATGTGTGGCATTCAAATATAAAAGTTTTACTAAAATTTGCCCCAAAAAGTTGGGCCTGTCAGGAATCACACCACAATTAATACTTCCAGTTCAGTACCCACGAATGTAGTTCCAGTCTATTTTTAGAACATTTTTTCCTCTCTCATTTTGGTGTTGGTAGAAGAGTTATATTGATGCATATTTGGTATGGATTTAAAGGTAATTGTTTATTCTTGAGAATATGAGCAGAGAGAGTGGTTGTCAGTGTGTAATTTGGCGACAGTGCACATGGAGTAATAAGGCTTTGGTGATGATCCGGAAGTGAAATATGTGTTCTGTTTACATGCTGCTCTGTTTACAGTGCAGCAGCTCAAAAAAATGCCGATCAACCCTTGACAAGAATTTCACTGTGAAGTCATCTTTGGAGGTATTTTAGATTAACATATGATTTGTATTGATTGTCACACTGTGGAAAGGTCAGTACTGAGAAATATATGTAGAGAACATATAGTAAAATTAATTGTGGTCTATGTCCTGTACAGGCAGTATTGATGAAACTTTAATATGCTATAAAATTTTTAATATTAATGATAAACACGTGAAATTTGTAGGTGTTATATATATTAACATTTAAAATAGAAAAATGCCATTAGAATTTAAAAATTAATTTTATTTTTTAAAAGTTTAATAATTTTTTTTAAAAAAAATAAAAAATTAAAATTTGCCCCCTAAAATGCACATAGATAATATTTTTGGAAATTATATCAAATGATATCAGCATGTTTATACTTCTACACCATATACAAGCTACAATGATGGATATTTGTCAAATTTTGTCAGAGAAAATATCTTTGTAAGTCAAAATGAGACATACATTTAAAATGTATGAAAGACAGATTCTATTTTGTATTGATCATTCAAACTATTTATTAGGGGTCCAATCAGATAATTTATGTGTTTATGATGGGGTGACTTCCTGAGTAACACATATATGCTTATATAGCCTTTAGTAATTGTTAACAAATATAGTTACAGGGTGTTTAGTGAGAGGACAGTGATGAAAACTTCATACTAGAACCTACTCAAGTTCTCTACTAAATCAGTTTAAACTTTCTGAGAATGAAATGCAGGCTGAAGGGATAAAATATACTTCCCACATGTATATTTACCCTTGGATCTAAGAAAACAGCAAAATGATGTAAGGTGAACACAAAATGCATTCAATTTTATTGTTCAGTTTGGTTAAGATATTGATTAGTGAAGCGCGGCATTGTGGCCTGTATGATGTTATGTGAATTCTAATGATCTATCTTAATTTATGCATTGTTAATTGCTAATAATATTTGCTAACTGACACTCTAAAGATTGCATAAGATATATTCAAACAGATATTTTGAGTTTAACTGTGTACAACTGATTTTAGCATGGTTACATATCCCACATGAACAAATATCCACATATTTTACAATGTTTGGGATCCAAAGTTCACATTCAGTATATCATATAGGCTGACATTGTACCTACAGTGAATCTGTAAGACACATTTTTGGCTGTGTGCACTAAGTGTATCCCAAAATGTTATTTTCTTCATTAATATGCCCATGTATGGTAACATATTTCAATTCAGTACTTGGATAGAGTGCGGTATTGCATTATCAGCTGATATCTGATTCTATTGAACCATTGAGGTTAATAATTGGTATCAAACACCCTTAAAAATACATTTTAAATGTTCAAACAGATCATTGGAATTTTTTTGGCACATTTGATCATAACAATTACATTGTATATGTCCCACATATGCAAATTTCCATTCTTGTTTACAAGTTTTGGGGATCAGAATTTCACATTTAGTTTATGATATAGGATGTATTGGTACCTGTAGTTGATATGTGTGGCCACATTTGGCTGTATTCTCTTGCAATATCCAGAATTATTATTTCCCTCATGAATAAGATTGCTTATAGTAATATATTCTTTTTTTACTACATTGTCGCTTGACTTTCCTGTATACTGGCATGTACTAATGTTTCCACCAATGATCAAACCTCACCGTCCCCGCATTTCCTTAAAGTTTGTGATGCATAGTCTACCTGATTAGTTATTTCACCTGTGCATGACCAGATATGCTTATAGAAACTTCATATACTTTTAGGATGAATTTATTACTTTAATACATGACTATTACTTCACATTTCTGAGTGTCACTCTGTCAAGTTTAATATTTATTTCCTATGCTTGCAGCCTGAATGTTATTTGTAAATCACTATATCTAACACATTTTAACTTCATTTGCATACATCTTACTGTTTTCTAGATATAAGTGAAACATTTTATATCTTTTCAGGTCTAGGCTGGTATCTGGAACAAAGTGTCAGTGGTGGATCAGCTTGGAAGCTCTCCAGTAGTCAGGTGGTGATAGCAAGGTTTCATAAGGACATATGCAGTGTACTGCCATAAGTGATCATGATATCACAACACTAATATAAAGCACCTCAAGGATATGGCTTAGATCTTCATGAGAGAGATTAGCACCATTGTTCAGTAAGGTAAAGCCTGCCTAAAAACTGTATTTTCCTATCTTATAGTCGCTTTTTGTAGTTATCGACACTGAAATGTAATGCAATTTTCCTATAAAACATGGAAGTGGTCCCATCAGATGTTTAAATCTGAGTGCACTATTAGTTATTCAAATAACTGCCTATATACCTGACACAATAAATATGGAACATAGCACTTATTGTTGCTTCTTTAGTGTGTACACCTATATGCACCTTGACAGGCATATTGCGGTTTGTTGCCAAAATCACTATGAGTCATGCTACTTCATTACCCCTGGGAAAATTGTTCCCAGTTACACAGACCCAAACCACCATTTATTTTAAAGACCATTGATTGATCAACTTTTCTGTCTAAACTTTGACAAAATCTGTTTTCAAACTTTTATGAAAATTTAATTATTCAATAAAATTTAGTTAATAAATTTAAATGTTTTTTTAAATTTCCATTAAAATTTTAAATGATCCGAATGTATAAACTTTAAACATATTTTCAGACAGGCCTCATCTTGTAGTACAATTAGGTTTTTACAGCATTGAAAAAGTCCTATAAATAAGGAAGATATAGCAAATTTAGTTTTGGTTTCTCAAGAACACATGGATCAAAACGTGCACCCTGTATAACACCAGCACTACACACTTTCCAGCAAGTGTCACATGACTTGTATGCAAGGAAATTCAAAAAGACTTCATGTATAAAGTTCAAATATGTGTGGCATTCAAATATAAAAGTTTTACTAAAATTTGCCCCAAAAAGTTGGGCCTGTCAGGAATCACACCACAATTAATACTTCCAGTTCAGTACCCACGAATGTAGTTCCAGTCTATTTTTAGAACATTTTTTCCTCTCTCATTTTGGTGTTGGTAGAAGAGTTATATTGATGCATATTTGGTATGGATTTAAAGGTAATTGTTTATTCTTGAGAATATGAGCAGAGAGAGTGGTTGTCAGTGTGTAATTTGGCGACAGTGCACATGGAGTAATAAGGCTTTGGTGATGATCCGGAAGTGAAATATGTGTTCTGTTTACATGCTGCTCTGTTTACAGTGCAGCAGCTCAAAAAAATGCCGATCAACCCTTGACAAGAATTTCACTGTGAAGTCATCTTTGGAGGTATTTTAGATTAACATATGATTTGTATTGATTGTCACACTGTGGAAAGGTCAGTACTGAGAAATATATGTAGAGAACATATAGTAAAATTAATTGTGGTCTATGTCCTGTACAGGCAGTATTGATGAAACTTTAATATGCTATAAAATTTTTAATATTAATGATAAACACGTGAAATTTGTAGGTGTTATATATATTAACATTTAAAATAGAAAAATGCCATTAGAATTTAAAAATTAATTTTATTTTTTAAAAGTTTAATAATTTTTTTTAAAAAAAATAAAAAATTAAAATTTGCCCCCTAAAATGCACATAGATAATATTTTTGGAAATTATATCAAATGATATCAGCATGTTTATACTTCTACACCATATACAAGCTACAATGATGGATATTTGTCAAATTTTGTCAGAGAAAATATCTTTGTAAGTCAAAATGAGACATACATTTAAAATGTATGAAAGACAGATTCTATTTTGTATTGATCATTCAAACTATTTATTAGGGGTCCAATCAGATAATTTATGTGTTTATGATGGGGTGACTTCCTGAGTAACACATATATGCTTATATAGCCTTTAGTAATTGTTAACAAATATAGTTACAGGGTGTTTAGTGAGAGGACAGTGATGAAAACTTCATACTAGAACCTACTCAAGTTCTCTACTAAATCAGTTTAAACTTTCTGAGAATGAAATGCAGGCTGAAGGGATAAAATATACTTCCCACATGTATATTTACCCTTGGATCTAAGAAAACAGCAAAATGATGTAAGGTGAACACAAAATGCATTCAATTTTATTGTTCAGTTTGGTTAAGATATTGATTAGTGAAGCGCGGCATTGTGGCCTGTATGATGTTATGTGAATTCTAATGATCTATCTTAATTTATGCATTGTTAATTGCTAATAATATTTGCTAACTGACACTCTAAAGATTGCATAAGATATATTCAAACAGATATTTTGAGTTTAACTGTGTACAACTGATTTTAGCATGGTTACATATCCCACATGAACAAATATCCACATATTTTACAATGTTTGGGATCCAAACTTCACATTCAGTATATCATATAGGCTGACATTGTACCTACAGTGAATCTGTAAGACACATTTTTGGCTGTGTGCACTAAGTGTATCCCAAAATGTTATTTTCTTCATTAATATGCCCATGTATGGTAACATATTTCAATTCAGTACTTGGATAGAGTGCGGTATTGCATTATCAGCTGATATCTGATTCTATTGAACCATTGAGGTTAATAATTGGTATCAAACACCCTTAAAAATACATTTTAAATGTTCAAACAGATCATTGGAATTTTTTTTGCACATTTGATCATAACAATTACATTGTATATGTCCCACATATGCAAATTTCCATTCTTGTTTACAAGTTTTGGGGATCAGAATTTCACATTTAGTTTATGATATAGGATGTATTGGTACCTGTAGTTGATATGTGTGGCCACATTTGGCTGTATTCTCTTGCAATATCCAGAATTATTATTTCCCTCATGAATAAGATTGCTTATAGTAATATATTCTTTTTTTACTACATTGTCGCTTGACTTTCCTGTATACTGGCATGTACTAATGTTTCCACCAATGATCAAACCTCACCGTCCCCGCATTTCCTTAAAGTTTGTGATGCATAGTCTACCTGATTAGTTATTTCACCTGTGCATGACCAGATATGCTTATAGAAACTTCATATACTTTTAGGATGAATTTATTACTTTAATACATGACTATTACTTCACATTTCTGAGTGTCACTCTGTCAAGTTTAATATTTATTTCCTATGCTTGCAGCCTGAATGTTATTTGTAAATCACTATATCTAACACATTTTAACTTCATTTGCATACATCTTACTGTTTTCTAGATATAAGTGAAACATTTTATATCTTTTCAGGTCTAGGCTGGTATCTGGAACAAAGTGTCAGTGGTGGATCAGCTTGGAAGCTCTCCAGTAGTCAGGTGGTGATAGCAAGGTTTCATAAGGACATATGCAGTGTACTGCCATAAGTGATCATGATATCACAACACTAATATAAAGCACCTCAAGGATATGGCTTAGATCTTCATGAGAGAGATTAGCACCATTGTTCAGTAAGGTAAAGCCTGCCTAAAAACTGTATTTTCCTATCTTATAGTCGCTTTTTGTAGTTATCGACACTGAAATGTAATGCAATTTTCCTATAAAACATGGAAGTGGTCCCATCAGATGTTTAAATCTGAGTGCACTATTAGTTATTCAAATAACTGCCTATATACCTGACACAATAAATATGGAACATAGCACTTATTGTTGCTTCTTTAGTGTGTACACCTATATGCACCTTGACAGGCATATTGCGGTTTGTTGCCAAAATCACTATGAGTCATGCTACTTCATTACCCCTGGGAAAATTGTTCCCAGTTACACAGACCCAAACCACCATTTATTTTAAAGACCATTGATTGATCAACTTTTCTGTCTAAACTTTGACAAAATCTGTTTTCAAACTTTTATGAAAATTTAATTATTCAATAAAATTTAGTTAATAAATTTAAATGTTTTTTTAAATTTCCATTAAAATTTTAAATGATCCGAATGTATAAACTTTAAACATATTTTCAGACAGGCCTCATCTTGTAGTACAATTAGGTTTTTACAGCATTGAAAAAGTCCTATAAATAAGGAAGATATAGCAAATTTAGTTTTGGTTTCTCAAGAACACATGGATCAAAACGTGCACCCTGTATAACACCAGCACTACACACTTTCCAGCAGGTGTCACATGACTTGTATGCAAGGAAATTCAAAAAGACTTCATGTATAAAGTTCAAATATGTGTGGCATTCAAATATAAAAGTTTTACTAAAATTTGCCCCAAAAAGTTGGGCCTGTACAGGCAGTATTGATGAAACTTTAATATGCTATAAAATTTTTAATATTAATGATAAACACGTGAAATTTGTAGGTGTTATATATATTAACATTTAAAATAGAAAAATGCCATTAGAATTTAAAAATTAATTTTATTTTTTAAAAGTTTAATAATTTTTTTTAAAAAAAATAAAAAATTAAAATTTGCCCCCTAAAATGCACATAGATAATATTTTTGGAAATTATATCAAATGATATCAGCATGTTTATACTTCTACACCATATACAAGCTACAATGATGGATATTTGTCAAATTTTGTCAGAGAAAATATCTTTGTAAGTCAAAATGAGACATACATTTAAAATGTATGAAAGACAGATTCTATTTTGTATTGATCATTCAAACTATTTATTAGGGGTCCAATCAGATAATTTATGTGTTTATGATGGGGTGACTTCCTGAGTAACACATATATGCTTATATAGCCTTTAGTAATTGTTAACAAATATAGTTACAGGGTGTTTAGTGAGAGGACAGTGATGAAAACTTCATACTAGAACCTACTCAAGTTCTCTACTAAATCAGTTTAAACTTTCTGAGAATGAAATGCAGGCTGAAGGGATAAAATATACTTCCCACATGTATATTTACCCTTGGATCTAAGAAAACAGCAAAATGATGTAAGGTGAACACAAAATGCATTCAATTTTATTTTTCAGTTTGGTTAAGATATTGATTAGTGAAGCGCGGCATTGTGGCCTGTATGATGTTATGTGAATTCTAATGATCTATCTTAATTTGTGCATTGTTAATTGCTAATAATATTTGCTAACTGACACTCTAAAGATTGCATAAGATATATTCAAACAGATATTTTGAGTTTAACTGTGTACAACTGATTTTAGCATGGTTACATATCCCACATGAACAAATATCCACATATTTTAAAATGTTTGGGATCCAAACTTCACATTCAGTATATCATATAGGCTGACATTGTACCTACAGTGAATCTGTAAGACATATTTTTGGCTGTGTGCACTAAGTGTATCCCAAAATGTTATTTTCTTCATTAATATGCCCATGTATGGTAACATATTTCAATTCAGTACTTGGATAGAGTGCGGTATTGCATTATCAGCTGATATCTGATTCTATTGAACCATTGAGGTTAATAATTGGTATCAAACACCCTTAAAAATACATTTTAAATGTTCAAACAGATCATTGGAATTTTTTTTGCACATTTGATCATAACAATTACATTGTATATGTCCCACATATGCAAATTTCCATTCTTGTTTACAAGTTTTGGGGATCAGAATTTCACATTTAGTTTATGATATAGGATGTATTGGTACCTGTAGTTGATATGTGTGGCCACATTTGGCTGTATTCTCTTGCAATATCCAGAATTATTATTTCCCTCATGAATAAGATTGCTTATAGTAATATATTCTTTTTTTACTACATTGTCGCTTGACTTTCCTGTATACTGGCATGTACTAATGTTTCCACCAATGATCAAACCTCACCGTCCCCGCATTTCCTTAAAGTTTGTGATGCATAGTCTACCTGATTAGTTATTTCACCTGTGCATGACCAGATATGCTTATAGAAACTTCATATACTTTTAGGATGAATTTATTACTTTAATACATGACTATTACTTCACATTTCTGAGTGTCACTCTGTCAAGTTTAATATTTATTTCCTATGCTTGCAGCCTGAATGTTATTTGTAAATCACTATATCTAACACATTTTAACTTCATTTGCATACATCTTACTGTTTTCTAGATATAAGTGAAACATTTTATATCTTTTCAGGTCTAGGCTGGTATCTGGAACAAAGTGTCAGTGGTGGATCAGCTTGGAAGCTCTCCAGTAGTCAGGTGGTGATAGCAAGGTTTCATAAGGACATATGCAGTGTACTGCCATAAGTGATCATGATATCACAACACTAATATAAAGCACCTCAAGGATATGGCTTAGATCTTCATGAGAGAGATTAGCACCATTGTTCAGTAAGGTAAAGCCTGCCTAAAAACTGTATTTTCCTATCTTATAGTCGCTTTTTGTAGTTATCGACACTGAAATGTAATGCAATTTTCCTATAAAACATGGAAGTGGTCCCATCAGATGTTTAAATCTGAGTGCACTATTAGTTATTCAAATAACTGCCTATATACCTGACACAATAAATATGGAACATAGCACTTATTGTTGCTTCTTTAGTGTGTACACCTATATGCACCTTGATAGGCATATTGCGGTTTGTTGCCAAAATCACTATGAGTCATGCTACTTCATTACCCCTGGGAAAATTGTTCCCAGTTACACAGACCCAAACCACCATTTATTTTAAAGACCATTGATTGATCAACTTTTCTGTCTAAACTTTGACAAAATCTGTTTTCAAACTTTTATGAAAATTTAATTATTCAATAAAATTTAGTTAATCAATTTAAATGTTTTTTTAAATTTCCATTAAAATTTTAAATGATCCAAATGTATAAACTTTAAACATATTTTCAGACAGGCCTCATCTTGTAGTACAATTAGGTTTTTACAGCATTGAAAAAGTCCTATAAATAAGGAAGATATAGCAAATTTAGTTTTGGTTTCTCAAGAACACATGGATCAAAACGTGCACCCTGTATAACACCAGCACTACACACTTTCCAGCAGGTGTCACATGACTTGTATGCAAGGAAATTCAAAAAGACTTCATGTATAAAGTTCAAATATGTGTGGCATTCAAATATAAAAGTTTTACTAAAATTTGCCCCAAAAAGTTGGGCCTGTCAGGAATCACACCACAATTAATACTTCCAGTTCAGTACCCACGAATGTAGTTCCAGTCTATTTTTAGAACATTTTTTCCTCTCTCATTTTGGTGTTGGTAGAAGAGTTATATTGATGCATATTTGGTATGGATTTAAAGGTAATTGTTTATTCTTGAGAATATGAGCAGAGAGAGTGGTTGTCAGTGTGTAATTTGGCGACAGTGCACATGGAGTAATAAGGCTTTGGTGATGATCCGGAAGTGAAATATGTGTTCTGTTTACATGCTGCTCTGTTTACAGTGCAGCAGCTCAAAAAAATGCCGATCAACCCTTGACAAGAATTTCACTGTGAAGTCATCTTTGGAGGTATTTTAGATTAACATATGATTTGTATTGATTGTCACACTGTGGAAAGGTCAGTACTGAGAAATATATGTAGAGAACATATAGTAAAATTAATTGTGGTCTATGTCCTGTACAGGCAGTATTGATGAAACTTTAATATGCTATAAAATTTTTAATATTAATGATAAACACGTGAAATTTGTAGGTGTTATATATATTAACATTTAAAATAGAAAAATGCCATTAGAATTTAAAAATTAATTTTATTTTTTAAAAGTTTAATAATTTTTTTTAAAAAAAATAAAAAATTAAAATTTGCCCCCTAAAATGCACATAGATAATATTTTTGGAAATTATATCAAATGATATCAGCATGTTTATACTTCTACACCATATACAAGCTACAATGATGGATATTTGTCAAATTTTGTCAGAGAAAATATCTTTGTAAGTCAAAATGAGACATACATTTAAAATGTATGAAAGACAGATTCTATTTTGTATTGATCATTCAAACTATTTATTAGGGGTCCAATCAGATAATTTATGTGTTTATGATGGGGTGACTTCCTGAGTAACACATATATGCTTATATAGCCTTTAGTAATTGTTAACAAATATAGTTACAGGGTGTTTAGTGAGAGGACAGTGATGAAAACTTCATACTAGAACCTACTCAAGTTCTCTACTAAATCAGTTTAAACTTTCTGAGAATGAAATGCAGGCTGAAGGGATAAAATATACTTCCCACATGTATATTTACCCTTGGATCTAAGAAAACAGCAAAATGATGTAAGGTGAACACAAAATGCATTCAATTTTATTGTTCAGTTTGGTTAAGATATTGATTAGTGAAGCGCGGCATTGTGGCCTGTATGATGTTATGTGAATTCTAATGATCTATCTTAATTTATGCATTGTTAATTGCTAATAATATTTGCTAACTGACACTCTAAAGATTGCATAAGATATATTCAAACAGATATTTTGAGTTTAACTGTGTACAACTGATTTTAGCATGGTTACATATCCCACATGAACAAATATCCACATATTTTACAATGTTTGGGATCCAAAGTTCACATTCAGTATATCATATAGGCTGACATTGTACCTACAGTGAATCTGTAAGACACATTTTTGGCTGTGTGCACTAAGTGTATCCCAAAATGTTATTTTCTTCATTAATATGCCCATGTATGGTAACATATTTCAATTCAGTACTTGGATAGAGTGCGGTATTGCATTATCAGCTGATATCTGATTCTATTGAACCATTGAGGTTAATAATTGGTATCAAACACCCTTAAAAATACATTTTAAATGTTCAAACAGATCATTGGAATTTTTTTTGCACATTTGATCATAACAATTACATTGTATATGTCCCACATATGCAAATTTCCATTCTTGTTTACAAGTTTTGGGGATCAGAATTTCACATTTAGTTTATGATATAGGATGTATTGGTACCTGTAGTTGATATGTGTGGCCACATTTGGCTGTATTCTCTTGCAATATCCAGAATTATTATTTCCCTCATGAATAAGATTGCTTATAGTAATATATTCTTTTTTTACTACATTGTCGCTTGACTTTCCTGTATACTGGCATGTACTAATGTTTCCACCAATGATCAAACCTCACCGTCCCCGCATTTCCTTAAAGTTTGTGATGCATAGTCTACCTGATTAGTTATTTCACCTGTGCATGACCAGATATGCTTATAGAAACTTCATATACTTTTAGGATGAATTTATTACTTTAATACATGACTATTACTTCACATTTCTGAGTGTCACTCTGTCAAGTTTAATATTTATTTCCTATGCTTGCAGCCTGAATGTTATTTGTAAATCACTATATCTAACACATTTTAACTTCATTTGCATACATCTTACTGTTTTCTAGATATAAGTGAAACATTTTATATCTTTTCAGGTCTAGGCTGGTATCTGGAACAAAGTGTCAGTGGTGGATCAGCTTGGAAGCTCTCCAGTAGTCAGGTGGTGATAGCAAGGTTTCATAAGGACATATGCAGTGTACTGCCATAAGTGATCATGATATCACAACACTAATATAAAGCACCTCAAGGATATGGCTTAGATCTTCATGAGAGAGATTAGCACCATTGTTCAGTAAGGTAAAGCCTGCCTAAAAACTGTATTTTCCTATCTTATAGTCGCTTTTTGTAGTTATCGACACTGAAATGTAATGCAATTTTCCTATAAAACATGGAAGTGGTCCCATCAGATGTTTAAATCTGAGTGCACTATTAGTTATTCAAATAACTGCCTATATACCTGACACAATAAATATGGAACATAGCACTTATTGTTGCTTCTTTAGTGTGTACACCTATATGCACCTTGACAGGCATATTGCTGTTTGTTGCCAAAATCACTATGAGTCATGCTACTTCATTACCCCTGGGAAAATTGTTCCCAGTTACACAGACCCAAACCACCATTTATTTTAAAGACCATTGATTGATCAACTTTTCTGTCTAAACTTTGACAAAATCTGTTTTCAAACTTTTATGAAAATTTAATTATTCAATAAAATTTAGTTAATAAATTTAAATGTTTTTTTAAATTTCCATTAAAATTTTAAATGATCCGAATGTATAAACTTTAAACATATTTTCAGACAGGCCTCATCTTGTAGTACAATTAGGTTTTTACAGCATTGAAAAAGTCCTATAAATAAGGAAGATATAGCAAATTTAGTTTTGGTTTCTCAAGAACACATGGATCAAAACGTGCACCCTGTATAACACCAGCACTACACACTTTCCAGCAGGTGTCACATGACTTGTATGCAAGGAAATTCAAAAAGACTTCATGTATAAAGTTCAAATATGTGTGGCATTCAAATATAAAAGTTTTACTAAAATTTGCCCCAAAAAGTTGGGCCTGTCAGGAATCACACCACAATTAATACTTCCAGTTCAGTACCCACGAATGTAGTTCCAGTCTATTTTTAGAACATTTTTTCCTCTCTCATTTTGGTGTTGGTAGAAGAGTTATATTGATGCATATTTGGTATGGATTTAAAGGTAATTGTTTATTCTTGAGAATATGAGCAGAGAGAGTGGTTGTCAGTGTGTAATTTGGCGACAGTGCACATGGAGTAATAAGGCTTTGGTGATGATCCGGAAGTGAAATATGTGTTCTGTTTACATGCTGCTCTGTTTACAGTGCAGCAGCTCAAAAAAATGCCGATCAACCCTTGACAAGAATTTCACTGTGAAGTCATCTTTGGAGGTATTTTAGATTAACATATGATTTGTATTGATTGTCACACTGTGGAAAGGTCAGTACTGAGAAATATATGTAGAGAACATATAGTAAAATTAATTGTGGTCTATGTCCAGGCACAAAACAAAACAATCAAATATCATTGTAGCCAAACACCGGATCCTTCTAAAGCGCTCACAGAAGCGGACCTATTATCGGATTTACTGGACTCCACTCAATCTAACTCCCCCCTCAAATACCTGTACAACAAAAAGGGAAAATAACAGGCAAAGGAAAACAACCGTTAAGACCACGAAATATACAGAATAAGAAAACCGAACATGAGAAGGCGAGCCAACAAAACAAAAGGGGACCAAACAAGCAAAAGTTAGCACACCCGATTACAAATGCTCAGAAACCCACCCCCATCACAAATAATCAATCAAGCCAAAAATCAAATCAAAAAGCAAATGACAAAGCTAAATCCCCTAGCCTCAAAAAAACATATCACAACCTTGAAATGACGCTCTACATATAAAGAGCAAATCAAACAAATGTATAAACCTCTCAAGCAACAGTACTGCCTTAGCTCTAACCAAAGTTCATTCCGGGCAATGTACAATAATAAGACCAAATCAAAACTACATTATACTACACTGTAGCACGACCGCACAGGTAGCTAAATATAGGGAACTGACACAACTTTGCGGCATGCCAGTTACATTGGAGCTGCATAAAAGAGCAAACAATTCTCACTCACTCTTAAAAGCTCAGTCAACAAACAACCCCTCCCCCCAATATACAAGCTCAAAAACCACCCCACCCCCCTCAGATTTACAAAAAAGTCTTAAAACTAACGGGAGACCTAGCTAAATTAAGCAACCAGGAAGTCACAAAGAAACTCCAAGAAGGAGGGGACATAATTACCAAAAGTTACAGAATAGGACACCCTAGATCAAAAGCGAAAAATACTTACACAATAATCCAACCCCCACCCCACCCCACCCCTCCTAATCAGACTAGGCACCTATGGTACCAGATACAAGTTGGATCCTTTCATAAATAAAGTCAGATTTTGTTCTAAATGCCAACACTGGGGACACTACAAGGTATCATGTCACTTCCAAAAAGTATGTGAAAATTGTGAGGGACAACACAATGGGGATTGCAAAAGAATAACCCCAAAATGCACAAATTGTAAAGGACCCCATAAATCTAACACCAAAACTTGTACATATGCTATAAGGGAACAGGACATAATCGGGCTCATGAACTCTGCCAATCTAACATATCAGGCAGCGAAAAACAATATCACAATAAAACAAAAGGCATAACCAAAAATATTCCAGTAGTATAGTAGACACCAGAAAAGAAAATGAAAGTGACAACGTCAATCAAAATAAGAACTTAACATAAATAGGACATGTTATAACCAAACTAGGCCATCTGACTAAAATAGTCAAGATAGAAAATTACAAAACTCAAAATGACATTCAAGAAATACTAAAACATGCTCTGAGTCAAATAGTGAAAATCACAACAACAAGAATGGACCCCGCCCCTAATGGATAAGAATAAGAACAAGAATCGTATAATATGGCAATGGAATGCCAGAGGACTGTCAGGAAATATTAATGAACTCAAATTAAAACTAAATAGTACCAAAATAAAACCTGACGTCATCTGCATTCAAGAAACAAATCTCTCAGATAGGATTAAAACATTGCCCTAAATACAAGGCTATGCACCAGGCTACTTTCAGCATAGACGTGAAGGGAGGGGGTGTGCGGACTTGCAATATACATAAATAACGCCTTACCATCAGCTACCATTACGCCCATCATATCACCAGAGGTTAGTAGCTCAGTAATAGAAATTCAGTCACTGTTACTCAAAACAGGGAATAAAACTATAGCCATCTATAACATCCAGTGGACGCTGTGGAAACAGCTGGACGACCTAGATTTTGCTGATGACCTGGCTCTCCTCTCGCATACCCAACAACAGATGCAGGAAAAGACTAGCATTGTTGCGGACAACTCAGCCAGCCTGGGCCTCCACATCAACAGAGGAAAGAGCAAGGTTTTCAAGACAAATGCATCCAGCAATACACCCATCACAGTGGAAGGCGATGCGCTGGAGGAGGTGGATAGCTTCACCTATCTTGGCAGCATCCTGGACAAGCAGGGAGGAACGGATGCAGACGTTAAGACACGCATCGGCAAAGCAAGGGCAGCTTTCCATCAGCTGAAGAACATATGGATATCAAGGCAGCTTAACATCACTACCAAGATCAGGGTCTTCAACACCATCGTGAAGCCGATATTGCTGTACGTAGCAGAGACCTGGAGAACCACCGCTACCACCATGAAGAAAATCCAGGTCTTCATCAACACCTGCCTCAGGAAGATCCTAAAGATCCGCTGGCCAGAAAGAATCAACAACGACGAACTGTGGCAGAGAACGAAGCAACAGCCCGTTGAGGATGACATAATTCATAGACGCTGGCGATGGATTGGCCACACCCTCCGCAAACC
Organism: Unio delphinus; assembly: GCA_029339505.1. Taxonomy (NCBI): domain Eukaryota; kingdom Metazoa; phylum Mollusca; class Bivalvia; order Unionida; family Unionidae; genus Unio; species Unio delphinus. The sequence goes on along the minus strand of JAQISU010000072.1, from coordinate 1,967,121 downwards.
TGCTCCCAATATCACCAGGCAAGCCCTCACATGGAACCCTCAAGGAAAGAGGAAGAGAGGAAGACCCAGAAACACCTGGCGCCGTGATTTGGATGCAGACGCAAAGAAGATGGGCAAGACGTGGGGACAGCTGGAGAGACTCGCCCAGAACCGAGACGCCTGGAGGGAGCTGGTTGGCGGCCTATATTCCAAACGGGGCCACGGGCGGAAAGAGAGAGAGAGAGAGATCTATAACATATATGACCCGAGGGGCGACAGCACCAAAATTTATAACCTTGCCCTTAAAGCCCTCGGGCAACACATAGGAAAAAAACAGGCGATTATCTGTGGGGACTTCAATGCTCATAACGAGGAGTTGAGAGGGAAGGCGACGGACACGAGGGGGAGAAGGGTGAAAAAATGGATTAATGACTCTACCCTTGTCCTCCTTAATGATGGGGCCAAAAACCGATTAAATCCGGTGGATGGCTCCCTCTCTGCTATCGACCTGACCCTTTGCACGCCCGACCTGGTACATGTGGCAAAGTGGGAGGTGGACGAATCCGACCCTATGGGGAGCGACCACTTTCCCATTGCCACCACCCTACTGATGTCGTCTCAAACTAACCCAAACAATAAAATACCCAGGTGGAACTATGACAGAGCCGATTTGAACTTATACAAAGAACAATTAGAAAATATAAACCCAACTGACAGCCAATCTGATAACATCGATATATATTATGATAACTTAGTTAATGATATGGTACAGGCGGCCAATAATTCCATACATAAAACTAGCTGCAAACGAACCAAAATTAGCGTCCCATGGTGGACCACTGAAATCAAAAAAGCCCGACAGGATAAAGTTAGCGCACTTGATAAATTCAAAAGGACTAATAAAACAGCCCACTTTTTAGAATAGAAATCACATGATAATAACCAAAAATACTTAATCAAGCAATCAAAAAAACAAACATGGCAGAAATTCTGTACCAATCTAAACTTTAAAACTAACTCGAAACAAGTATGGGACAAAATTAGGAACATCAGGGGAAAGCATACTAACAACACCCCTAAGCTTAACAACACTAACAATCCCAAAGAACAAGCAGACTCACTAGCTAAACACCTCCAACTAATGAGCAGTAACAATAATCACACCATATAATTTCAAAAACATAGGGAACAGCCTGAAAAAAAAATTGAACATATGTTTGCAGCCCAAGGACCTAAAAAATCGCCCCTAAATGACGAAATAACAGTATATGAATGGAACGATGCTTTCAAATCTAAAAACGACACCTCACCTGGAAAAGATACCTTAGGCTATATAATGTATAAAAAACTACCTAAACCCTGTATACACCTGATTATTCATATGTTAAATACCAGCTGGAGGACAGGCATAATACCACAGAAATGGAAAACAGCTATCGTAATTCCCATACTTAAACCAAATAAAGATCGTAACGATGTAAACTCTTAGACCCATCTCTTTAACAAACAATATATGCAAAATAATGGAAACAACCATAAATGATAGACTTAAACATCACCTGGAGCAATAACTTGATATCTCCAAATCAATGTGGATTCCGAAACAACAGATCCACCACCGACCAACTAATTAAACTGGAAGCCGCCATTAAAGTAGCCTTTAACAACAGGAGGCATGCGGACCGACACCTCATTGCGGTATTCTTAGATCTAGAAAAAGCCTTCGACCTGGTATGGACAAAAGGACTAATATCAAAACTAAATCACTATGGCATAACAGAACGAATTTTTGATTTCATTCAAAACTTCCTCACAAACCGCACGATTATAACCAGGGTAGGGGAAACATACTCTGACGAATACCTCCTTGAAAATGGAACTCCACAACGAAGTGTACTCAGCCCCACCCTATTTAATCTAATGATAAACGACCTTGATCTTAACTTGGCCACACCACTAATTGGTATATCACAATTCGCCGACGATAGTGCACTACGGAGAGCAGGCAACCCCTCCAGCAATAAACTCATATCTGAATTACAAACTAGCCTAAATAGAATAGGAGAATGGGCCGACAAATGGGGATTCAAATTCTCACATCAAAAAACAGTAGCTGTCTTGTTCACTCCCACTAGGAAAAAATTCCTAACATATCCTAAGTTAATGATACAAAATCAGGAAATAAAATTTGTAAAAGTAGCAAAATTCCTGGTTATGTACTATGACCAACAACTCACTTGGTCATACCATATAGACGACCTAGTTAAAAGGTGCAAAAAAGATCTTAACCTACTCAAAAATATACAAGGAATACAATGGGGAGCTAACCAAAAAACAATAATGACACTATATCGAACACTGATTAGGTCTAAACTAGACTATGGGTCGCAGATATACGTTACTGCGTCACCAGCGCAACTTAACAAACTTGAAAAAATGCGGCGCCGACCACTCCTGCTAGCCACAGGCGCGCTACCTAACACGTCTACAGCAGAGTTGCAGGCCTTGACAGGGGGAGAGTTCTCCCAGGGCGAGTTCTCCATGGGGCGAGTTCTCCGCATACCCTCGTACGGCCTCAAATAGCGAATATAAGGTAGTCAAAGTCCAGACTATCAGGGCCCGCAGCACAATGTTGCATCAAAACCACTCAAAAATACCCCGCATACGGCCCCAAATAGAGATTATGAGGTAGTCAAAGACCAGACTATCAGGGCCCGCAGCACAAGGATGCGACCAAACAACAGTAAAATATGTAGTAGACCCTCAAATTACAGCGACTAAAAGGTAGTCAAAGTCCAAGACTATCAGGACCGGTGGTACAAGGCCACAAACATCAAACATTAAACAAACCATATAATCGGAAATAAAGACATACAATCACAACAACCAATCATGGGGCTGCTTACGTAGGAATATAATGGCACAAAAGTTTATACAATTAACCCAGGGAGACAATCAACCCAAGGAGAGCAGGAAGATCACCAGATACACAAGCTGCAGGTCGGAAGATAGTAACATCAGAGATAACGTATGAACTGAAACACAAGGGAAGGAACACCAGCACGAGGGGAAGAGTAAAGCGGACCTAATCCGCAGTCAACAGCCCTTATTAGGGCTACCATAAACTTTCAAATTGCCAATAGGTGTGTTCTAATAAATAAAAACAACACACCCCACCCCCCTCTTCCATAACCCAAGGGGAAGCCGGTACAAACTGCTGTACAATAGGCGCTAGGACCCATACTAGGAAACGTCTGGACTGGGGTCCGCACAAGTGTACAGCCTGGTACAGCTCTGTGCCTAACCCAGTCAATCAAGCAAAAACAAAGCCATCCTACCATTTCACCCCTTTTTCTTATACTACTATATTTATTTATTTTATCTCCGGGAATAGGGGAAAGTTGGTGAAACTGTGAGGAAACAGGCCCTTTCCTATAATTAGGAATCGCCTGGATAGGGGCCTGCACAGGTGTACAGCCCAGTACAGCTCTGTGCCTAACCCAGTCAGTCCTGCAGGAAAGCCGACCGAAACCTTTCCCCTTTTTTACATCTATCCCTCTAAACGTATTATTTTATTTTATTATTTACTTATTTCTCGGGAATAGGGGAAAGTTGGTACGAACTGCAAGGAAACAGGCCCTTTCCCATACTGGGAATCACCTGGACTGGGGCCCGCACAGGTGTACAGCCAGGTACAGCTCTGTGCCTAACCCAGTCAGTCCTGCAGGGAAGCCGACCGACTCCTTCCACCCCATTATAAATCTCTGTCTGTCCGTCCGTATCGTCTTGTCTATATTTTATGTTACATGTACTTAGACATTGAATTCTCGCAATGACGATTGGTATGAGAATTCCATTTGGCTAACCACTAAACCAAATATGAACCTTTCGGACCACACACACAAAATTCAAAACTTACGGCAACCTAATCAGAACAAATCTAGCAGTCACTCCGACACCTTAACTTAGGTTTTTGTTTTTTTCTAGGGAGATTTGCCATCGCAAGAAGGGCTTATCTCCGGCCTGGTAGGGACTTCACCGTACACTCTGTACATAACTAGGGCATAGTGATAGGGGATAAGAAATTCCGTAACTAAAAAATCTCGATACAATTGCACAGGTGGCTCACACACTATTGGATTAGGGGCGTCCACTAGCATAACTGGACTGAATTTGACGAAATATTCCAGCGAGACCTTCTTAGTTTCAGGTGTGGGCGGCATCCATGGCTGGTGCTGTCTTTCTCTCTGCGTGTACGGCGTGTGTTGCTGCGTCGCGGATTGTGTGCTCCGGGAGTGCCTTGGGGGCGCCTCGTGTTTCTTCGTGGATGGGTCCGGGGGTGCGTTTCGCCCGGCCTCTGCGTGCGGGGCGGCGGGCTGTGGGTTTAGTGGTGCCTTGGATGTTGTCGGAGCCTGACCGGGACCATTTCCGCCTTTTCCTCTTCCTGCACATGTACCATTCAGAGTTGATAGGGGGGAGGTGTGGGTGGGCACTTACCTACCTGCCCCAGGGCTTACATCTATACCGATAGTTACTTATTAGTAATGCGGCATAACGCCAAAATTAATAAGTGCACTAGTATGCACATAAACGCCTGAGGGCGGGGGAAGTAGCGACCCCTCCCCAAGGGAAAATAAATGTCCAGCGATATCCTGGATATAAAAGTAGCCCATATGACCCTTAGTGGCCGGTGGTTACTATAAAACCCCAAAGTAGTAGTAGTGGTATAAATAAAATATATGTATAGTATGTACCCTGTATCAATGATATACCACTCGTTGTATAATTTTTTCATTAAAAGGAAACTCAGGCAAGCCTCGTTTCCTTTTGATGAAAAATTTATACATCTCGTGGTATATCATTAATACAGCGTACATACTAATATATATATATATATATATATATATATATATATATATATATATATATATATATATATATAGCGCTATCACACAAAGCCATTCTTCCATTATTAACAAAACCAACCCTAACATCAGCGCTATTTACTGTGCCATCCGCTTATTATATTCATTACCGGTCTATGTTAAACATGATGGATGACCATCTTTTTAATTATTAATTTATCTAGTTGATGTGATGGTCATCAACAATTTAATAGGTAAGAGATCTATACCCGCTAATGTACATGATACCAATTGTAAATAATAGTTGACAAATATCAGGTGGTTCATAAATTATTTCTCGAAAAGTATAACCAGTTCGTTTCCATCCATTCAGAATTTTAGTCGTTATACGTCATCGAGAATATTGTTAGGGCAAGAAATGATACAAATGCTTTTGGTACCTGAACCAAGACCACTTCCGGTGTTGCCGGGTTCAAGGGTTGGTTGTCTCCGTAGTGGCCATTTATGTGCTTTGTTGGCCACATAATTGGTCATCCAACATTTTTTCATTGCATTACCTTGATCAATAAAATCATTTTCTTCTTTATATTTTGAAATACTGAGTTGTGAAATATTAATGTAATCTCGAAATACTTTAGCAGTCCACTTATTTTCTGTTTTGTTATTAAACTCTGATTTTAGAAACTGATGCCGTAGTTGATATCCACTCGCAGCAACAGCAGTTGGTTCATTTATACATGATATATTATAATAATAATAATAATAATAATAATAATAATAATAATAATAATAATAATAATAATAATAATAATAATAAAGAGGACTTTGCATAGCGCCTAATCTTTCCAAGCTCTAAGCGCTTTAAACCATCATAAATGATATGACTACACTACAGAGAACAAATGACAGAAACAATGAAATTGGGAAACATAAAAACATGCTGAAAACATTTCAGATACAAAACACAATTAGGTCTCTAAGTTTATCCCTGCAGTCGAAACAGGTGAGTTTTAAGAGTAATCTTGAAAGAGACCACTGTGTCTTTGTGTCTAATTTCAATGGGCCAATCGTTCCACGTCACCGGGCCCTGGTATGCAAACGAACGTTGTCCATATGACTTTGTTTTCACCGTTTGATCAATGAGTATACAATTATCAGAAAAAGAGCGTAAGTATCTAGCTGGTGTATACACATGGGTGAGTATGGATAGGTATGTTGGACTGGAGTCTGTCATTGAAACATAGCAAAGAGAACAAATTTTGTGTTTGATTCTGTATCTAATCGATAGACAGTGTAGGGTACAGAGCAGTGGTGAGGTGTGCTCTGATCGAGTTACTCTGAAAATGATCCGTGCAGCTGTGTTTTGAATTTTGTGAAGTTTCTGTAGTAAATATATTGTGACGAACCAGACAGAATTGAGTTACAATAGCACATCCTTGAAAGTACTAATGAACACACAAGTGTTTTAGTGGCATCAACTGAAAGATATTTACGAATGGAAACGATGCGTCTCGATTCAAGATCTGCAGCCTTGCATATGTGCATGACATGTTGGTGCAATATGAGAGTACTGTCTAAATAACCCTCCTGAGTAAAATATTTAGTTTTTTAATTCTGGTTTAGATAGATCCTCGACGATAGTTTTAATGTATTGATTTAGGACGTGTTTTGTCCGTAGCTTCGATGCTTTCGTTTGGTAGTGTTTCAATAATTTAAGTGTCACGCTGGATTTTGGTTGAGAGACTGATATAATATATCACAGTATCAGGAAGGGCGTGACCAAAAGTAAGTATCAGGGAGGGTAAATTTCAAAAACCCCAAGACAAATAAAAACCAGCGTCTCTCGTGGAGAGATACTCTTGGTGACTTAGAGGCTTCGGTTTAGCATTATTGGCGTCATATTTCCGATTTAGTAAGAAACTTAAATTTAGCAAATGGATTAGTGGCTGGTTCGCCCTCCTTGCTGCCCATGTATTAAAATTTAGAAGCAGTAATTTATTTTACCAACTTCATTACTAATTCAGTGGAGTAGGTGATTATTCGAAAAGAAACCCACTTGGCCTTTACATTTTGGACATCAACTCTGAAAGAAATAACTGCGTAATCTTATTTTTAAGGTTTATTGCACTTTCATTTGGAACATGTTTTAAACAAAAATCTCTGTTTGCAATCCTTCTGAAAATAATTTGCTGTAAGGAATATATTTGCTAATTATGTACTAAGCGTGTATAATTGCTCTTGATTTCTCTGATATGGGATGTCTGTGGTCACATAGGGTCACCGTCGTAAGTGTTACATCCTGTAAAATCAATAGGCTCATTCAGCTTTCTCACTCACTGATCTTCTTTAAAATGAATTGAAAATGTATGTATGTATGTATGTATGTATGTATGTATGTATGTATGTATGTATGTATGTATGTATGTATGTATGTATGTATCGGTTTTCAGAATACACAATAACGGGAGTAAGGTTTGAAAGAATTGCAAAAACGACATATTGAGGATTACACGGATACTATTTTAATGGTGGCGGATACAGATGGCTATATACCATATATGTAAGTTTTGGTGAAACTGAGACTTTTATCAAAACTAAAGTCTAGCAGATGTCAGTATCCAAGAGTATTTGTGTAAAGAGGAAATCGGAATTGAGGGAGGCCAGCTTTTCTGACAATAAGTGAAGATGGAAGTGTAACTAGTTATATAAAAAAAAATATTGTCTGTATTGATAGGTCTTTGTATCCATCATCTTGTCTGTATGCTTGTGTGTAGTACTCAAATATGTAAAGGGTAGTTTGGTATTATGTATTATAGTTCTACATATTCATTCTTCGTGATCAAATACACGTGTATTAACAGGTTACATAACTCAGAAGTGCCCTGCTAAAGGAAAACATTTGGGACAAAATGAAGCACAGATGAATTAATTCAATCAAAAATGTCGTTTATAATTTATTGATTATCATCATTGCTAGTTTATACTACTACTACTACTACTACTACTAATAATAATAATAATAATAATAATAATAATACAATACAAAGAAGAATAATAATAAATAATAAAAATAATAATAATAAGTAATACAATAATAATAAATAGAATAATAATAATAATAATAATAATAATAATAATAATAAATATTAATACTACTACTGCTACTACTACTGCTACTACTACTACTACTACTACTACTACTAATAATAATAATAATAAAAAAATAATAAAAGTATTTGTTTGTTTCATTCGAATTTTTCAAGTAGCGCTAGCAATTTTTCAGTCATATCGCTACAATATCTGCAGTGAGGCAGTTAATAGTTATGTCTAAACTGGGGCATCACGCCGCAGACATCTAGCGTAATGTCCCACATAGTCACAATATAATTCCGTGATCACCGGTCACAAGCCCGGGTGTAAAAGGAGGAGGGTTAGTCGTGGGGGTAGCAAACCGACCCTGTAAAACCCAACTTGCTACAAAAACGCAGACAGAAGAGAACAAGAAACTGAAAGCCTCAGGAAGTAAGAGTCTTCTCCTGGTAGACTTATGACGATATGTGATGAAAGCAGCGAGCCCGCGGAAGCCATAAAGCAGAACATCATTTTATCAAACAAGAATATTAATATAGCAACATGGAAAGTGAGGACAATTATAAGGCAGGAAAAACAGCACATGTAGCAACAAAGATGAGAAACTACAACAAATCCCTGCTTGGCATCAACGAGACGAGATGGATTCAATCTGGACAAAGAAAACTGATGACAGAAGAGATGCTACAGTATTTAAAACATGAGGCAAAACATGATCCTCATACACAAGGTTATGGCTCATGCTGTCAAAGCAAGCATATAATGCACTGATGGGATAGGGGACACATGGGCCCAGAATACTCACTGCAACGTTTAGGTCCAATAAGAAGAAAATAAAGATGAACGTCAAACAGTGCTATGCACCAACACATGATGGCGAAGGAAAAGATAAGAACCAGTTTTAAATCAGACTACAGAACATAGTAGTTAATTTCCCATACAAAGACATCTACATCTACATGGGTGACTTCAATGTCAAAGTTGGGTCAGACAACACAGGGTATGAACAAGTCATGGAGATCCGTGGCCTAGGGGATATGAACGATAATGGAGATATATTCTCAGACATTTGTGCACTTAACGACCTGGTCATCGGGGTTACTATCTTTCCCCACATAAAAATTCACAAGAACAAATGGATATGACCAGACCATGAAACAGAAAATCATATTGACCACATCTGCACCTTCAAAACGTTCAGAAGATCCACGAAATATGTGAGGGTGAAGAGGGGATCAGATGTGGCATCTGACAACCACTTGGTTGTTGCAAGGCTGAAATGTAAGTTGAAGAAGACATGAATGGGTGCAAATGAGAAGAAAAAGAAGGTAAAACATCTGTCTGTTGAAATATGCAAATGCTAAAGAAGAATACCGACTTACTTTTAACAACAAGTACCATGTGCTACAAGAGCTGCTTGAATACGAGGTAACGGCGTGAACAACAGATGGTAGACTGTTAAGGAGGCTGTTAAAGCAACATGCCAAGAATATTAGACCCCATGAAGCACCAGCAGAAAAAATGAATTTCAGCCAAAACAGAAAGACCCTTAAAGGACAAGCAGTGAAAGACTATACCAAGTACCGAACACCAAATGAATAGATGGGCGGAACATTTTTAAGAACTGATGAACAGATCAGCACCACTAAATCGCCCAGGAATCCACTCAGCCAACGCAGAATTCCCCATAATGTGACAATCCCACCAGAGACGAGATCATGAAAGCCATCGCCCAGCTAAAGAACAACAAGGGTGCTGGACCTGATGACATCCCAGCATAAGTCCTCATTGCAGACCTAGAGACTTCAATGAAAATACTTTGTGAAGATCTTGCAGGCAGAATTAAATACCAAATGACTGGAAGGATGGACACCTCATCTTGATCCCAAAGAAAGGCGACGTGATCAACTAATAGAGGAATCACTCTTTGTCAGTACCCTGACAAGTCTTCAACCAGGTCCTCTTGGAGATGATGAAGAAGACCGTCGACCCCCAGTTACAAGATGTGCAAGCTGGCTTCCGGCAGAACAGATCATGTACGGGCCACATATCTACTCTTCGCATCATAGTCGAGCAATCGTTGCAGTGGAATTCTTCGCTCTGTTACGACTTTGTCGATTATGAGAAGGCATTTAACAGTGTGGACCGAGAGACACTCTGGAAACGTCTTAGCGACTATGGCACTCCACCCAAGCTGGTGCACTTGATCAAGATCATTTACAACGGAATGTCCTGCAGAGTCATGCATGCAGGACAGCACACATACACCTTCCTGGTGCGGATTGGCGGATTAAAATTCATATTTACGCAATTTATATTTTACAAAACGTAAACTATTATATTTAACATGGTATATATCCTTATGATGTGCAGCGTATTATCCGATATTTTCTAGCATCGGTAGTAGTAGTAATGGTAGTAATATTAACCTTTAGCAGTATTAGTAGTGTTACTAATAGTAGTTGCATTAGTAGTAATGGTAGTAGTAAACGTAGCAGTAGTAGTAGCAGTTATAGTAGCAGAAGTAGAGAAGTAGTAGTAAAAGCAGTAGTAGCGATAGTAGTAGTAGTTTCATAGGTTGTATTAACATCAATAGTATTACATGGTCGAATAACAAGATGGGTATATACGTTTTCTTCATATAGCTAATAAGTAGAAACATCCTTGAGATATTTCGAGCAACCAGTATATACGCTGACTATTACTCCACTGAAATACGATACAGTACCGGATACCGCAATCGATTCTTCATCATCAGTACACTAAGTACGCTAGACCGGTCCAAGTACAGAAATGAAGAAATCACCATCAGGTATCTTGCTGATGATACTAATTTTCAATATCATTGATACTAATCTCAAAACATCAATGTTGTCATCAGCAGCAAAGTTACGTAAGTATTGTGCGTCATGCGGTTTTTCTGTTCTGTATTTATCCTAAATTAATTTTTCTTTGCGAGAATTAATGACCTTAACATCTATCAATTGTGTCCAGTTTTGCCGCTAGATTTAGAAATATCGGTGATTATGAATCACACTATACTATTTGTTTGCTTCTCTACATGAGAGAGAGAGAGAGAGAGAGAGAGAGAGAGAGAGAGAGAGAGAGAGAGAGAGAAGAGAGAGAGAGAGAAAGAGAGAGAGGAGAGAGTGGAGGGGGAAGGATTGATCATCGCATCAGTAAATAGTGTGTTCACAACCTGGAGAAAAAAATGGATAGTATTATATGGCCTCAGTTGACCATTATTTTTCTTTCTTAAGACAGATTTATCTATGGCAGTTATGTTGTCAAAATATCCAAAAAGAATATCAAGCAATATATTTTTGTATCATTTATGAAACAAACTCTGAACTAATGATCGCGTTGCATAGCAATGTATCAAATTGCATTAACAGGTAGATATAAGAATATGATATTCAGGTAGATATAAGATTATGATATACAGGTAGATAAAATATTATGATATTCAGGTATATATAAGATTATGAAATTTTGTAAAACCATCTGAAAGCATGCATGAAGATGTATTAATCTTACACAGGATGTCGACCCGACAAGTTTGAATGTCACAGCGGAGACGATTGTTTATCATTCAGATATATATGCGATGGTATTCGAGATTGTAAAGACGGTTCGGATGAAAACAGATGTGGTAAGTCACACATCTGTATGTAATATGAAAATATAAAAATTTCTTCATATGTGTTTTTTGATACACAGCATAGACTAAAATAAATATAAATAGATACGTATATACAAATGGTTATACGGACAGTTGTGGTGGTTAAATTGTTCAGAACGCCCACCCTGCTCAGCATTAAGAGGTTAGTGTTATAACTGGTCGGCCTTGTGTTAAGATAACGTACCTTTGTAGGGCATGTCTGTGCGTGTTTCCGGCATGATGCCACAGTGCTAGATATCACTATAAACTAGTCGCATGCATTCACAGATGAGACGAATTAAACATTATTCCAGGTTTATAAAGACACGTCTTTTTATTGTAACCTTTTGGTGTTAGTCAACCGTCTTCTAAAAACAGTCTCTATCTTCACCATTTCACCTCATTTTTTGTATCCAAATAGTATCTGCAAATGGAACACACTCCATATGTTGTAATGTTACCCAGGGGGTGGTCTGTTCATTCTATACACTCAGCCTCTCTCAAGTGTCATAGATCATAACCACGTTTATCACCATGTGTACACTGCTGACACACAAATATACAAGTCTGCCACCCCAATGGTACCATCCAAAGAGTAGGAAGGTGCATTTCTGAAGCCAAGGATGACATGTAACATGCTGCAGATGAATGAGGATAAAATAGAGGCCAATCAACATTAACTTCACACATTCAGTGCGAAACACCTAGGTGTTACTCTGGACAACACTCGCCTATTGCACCAGCATGTAATGAACATATGCAAGGCTGCATATCTTGAGCTGAGACGAATCATCCCCATTCGCAAATATGTTTTAATTGATGACATTAAAACACTTGCGTTTTCATTATTACGTTCAAGACAAAACTATTTTAACTCAATTATGTCTGGTTCCTCTCAATATCTACTCCAGAAACTTTCAAAAGTTCAATCCACAGCTGCTTAGATCATCTGTAGAGTACCACGATCATATAACGCTTCCCCACTGTTCTGTACCTACAGTGGCTATCCATTCGATCCAGAATCAAACACAAAATGATGTGTTCTTTGTGCTATGTTTCCGGTCCAACATATCCGTCCTCCCCCATGTATATACACCAGCAAGAAACATACGCTTCTCTTCTGACAATTGTATGCTTATTATTTCCACTATGAAAACAAAGTCATATTGACAACGTTCTTGAGCATACCTGGGCTCAGCAACGTGGAATGAATAGCTTATTGAGATTAGACACAGCAACACAGTGATCCATTTCAAGAACTCTTAAAACTCACCTTTATCGACTGCAATAACAAACGTAAAGACCTAAACATTGTTTTATACCTTAAATATTTCCAGAATTTGTTTGTTTTCCAATTTCATGGTGCTTGTTTCGGATGTTTGTTTTTTGTATTCATATCGTTATAGATTTTGCAACACGCTTAGAACTTCTAAAGATTATGCCCTATCCAAAGTCCTCATTATTATTATTATTATTATTATTATTATTAGTAGTAGTAGTAGTAGTAGTAGTAGTAGTATCATCATCATCATCATCATCATCATCATCATCATCATCATGTCTGCTCCCATTCTTATATATTGAGCAAAAAATGATGTTATCCCATTCTTTGGGAAAGTTACCAAAATCAAATATTCTATTAAAAAAAAGAGTTTTTGAATAGAAAATCTCACTTACCAGTCGATTGGTAACATATAACTGGAATCACGTCTGGTCCAGGAGTTTGTGTTTTCATTGAATTTAATCCGATTATGATCTCTTTTTCTGTTGTTATGTCATCTAAGATATATTCCGTTTCCGATACGACAGTATCATCATCATCATCATCATTGTCAGGGATACCATACAAAGGGGTATTCATTTTGTAGGAGCTTTTAGAAATACTCGTGCCAAACCTCTGATGAGATAATTTCTGTGTCAGTTTTAAAGTTCTTTGTTTACAATATTCCAAAAGCAAACATGGGTCTGTTCTCTACTTTATTAGTTTCTCCCTTTGACCGATCTGATAGCAGTTTTGTTGTAAACCACACAATGAGCTAAGCCATGTCTTGAACTCCATTTACTTCTTCAGAACTGTACTGGATCTATCTAATCTTTATTACTACGTACTGCAATTTCTACTCTAAATAAACTTTGTTTATGTCATCTGTTCCAAATGGAATAGTACATATATCCAGTCACAAATATATCACAGTAAATCTGCATCCAATAATCATCATTTCACATGAATATCCAACAACTTGAATGCTTAGTTGTGGAACTGACACACGTTAGGCAGACGCATTGGTCGCATTCTCGTCAAAATAGGTCCACATGTTTCGTCTCACCTTGCCCGAGTCAAGATTTAAAACACAAACATATTTTCATTAGAGATTGAGTGTTTTAGAAATGCTGATATCTTAACTGTTATACTGAGTTAAAAGAAAATGTGCTATTTTTTATTGTAAAGCAATTTGCTAGTAAACGTACTGGCAATATAAATGTGCACTATTATTTAGTCTAGCGTCTAGGAAAAATATTTTACGCGCAACTAACTAATATATGACTGTTCATTTCTTATTGTATTACTCAGAATGTTAATGACTATATATTTCATATTGTAATAAAATATTCTTTATATGTTAAAGACTATTCATATTATTTTGTTTCATTCCTTGTATGTTAAAGACTATTTATTTTAGATTGTTATCAAGTATTCTTAATATGTTTAAGACTACTCATTTCAGAATGTTATCAAATATTCTTTATATGTTAAAGACTATTCATTTCATATTGTTATAAAGTATTCTTTATATGTTAAAGACTATTCATTTCATATTGTTATAAAGTATTCTTTATATGTTAATAACTACTCATTTCATATTATTTTAAAGTATTCTTTATATTTTAATGACTATTCATTTCATATTGTTTTATTCTTTGTATGTTAAAGACTATTAATTTCAGATTGTTATAAAGTATTCTTTATATGTTATTGACTACTCATTTCATATTGTTATCCAGTATTCTTAATATGTTTAAGACTACTCATTGTATTTCATAGTATGATAGGTTATTTTAAACAAGTTAAAGCCTATACATTTCATATTATGATAGGTTATTCTGAACATGTTAATTGTACGTTGTGTATGTAAACAAATGGACTTTAATTAGGATAGTGAATTGAATACATTTCATATAAGACATGGGCAAAAGTGGTCAATTATATATATATGAACTTTGTAATCGTAGTCGTATTGCATGGTACTCCTTTGTTACCCTAAAACTGAGTCTTTCGTCAAGTACAATTTGGCTTCTTCGGGTGGAAACAATGATAATAGCTTCTTAAGCGGATTTTATCAAATATCTTGATATTTTAACAACTCATTATATTAAGTATATTTAAGAGTTTTCGATTCCTTCGTTTTATGTTTACATGTCTAGTCACAGCGACCTATATTTCATGGGATTCATTTGCATTAGTCTGAATTTATTTTCCTTATTATTCATATTTTCAGTGTTTAAATGTTACCCTTGAAAGCTTCGTAAAGTGGGGTGGGGGACATTTTAATATCTGATTCCATTTGTGTTATCTTTGCTGTCGGTTAAGCTACAACTGAACACTACATAACCTAAGTGATTATTATTTTAGTATGGAAAAAGTACATAGTCAGTATTGTACATAATACAATGTTTCATAACTAGATGACTAACTCCTCTTTTACTATCTTGCTAATGATTATAACATTTAGCCTCGCACCAGCAGTCATGTACATTTTCAGGTGAAGATCGGTCCTACCATGATGCTGAGGTTCGCATTACAATTCTGAATGGAGACAGCCGTCATTTTGTAACGAAGTAAATGCCTATATCTAACCACCTAATAACCCAGTTTGATAAGCCTAATGGCATTTTAAAATGATTGATAGACTGCGGACTGTGTTTATGTTGGACATCATCAAAAATCATAGTTCCCAGAACAATTTACTAACATTCAACCACCATCGGTTCTGAAAATAAATTTCAGTTTTGTTAATCTAAAAAGTGTTTCAAATTTTTAACACAACTTCATATGTTGACAAAGTTAATTGCTTTTTAACAGGTAATTGCTTATGTTGAAACAGCTAATTGCTTATGTTGAAACAGGTAATTGATTATGTTGAAACAGCTAATTGCTTTTGTTGAAACAGCTTATTGCTTATGTTAAAACAGGTAATTGCTGTTCTAATTATTATCCATTAACGGTGAATCTATGTGCGGCTTCTGAAAAGTTTCTTAATCACGATAATAAAAATTGTATTCTTGCATGATTAGTACCTCAGCTGACGAAATTCCAAGTCGTTATTTCAGCCTATTGTTATAGTTGCCGTTATTATTATTGTAGTTGTTGTTATTATTGTAGTTGTTCTTCTCAGAAATAAGAAATAGGCATCATAGTTTAGTAACTACAAACGAAATATAGATTAGACATATTTAAGTTACTTTTGAACATATATGTCATCATTTTCACTATGTATTAATCTCGAAGTTATTTGGTACAAAGATAATCTTTCCCATATCAAACTTTTAAGCGATTTATCCAAAAAATGGAATTTAATTTCTTTATTTTTTTTTTATTTTTGAACACAAGGTATCAGGATTTTACATATTCCCCTACATCACCACCTGACCTGGCGTATGGGGCATGATCTTAAATTCTTTTGTGTCCTGATCTCTACATGTGTTCCTTACACAACACACACACACATGCACACACAGACACTTACTTACAATCACAATTATTGTACACAAAATCATACTCGCATACAAACCCCAAGATGCTTGAAATTGCAATAAAAAGAAAATAATAATAAACATATAAATTTTAAAAGTAAAAAATAGTAATAATAATAATAATAATTCATGTACCAAAAGTTGATAATAGGGTCCACTTTCTTTTAAACTCGTCACTGCTGTTATTCACTTTGTCGACATATTTTTCCAGCGTTTTATAGGATAAAACACAATTTTTATAATAGGCAAGATTTCGGCTTTTTGATGCACAACGTGATCTGTATATAAATTTTTTTGCAAGCAAAATTAGGAAGTTGATAAGATCGTCAAAGTTATTATTTCCTATAAAGACATCTTTTCGTGTAATTCTAAAATTTGGGTCATAAGTTTGGATCCATTCTACCAACAGTTTCCAAAAGTTTTCAGTAACTAAACAGTCATAAAATAAGTGCTCAATTTTTTCTATTTCCTCATTACAAAAGGTACATTTATCATTATCACTTAAATTAATCTTTTTTAGAAACTGGTTTGTGGCAATATTTCTGTGGAGAAATCTAAAGTTAAAGCTAATCCGTTTTGTGTCTTTTGTACAAAATCTAGCCGAAACAAAAGAGTTG
The DNA here is from genome assembly GCA_029339505.1 of Unio delphinus. Lineage (NCBI taxonomy): Eukaryota > Metazoa > Mollusca > Bivalvia > Unionida > Unionidae > Unio > Unio delphinus. Next base: position 1,950,157 of record JAQISU010000072.1, on the reverse strand, counting down.
GTCCATTCATGTGTACCAATCGCACACTCTAGCTGTCTGGACCAAGTTTCCTGTTTACCATTTGGTTTTATTATTTTGGTTCTTATCAGGTCTTTATAGATACATTTATTATTTGCTCTTACCCTAAGGAGAGATGTTTTGTCCAAAGTTACAAGAAAACTATTTCCACTTTCATAGAAAGTTTTAATTTTATTTTTCCACATCACAGAGATCTTTGAAATAAGAGCAAGGTACTGTATGAAATTATTTGTTTTTGTTTTTTGTTTTATTTCATCAAAACTTAATAGAGACCCTTGTGCATCAAAAAGATGTTTAATAATTACAATACCATTTGTTCTCCACCTTGTGTATGATTTAAAATTATCTACAGTCACTAAATTAAGAATATCTTGAGACAAGTATTCATTGACAGTATATGGTTCATTTTTCTATTGAGATAACGCATAAATAACATCACGCCAAAAAATATATTTAATTAATTTAGAGATTACTTTTAATTTAGTTTTTCCTAATGAAAGTAACAGCATACCTCCAAATTTTCCAAATATTTGTTCAGAAACCAGTTTTTGGCCATAAGCCATCTTCGTTTATTAAGAGGCGCCTAATCCAGGTAAGTTTTATATAACACACAAATGAATGCAAGTGAATCATATTTAATCCCCCTTCCTCAAAAGAAGCTATAAGTGTGTCTCTTTCAACTCTCTCAGTTTTACTGCCCCAAATAAACTGGAAAAATAATGTATTCAATTCCTTTTAAATATGGGGTGGAGGATTTGGCAAAGCTGTAAAAAGATGAATGAATTTAGGCAAAAGCAAGGACTTTATCAAAGTAATTTTTCCAATTATGGATAAATTTCTTCTACTCCACCAGCCAAGCAGTTTCTTAACTTCCTTTAACTTCATCGAATAATTAAGCTCTTCCATATCCTCCAAGTTCAAAGAGAAATATACTCCCAGCAATCTAAAATTGGACATTGACCAGTTAATATCAATTTCTGGACATAGTTTTTCATTAGAGCATTTTTTGTTTCCAATCCAAATTGCGTTCGATTTCAAAACATTGCAGTGCAGACCTGACACCAAAGGAAAATCATTTAAAATCTGTATGGTTGTCCTCAAAGACAAATGAGAACCATCTAATAATAGAAAAGCACCATCAGCGTACTGCCCTAGTTTAAACTCCATTTCATTATAAAAAATGCCTGTAACATCTGTGTTTTTCTTTAGTTCTGTTGCAAGAAGTTCAATTCCTATTATAAAACGTAGGGTGATAAAGGGTCTCCCTGGCGACAACCTCTCTCCAATTAAAGAATGGGGATAAATGTCCATTATTAATAACACAGCTTTTTGATTTATTGCAAAATAGCCTGAACCAGAGACAAATGATTCTCCAAAGTTAAAAGACTTCAGAGCAGCTTCTAGAAAGTCCCATTCAACTGAGTCAAACGCCTTTACAAAGTCTGTCAATAGGAGAGGACGAAATTCATTTTTTTTCTCAAGGTATTGCATCAGGTCATACAACAATCTTGTATTTTCACCAATGAATCTCCCTTTCATAAAACCCTTTTGGGTGTCACTGATGATAAACGGGAGTACTTTTTTGACCCTATTAGCAATTGACACTGAAGCAATCTTGTAATCCACATTAAGAAGAGAGATTGGTCTCCAATTTTTTATAAATTTCTTGTCTTTATCTTCTTTTGGAATGCACGTTTTGACCCCTTGAGACTGAAATTCTGAAAAATGATTCATATCATATCCAGTATTTAGAGACCTAAGGAGAAAACCGCCTAGGTCTTTCCAAAAGAATTTGTAGAATTCTACCGTAAATCCATCAGAACCAGGGCTAGTTTCATTTTTCATATTTTTTAGTGCTAGCCACATTCCTCAAACATTAACTTACCTTCACATGAACTTCTTTCAAAATCTGAGAGTTTTTTTTATCATGGTTAAAACCGTGGTTAAGCGTTTCAAAGTTACATTTGTTTTTACTTTGGTATAATTTTTCATAAAAGTCTTTCTGTTGATTTAATATTTCTTTTGAATCTGTTACCCTTGTTCCATCTTCCTTAGTTAACTCTTTTATTGTTTTGTTTGTGCAATTACTCTTTTCGAGATTAAGAAAATATTTAGAGTTTTTTTTTTACCAGATTCATATCATCTTGCCTTAGATCTTAACATTATACCTTCCACCTCTTTTTTCCTCAGTTCTTCTAAGTCCGCTTGTTTTTTGTTCAATTATTTCATCGTAGTGGGGTTATTATTTTGATTCACTAAAGCATGTAAGGTATTTATTTCAGCTTCCATTTTCCTGAGATTTTGTTTTCCTGTTTTTCTTTAGCTTGTGAATACATACTAGATTCTGATCTTATTATCATTTTAAGGATTTCAAAAAACAATTGATCATTACATGTTAGTTTCACCTGAAGTGGGTTTTTCTTATCACCTTCACAATAATATTCTTATACTGTGTTGGTTATACATTTTTTTACCAAGTGAATATATTCATTTTGCTTTAATAGCTTTGAATTGAATTTACAGTATCCAGGACCTCTCGGTGCTGCAGATATAGACAATTTGAGTGTTATTGCTGAATGATCTGTTTTATAGCCAGGAATAATAGAGGCGTCTATACAGTTTGAAAAAATGTCCTCAGAAATTAAAAAATAGTCCAGTCTACTCTGTTTCACAAGGCTTGCCTGATGCCAAGTAAATACTCTACTGTCAGGATTGACTGTTCTCCAAGGATCCAGTAAATCTAGTTGATTCTTGATGTCCTGAACTGCTGCTCGGGCCAGGGAGTGTTTATCATGCAAGATATTATAAGAGTCAAGCTCCATGTCCTGAACAACATTCCAGTCACCACAAATAATTAACAGAGGAATTTTCAAAATTTATAATATCTTCTTTCAAATTTTTAAAAAAACTCAGCATTATCATCATTATGACCATATAGATTCACTAGTGTGAATCTCTGTCCATTAACTAATAAATCTAAGAGAATGTATCTGCCCTGACAATCGCATCTGTTTCTAAGAATAAGAAATTAAAAATTATTTCTAAACAGGATATCAACACCAGCACTACTGCTAGATTTATGGCTAAAAACACACTTATATCCCCATGCAGCCTCCCAATTCTTCTCAGTCTCAACTGTACTATGTGTCTCTTGTAAACATATAATAGATGCTTTCTTTTGTTTGACCCAGCAGAAAATATCTCTTCTTTTGAGATCAGAACTATGTAGACCCCTAACGTTCATTGACAAAATTTTAATTTGATTATCCATTGTTAAATCTTGTTTTAAGTAAAACTTTCACAGGGCTTATATAGACATGCATCACAAAACAATTATCATGAAAAATGCTCTCACACACATAACCACATAATGCTTAAAAAATCGATAAGTGTAGTACAGTGTCATACACCATTGGGTACATATATAATGTTGCCCAATATAGTGATACATGAACTCTGTTCTACGCTGGAGTGTTGGTATAATTAGTAAATATAAACATCAATACAGTATGATTGAGAAATAATACTTTTTGTCCATCGATTCAAGATTGAAATACAATGTGCATATTTCGAAATTTTAGATACAAGATCATAAGAGCATTCTTACCTTTTACAGGTCTTTTCCTTTTCCGAAAATCACTTTTCTAATTTATATATATATAATTAACATTAAAACTGTGCATATCCATTTTGGAACAAAGTTTTTTTACCTCCTAATGTATCCAGAATCAATATGGAGAAAAATCATTTTGCTTATAAATTGCGATTTAGTGTTTCAGTATGTCGTCAAAAAGGTCAAATTTGTACCTTTTTCCCGCTTTTGTTTTTGCATACACACTGCAATTAAAGTACCAGGCAGATTCAATCTTTGGATGGGAAGTTAATCTATTTCTGAGATCCATATTCTGTCTAGTAACATCTTCCACTATTCTTACATTACATTTGTTCTTGAAATCCCTTTTCCTCTTGGCGATGTTAACTTTGGATTCTGCATTCCAAAATTTCACAATTAATGGTTTAGGGACACCATTCTTTCCAGGGATCCGATGTATTGCGAGAATATCTCTTTCATCTACCTCATGACCTGTTACATTCTTCACCATCTCTGCAAACTTTGCTCTGACATTTTCATTTTGTGATTCAGGCAAGTTGAAAATTTTTATGTTATTTTTCCTTGAGTATTGCTCATTGTGGTTTGCAATCTTCATGGCTAATTTGGAACAATCTGTATTATTTTTCAATTCTTCTTTTAGTTTTTCACTTTCTTTCTTATAATCTACTAATTCTTCTCTTAACTGATTATTTTCGAAGTTCATTGATTCTATTTTTTCCTCTAATTCTTTTGTTTTGTGAACAATTTGTTTGTCCAGTTCCTTCATCAGTTCGATTTTCAGTTTCTCAAACAGCTTGGATACTATGTCAGATACTAATAAACCTAATTCATCTCTGGTCACTAATAAATTAATACTAGTTTTTATTTCGAGTAGATCCCTCTGGATTATTTCAACACAACTTACCTCTTCATTAGTAACAGTCGAATCCCCTGACTGAGAGCTTGTAGTTGACCTTGTTAGTGGTTTACTGGTTTCCTTCCTAACACTCTGAAAACTACTATTCAAGGTAGACTGAACAGTTTTCTTTGAATTGCTCATTTTGTCAGTTAAGAGAGTTCAGATCACTTATTGTATTCTAAACTGTCTCAATGAAATTGTGAGCAAGTATTGTAAATTGTGCAGATTAATGAGTATGAGGGTCTTCTCAAAAAAGTGTAAATCAACACCAGGTTACACAAACCATAGAAAAGAGACCCATTTAAAAAAAAAAACTTTCACAAAACTACAAATTCTGCAAAAGACACATTATCCACAGATGAAATGGAACTATAGATTGAAGATAAAAAACTTCACATAGATGCTCGACCAAAGATGAATCTCTACATCACACTGCAAACTGTAAATATCACCAACATTCTGGGAGAGATTTTCTTAGCTACTTTCACTAGCGGCCATCTTGCCGGCTCTCAGGAATTTAATTCTTGTACACTCGAAAAAAACTGGAACAGTTACAATCGAGGGTTAGAAATGTATGTCAAAGGCGGACTATGGCTCCGTATCTAACGCAATAGTCTGGCTCTAAGGCTAATTTCCCTAATAAAAGCTCTGATCCTAACACGAATACTCCTGTCCAACATTGTCGGCACATAGGAAAAGATTGTTATATTTTTCCTACAGGTCGAAAGAGATTATCTTCTTTAATTAGGACATCCCTTGGTACAAATAATTCACACACACACACACACACACACACACACACACATGAGTACGTAACCAGCATTAGGGCGACACATGTCACAGAGCAGCATTATGGTGACAGTATTAGATCATGTTGTGTTATTAAACTGCAACACGTATTTGTATACGAATTCATCAAAATAATTTAGAATTCCGATTATCAAGCTTAAATATTCATGTTTAAAACAGAAAATAATATTTACAAATGAAAACACACATGTGTCGCCTTAATGCCGTGTCGCCTTAATGTCAACACACACCTGTGACGGTCACAACAACCTTATGGCGACAGACTCTTCACACACATATTCTGTCTAGTTCAGCATTAAGGCGACATTTTTTCTAAGTGCAAAATTGCTATCCCAAACAAAATATTAAACTAAAATTATATATTAAGATGATCAGAATAATAAATGTATGCCTTTTACAACTGTAATACGTATGTTTATCCGCATCGTTATGGCGTTATGATCTTCACACACATATTCTGTCTAGTTCAGCATTAAGGCGACATTTTTTCTAAGTGCAATAGTGTTATCCCAAACAAAATATTAAACTAAAATTGTATATTAAGATGATCAGATTAATAAATATAAGCCTTTTACAACTGTAATACGTATGTTTATCCGTATCGCTATGGCGTTATGATCTTCACACACATATTCTGTCTAGTTCAGCATTAAGGCGACATTTTTTCTAAGTGCAATATTGTTATCCCAAACAAAATATTAAACTAAAATTATATATTAAGATGATCAGATTAATAAATGTATGCCTTTTACAACTGTAATACGTATGTTTATCCGCATCGCTATGGCCTTATAATTTTCACACACATACTCTGTCTAATCCAGTATTAAGGCGACATTATTTGTAACTGTCCTACTGCTATACCAAACAAAACAAAGGAATACAATTACAGTATGTTTTCAGATTATCAAAATCATAAATATATGCCTTTATAACTCAACGTCTGCTCATCCATTTCCAAACGTGTTTATGTTTATATTTTTTTTTAAATGTCATAGGCATTTAATACACTATAAGACCGAAGCTGCACTTTTGTTTTCAAGCCATAATAGTTTTTAATTCCTTCTAAAAGTGTGTGTTTATACAAGTTTTTGTACCAATGAATAGATGAAAACAATCCCCCTCCCATCCCATATATTGAAGTGTCCTCGATTAGAAATATGCTTGAAATGAGCTAATAACCGGCATGTTTAATCGGGTTGATGCAAATATCTTTTAGTGCAATATGTCCATTAATCACTAAAAGCAATCAAATGTACTTATTTCATGTTCTAAAAGTTTGCTCCAATATTTATCACAGGCTGAATTAGCACATTTCTTGCAGCATCCCGCGTGATAATGAAAAGTGTCTACCGTTTATGAGCTGTATGTATTTGTGTACATTCACATATAAAATATAGCGAGAACTCATACTTCTCCATCTCATTGCAAGTTACAACAGCACTTTTAAAGGTGAACTAAACAAGATTTTAAAAATAATAGTATGTCTATTGTTGGATTTTAACTCAATTCGATAATATGAGTAATGCCATATATACGTATAGACCACTAATGTGTTTTAAGGGGTGGTCTATAGCGCTTTCCGTTACGGATTACTGCCGTCTCACCTCTGTCTGCGTGGGTTCGAGTCTAAGATTCGGCTCATGTAGTTATGTGAGAAGGCTTGCCAGTAGCTTCTCGTGGGTCGGTGGTTCTTTCCGGGGTTTTTCCCATTGTTCTTCCTCGACCAATAATACTGACCGCCATGTATGGCCTATTGCGTGCTGAAAAATGGCGTTAAACCCTAAGAAAAACAAGACAAACTTGCTTAGATATAGAATATATAAATTTCTTGGTCAAAATATTCTCAATATATATCTATATCTATATATATATATATATATATATATATATATATATATATATATATATATATATATATATATATATATATATATATATATATATATTGACGAGCAGTGAAAATTCCTATTCCAACTGAGTTAATTATCAAGATTACTACGGTCGATAGGAAAATAAAGATATGATTTTTTCTTGGTACAAGTGAATAAAACATATATCTCATTAAGTGCATTTTAACAATTGACGAAGTAAAAAGTTCATTTCATATTGAATATCGATTGTTTAAAACTCTTTTAATTTTCAGGTCAGCGTTATTAAATGCATCTAAAAGTGCTTAAAACGAATTAGGTACTTTTAGTTACATTTAAATTTGAAAATTGCCTAGTTACAGATCCGAAAAATTCGCTATGTGGAACGAACTATGAGGTTTTCACCGGCGAGATTAAACATATCGTTTATTTACTTATTCATTCAGACCAAACAAATTTTTTTTTAATTTTATGCTCAGATATATTGACTAGAAATCATATAAGATTGATAGCAGATTTATTCCTGTATCCCATGAGCAGCACAGTTGGAGGGGTTTGGGGGTTGGGTTATCCGAACTTTGGGAGAGGGTGCAAAGATTCACTCCCATAGGACCCCAGTTACATATCTGGGCCCTGGTTGATTTATTATTTACCAAAATCCTCGTTTGCAAGATCTAACTGGTGTTGAACTCCATATGGGCTAGACCCATACGTGGATTAAGGGAAGAGTAAAGACTAGAACTGGTGGGTCAGCTGACCTTTGTTAAGCCTCCTCCCACACTTCTGCCAAAGCCATGTAAAAAAAATAGATGTATTTGTTGCCAAAAGCCAACCCGAACCTTGTATATAAGCCTGGTTGGCAAGACCCCTGTGTTTTTTTTTTTTGTTTTGTTTTTGGGAGGCACTAGATAGATGCTCCCTTCCCATTTAATACATTTACGGCAAAGTCCGGTGTAGTAAGTTTTATTTTGTTGTGAAAAAAATTACAAAAAAAATTAAAAAACGTATTGTTTTTAATGGCTATTATATTGGGTCGATCTTTGTCCTTTTTATATTTATTTCTTTTGAGAACGACTGTGTTCGAGACGGGTATGTACATTTATTAAATTTGAATTGTACATTAACCGCCTCGAGTTTGGTCGTCTCTATTTATTTATATTTAGGTTTTTTTTTCTAAATCGTTTATTAGTCCCTTTAAACAGGGCTCTCTGTGTAATTCGGGAGCTACACAGAGAAAGAGAAAATGCAAGATTGCCTGGTTTTGAATAGTACTCACCAGCGACTTTTACCTTGTTTTCTTTCAGGGCATGCGTATTGGGAGAACACTTAAAAACTCCTATGCTACTCTATACTTATTGTATTAGTGTGTTGTCTGCATCATGTTTCTATGAGTGCATTTTTCCCTCCGACTCTTTCACGGGCCAGTCCACTTCGCGTAGCGTCATGTTATTTAGCCTTTTGACTTCCTCATCTCGTACTTTCCACTTAAGGTTCTATATCCACCCCCACCCCCCACCACCCTTGTGCTCCTACCCTAGTTATGTGTTCCAATAAATATGATTTGCCCTCATAGTTTCCAATATAAACTTTGTGATGTTGTATACTAATTTCTTGCTAAAGTTTCCATCTAAATATAATATGTTTTTTTGTTTGTATAATTGAGTTGTTCTTATTTTTAGTGTTATGTCAACTCTTTCCTTACTATTCTTTTCACATTCAACCATGATATTTTTTTTTTTTTGGGGGGGGGGGGGGTGATGTGTGAATTATTACACAGTGGATATTTGGGCGATACTCAGATCACATTCCGTCTCACTGCAACCTCTCCCGTCAACCACGCGTCATGCATTTATTTGAAGCAGAGGCTTTGTATTTTTAATGACCCTAACTTGACCCAGTTTCCAATGGCACTAATTGATGTTTATGTGTTCATGTTCGACTTTGTTTTTTTTAAATCCTATTTATTGTGCTATCTGTAAGCCATTTGTGTGCTGTTTTTGTATCTATTTCTCATAGTTCTCTATTGTCCCTATATTTTTTCTAGCAATTCTTTTATTGATCTTAATTTTCGTGGGTCTTCTAGTAGTTTCGATAACCTATTGTTTTTATATGTCATTTCTCTGCTTCATAGAGAATCCGAAATAATATATGCATAGAACATGATAAGGTATTTTTGGTTCCGCTTTCATTTCCTTAAATCTGTTTAGAATGTTGGTGTATTTTATAAGGACGGAGTTTGGGAGGGCCAGGCCATACCTCTTTCTGCCATTATATAATGTGTCCTTGTTTATGTAGTGCATTTTAAACCCCGATAAATATTTAATAATTTCATTATCTAAATTTTTTAGATCTTCGATTGTTATGTCTATTGATTTTAAAATTTAGTTTAAGTGCAAATTCATATAATATTTTTGTTACTTGGGCCCGTTCCATTAGGCACAATGCAGTAAGTGCCCAGGTTTTGATATTTTCATTTATTTTTTCCCTGATTTTCTTGAGGTTTTGTTTTGCTTTTCTTGGTCTTTAACTATTGGGATTGATAATCCGTGTTGTTTACCTCTTCAGTTTCCTATTAGTAAGATTTCCATTTTCTCAGGATTTATTTTCGACAATAATACTTTTCCAAATAATTCAAATTCCCGTAATAATTTTACATAGGAGTTATGGTCTTGAACAAAGTTAGTGCAATCATCTGCATCTTGTAGCATTTTAACCTTTTCTTTAATATTTGGAACTTTGATCCCTTTTATTTCTTTATTGAGTCTCTTTTTTTAATAATTAGAATTTATATCGCTATTATATATAATAGCATAGATAGTTGACACCCCTGTCTCACTAATCTCTTTATATAAATTTTTCATGTTCTCGTCCCATTTACCTGTACATACGAGTTCATGTCTCTGTACAGGATTTTAGTCCACTTTTGGAAACTTTTTAGAGACTCTTCGAAAAGGGCTACCGAAACACATGCGCAGTTTCATAGTCGAGTAAACGTAAATTTTTTTTATAAATGGATAAAAATGTCTGGCACCGCGTTAACTTATGAGGGAATACGTAAGGAAATTTTGAAGGCGCATGTCATAAGTATTTACAGAAAAGACTTAATTTAGATTTTTGCGGAGCGTGAATTCTCAACCTTGTATGAAATAAGCGTGATGGCAGAGCGCTATGAGAGCGCGGACGTCCGTCCAACCCCTTGGAGTTGTAACGACCAACCTAGAAACGGTGTGCATAGAAGGACCACTGAGTTGCCACCCCAGAGACTGGTCAGAATGGTGGGAGGCCGGGCCGGAAATCCTAGCCAAGGACATTTCCGTGGGTCAGGAAATACTCAGGCTCTAGAGAAGGATTCCTCGGGGAGGAAAAGTGAGACAATGTGTTACGGCTGCAACAGACCAGGCCATGTCGTTAAGGACTGTAGAAAGCACAGGAGTCTGACGTTTTATCAATAAAGTACGGCGAAATGTCTGACAAAATGAAATACCTTTAACAATAATATATATATATATATATATATATATATATATATATATATATATATATATATATATATATATATATAACACAAGGAGTGCAAGCGTGACCACAACCCTTCGCTCGATTCGACATTTTCTCATGAGTCTTTTATCGCTTCAGAATCGCAAGAAGACTGAAACACTACATATATCCATTCAAAAGACAGTTACTTACCAACGCATAGCTCTTAAATGACCATGTCCTGAATCCAACCGGCGAATTAACCTTTTTTTTTTCTTCTCACAAGTACGGTCACATTAGCCAATGTAGGCTGATTTGCTGACGGAAGTAGCCCATTCTCTACCAGTTTCTGAGATTGAATGATTGGCTATTATCTTTGAGATATCTAAATTCCAACGCTACCTGTATGGCAGAAAAATTATTTTGGAAACAGACCACCAACCACTCGCCTATTTGGTTCAAGCTATGTTGAAAAATGGACGATTAATGAGATGGTCACTATTTATGCAACAATACCAAATTCACGTACGGTATATTAAGGGCAGCAAGAATGTAGGGGCTGACTGCTTAAGTAGAATAGGGACGTCTGAGGTGAAGGGGTCACCTGAGGACGTGTAACTGAACCAGATTAGATCTCCATTGGAGAGTAAAATAGCGATTTTACTCTTCAAGGAGGGGCCCATGTGAAGGGGCAAGTTTCTGGCGATCTATCACAAATACGTTCGTTGAGACCAGAGAACCATTAATTAGATTTACGGAGACACGCGCGTATCATATCGCTATACTGCCGCGTACGGTATTGTTCCTTTCTATTTTGACTGTCTAATTAGAGTCGTTGTTTATCCAGCATCCCGACTGATTGTTAGGGACATGGTAGGCTTCATTTTCATGGGAAAGTTGTCAAAATTGAGAAACCGCAGACATTCTCCTACTTAATACTGCCAGGTCAGGCTGACCCGACTTTAGTGACTCTGAAAGAAAGGGCAGCAAACATATTTGATACTGATTAGTCACGTTAAATAAAGGACGTGTTTTCACACAAGATTAATCGGATTTAATATCACCCTTATTGAAATTGAGGTCGGTCTGAGTTTTCCTGTGAGATGACAAGAAATTTACTACAGGATCTGAGCGGAATTTGAAAGAGATTTTATTTTGAAAAGTGTGTGGTCCAGGCAAGCCGCCAATACTGGCTGGGTGACGAAACCACAAAGGGAGAAAAAAAGCTTTTTAGACGTATTGATGTTACGTAACCTGAGACGTATGCTGAGAAAAAGAAAGAGAGGGTAGTGCAGTGAGACGTATATACCTGTGATGAAATGTTGCCTAGTGCTAAAATTCTAACGTGTTTAGATTGTATCCCAAGACGGATGGTAGCAAGTTTCATCTTTGAGATCTAAAGTTCTGAACAGCAACAGAGGAAGCGGAAAGCTGAGGACAAGCAGGTTATGAAATTGTACATAGCGTTGACTTCGATTGTTTAACTCGATCCTATGATGAACTAAAGCTATCAGTAACAGATCGGCTAGTTCATTTAAATTTATTTGAGTTTAATTATAATTCCGTTGAAGTTGTATTTCTAAAAGCAGAGTATTCTTAATGAAAGGAATTTTCACAATTGTTTATGTAATTGATTGAATATATATATATATATATATATATATATATATATATATATATATATATATATATATATATATATATTGTTCCAGAAAGTGTCCCCAAAAAATGTATTAATCCTACTCCCCTTAGTATCTTTGTAATCGAATGTGTATTCTACCCTATTCATATGCAGTCTCCTGTATGTCAGTCAGTTTCTGTGTCGTGTCAGTATGTGTTCCATTTTGTCTTTAAATCGTATGTCATCTGTTGTTAGTTGTCCTGTTCTGTCTATGTTATCACCTACACAGTTTAAATCCTCTCCTAGTTTCAAATTTCCTATAGTGTATTTCTCTAAATATTTGGCCAGTTCGTCAATAAATTGTGCCTGTTCTTTGAAAGTTTATCCCACCCATTACAATGTGTATTGATCTCCCCTTAAAATGGTTTCCCTCCTCTATTCTTTCCCATATAACCACTCTTTTATTTTTAATAAAACCGGCCACCGCACCCCCTCATATCTTTCCCTATATGTCATTGGGTTCCTAATGTTTTTAATTTTTCTAGTTTGTCCCTATTTATCCCATTTGCGTTTATAGACAGTAAACGGAAGTTTTGTCCTCCATTTTTTGTCTATCCCAGGATGTCGTATTATTTTTTTCAGATTATGGCTGTTTTTTATTTTTGTATTGTCTACCTTTTTGTGTGTGTGTGATCCATTTGTGTTCATATATTTTTTTTCTTCTGTGGAAATGCGGGTCATCCCATATCGTATCATTGCTACTTCGCAAATGGTAAAAATCGCTTGTGGTGTTCGACTAGTATAGTGTGTCTCTGTTCGTATTGTTTTCCGTTACTATTGTCCCTTCGGATGCGCTGTCATTGTCTGTTCTCTCCGTTTTCCTTAGACTCTTCATTCTCTTCCCTTCTTTACTTTTGTTCTCCCTTTTTTTCTTTGGCTTGTTCTCTGTCTATTTCTTCTTCTTCTACCATGTTTATCTCGAAGCTTTCTTTAGTGTCCTTAATATTTTATGTTGACGAGGTTGATATATTACTAACCTTCATTTTTTAAGATTCCTTTTCATTGGTTCCATTGGTGTGGGTGTTGTGAAGGGTATAATTCCTAGTAGATCCCCCATGTCTTCCTCTTCTTCAATCTCCTTTCCCTTTTCACTCAGTACATCAAATCTGTTGTTGTTGTTTGTTTTTTTTTTTGGTAGTAATGGGCTCTTTTCCTGGGGTCTTAACCATTGTGTTGCTAGGGCATAGAATATCCCTCCACTTATCAGCACTTGATTGGTTCTGTGTTATTTCCTCTTGTCTTATGTCCTAAGCTGTTGTTGGTGGGCTTTGTGGATTTTTTTTTGCAAAAAATGTTTTACTTGTGTCGCAACGGCACCTGTATAAGTAGTGGGGCTGTCATTCGGTTTGGGTGTTCCCTCTTTGCAATCCAATGGGCCGTGACCGGTTTGCATCGGGGCACTTTCGATCGTCCTCGCACCCCCTGTACCAGCTTTTGAGTTTAAAGCCCAGTACATAAAAGAACATGGGGATTTTCTTAGCCTCTTGTCTGATTATTGTTTGTATTCTGCCTCCAGTCTGAGTGGGAGCAAAGTTGCAAATGGTTGCCATCTTATGATAGTTTACATTGGCTCTCAACTTTTGCTGGGTTTTGCTAACTTTGTTTGCATGTGTCTATCTCAAGCGGGAGTCTGTTCACATGCACTTCGACAGTCTTTCGGCCTACATCTCTCTCGAATGGTGGGACCTCCTTTAGGCCTACTATAGCCTTTGCACCTTTTACCTCCAGCATCTTTACGGCTATAAAAGGTGTTTATAGGTCTTTTGGATGCAAGATATATTTGTTTAGATACACATTCTAGAGGGCCTCAATATTTCCAATGTAGTATTTCAGCGCCTGTAGTTTCGCTAAGATTTCCACCTGGCGTGGCACTCTGCCTTTTTCCCCCAAATCCAGTAGCTGACACCTATCAGGATGGAAGGCCAGCAAGACATAATGCTGTACTGTAGTCCTGAAGTATTTGTTCAGCTTTGACTACAGTGCTTTTGGCGGCACATGTACCCCTCCGGTGGCCGCATTAAATTCTGAGTTCATATCCAGCAACTGCTCGATGTTCATCCCGTCTGTAATGTCAATGTCGATCATGGGTCTCACACTACTACACATCTGGTCATTGTTATGTTTTGCATTTTTCTTTAAAACAAGCCGGTCAATGTATGTGTTTAACTGCAATATTCTATATATTCCTACTTTAACTTTTAAATTGGGCAAATATGTTCTGTCCAAAATTGTATATAATTAAGGAATCTATTTTTGTCTAAGTAGCTTAGTTGGTGAATAACCTGTACTCTGTAAACCAAAAGAATTGATCTTTCTTAATCTGCACAATTTTCTCAACTCAATGCAACCTGAAAAGAAGGTGAACAAATCTTTTTCTTACATCTCCGTGTGGGTAGTCCGTAATCCTTATTGCCATCATAAACACTTACTTTGCTTTTAAACAACAGTTATTAGAATTGTTTTGAAATCCATACAAGTCAAAAGCCATAAATTGTGACATGATGGCCCAGATGCGGTATCGTGGTGCAAACAAAAATTATGTTCGCGCATGTCACTGAGTTTACTGCATTAACTGTTTGATGTGAATTCAAGTATATCCGCAGACCGTGATGTGTAACTGAATTGTTGTTGTATTAATAATAATAATAATAATAATAATAATAATAATAATAATAATGTTTTTGCGCTAACTAGGGAATATCTCACAGCTAAAATAGCTCGACATTGACTATAAATAATTATGAAATATCTCCCCGTCAGTGATTCTATCAAATAGCAACTATAGTAGTGTCAGGAAGATCGGGTGGAATTTTTAGAAGGCACAGAGCAGTTATCTAAATTAAATGTCGAACCAACCTAAACAAATTGTTACGGCAACTGAGACAACAAAAAGATCTTAAAAAATTACCAGTGGATATTGCTGGTCAACTTCAACCCACTCCACCACCTCATTAACCTCTTTAGCCACAGCCCGGAGCTCGACCACCACCACGACAACCAAAGTTAGAGCATGATATATAAATTTACTGATGAAGGTGTTGCCGCTATCAGGGATGCAGACCAAATACTTGATATTGCCGTGTTTGGATACGGGGGTAGACAAAAGATACGTAAAACCAGAATATACTAAAACTCTAAAAACTGCCTATTGGGTTAAATATTTATACTGTGTTGCTTTTAATATTCAACAGATCACATCTGATGAAGATATTAATAAGTTTCTTATCAATGACTGGACAGCAAAGAAACATACTGCAAGAGTAAACTAGAAAACGAAAGAAAAACAGGAAGAATAGAAGCATAAACTTGAAAAAGCAACAGGGAAAGGATAAAATCAGGTGTAAAAACCAGATCTCAAACAAGGATATAAAATGTAATAGCCGAGTCAGAGGTATTCGCCTCAACGACAATCAGATCCGCGCTATATATCTTGAAAAAGCTACAGTAAGTGTATGTATATCTAGTATATGTAAAAACAATTCCTTCGTCACATGGGCTTACAAAATCATATCTATTGTCGATGATCAGGTCGAATGGTAACATTTAGTGTATTTGGCATTATCTAGAGCTTCAAAAATGTGTCAGCTGCTGAAAATTGTCCGCGACAATTCCAAAATAGTTTAAAATCAACCTCAGGTGACCCATGGGATCCACTGCGTGCCAGTCCCAGACACCGTAACGAAAAGATTAGTTGGCTAACGTCGAGAAGAAAACAAAATATACGCGAGTTTGATCTTGATGCTGCATTTATCATGACGATTAAACGACAAAATAATTACTGCGCCTTCTGTAACACGTTGACGTTGTGGGAATATTTTCCTAAGGACGTACGATAATTTACCGTGGACAGAACCAACATATGAAGGAAAGATGGCCGCCATCGCTTAACTGCTTGAGAAAGGCTCTGCCTTGTTTGTTTGTTTGTTTGATTAGGATTTTTAACGTAGCTTTAACAATTGTTCAGTTATATCGCTACGATGTCTGCAGTGAGGCAGTTTATAGTGATGTCTAGCACTGAGACATCATGCCGCAGACATGTAGCATGATGTCTCACCCAGTCACATTATCCAGACACCAGGCTGACCAGTCCCAACACTAACCTCTTTATGCTGAGCGTCAAGCGAGGCAGCTGTTAGTACCATTTTTGTAAGTCTTTGGTATGACTCGGCCGGGGATCGAACCGACGACCTCCCGCTTCCGGGGCGGACGCTCTAACCACTAGGCCACCGAAACGGCTCTGCCGTTTTTGTGCTAATTTTTTCATGATATTTGTGCTTGTTGTCTATCTTCGTCTACATTATTGTGTTTCGTCATGTATTGGCTGTTCCGTTCGTATGTGTTAATTCATCTCCTTGTTTTGGAAACGAGAACAATTATAATTTTTCTCAAGCAGTTTTGTTCCATTGTTAAGACGTCATTTGTTTTTTAATAAACCTCCGTCACGTGATCGCCAGTCAACCCGTTTACAATATGATATACCCACATTAATTGCATTAAATTACCACACCTTGGCTCTAAATACTACATTGTGCTCAAGACTGAACGAACTGGGACTACATTCATCATTACTTAAATGTAAACGGAAGCGAAAAAAAAAACATTGTTTCAAAGCAGGCCGGCGTAGAACAGGAAGAAGAATTCCAGTTATCTCCCTTTCGTCCGAAGCAGATAAACAATTAAAAAATTATGCCGTTAATTTTGATAACATGATTCAAATTCCTCTTAAATCGTCAACCGTTGTGTCAACTGCCCCAGGGATACCACTACATATTGCATTATTCAACGCTCAATCAGCAGGATCACCGGGAAACCCCACAGAAACAGTTAATTTTATAAACGACCAGAATATCGACGTCTTCTTCCTGACAGAAACATGGTTACGATCATCAGGCGATGAACCTAAGTGTGCGGATTTAACAACCAGCGATTACTCCATCAAGTCGTTCCCCCGCAACTCTCGCGGAGATGGAATTGCTGTTATGACATATAATTCCATGATCAAATGCCTTAAATTTCTGCCACACATCGTTTGAACAGATTTAAACAACACTCACCCTGCAACAAAGGTCAGTCCATTTTTCAGTTTCTACCGCCCTCCTCCTAGTAGAAAAAAACAAGCTGACTGAATCTCTCTTTTTGGAGCAGTTTCCAAATCTTCTAGAGTATGGAAATTCGATAGGTGACAACCTAATTATTCTTAGAGATTTCAACTTTCACTTTGACTGTCCTGGAAAAATCATACACGTCAAAACTCCTAGATTCCATTATTGTTTTAAATCTTAAACAGTCAGTTAACCAACCCACCCATAAACTTGGTCACCTTTTAGACTGGTTTCTTTATAGACCTGATGATAATATTCTGCAATCCACCCTTGTATCCCACGAACTTGCATCGGATCACCTCTGCATTGTATGCCATCTTGACGTATCAGTCCCTAACCCTCCACCTATATTTGCTACTAAGAGAAACCTCTGTATGATAAATGGAACCAAATTCATGCATTACATCCAAGAAAACCTAACAACTTTCTTACATCCAACAGCGGAACAACTTGAAAACTGCCTGCGTTCATTGCTTGAAAAATATGCCCCAGCCACCAAATGCAGAGTATCAATAAAAAAAAGTGTTCTCCATGCCATGGTATAGCAGTGTTAGGGACCAGCTTCGCACTGTTAAAAGACATCGCCGAAAAGCAGAGAGGCTTTGGCTTTCCACCAGACTCACTATTCATAAACAAATCTATGAAGCCGCTAAAAAGAGCATCACATAGTCCATTTAGCCAAATTATCCCACTACAGTACCAAGATCACAGAAAGTTCCAGCTGCAAAGAGCTCTTCGAGTTAACTAACAAACTAATGTCAAGGAACAAATGTACACCACTCCCAACAACCTTCTCTCCAGTAGACCTTCCGGACCAATTTGCAAATTTCTTCCGTGACAAAGAACAAACCAATAGTGATTTGCTTGACAGCACAATTTCAAGTGACTCGTCACCATACAGTTATGATGCAGGATTTCAGCGACAGCCATTAGGAGCATTTTAACCTGTTTCTATTGATTTAGTACGGACAATCGTGATGAAGAGTACAGCGAAGTCTTGTAAACTTTATCCAATTCTGACATCACTGCTGCTTGAGGGCTTAGACCCAATATTGCCTTCACTAACTGATGTTATTAATGTCTCTCTCTCATTGGGAAAATTCCAATCATTTTTCAAAACTGCTATCGTAAAGCCTCTGCTGAAGAAACCAACACTTAACCATAACAATTTAAAGAACTACCGCCGTTTCTAATCTTCCATTTATATAAAAAAATCTTAGAAAAGTTGTTCTAACCCAACGTGTATCTCATATGAATTCAAACAGTCTTTTTAGCAATATGCAGTCTACATATCATCCTCGCCACAGTACGGAAACTATTCTTCTAAAAGTATTTTATGACATTCTCTCTACTTTGGATAGTGGAAAGATTACAGTCCACACTCTCCTGGATTTATCTGCAGCATTTGACACAATAGACCATGATATATTACTTCACCGTCTCCAGCATGTATTTGGCATTCAGAATATAGCCTTACAGTAAGTAGTTCAAGTCCTACTTAGTCAACAGGACACAAATTATGTCTGCAAATGGAATACATTCCAGCCCAGTTGATGTATGTTGTGGTGTTCCATAGGGATCTGTTCTTGGACATGTTCTCTTTATTCTATACACTCAGTCGCTCTCAAGTGTCATAGATCATCACCCAGTGTCGCACCAATTGTATGCTGATGACACCCAAATATACAAGTCTAGCCACCAAACTGTAGTTGATGCTACCATCCGTGGAGTTGAGAGGTGCATTTATGATGTGAAATCATGGATGAGATGTAACAAGCTGCAGATGAATGATGATAAAACTGAGGCTATTCTGATCACAACACAAAGACTTTCTCATTCACATCCTTCACCTCAGACAATGAATATCAGCAACATAAACATTAAATTCTCACAGTCAGTGCGAAACCTAGGCATTACTCTAGACAGTACTCTCACACTGCACCAACATGTCATGAATATATGCAAGACTGCATATTTTGAACAGAAAAACATCAGTTCCATTCGTAAATATATTTCAGTTGATGCCACTAAAATACTTGTCTATTCATTAGTACTTTCAACTATTGTAACTCAATTATGCTGCACGGATCATCCTTAAGAGTACCTCGATCAGAGCACACTTCACCACTGCTTTGTACCCTACACTGGCTATCAATTTGATACAGTATCAAACACAAAATTTATTCTCTCTGCTATATTTCACTGACAGACTCCAGTCCAACATACCATCCAGCCTCACCATATGTATACACCAGCTAGATACGCTCTTCTTCTGACAGTCGTATACTTATTGTTCCCATGGTGAAAACAAAGTCATATCGACAACGTTCTTTTGCATACCAGGGCCCAGTGATGTGGGCCCAGTGATGTGGAATGAATTGACCATTGAAATTAGACACAAAGAGAAAGTGCTCCCTTTTAAGAGTGATCTTAAAACGCACTAGTTTGACTGCAGGGAAAAACTTAGAGACCTAATAATGTTTTGTATCTTATATGTTTTCAGCATGTTTTTATGTTTTCCAATTCCAGTTCTTATTAAATGGTTTGGTCACACACACGAAACGTTCACGAAGACATGTCTATAGCGTAATCCATGGAGGGCAATAGTACCAATACATGCTAGCATATCTATCTGATGTATCGGACGCTTGCTAGTAATAAATTAATTAATTTCGACTGACCTTGGTATATGGATGGAAACAAAACTCTTTTATTTTAACCCATGACATCAAATTCTTCAGAATACCCTCTTTTATTATTAATCCGTGTCAAAATGCAACACATATGTATACATCTATCAATGACCTTAATTTTGTTTATTGCTGATGCATGCGTTGAAAGCAGCATCACCCCAAGGCAATGGCAACTGCTGTAAACATTATCGCGAGGAGCATATCACACGAAACTGACTTGTTGTTGTTGTAGG
Organism: Unio delphinus; assembly: GCA_029339505.1. Lineage (NCBI taxonomy): Eukaryota > Metazoa > Mollusca > Bivalvia > Unionida > Unionidae > Unio > Unio delphinus. Next base: position 1,929,761 of record JAQISU010000072.1, on the reverse strand, counting down.
GTATAACGCCAGTATTAATGGTGGATGATGAACCCGGGAAATACCCGTAAAGAATAGACCGACGAGAAGCTGCTGGCAAGCTTTCTCACATACCCACATTGGTCGAATCAGAGACTGGAACCTACACAAACAGTCGTTGAGATGGCAGTGATCCTTAATGGAGAGTGCTTTAGACCAATCGTGCACTCATGGCCCCCCCCCCCCTCCCCCCCACAGTACTTACTAACGTTTGGGACGGAATTGTGAAAAACAGAGAGTGACATTATAAAATCTAGAACTCCCTGCTGTAATATGTGTTTTAATCTTAAATGTCCTTAATTTTAAAAATATTACAAAAATGCAAATGTCCTCAAACAGATTTGGGATAGACATTCAAATGGATATCAATTTTATACTTATTGCTCCCTATCTGAGGGCCCAAAAAATGAAGATGGTTTAAGATGTTGAAATGAATCGTACTTTTCTGTCCACTGTTAATTTCCATATTAATGATGCTCACATTTATGTTGAGCTTGACAGGCAGACATACTATGATGGATAGAAAAATCATTTTCATTAATTACAAGTAACTTAATTTCTCTTGCAAAGTAAAAGAAAGAAATAGTGTTAGAAATGTGTACTTTATTTAACTGCCTGTCATGTGAAGGGAGACACAGAAGTGTCAATAGTTACAAAAATGGGATGCATGAGTTTGAAAAAAAAACTATTTCAACATAGAAATAAAAACAATAAGACACACTTGATAAAACATTTAGCCCAACAATTGACTGTTCAATAGAACCAAATAAAATTTAACTATATATATATATATATATATATATATATATATATATATATATATATACATATTCTGCACCTAATACTATCAATCATTCTCTCACAGAAATCAAGGGATATCACTTTCCAGTCTGTTTGGTTCATATTAGTAGTATATATATATATATATATATATATATATATATATATATATATATATATATATATATATATATATATATATATATATATGCATGACTTTTGTTTGGCAACTGACAGTTTATACCACAATCAGATTTTAAAAAGAAATGAAATTGAATCACATAACATCATTCAAGAAGAAAAAAATCATCTGATGATGCTAGTCAGTTGTGACTGTAACATATTTATGATCTAGTTGGAATGCTGCAACTTAAACTGTATTACTCACTTGCTAGTACTGCTGGCTATTTGTTGCAATTGTGATATAATTATGTGCAGGTTAGCTATGCAACTAAAAATGATCACTGGTCAATGTTACATAACTACACTGCAGTCAGCAAATAACAAAAATAACAATGCATCACTGTTAACTGGTACTACTGCTCAGTTATCAGTATTATGTAATTCAGGTTAGCCTATTTATATTGCTGCTTGTTGATGTTGTTGTTGTTGCTGTAGGGTTTAAAGCCATTTTTCAGTACATGATACATGGTTTAGGAAGAACCTGGGAAAACCCCTAAAAAGAACCTCCAACCCATGAGAAGTTACTGGCAAGCTTTCTCACCTACCAACATTTGCCAATACTAGACTCGAACACACACAGAGGTGAGATGGCAGTGATCTGTAACAGAGAGCGCTTTAGACGACTTATCCACTCATGGCCCTCTTGCTGGCTGTTTGTGAGTGCCATATAATTAGCATCATGTTAGCACACTGAATTTAAATTTATCATAAAAGTAACACATAATTAGATTTCATGACATCACAAATGATATTATCAAGTCATTCATTGGAAAGACATAAAAAAAATATGGATTTCAAATGAATCCAATAGTTATTTCATGACACATCTGCAGTTTGGAGTTATAAAAGGAGTATTTTTAATCATGCAGTAAATAAAATCTGCTTTTATGCTCATTTCAAAATAAATGAATGAACTTGTCAAATAATTCCAATCAAAGCCTAAAACAACGACAACTTTGTGTAAAACAAAATCTTTATCTGCCATAATTTTACTCCCATGGTTCTAACAAATCTTTAATTCCTGACAGCTTTGTGATCTCCACATCACTCAGAGTCATGCAAAAGAAAAACACAAATGTGATTGCACCATGTTTGGCTATCCCTACCAAACCTTTCCAGGTGTTGTGAGTTTTGTAGTTTGAAAAAATCTTTGATGTAAGCACTAGAGATGAGGGTCTTTCTGTAAATATTTTTGTGCAGTCAATAAAAATTCTGGTTCCTGGGTAGGACAGTTGAAACTCAAGAGGCATATTTGCTTGAACCTGCTCATGACTTGGCCAAATATTTATACTTCCCAGTAAGAAATACAAATAATTTGTCCACATGATTATTTTCCAACTTAAAGAAGACATGTGAATATTAAACTGAACAGACATATCTTCAATCGGAAATCCACATCAACACAAAAACATGAAACGTTTATCCACTGGGTCCATTGCTTTTTGCCGTCCTGTGATGTTGATGTCATTCCTGGTGCTGTAATATAGCTCTTCTATCTAATTCCAGTAGGTTTCATGCCATTAAAGAAGGTTATAAAAACCTCAGGTGGGAAAAGAAGTGTAAAAACTCTATCATTTCATTGTCATCTGTAAATCTGTTCAATCCAAATTTCTCCATGTTTATTTTATATTCGAATCTTGCAGTTTCCTTTCCTTTTCTTCCAATTCTGTTTCTGCTTTCCTCAGTCTCTCCTCTAGATAAATAATTTTATTTTTGCATTCTATATGCAACTCACGGGATCTGAAGAAGATAAAATAATAGTGTAGCTTTTCATCAACATTTGTAACTATAATGGAGACAAAAAAATATAACTAGCAATATCATCAGCTTCACTATAATTTAAAATTATAAAATTATACAAGAGTTTTAACAGAGGCTGCTTTCCACCGACTGCATTCTCTCTCTCTCTCTCTCTCTCTCTCTCTCTCTCTCTCTCTCTCTCTCTCTCTCTCTCTCTCATACACACTATGAGGATGAAATAAATGTATAAAACAAAAGTTACGAAGCTATGGTTTAATTACATATTAGTGCCATCTAATATTTTCTATTTTATAACGAGATATACTTTCTTCACTCGTTTTGTACATACTACTTATATGTGAATTCATAATTTCTTATATAAATCCGCTGCGTGAAGTACGCCCAGTTTTCGATGACCCCGTTATGTGGAATGGAAACCTATCATTATAAAACACACGTACAATCATTTGCTTCATTGACATAATCTATTTTGCGTTTGGATTTCTCATTTTACATCATTTAGTTGCAAGTAATTACAAACAAACCAACACCGATCCAGTTACTTAGTAACTTACCTTAAAATTCGGCCCCGCGTCACGACGTATTGCATCAAGATCAATCCATTTTCTACGAAGCTCCATCTTTTTCACTGATGGAATATGGTGGAAGCTTAAATCTATGCGAATTCAAACATTCCCATTGCACAACGGAACACAACAATAAATGCCACGATTTTTTTCCGTTGCCGGTATCAACTGTAGCACTGGAAGCCATGGTTCCGAGATAAAACGAAATTAGGTGCCTATCATAGCCTCGTTTTTGATACGTTGACCCAGGGTCACATGAATACATGAATATATTCTAAGAATGGTCTATAGAACACAAACTATTGCACTTTCTTCTACTGCATTTCAAAAAGTCGAGTGTGTTATGAGTTGTCATTGAATTTGATCTTAAAGAAAACACATTACAAAGTGTTAATTACTATTTTAAATCATTTCATTAAATATCCGAAAAATATTACTTGACTTTGATAAAATTAGAAGCATTTGTTAAAATGTCGCCATAATGGTTATGTAGTGACGGTTGTGCTAAACACAACCTTAACACACCTATAAATTTTTGCATAACAATATTTAATAACTAGATGTATATTTTGAGTAAATAACATCAAATACTAGTTAAAGGCGATATTATAATACTTACATGAACTTCTCTATGTGAATAAATCAGAGAAGTAATGTATTGCACGAGAGTAAACATTAAGGCGACACCAATTTTGTCACCCTAATGCTACTGTCGCCATAATGACTATCCAGTGACAATGAACTGTCGCCGTAATGACGGGTTCGCTGTAACACACATGCACACATACATACACATCCATAAATTTAACATTTAAAAATTATCTACATCGTTATTTTAACCATACATATAAACATGCATACACACACACATACATACATACGTACGTACGTACATACATACATACATACATTTCACATTACGAATCAACATCGTTATTTTGACCATACATACATACATATATACACGCATACACACACGCACATACATACACACACACACACATACATTACATACATACATACATACATACATACATACATACATACATACATACATACATACATACATACATACATACATACATACATACATACATACATACATACATAAATACATACATACATACATACATACATACATGCATACATACATACATACATACAGACAGACATACATACATACATACATATATACAGTTCAGATTACGAATCAACATCGTTATTTTAACCATACATACGTTTGTACATGCATACACGCACGCACACAGTCATACACACACACAGACATACATATACGTCTGTATATGATCAATTTCTCCTAACATTTACACACACACACATATATATGTGTGTGTAAATGTACATATATATATATATAAATATATATATATATATATATATAGAAATGTAAATATATATATATATATAGAAATGTAAATATATATATATATATATATATATATATATATATATATATATATATATATATATATATATGTGTGTGTGTGTGTGTGTGTGTGTGGTTGTGTGTGTGTGTGTGTGTGTGTGTGTGTGTGTAGATGTTAGGAGAAATTGATCATATACAGACGTTAAAGTTATAATTGAAATTAAAACGATATAAATACGAGGTGCCAGACTACACAAATTAAAAAAAAGACATCAAGACTTAATAATGTTTACATCCTTAACTTTTGTCAGCATGTTGTTCTTTTCTTATTTCGTTGTGTTTGTTTTTGCATTATTGTCATTTTTTATGTTTTATGTATATTCTATTATTGTAAGACACATAGTGCTTTTAAAGGTGACAATTAAGTGCGGTACTAAATCCACGATGCTAATATGATGCATTATTATTATTATTATTATTATTATTATTATTATTATTATTATTATTATTATTAGTAGTAGTAGTAGTAGTAGTAGTAGTAGTAGTAGTAGTGGTAGTTGTAGTAGTAGTAGTATTAAGGAAGTCATTGTGATGTCGTTTGCTTCATGGCGTCATCTGAAAATCAGAATGGTAATGCGCCAATGAAAACAAAAATTTTGTGACAAGTGATACAAAACACTAGAAATGTAATAAAAGAGTCAATTGATCAATTGATATAAGATAATAGTCAATTGATATATTGATATAAGGCAATAGGCAATTGATATATTGATATGAGATAATAGCCAATTGTTATACATGTAATGATATAAGTCAATAGTCATTTGATATATTGACATAGGACAATAGGCAATTTACATATTGATATGATACAATAGTCAATTGTCATATTGATATAAGACAATAGTTAATTGATATATTGATATAAGACAGTAGTCAGTTGGTATAATATAATATTCAAATTATATAAGACCATAGTGAAAGCGATATAAAACAATATTCAAGTGATGAAAGATATTCGCGGTCTGGTTTCTACGACATAAAGGAAATGGTCATAGACAAGAATGTGGGGAAAAATGACGAACACTATTTCTAAGTCAAATGCAAATCTGTGAAAGTCAATCACTATTACCCTGTCTGGTATGATACACTCTATGATATATCTACGTTCTTATACCTATTACGCTGTTGTATTCTATATGTGTAATATGACGAACTCCAAAGTACTGATGAAGATAAAACCTCATTAATGTCCATAAAAAAATCCTTGTCAGCTTTTCTCACTATGTTGATAATCCTAATCTTGTCCTAATCAGACAAGAACACACGGTATTCACAAAACCACTGCTTCTGAAAATTGTTCGCCCAGTTGACGAATATTTTAGTAGGACCAGAGGCTGTAGAACAGGTGAATTAAGTTCATTCAGAATAGAATGGCTCAACAATTCGGTAGACTTTGGTAACAATACGTTTAGTAAATGTGTCTATTCATCGAGGACATCACAACATGCAAAAATGCTCGTGAGTGTAAACAGGATTCGATGCCTATACTGACTGTGGACAACGATGCTTCCACAAAGAGAGCCAGTATCTTCAAACAGTCTGCGTATCCCCTTGCTGCTAGTCAATTTATGTGGGCCTACAAAAGACAAGTGCGATTTTGTTGCGGCAGACATTATGAACTACCATACAACAATATACTCCTGTGTATGGTCAGCTTTACGGGTACACTCACACTTTCTCTTACAGAAACTCTGATTGGGCCAGATAGTTTTCAGATATCATCATTGAACGTAGATGGAATAACAAAACCAAGTAATATCCTGGAGAGCATAATCACTCTTGTAGTCACAGATAAATAATAACATCGTCAATATTGCAAGCAACGAGTAACGTTCTGATTATATGTGATGAAAGCTTCCTTAGCCATCACGCTGTGGTCGCCTCGTGGTTAGTGCCCTAGTTTGTCGAAACCCCCCGACCAAGATATCGACGTTTGAAACATTCCCGCCGCTGGTTTAACGGCTGAGAGTATCATTTAGAGTTTGGGGTTACGGCACTAAACGCGATGGGTTACTATCGTTGTGGATTCAAAACAAGATTATTAAAACCACAATTGCAAGTAATTCCGTCTGCCAATACATATACGATTGTAAGCTTTTCATAATTCATTTCAGCAAAATAGATACAAAAATGCACATAAACGTTGTCATTGAATTAATTGATCTGAAAAAGTTATCACTTATCATCGTCTGAAACTATCTCTGAAGCCAGGGAGGGGACTTTCTATGCAGCACTAAATGGTGTCCCTACCTTCTTCCAAAAATTGTTTTATCCTTAAGAGCTTAACATTCAGAGAGAGAGAGAGAGAGAGAGAGAGAGAGAGAGAGAGAGAGAGAGAGAGATACAGAGAGAGAGAGAGAGAGAGAGAGAGAGAGAGAGAGAGGGGGGAGGAGACGCTCTTTTGCTGTAGATTACATACCTTTGAAAAGTAGATTTAAATCGCTTTCTTCGGTCCAATTAGATTTTGTGCTCATTAGCAAAATCAAACAAAGGAAAATGAGGCAGATAGCAATGTGCATCCATGTCAAAATTATTGAAAATTACACAATAATATGTTTCAAGCGGTGTGATAGAAAAATACTCTTTTTTCAATGGGGATCGTTTCTTGTCTATATTAACTTGGTGTAGTTTATAATGTTCAAAATTTAAGGCAGTCAGAAAATAAAGTGTTTTCACTCCATTAACATCTCTGAAAAGATATATGCAAACCAACACATTTAAATAAATTGCAAAACTGAAAGGAAAAAAATAAATAACCGACCTTCTTCCTGTATAAAGTTAATGCATTTTAGAATTGTCTATCCAAGTACCACCAAGCGTATTTCCCGACAACAAATTTGCTTGCAGCCATATCAAAGAATATTCCTTATAACAAGGGGAACAATCTTTATCAAGAGCGTCCTCGACACCACATGTTGAATTACTTCCCCTACATTGTGATAGGCTTTGAAGGTATTACGGTACCAATTGTTTTTCTATAGATCTCAAAGCTAATATGTGGAGATATATATATCTATTTTCTATCCTAATTTAGCGTGCATCTCACACACTGTTATATAGAACAATGTTGGATTGTCAATTTGACGATGACAAAACCAGGTACACAATCGCATTTAAGAGAGATAACTCTGCTGGAACTAGACAGGGGTATGAGTTATCTAGCCACAACATACATATTTTCAGTCATGTGTATTACATTTTCAAAAAATCATAACAAATACAAAATTTGATCCATTTAGGAATTAGCATAAATTCACATGTTGCCAAGAGGCTAAACAGTTTTTAAAGCCTAGCAGAAAACACAGCTCTTACATAATCCACCAATCATAGCTAGTGATGTTGTTTTATTCTGATTGCAATGTTACCTACACCTTAAGTTCCAACCACATGGAGTTGAGCAATTGGTACCGTTATACCTGAACGCCTTGTCGAGAACTTGCCACGCGAGAAATTATCCGATAATTCAACATTGAAGCTCAGATTATTAAGAATATATAAGCAATGGCTTTTGGTGTATCTTTAACAAATATGAACAACAAAACTTCATCCCTAATGAAAACACAATATCCGGATAAATATGCTTTTCTAGGCGAAACATTTCAAGTGAAAACCTCATTGACCTAAGAGCACTTTGTCTGTAGCTTGTGATCAGGTCAATTTTACACAAAATTAAACCAAATGCGTCATTTTCTCTCAATCGATGTCACCAAATCATTAACTTTAGGGTATACAAAATTCTTATATTCACCTAAATCGTAACTATCATAATCTATGTATTGATTCATTGTCTTGGTAATTAAGACCGAAAATAATTTTCTTACTGAATTTTTCTTCTTTGGAATGATATTGCTTGGTGCTATACCGATAAATTAAATGGGTGAAATTAAATTAAACATAACCAACATTTTTAAAAAAATTTCAGCAAGTGTTACCTTCTTACACCCATGCGGGCTAAAAGCAAGCTATCTGTAGAATGTCCAAACTGGTGTTCTTTATACAATTTGAAAAAACTTTGATTTTTTCCAATAGCAAAGTCATATTGTTGTAGAGAAATTTGACACAAAACTAGAATACATCTTAAAAACGTTTGTTCAATGGTATGCGGAAAGGAACATGACGAAATTGAAACATTGTACTAGACTCATTTGAGCCAAAATGTAAAATTTGCAATAGAAAAGAACTACTGTTTGTATGTGATGCCCATCGAATAGGTTGATAAGATTATGGTAATTTAGACAAGCTAGAGTCGAGGACGAGTTCAAGAACTGCATCCACAAAGTATACCACGATCTTTATCAATGAAGGAAAAAGGTAACACGTTAGAAATGTTGCTTTTACAGCTAATGGTTATTTCGTTGACTAACAAAGTTTCATTTGCCAGGAAGTTTTCCTCTCAGCTGTTTTTTGTCAAAGAAAATCATTTCAGTCTCTTACAACTACTAAATCTCAATCTGACAGCTTTAGGAATGAAACTTCAGATAAGACCAATCAGAAATCATTGGATCTTCATTGTGCTTAAATTCCAAGAAGCGAGAACACTTATTACCAGGTAAGTCTTCTTTTATTGAAATTTTTCCGACTGAGTCATCCAAATGTGACAAATAATTTCAGTCAATATGTGTTTTGCCGTGCTTCTAAATTCACAGTGCCTATCAATACAAAACAGCATATGATAGATTGGTATATGGCGAGATATAATCAAAAATCATACTCAACATTTTCTTCAATTGCCGAACCCATAACCATTGTGTTAAGTAAGATAATCACGTATTGTTGATTTGACAAATCTCGAAATGCTTTTGATAAATTATAGGTCATTCTTAATTGTGCGCCAGTTCTTTCAGCTCCAGACTCCATTCATGTAAAATGTAAGATGATACAAGTGACAAAGGTTGACGGTGTATAATATCAAGAAGACAACGATTTTGTGCATCATCCGTGCACTATTTCTAAACACATTAAATCTGCACTGTATACATTATTCCGCTATCCGAAGGAGTGATTGTCTTTAATATTGGCTTTGCTGCAACATTGCATTTTATTTCAGCTCTTATTATTGTATTTAGGGATCGCAACTCCTTTACTGCAATCAGCAAAATGATAAACAAAACCTACAGATTGTTGGGATAGAGTTTGATGCTGCAGGGATACAATATTGATAGCAGACACATCAAGGGAAAATATAACCTGATTGCAGATACATTTTCAGGTATATATACGTTCTATGTTGTTATATTTTGTACTTAAGTGTGTTATTCATAAATTTTATTGTGTAATTTATTTGTATATTCTCTTTGTTTTACCAATATGTAAAATAAAGCTTTGCTGCATATGTTTCATTTTTCATTATGAGGGGAGATGTTATGTATATATCGTATTTCACTATCTATAGATTGCTTTTTAGTTATAAATTTGTGTTTTAAAGCCTTAAAATAAGTCGTGATAATTGACCTGTGTTCATTATGAGGTGATTTGACATTGGATGATTCATTTAGTTACGTTATGCTGCAAAAAGGTCGAATGTTATCAAATAATTCATTCCTTTTACCTATGAAATTGGTTTTACATCAGTTTGCAGTGTATAATGCTGTTCTTTGAAATGATTTCTAATTGCAAAGTGCTATTTGACTCTGGCCTAAAATATAATTCCAGTACAAATGTTAATGTATTCAAATGAGTTCTGGACAATGCAATTTTGTTGGCTCACCAGCACCTTCAATGATTTGAATTTATTTCGGAACAATCTATTCTTTTTAACTTGTATAAATCTTTTATGATCATTTTGGAATGTAATTAATAACACTGAAAGCTGGATTTTTAAAAAAGTCATACAAGCATTGAAATATTTTAACATAATATATATTTTAGATTACAAATTTAGCTGACCAATCAGTTTATATTTCTTGGATATGTTCCAAAAACTGTCCCTAATGGAAAACTGTGCAAGTAAGGATATAACTGGTTCTCACTAGTGACTTGGAGTGACGGAAAACCTGTAATAGTTTAACTGTTATCTATGCCATTAAAATAAGAAATATAAAAGAGTAAAAAGTAACACGTTTTGTAAAATGCAATACATAATTGATTTGCCTATACTATAAAGTGTAAGAAAAAACACATTAAAAAACCCAAATAATCATAGAATTATGGACACAAGTCCTAATAATTTAAAGTTCTTTATAAACTTGAGTGGAAATCCAAAACCAATTCCAACGATGAATATGTTGCTGTGCTTGTGAAGACATGCATTGTCTTATTGGACCAAGAGTCTTCAGTTGAAACACAGTAGTATAATTCCTGATTTTGAATTCACTATAAATTCTAGTGAATGTCCGTCCATGGATAATAATTTATGAGTACTCAGTATGTCCAAAGAAATATCACTTCAATTGAATAATTTAATAAGAAATACATTCCAGCCAAATTAAACTGCTTGACACAACATTATAGCAAAACGATTTTGCTAAACCATAAATCACGAAGGAATAATCATTCCAGTAACAAGATTATACAATTTTCCACTTGACCTCAGGTCACAATTAGAATTTATTCAAAAATAACTTACCTATATAAACATAACTAGACAGTTCTTAATGTTTACAAAATCAAATGTTAGCTATTATTAAAAAGTATGTTACTAAAAGTGTCATATAAAACATGAGCTATATCAGATACATTAGGTAAATTGAAGACAATTCAAAAAACTTAGAGCCAGACCCAAAAATATATTTACTTCTACTAATAATCATCCTTGTATTAAACCCGTACGCACAGATAATATTTTAGCTGTGTATTTGCTGTCTGCATAATTTTAAAGAACAATGAAAAATTCATCAGTTCAAGTATAAAATAAGGTTGAGTTTGGACAAGGTTGACTCCAACATAAAATATTATGCTATAATAGCATAATAAAACAATAATTTTTAAAAAAATATTGAAAAAGCAACTAACAAACAAAGGAACCTAAATATACATAGTAGATCACATTATTTCTCATATCTCACTTTTTATTATGTGTCCTATTTTATTGACTGCTTAAATTATACACAGGGTATTTTTTCAACTCGTCAACCGACAATAGGACTCCGAGCTTTGTTAAAAAGTAGATTCTAATTTTGATTTCCAGTTGAAATCATGTATTTTACTTTTGTAACTTAATGCCTTTATTTATATTTATTATATACTTCATAGTGAGATGCTGGAATATATTAGTGGAGTGAAAAGTATATCGCCACAATGGTCATATCACTTTTATCGCCACGCTTTTTTGCAAATATATAGCCCTTATATATGTTCATCAAGCCTGTATATCTATACTAAGTCCTATTTCATTTTTCTTCTGCTTATGTCTATCTGTCTGTCTGTCTCTCTCGTGAAAATTAACGTGGATCAAAAACTAAAAGAAATGACGAAACAACAATAGGTTATTCAAATATGTAAAGATATTTACAGTTGATCTCAGCGGTGTTGCTATGGTTGGTGTCACCCAGTGCGGTAAACTCATGGTGTCACCCCTCCGATTAGGCCGAGCAGTGTGTGCTCTGTAAAAATGTGCAATTGTTTATTTTGGAGTCACCCCTCCTAGATCGTGTCATCCGGTGCAGTCCGCACCCCCCGCACCCCCTAGCGACACCAATGGTTGATCTAATCATTATTTCGCTTCAGTAACATTACACAAACCTGTAATCTCTCTCTCTCTCTCTCTCTCTCTCTCTCTCTCTCTCTCTCTCTCTCTCTCTGCATCAATAAATTCAAATCTTAAAACGTGTCAACTGTAGACACTGTATTTTAAATGTATGCTATCACAGAATTCCTAAAACCAAACTCCAATATATTATTTTTCTATAATTAGCTTTCAACATCAATCTTGGAAACTGGCAGTGACCAAAATTGACCTTGTCATTGATGTCAACCATTGAGTATTGTAAACCTGTAATACTCTATAACAAACTGTACACATACTTGATAAAAACTTAATACAAACTCGTGATTGAATTACAATAAGTTTATGTAGTAATTTTAACTGGCGTGACTATGGTGGATGACAACGATGGATGATTAGTGTTGATTTTAAACCAAATTAGAAGACGATCAAATATTGGAAAAGCATTTGCTCTCTATCCTGACCAATGCAACGAAAATTACGTTTCGATGTCGATATATTCCAACCTTCTTACAGTTACAGCCAGTCTTTATTATTTATCTGGTTACCCAAGCATCAACAGCATGGAATGTGTTCACTGGGGTCACGTGGCCGCCCTAGACCCATGCTGCTGACGCCCATGAATATTTTGTTGTTGTTATGTGCAACAGTATAATTAAGAAACCAAACCGCTAAAGCTTTCGAATCAAAAAACAGTTATTTTAAGTTTACGTTTTAATATGGAGAAGTATATATATGTGTCGCATCAAATTATTTTATAATTTGTTTGGACCAAAATTAGGACTAAATAAAGTATATATATGAAGTGTACTGATGTTTGTTTTTTTCATACGCATTTTTTCTCTAATCATGAAAACAAATGTCTATACAACAATGGACGAAATCCAGATCAAAGGAAGGACGGATAGATAGATAGATAGATAGATAGATAGATAGATAGATAGATAGATAGATAGATAGATAGATGGATGGATGGATGGATGGATGGATGGATGGATGGATGGATGGATGGATGGATGGATGGACGGACGGACGGACGATGGCTGGACGGACGGACAGAGAGACATACATACATACAGATAGATAAATAGATAGATAGATAGATAGATAGATAGATAGATAGATAGATAGATAGATAGATAGATAGATGGATGCATGGATGCATGGATGGATGTATGCATGCATTGATGGACGGACGGACGGACGGATGGATGGATGGACGGACGGACGGAGAGACATACATACATACAGATAGATAGATAGAGAGAGAGAGAGAGAGAGAGAGAGAGAGAGATAGATAGATAGATAGATAGATAGATAGATAGATAGATAGATAGATAGATAGAAGAGAGAGAGAGAGAGAGAGAGAGAGAGAGAGAGAGAGAGAGAGAGAGAGAGAGAGAGATAGATAGATAGATAGATAGATATAATTAAATCTTTTCCATTTTGATGTAGAAATGTCGGTGACTGAAAAGTTTATAGAAATTTATCACATGGCGCCCAAAAGTGTAATTGAGTTTGAATTCCGTCCCAAAGAGGATGGTCAGGTATTTATCCTGACTGCACTTTCAATCTATGTTATTATTAAATTAATGGTGCATTATATGAATTACATTATACGTTTAAGCGCGCAATATCATGGCAACATAAAGTACATTGCTTCATTCATTAACTGCTTTTGGTATAAATAAATCATATGTTATAGCTTTTAATTAAGGAAGAGTTGTGTAGAAAAATAAATGTCAAATTTTCAAATGCATAAAACATGATCTTTTATAGAGATTACTTAGTGTTAATAACATGCTTGGAACACACGAATTTTCATAAAAGTGCCTCCAAAATAATGACGGTAAAAGTCGATTATTTGCCCATTAAATGCATATTTGACATTGTGAGTTAGATACTTCTCATATGTGTTTAAAATCATTCTGTGTTGATTTATCCTTTTCGTTTCCAATTTCGGTGTGAGAATATATCACTAAAATTTTTATTGATATGCAACGCACTTATTCTTCCTTTCAAAGCTTGTCAGCTTTGCCTTAATTGTTGTTGGGATGGCAAGTGCAACAATTTGTTCCAAGTTGTCGTTAAAAGCTTTCTCGCTGAAAAGCGGGGAAATAATTTACAAGATATGCAACACGGCCAATTAGGATAATGCAGTTTGACCCAAATATTCAAGGTTACAGACTATATATAACTGGAGACGAGGTATTGTCGGGAGGGATAATTGAAGGTACGCATGAAGATAATCAACCATCTAGTTTGCTTCCATTAGCCGCTTCCTTGAACTCAGTTCACATTTCGAAAAGTCTTCCTTGGCTACCATATTTTATTTCATTATATCTTCAACTACTACGTTATGTTACTTTTTCTTTCAACATAAATATAAGATGAGATTAAGTGCCTGGAAATAATAGTTCGAGCAAACTTTAAAATCATATTAATTTTACTTTAGAATTGTCTTAAAATAAATCGAAACATTGATAAATTACCAGAGAAAGTAAGATCACAAAGGATGAATTACAATAAACCATACTGAAGTAAGTATCCCAATTATTTTATAAAAGGAGATTTAATGATTTCTCTATTGCCATGGGACTATTGCAAACTGTAATAAGAAGGGTTAATACTAAACAGTGGATACTAATAATTAGAACCAATTTGCCAACAACTAAACGTTAGACGTATGCATTGGATTGATACTTGGAGTTAACTAATAACACTAATACAAAAATAGAAGTGAACTTTTGAGAAACTATGCACAAATGACAGAGAGCAGAGGCGAAATTCTATAAACAAACCTTAAGGTCTACATAGCGTATTATGGTGCAGGTATTCCTAAATGTCTGTGAAACCTGCACGTTAATCATAAATATATGTCCAGAAATGAAACCAGCCTAACATTCCAAGCATCCAAACTCTGCTTATGAAATGTGCATTCCACGTCACCAGGATGTCAGAAAAGAGATTGCCAAAGAAGATCTTTTACGGCGCGCTAAACAATGGAAAGATACATTTGTCCTCGGAAGCGTTGCTTCAAATATTCACAAAAGGCGTTGAACGGAAACGATTTGTAGAGACAGTACAAAAGCGCAAGCAGTGTAAATCGGAGGCATACATTAAAGTCTCCTTAGTAATCAGGCAAACCCAAACGGCAGAGTCATTTTCGAACTAGAAGGCTAACAACAAGAACACTTGGTTTTTATATTTTCCTTTTCGATAACTTAGGGGATGAAAGATCGAAAGCAAATATATAAGATGTGAGCTACGTAATACAAGTTTGTCTGAGTGAATTGAGAGAGATTGCTCAAAGATTGGAACGACAGGAAATAAATGAACATTTAATGTGTCTCGGTTACCCATTGATTAATCTTGTTAAGGTCAAATATAACCATATAACCTCATTGCTAAGTTCATCTTATCAATATAATCATGCTAGTTGTCGTGACCTAACAGAGTATATAAAGCTAGTGTTTTAAGCGTTTCAATCAGACCATCAGACCACCCGACGCTGATTATACTTTATTCTCTCTCTCTCTCTCTCTCTCTCTCTCTCTCTCTCTCTCTCTCTCTCTCTCTCTCTCTCTCTCTCTCTCTCTCTGTAATATATATGTATAATATATATATATATATATATATATATATATATATATATATGAGAGAGAGAGAGAGAGATATATATGTCTCTCTCTCTCTCTCTCTCTGTAATATATATGTATAATATATATATATATATATATATATATATATATATATATATATATATATATATATATATATTGTATGAGAGAGAGAGAGAGAGAGAGAGAGAGAGAGAGAGAGAGAGAGAGAGAGAGAGAGAGAGAGAGAGAGATACAATAAATTATAATCAGCATCAGGTGGTCTGATGGTCTGATTGAAATGCATAAAACACTAGCTTTATATGAGCTTTTACCGACACGATTGTGTTTCATAATTTAACAAACAGGTACACAGTTGATGCATATTTACATTACATCAGTACTCATGTAGACAGTGCAATGCCAATGTTAACAGCGTATCAAAGACAATATAACATTTAAGAAAGATAGCACAGCAGCAAATTAACCTGCAACATATCTCAGACAATATAAAGATGTGAAAGTGTTTCTTAAGTATGAACATATGTAACACTTCAGAGAAAGGAATACACTCAATAATTTTAATACGAAATATGACAATCTTAGTGTTTGAGATCATGCCCATTGTCAGTAATTGCAGTTGATTTAGAGACAAAACAACAGTATATCGTTTGTACATTAAGTAAGAAAAGTGACATGAAGAGAAATGAGGGTGCTAACAGTTAAACTACAGGACGATGCCATTATGGTAGCCGGATTTATATATATCTCCGTGTAGCAAGTAGCCCAAAAGCTGAAGTGTCATTGACCACTTAATAGACACAGCCAGCATTTACTGTACGTCCCGAACCAAGTCTAGATATAACCGATATTTACTGTAAGTACCGAACCAAGTCTAGACATAACCGACATTTACTGTACGTCCCGCACCAAGTCTAGACATAACCGACATTTAATGTATGTCCTGAACCAAGTCTAGACATAACCGACATTTATTGCACGTCAGACAGTTACTGTATGTCCCGAACCAAGTCTGAATCAGCTTGTTGAATTCTTTGAAATCAGAAGTTGTTCTTACTTTACTGTGTAGTCTGTTAAGGTTTTGTTAGCTTCATATTTGAAAGAGAGCCTGTCATACATAGCGCTCGAAATTCCTGGTAATGTTGCCAGATTTTGGCTTCTTAGACTGTCTTTGGAGTTTTTGAAAGTGACCAGATTACTCAGGTAATCGGGTGTTTTTTGGTGCAGTACATGTATCAGTAGCCATAAAGTCTGAATCTACTAATGTGAAGAGTAGAAAGGTATGATATTCTTAACAGAGAATTATTTGAGCTATTAAAGTCACCCAACACTACCTGCTGTAGTGTCTGATACTTTACTTTTTCGCTT
Source organism: Unio delphinus (assembly GCA_029339505.1). NCBI lineage: Eukaryota > Metazoa > Mollusca > Bivalvia > Unionida > Unionidae > Unio > Unio delphinus. The sequence goes on along the minus strand of JAQISU010000072.1, from coordinate 1,912,352 downwards.
TTGTTCGAGTTTTGTTTGCTATCGAAATGCCAAGCAACGGCCAGTAGTTGACAATTGAACTAATACAGACTTTGTCTAGCATAGTGCCATTACATTGCTGAGGGTTAACTTGCATATCATTTTCTGATACCAGTCAGCAATTTCATTTTGTAGAACATACTTCAAATAATGTTGATCTTAATGGATGTAAAATATGGTATTATCATCAGCAAAATTAGAGTGTTGTATGTTTTGTGAAGCTGAATATGTCATTCATTAAGATTTTAAATATCAGAGGTCCCTGCATTGGGCATTTGCGGTAATCCTTTTGGAGTTTTTACCCAAATTTGATGCGCTGTTTTCGAATAGTACAAACGTATGTTTCAAAATGTTTTGATCGCGTTTACATCACGTCGAGTTATCAGCATTTGGAAAGACGGATAATTGAGAGATGTTGTATCCAGTCTTCATTAAGTTTTTTCATGCTGACGAGAAGACGTGGCCTAGCAATCAAGATCAAATGCTGTGATATGGTATATTTGTTATATACCGATCATGTTTCGGATAAATTAATAAAATCCCCAAACCCACCTGAAAAAGATCTAGCTTAAAATTGTATGCTTTTTTAAAACCAAATCTATCTTAATTCATAAACCGAATTTAGCCTTTTGGGAATAGTTGCTCATTAATATCATTTTATCACTGGTAATAAGACCAGTTCTTTAACGCTTGGGGCAAGAGACATATGCCAGTAATTTTCATGTATTGTACAATTTTGCATCAAGGAAGATGTTACTAGCTGAATAATTAAAAAGGGCCCTATCCGAGATCCGTCATTTGAACTTTTCGAGATTATTTAGACGTAAAAACTTTACTTCGATACATTCTGCAATATTGACGTATTCACAACATTTTTTGATATTTGACGCCATTACATGTAGTTTCCAAGCTTTATTGTTTGCGACCATAACAAATATAACCTCACGACCTCGACCCACGTTATAATAAGTTTTACAACGTCAAAAAGTCAAAAATGGCGAGAATCCGCAAAACTCCAGAACGTCTTCGCGACTCATTTAGATCGCGAGGTGTAGGTTAGAAACCACTTTTTAACAACGTTTCTATCTTAGTACAGATTTAGTCATATAATTTGAAAATCAAACCTCAGTTTTGAATAAACTCATAACAATAGCCTGGATATGGCAAAGGTTTGCTTTCCACGAGGATTTGCTGTGTCTCGTTATATGTTGCCAAGAACTGACTAATAACATGAATACTCGTGTCATGTGACTGCAAAGGAACTTTTCGTGTGCTGCTTAAAAGCAATTTAAGTGTTGTTAGATAGCATTAATTACTGTTGACTTTCTTCAAAAGCCCGACCTCAAAATTACTCAAGTGTGATTAGATAGCATTAATCCCTGTTGGCTTTCTTCATAAGCCCAAACTCAAAATTACTCAAGTGTGATTCAATAGCATTAATAACTGTTGACTTTATATATAAACCAGAAGTTAAAGTCACTCAAGTGTGATTAGATGGAATATACTCACAGCCAGCTGGATTACTAATTACGTCCAACCTAAACATCAATCAAGCGAGATTAGTTAACATTAATCATTTTTGGCTTGCTATTTAAGTCATACCTCAAACGTCACTCAAGTGTGATATCATGGTACGCAGCAGAACTGGATTAATAAACCACAGTAAGAAAAACACTAACGTGTGATACAACTATTTACGATAATTGCCGGAGCTATTTATACCAAACTATAAAACAAAAGAAGACTACAATCGACTCCACTTAACTGCACATCGGTTAACTGCACACTCCAAATAAGTGCACGTAATCACGCCGATCCTGATTTTTCCCAATGCTTAACAATTTACAGTACCGTACTCCAGTTAACTCCACACTCCGGTTAACTGCGCGGTCTCCTGAACGGCTTGAGGGTGTGCAGTTAACCGGAGTCGACTGTATATCATTTTACATTAAAAACTGCACTAAATCTAATGTATTTATAATAATTTAAATATCACTGGCTGTTTGATTTATATTTGCATTATACAGATGAATCACACACTGACATGGGTAAAAGTTTCAATATTCTTTTTCTGCTCGTTAACGTCTTTATCTCTGTGTTCGTATTATCATTTTTGTGATTCTTAATTTTCCTTTTAATTTTCTCCACGTTAACTGCCATATACCATCGGTGTAATTTTATTTTCAAGTGTAAAAGAATTGTTTTAATTGTATTGTCTTTTAATTCAATATATGAATGTCAATGATTGCAGTTAGATGATGAGACGCCAATGAAAATATGCGATCAGCTTTAAGATTATATGCGCAATACTTACATCTTTCAAATTGTTTGCCACGTTTGATGAGTCGTTTTCTGGCTCTTGCAGCTGTTATATGCCTTTCGTCATCTGAATTGCTTTTCTCGACAGTGTGGCCCGAGATGGTCGAGTGGTCAAAGGGTCTCTCATATATAAATCACACGCACATCTCTGTCATCGTCAGGTTAAATCACGGCTCGACCAACGTGGATATGTCAGAAAGCTTTATATGCATCTTCAGGTGGGTGGGTGGTTCTTCTTGGGGTCTTCCTCATCTAAACATACTGACCGCCATGTCTAGTTGACAATGTGCTGGAAAATAGCGTTAAGCCTAACCTTAGTTTACAATTTAAAACCTTTTAACCCTTATTTGCTTCTTTTCGTGTATTTTTAGTAATTTCTAAAACTTTCCAGTAGTTTATTACATGTATATCTTCGCTACATCTTTGTGTTCATGCCCATTATAGCAGCGGCTTTGTTGCGATATTGACTAAAACAGGTAAATCAATAGTAGATTGGACATGATATATTGAGCAATGAGACCTCGTCAAATAGTTTAGGTAAAGGTTATATGCAGAACCAGATGACTTATTTTACTAATTGAAAGCATTAATTATTCAGTATTTATTTTATCGGCTTTTAAGAGTTTCACAAGGGAGTTATATAAATAAATCATTAATGCTAACTAATGCTAAGTCGTATTGACATATTAAAAGTGTTGTTCATTTTCGCTTATGACAGTTAAAAGTATCCTAAATTTTCTCATTGTCCAAATTGAGTATTACTTGCAACACATTTCGTTTAACACTTTTTTGTAATCGTTCAGTGTAGTAATCCTCCTCAAATAGACATGGTAACTTCACACGGTATATGAATGAAATTAGTATTAAACTCTAAATAAAACCGTAGATGACTAACATTGAATGATATTAAACTACAAACTTTCATCCCTTCTCACAGTAATGAGTTTCTAATCCTCATGTATATAATACACAACACATGTCGCAGCAAATTATGAAACTAACTTTAGCTTTCAAAGGACGTTGGTTTTTTAGGTTTTTGAATTTATGACTTTGGGTTTCTTATTTGTTTGAATATATGATGTTGGGTTTCTTATATTTTTGAATATAGGAAGTTGGGTTTCTTATATTTTTTAATATATGACGTTGGGTTTCTTCTAGTTTTGAATACTGGACGTTTTTTCTTATATTATTGAATATAGGACGTTGGGTTTCTTATATATTTGAATATATGGCGTTGAATATATGATGTTGGATTTTGCACTTCTAAAGTTTTGTTATCTTTCAAGTTTTCTTAATATATCATTCGTTTAATCATTAGCACAAGAAAATATCTTTGCATGAAATTTTTATTATCGTATAAAACATGATGAAGCTACATTCCTTGCAAAAACAAAGTTTTATTCGTATAGTCAGCCATTATGTATATGTGTTATCTTTCAAAAAAGCACAGATGATATGCACATACATTATGTATTCGAAGTGATCAGGTGATCGAAAAATTGTGTTTGGGTTTATCGTCCTATTTTTTCTCCAGTATAGTTAGGACGTAAATGATACACGGTGGTTTCTGCCGATTGATTTGAACCAAATTCTAACTAAAAGCATATTTAAAGTATTAATTCATCAGAAATATAGAGTTTAGCATTTTTTGTTAATTCGTATGTCTACTGACAAGAATGATACGACAAACCATATCAAAGCCTATATTTTTGTTTTCTTTTTTCATAGTGATTTTGTATGTTGTAAAGCGCTATGAGCTTCTTTCGATTAGACGTTATACAAAGTTCTCATTGTCATTATTTATTATTATTATTATTATTATTATCATTATTATTATTATTATTATTATTATTATTATTATTATTATTATTATTATTATTATTATTATTGCTCCTATTAGCTTGAATACGTGTACAATAGCATATATATTGTATTCATTCTTGAATTAATAATAATAATAATAATAACAATAATAACAATAATGATAATATAATAAGAACATAATGATAATAATAATAATAATAATAATAATAATACTAATACTAATACTACTACTAATAATAATGAGACCTTTATATCGCGCGCCTAATCGTTAATGACATGACTACAGAAAAACAACAATCAAAATTCATAAAATTAAAAATTATAAAAAATGCTGACAAATATTAAAAGTAGAAAACATTATTACGTCTTTAAGTTTGTTCTTGCATTCCATACAGGTAAGTTTTAAGAGCACTCTTAAAATGGATCACTGTGCCATTGTTTCTAAATTCTTTGGGCAATTCATTCCACATTCCAGGGCAAACGAACGTTGTCCATATGAATTCGTTTTCATAGTGGGAACAACGAGTATACGATTGTAAGAAGAGAAGCGTAAGTATCTTTCTGATGTGTACACATGGGTGAGACCAGATAGGTATGTTGCACTGGAATCCGTCATTACAACATAGGACGTAATACAAACCTTGTGTTTGATTCTGGATCAAATGGATAGCCAGTTTATGGCAGATAGCAGCCGGAAGGTGTGCTCTGATCGTGGTACACTAACCAAGATCCAAGCGGCAGTGTTTTGAACATTTTGAAGTTTCTAAAGTAGATATTTAGACGACCCAGACATAACTTGGTTACAACAATATAGTCTTGAAAGTGCGGATGAACGCACAAGCGTTTTAGTTGCATCAACTGAAATATATTTGCGAATGGAGCCGGTACAGTTCAGATCAAGCTATTCAGCGTTGCATATATTCAGGATAAGTTGGTGCAATGCGAGAGTACTGTCCAGAGTGAAACATATATTTAATTTTGACTGTTTGAATTTAATGTTGGTGTTGCTGATATGCATTGTTTGAAATAATGTATGTGAATGAGAATGTCCTTGCGTTGTAATCAGCATGGCCTCAATTGTATCCTCATTTGTTTGCAGCTTGTTACTTGTTATCTATGATTTCACATGACAAATGCACATCTCTTATCCTAGGATGTTAGCATCAACTTCCGTTGGGTAGCTATACATGTATACTTAAGTAGCGTCAGCGTACTATCGGTGAAACACTGAATGATGATATATGACACATGAGAGCGGCTGACTGTACATTATGAACAGAACATGTCCAAAGACACAACCCTATGTTAACATCACAACATAGATCAGCTGAGCTGGTTTGTATTTACGATGCAAATATAAATGATGTCATGTTGATTAATTAGGACTTGCATCACATTAAGGCTGTAACTATTGTGAATCCCAAATACATGCTGGACACGGGTAGGGTAGTATTTCATGGTATATTGTGCCAAGAATTGCAGACAAATCAAGGAGGGCGAGGACTGTAATCTTTCAGCTATCCAAAGCAAAGAGAATGTTCAGTACTATGGCAAGGGCGACAAGAAAACCGTACATTGCTAAAAAGACTGCTTGAAATAAAATGAGATACAAGTTGGGTTAGAAAAGTTTTTATAAGATTTGTTTTAAATAAACGGGAGATTATAAATTGGGCGGTAGTTCGTTAAATCGTCATGGTCAAGTGTTGGTTTTTCCAGCACAGGCTTTGCGATGGAAGTTTTAAAAAATGATGGGAACTCCCCGGATGAGAAGGGAGATATTATTAACATCAATTAGTGAAGACAATATTGGGTCTCAGTACTTAAGCAGCTGTGATGTTGGATTGGATCAAATTCACATCACTTTAGTGCACTCTTCATCACAATTTTCAGTACTAAATTAATATAGACAGGTTTAAATGCTCCTAATGGTTATCGCTGAAATTCTGTACCATAACTGTATAATGACTACGAGTAAACTGAAATTGTATTCTCAAGCTTATATGTAATGGTTTGTACTTTGTCACGGAAGAAATTTGCAAATAGGTCCGGAATGTCTCCTGGAAAGAAGGTAGTCGGAAGTGGTGTACATTTGTTTCTTGACATAAGTTTGTTAGTTATCTCGAATTGCTCTTTGCAGCTGGAACTGACCGTGATCTTATTAATGTAGTGGGATAATTTTTGTGCTATTTTGCATGCTATATGCGCTTGTAGTAGTTGTAGTAGTAGTAGTAGCATGACTTTGCTTGGGTGGCATATAAGGCTGACGTACGATTGTTCTGACATTGATGGAAATTGCCTTTGCCAGCTGGATTATACAGATGAAAACGCTCTTATTTATTATCATGCAATATTTTTTCAGCTTTATCAGGCTTGTTCTATATTTGTGTAAGTGTGTGTGTGTGTGGGGGGGGACGAGACAGATGCTTCTCCCCTCCCCATATTTAAAACAACTTAAAAAGTTGTTTTCATGCATGTTGTGTTCCCAAGATGTGTTGTTCATGCTATTTACTTTTATTTCCATTTAATTCGTTCTAACTTTATTTTTCTCATCGGGATTATATGATATTTTTGAAAGGGGTATTTCTTCCTTTTCTCTAATGTTTCAATGGGGCGGTTCCTCAGAGTTGGTTTTGTCACCATTTCTGGGTTCCTTCCCTGGAATTTTTATTTTGTTGACTCTGGCTAAGGGGGCCCCTATATCCAGTGTATGCTACTAGTGTTTTTGCAATCTGAGTGATATATATATATATATATATATATATATATATATATATATATATATATATATATATATATATATATATATGTGTGTGTGTGTGTGTGTGTGTGTGTGTGTGTGTGTGTGCTTTTGTTTGGATAGCCGTTCCTATTTGAAATATTTGCCAGTTTTCTAGTTCACCGACTGGTGACTCGGACCATACGCAAATCGTCACTTTATTCTTTTAATTCATCATAAATGTTTATTACAAGAATTTTTAATTTTGAAGCAAAAGTCCGTTGTACTATTACCAATTTGTTTTTCCACAAAAATAACCCAAATAATTTAAGTTTATTCTGTGTTGTATTTCCTGTTGTTTTGTCTACTTAAATGATTGAGACCGACTTTAGACAAGTTACGTACATGTATTTATTCGTCCTATATATTCCTTCTGATAGTTAATTTTTGTTATATTATTTACCTTTCATTATGGAAATCAGTCTAAGTGTTATTGGATTTCATTTCGTATAATCATTGGTATTGGTCATTAGAATATTCATTATTAGCGTTTGAATTAGGTCTATTTATTTAATATCTATCTATCTGTCCATCTATCCCTAAGTCTTGTCGACCGTTGGGGCACCACTGATGACCTGACTACCAGCTTTCTCCATTCCAATCTGTTCTCTGATAATCTCACTGTGTCACTCACCTTCAGTCTTGTAAACTCTGAGATGTTATCCTCCCATCTTTTTCTCTGTCTTCCTCTCCTTCGACCTCCCTGCACAGTACCTGGCATGATTGTCTTAGCAAGCCCTGTTAATCGTGTGACATGTCCATACCATTTCATTTTACGTTTCCGCACAATGGTCAATAGCTCTTCATAATGCCCAATGGCTTGCATAATTCTGTTACGCACTTCGTCATTCGTGACATGATATCTATATGAAATGCCAAGCAACCTTCGAAATCATCTCATTAGAACTGCTTGTATATTCCTTTCGAGATCCGCTGTGATGGTCCATGACTCACAGGTATATAGGAACACAGATGCAACCAAGGAGCGCATCAGTCTGATTTTTGAGCTGAATGAGGTATTTCTGTCCTTCCAACCTGTCTTCAGCCTTGCTATTGCCGTTATTGTCAGCACAATCCTGCACAATATATCTTGCTTTGATCCTTCGTCTGCCACGTTGTTAGTCATCATTTTTGTCGTCTCTGCACTGATTTTCATACTAAAAGCAGTAGCTGTCCTGTCCAGGTTTCCACTAACTGAGCGATCTCCTCCTCATTTCCTGCAAGGCCATTGATGTCATCAACAAAGCGCAGATTCGTTATTATTCTACCTCCAATACTGACATTTACTTCATGGTCTTCCAGTCCATCTGTTATTTCAAGGAAGATGTTGAAGAGAGTACGTGAAATCAAGGAGCCCTGTCTGACTCCCACAGTTGTCCTAATCAATCTCCTATTTGACCGTTGAAGCAAACTGCGCTGGTGGCGTTGCTGTAAAGGCTTTCCATGACTTTCATCAGGCTAGCATTGATGTTTTACAGCTTCATGGTGGACCAAAGTGATGCATGCCATACCCTGTCACACACCTTCTTAAAATCTATAAAGACATGATAAAGGTCTTTCTCACATAGTATTCTCAGGTTGAAAATCTGTTCAGTTGTGCTTCGCCTTGGTCTGAAGCTTGTCTGTTCGTCAGATATTTTTCCTCTCCAAGCGGCTTCAGTCTGTTTCGACTACAGGGACAAACTTAGCGACCTAATCATGTTTTGTATCTTATATGTTTTCAGCATGATTTTATATTTTCCAATTTCATTGTTTTTGTCATTTGTGGTTTTGTAGTGTAGTCATATCATTATAGAATGTGTAAAGAACTTAGAACCTAGAAAGTTTGGACGCTATACAAAGTCCTTATTATTATTATTATTAATATTATTATTAGTATTATTATTAGTATGGCCTTGCTTGGGTGGCATATAAGGCTGAAGGTACGATAGTTTTGACATTGTTGCAAATTGCCTTTGCCAAAACATTTATTTAATACAAGCATTAATTTGAATTTTTTCCTTTTGAATTTACTTCTTTCATTCTCTTTATTCTGATCTTATGTATAATTATACCAATTCGGACTCATCAAGTTAAGACATTTTACATACCTTTGGTGTAGAGTCATAATCTGCTTCAATGATTGCCTACCTTTGGTTTGAGACATTTACAACACTTTATAGTTGTCATTTTATTTTATATTTAATTTACTACTTCCGTATCTATCAACAAAATATTATTTCGCTAGACAATCTTTGCTTCACATGCCAAGCTTAAAGTTTTAAGTTGTTTTTTGCTCCATGTCTTTGCTAATTCAGATTCATCAAACATCACCTGGATAAATGTATAACGTACTTTTCACAATATCTTATCAACAGGCAAAATCCATTGTATTATTGGTAATGATTGAAATGTTATTGTCATCCACATGTTTCAGTACATGTAGAGGTGGTGAAACCTTTAAAGTAAATGCAAATCAAGTCACAATATCTGTCCATAGCTTGCGGAGCAATATTTTCAAATGGATTACAATATTCGCCTCCAATTCACATTATTTTTGGTCTTCCATTCATTCATTTTCTCTAACAATCAGGTATACCTTGCACACATCCAAATGCTTCTCGATAACGCCTTCGCGTAATATATCCGATTAATATGTTCTCATTTTATTTATTCCAATTTATGTACTGCAATGTCACCTAATAGCACTTTAAAGAACAAAATCGCTTCAGTTAATATTTGGTACATGTCCTTCTGCAAAATTTTAATGTATATTTATAAATCTTAACCAGCTGACATATTTAGAATTCTGATGTTAAAAATATGTTAAATAATAGACAACCGAATATCTTCATCCATAATTAAGATCTGTCGCTTGGATGACAAATTTCATTTGGAATCATATATATCGACCTATCATAACTATTATTATATCCAGTCATTACTTGAAGCATCCATCCATGTTCGGCATTCATTTGTATCAAATATTATCAGATACTACTTGGGAAGTTATACATTTAGGTTACACTTGCTTTCTTATATATATATATATATATATATATATATATATATATATATATATATATACATATACAGGATGGATGGATGGATTGATGGATGGAAAGATATATGTAAATGTTATTCCAGTTGTATGAGAAAATATGAGCGAGCTTTCTAAATGGATTTACTGCATGACGTTGTGATTACAGTATATCCATCCGAGAAAATGGGTTTATATTTTACCAACAAAATGCAATATCCTTTTTATGATATGCTCATATTATTTTTATTACATCCTCATTTTCTTATTCTGCCTACGGCTTAATGAGAAAACAAAAAATGCACTACAAGAAACAAGGTAACTGAATTTAAGCCATGTTCCAAACAAAACACACAAGCAAAGTTTCATTTAGTGTACAACAACAGCAATAATGAACACATAACTCCGCGCAGGTACATTTGAACGTAGTCGGGCTATACATAACTTTCGAAAGAAAATAGCGTTCTGGTCTACATAACATTGAAATTTAGTTACATATTCAGAAGATATGCACACTGAACATTTTTCATTAGACTGAATTAAACATATATTGGTATTTCGTTCGAATCGGCTAAATTTCGTGGCAATCTCTTGACTTATCTATATCAATTCTACATTACGTATATCGGATTTTAGCAGCAACTGAGTACCATTCTGACGTATTTAGGCATTCTTCTGTTTTGTCATTGAATGTTTGAAGTCATACTGATGGGGTAAATAGTACATCTTTCAATTGCAATCATCAACAGGACCCTATATAATTTAATGTTTATTTCATTAGTGCATACGTTTGATGTAATCGCACGTTGAATGTAATCGAAATTTAAATACAATTTTGAAATGTGTAGTCAAGCTTGATAACCCATGACATGCCTTATGTAATTCGGATTTGCAGAACCAATAAAGTATATTTTGAGCACTTTAGGTTGTAAAGCTGTAATTATACATTTTGCCATTCTTATTACAAGCTAAAGAAGAAAGTTTATGACTTCACACCTGCGTATTACTTGTAAAGGACCCAGCAATCTCGCGACTATCGCCACCCTAAATCCGAAACATTATATTATATATATATATATATATATATATATATATATATATATATATATTAGAGAAATGTATCTGTATGCATTTTCATCAATTTAGTATAACTTGCCATCAACAATGTCTGCTTTAAATTGATCTTCTATTTGAATGTTTAAACTATTTTCTATTTTTTATTATTTTGTTTCCAAAGTACTTGTGTAATGTGTAGCTAATTTGTTTGGATAGCCATCATTTCAATTTGGGAACATTTATTTTGTATATGTTAAATATGAATAATTGTACCGTTTATAGGAAAGCAACAATGCAGCTTTTAAGTAGTAATGTTTATTAATGAGGACTTTGTATTGCGCTTAATCTTTCGAAGCTCTAAATGCTACAGAACTACAAATGTGAAAATAATGAAATTGGAAAACATTAGAAATGCTAAAAACATATATAAGATACAAATCATGATTAGATTACTAAGTTTGTCCCTGGAGTCAAAACAGGTGAGTCTTAAGAACACTCTTAATAGGCACAACTGTGTCTTTGTGTCCAATTTCAATGGGCAATTCGTTCCACGTCGCCGGGCCCTGGTGTGCAAATGAACGTTGTCCAGATGACTTTGTTTTCACCTTGGGAACAATGAGTAAACCATTATCAAAAGAAGAGCGTAAGGGTCTAGCTGGTGTATATGCACATGGGTGAGGCTGGATAGGTATGTTAGACTGGAGTCCTGTCATTGAAACATAGCACAGAGAACAAATTTTGTGTTTGATTCTGTATCGAATTGATAGCCAATGTAGGGTACAGAGCAGTGGTGAGGTGTGCTCTGATCGAGGTACTCTAAAGATGATCCGTGCAGCTGTGTTTTGAACTTTTTGAAGTTTCTGGAGTAAATATTGTGACCAAACAGATATAATTGTGTTACACTAGTCCCGTCTTGAAAGTACTAATGAACACACATGTGTTTTAGTGGCGTCAATTGAAAGATATTTACGAATGTAACTGATGCGTCATAATTCACGATATGCAGTCTTGCATATGTTCATGACATGTTGTTGAGCAGCAGAGGGCGAAAACCCTACAACTTTTTCCGACAAAATTTATTGAAGCCTCAAGACGGAAAATAGAGCCTTCCTGCGAATCTCATATTTTCATATTTTAACCAAACAAAAGATAAGTCTCCATTTAGCAAACGGAGACTTTACGATTTTTCAATCAATTTCGGTCGCAACGATGTTGTCATCGCCCCCTCTGCTGCTACAGGTTAACAAAAATCATAAATGATTTCAACCGAATATTTGATCAAGTCCTAGGACTTTACAAATAGACTAATTGCTAACACCTCATTCTGCAGATCAATCAAATTATTTGACTGGTCAATAAGTCTGAAATTAATTCTCGTTAGCGAATTGTTATGGCATTGCATATAGACTGGATTAACTGGATTATCAACAATTAAAAATCCTGGAGGTGCTGTTGGTGCAAATGAATACAGAATATATCCCTACTGGGCTTGATTTGATTGCTCGAGATTTATTTGATAGCTTCCTTCGATAGCATCACATACTAAATTGAGTGCAATCACCGATGAAATATTTACATTATGTGGCGCGATATGCCTACCATCGTCATCTGGGTCATTATTATGTGTCAGGATTTTTATTTCCGGTGATGTTATTTTTTTCCATGCATCATGGATTTTTTTGAAAGCAATATCGATGGCATCACTGAGAAGTTTTTTTAGTTCTGGTGCGTTATATCCGGGTAGTTTAAATGTTGGAATATCTTTAATTGGGATTTCATAGTCTGTTGCAAACTCTGTTCTCGATTGGGGGTTATCGTCATCTAATATATCTTGAATAATTTTCAAATTAAATGTTTCCATATCGTCGATGATTTTGTTACATGTTTCTACGACGCTGATAAATTCATCTCGGGTGAGAGTACCATATTTAAGAGATATTAACAACAGTGAAAAATCATTATTCATCGCTGTGAAATTTTTCAACGATTTTAGGTTCGTCAATAAAATGATGTCCCTCTATTTCCTCCCCTTCCTTCTCTCTCCCAGTTGGTTGGTATTCGATACCAAAAAAATCTATAGTGACTTGGTGATCTTTATAACTTATTACCGGATTATCAGGTTTTATCCTGTCGGTGATATAATCAGATTTTTTTGGTTTGGGTATATCAACGAATTTTCCTCGAGAAGGTATTTCAGGCCAACCTAACACGGTTCACTTAGAACTCTGATAAATATCCACGACGTAATTAGGTGATTTTGTTTCAATGGCGGACGATAGCGTTGGCTCGTGAACCGTTATAGCGATTTTTGATTCTGCTCCAGTAATCGATTTTATTCTACATGCATATTCATTATTGATTTGTTCGATTTGGTAGGACCTTGTTGGTATTGTAATAACGTTCCAGTCTGGAGTCCCGTCATCTTTATTCTTATTCGCGAACACTAATGAGTTATTGGGTCTCTGCGCACCAAATGCTACCAATCTTATATTAGGCCAACTATGGAATACACGTAATTTTGCTAGCGCTATCTCCTTCACGGGAACCGGAGAAGGGAAGTTTACACTAAACTCGGATTTCGTTGATGATATTGTGATCATGCTTGTTTTCACCGGGTTGGTTTTTCTGCTATTCGTTGAAGCAGTTGCAATTCGTTGAATTGTAGTGACATTATTATTATCATTGTCTACAATTTCTAATTTTGATACCCCGGAATTATAAATATGTATCATCGCTGAGAACTCTTCATCGGTAGTTACTGTATCATCAATCGATGATGATATCAACGAGGATAATTGCGAGCATGCGTTGGATGCTATTTGAAGTTTTACTGTATACCCGTTGAGTATTCCCTGAGTACACGATGATAGTTTTTTAGTAATTGCATTAGCAACCCTAGCAATTGTTGTCGCCGCGGATATACAAATTGGAACAGCAACCGGGGCTATCATTGTCACTGAAGACAGTATAATACCAGCTCCGGCCATTACACCAGATGCTGAATACACTGTAATATCAATGGCTGTAATTCTTCTGCGGTATTTTTTTTTTTTATTGCATACTCCTCAGCGAGTGATTTGAGTTTCGTTGATAATTCTTTGATTGTATCATAGCGATATTGTGACGGCGTTGATGTCATTTTTATTTCAAAAACACTAGCGTTTTCAATTACAGCAGCAGAGAGGGTGAACCCTACAACCTTATAGAGGCGTCGATTCGATGATCTGAGGCTTCTACCAAATAGTAAAATAAATGGCGTCTATTCGATCAAATAAGATTTCCTCGTCTACGCCAAACGTCGTTGTCATCCACCCTCTCTGCTGCTATGGGTTAACCGAATATTTTATCCAGTCCGATACGATATCGTGTTCGAGGATCGTGTAAATTTATTGTTATAAATCCATACGGGGTTGACAGAGCGTTACTAAAGAAATTTTTAAATTGATTGAAGTCCATATCAGAGCACCATGTATGCCAAATATTTCGTAACGTATGTGTATCAACGCCGTTAAACACAGCAAGAATATTACAATTATCTCTGATCACTTTTGGAATCTGAGTGTATCGTTGAGTGACATATATCACGTCGATGTTTTTATGCCTGCCAGTGGAAAAGATCCTAGCAGGATTTTTTTGATTGTCTAACATTACATCATTGTATACGACTAAATTATTAATGTTCCCATCAAGGTCATCCACGGATGGTGCCTCGTCAATATCAGTTATAAAATCAAGGGCGTTCTCACCCTTCTGATGCATTCTCGTTAAAATCCTTTCACACTTCATAACATCGTTGATCATCTACGCTAGGGGCAATTAAATACAACTTATCCCACTTCATCCATCTCATTATTAAATTGAGTAACAATTGCGTCTTGCCGGATCCAGATGGCCCGATTATAATCATCCGGATAGAGTTTGGTAGCGCTGCATGACGTTTAACCGGTTCTCTTGCTTTAGTCGCTGAAAAATCAATGATATCCATATATCTATACATAAATTATGGATCTATATTGTGTGAAGTGTAAAACGCGTACTGGCACAGATGACTTTACGACGATTACAACTAGAAATAACCGATCAGCGCTTTCTGGTAAATGCGTGCAATGTGGTACAAAAAAATTTAGATTTATTTCTACAAAATCTGATTTAAAAAAAAACGAGGAGGTGATATCGCAGCCAAATTGGCAAAGCTCCCTGGGACCCCATGGGCAAAATACCCCGGAGAAAAGCACCTTCCAGGATATAGCTACTGTGGCCCCGGAAAACGATTAGATATCAGACTTGATGATCAAAATCAACCCCGATTTGGCGAGTATCCGATAAACGCTATTGATAATGCGTGTCACCTTCATGATGTTGCAAATAAAAGCAGCAATCTGCAACACAGGCATCTAGCAGATTTGAAATTAATTCATGCGTTAAATGCTATTCCTGATAAATCATTCAAAGAAAACTTGGCTTCGTGGTTGGTAAAATCAGCTATGAAAGGTAAATTGATGATGGGTGCTGGTAATTAATAATATGGAATCTATTTATTATTCTCCGAGAGGATACTGGAAGGGTAACACTGCAATCAATAAACTCGCCAACGCCGCAAAAGTGAAAAAGTCTACTGCGGCTAATTGGTTATCCAAACAGGCACTATGGCAGATTTATTTACCACCGCCTAAACAAATCAATTTTTCGCATTTTGATGTTACAGGACCCAATGAAGTTCATCAAGCTGATTTATTGTTTTTACCACATGACAACGGTTACAAATACACGCTAACCGTAGTTGACGTTGCGAGTCGATACAAACAAGCAGAACCGCTAGAAACAAAGTCAGCTACTTCAGTAGCTTCTGCATTTGAAAAGATTTATCGAAAGGGTCCTCTGCGTTGGCCGAATCTGTTACAAATTGATCCTGGCAACGAATTTCAGGGTGCAGTGTTATTAGCGATGAAACATCATAATGTCACCATCAGACGAGGGCATACTGCGCTACATCGCGATCAGGCAATTGTTGAACGATTTAATCGGACTCTAGCTGAGCGGTGATTTGGATATCAATACGCGAAGGAGTTTATTCAGGATAAAAGATCCCGTGAATGGGTTAAGAGATTACCAGCTGTGATTACCACGCTCAATAACGAGATTACTCGAACAATTAACATGAAACCTGTCAACGCGATTATAAAGCGTCCATACCAAAAATGGAAATCCAAGGAATTTCACAAAAAGATTTCAAAGAACCAATTCTTGGTAGTAATGTCACTGTGAGATATTTATACGAACCAGGAGAGCTTGAAGGTGGCAGAAAAATGGCTACTGATCCTATTTGGAGTGTCACTGCACACAAGATATCCGGCATAACACGATCAACTGGTAGTGGTCTTACCTAGCACCCCCCAGAGGCATTGTGCTGGCACCCCGGCGTCTATTACACTCAAGACTGGTCAACATCACATTGTTTCTGACATGACCGAGATTGTTATTTTTTCTGTCTACGGTAAATTGGCGAGGATCTTTATCCGAATACTGCCAACGCATTATACAATTGCAACTCGCGCAGTGATTATTCTGTTGTTGTTTCAGCGTAATTATTAATTTAGCATCAATGTCAAATTCTCTATTATTTTTTTTATCCTGTTGTTTATAACTGGAGAGTTTTTTATTGATGATGCTAGCATCATCCATTGTAGTGTCATCATCGTCACCAATGATTTCGCCATCGCCACCAATGATTTCATCATCGCCTGACTCTGTCAGGACAACTCTTCGAAGTTGATTTAATCTCCTCACTCTGGATACTGCAAGATAGACTAAATTCGACCATTCGATGCGATTATCTACCATCCAAACAATTGTATCCGATATAGTCAATCCCTGTGAAGAATGTATCGTCGCTGCGTATCCTAGCGTCCACGGGGATTTATTAGCACGCAATGCATCTTCAACGACGCTGATATCAACCAGCACAATATCATTTAACACTAAATTCTGCTTTTGTTGTTGTCCAGGAATGTCAACTTCGATATTCTGTTTTCGTGTATCCGATGGCCTATAACAAAGGTGTACTGGAAGTGTTGCAAATTTTTCTTTATGCAATTCAAATAACTTCATCTGAAGTGTCTCTGACTATTTTTCTACTTGCTACTATCAAATAATTTGGTTTCCACACTTCCCAGAAATCATTCATTGGAGTTTCTGAAATCACTTTACGCGCTATTTCACACTGGATTCTATCCGGTTGTAGTCTAATTAGCGTTTTGAATTCTCGTAATCGTTCATCAAGTGATCTATAATCAGTAGTAATTTCTTCATAGTAGTCTACAAAACCCTTTAGCCATTCACGTGGAGATGCACCGACAAATGGTGGTGGTTGGCCGTGATCACCGCACATGAAGACTTTTGTGTTTTTGTTTAACATCCATTCTGAAATGTTTGTAATACTCTCAACGATACCGTGCATATTTCATCCCAAATTATGATTTCAGGAATGAATTTATCGCCCATTCGATCAGGGGTCCATTCATCGCCTTTCCATCGAAAAAAACTGTGATAAGTACAGGCATTTACCCCTCGCTGTATCATCTCTCTGGCGAGTCTGTGAGTCGGTGTTAACACAATCATATTTGACCGACGATATAATTCAATTGCACGAGTTGTCTTTCCTGACCCACCACAACCGTTTAAATAAACTGTCTTGTATCTACATATTGGATCAGATACCGGTGGTGCATTAGAAAATTCTGATTGAATTTCAATGGGGTTACATGAAAGATATTTATCATCCATGGTAGCATCTGCCGATTCACAATACTCATGTAGTTTTTCCTTTTTAAATCGCCAACGTCCCCACGCTTCCTCCTGGGATTTGAATTTAGCTACATCTGATTTGTATTTCTCGTGGATATAAATAGAATCAGTGGCTACTCTAACTGCGTTATTAGGATATCTATTTATCATCGAAAATAAATTGATAGAAGCATAAGCTAGCATAGAACTTCTCAGATGTGTATATTGTTTAATATATCGATCACATTGGGTAACAACCGTGCCCAATTTCGCACCATTGGATAGAAAAGCGTCTTTACGATTTACAAGTTTTCCCTGTTTCGTTAAATCCGTTACAATAAAATCGTATTCCGCGACGTCTATGATCAACCGCAAGGAATATTTTGCATTGTCGTATCTTCCACCCTGGGTAAATTTACCGATTATTCTTCGTCCAAAATCTTTTGCTTGTTCTTTTTTAATTTCAAATAACTTCTTAGACCAATTAATGACTTCTTCCTTGCTAAAATCTGGAAACTGTTTTCGCTGTTTGCTAATTATACGATCTAGATCGGGTTGTGGTAGCCAAACTTCTTTCTGAGCTCGATAGCATGTAATAGCTTCGGAAACAATCAACGATTGTAACATCTCACAATCAATCATATATCGTAGTAACACTATTGGCATCCAGGCTTTTTCAGATATATGTCTACCAAGCCAAAGATAACTACACGGATGTAACCCTGTAGCGAGTTCAAATGATATCACACGAGCGAATCCGGTTAAATCAAAATCAGGTAATGGCCCATTAATCGCAACACGAGTCATTTCATGCGTGGGGTGTCCAAATCGTTTAAAGTATTCAGCTGCTTCTCCATATCCAAGAAAACTCCCTGGATAACACGCAGCTATATCAATTGAAATCATACCATCACGTGAGTATTTTGTATTCCACAGTCCTCCATGACTAAATTCGACGCAACTCAATTTAACATCCTCGAGAAAATCACTTTGTGTTGGACGCCATGAGTTTTGTTCTCTTGCGAAGTGAGCTACCACTGATGGAATAGTAAAACTATCCGTAAGTAGTTTTTCATGGAAACTCTTCGGTGAAAAATCATTAGCGATTTTTCTCATTCTGTTATCTAATTCTTCTACGAGATATAATTCACCATTTGGTCTTACAAATTGATCAAATCCTATTTCGGGATCTTCATCACTACTAAGTAACCACACTGACACAGGATCATCTTTACACATCGCATGAATAGCATCGAATAATTTCTCATTATAAAAAACATCTCCGGAAAATTCTTCAGGGATATATCTCACGGTTCTATCTCATGGAAATATGGTTACTGCAGGTGTCCACGCGTGTTCGTTATGATCAATAATTTGTATTGGAGCTCCATTTTTTTATATTTCGGTTCGTATAAAACTTCTCCGGTTATCGTCATTACTGATATTGGGAATCTTAATGATGTTTCTAATTTAGCTATATCAGAAATCTTTGCACCGTGCTGTTTCACTGTCAGTTCCCATTCGGTTATTTTCCTACGTCGCAGATCAGTTAGTTTATTTCCTCGGGATACATTTGTGAAGTGTCCCATTACCCGTGTTGCTACACAATTCAGTGAACTAGAATATTTCATAGGAGCTAGTTTTGCGATATCGGGTTTATCATTTAGCGGGTATATCCCATATACGATCGCTGTTACAGGATAAGATCTCTCGTAGTATGGTTTGTCGATTCCAGTTAGAATTCCTGGTTTGGAATCTCTACTCAGCGTGATTGTTTTTTATCCTTGAGGATTGGTTGAAATTTATCCTTGATAATCCATTTGCCTTCGACTTCGATAATGAATTTTATTCTGAAAAAATGCTTCTGTTGGGCATTGCTTTGCAATTTACCCTTGGATTTCCCGCCAAGGTGTGAAATTATCTCAGCTGCTCTTTCATCGTTCATAGTAGCATCGATGTTAGGTACATTGACATCCTCGTGTATAATTCGAAATGTCGACCAACAGTATGCTGCACCGTCTTGGTAGAATTCATTAAAACACTCCTTGATTTTACTTAGTATAGTTCTGTCACCGATTAGACGTTTTGGTTTATCAGAGACTCTATCAAGATTGAATTTAGTATTTATCCAAGGTTTGATTTTCGATAATCTCTTGAACTCTTCCATGTTATAATTAAAACAAGTATTTAAATAGAAAAATATAGTATAATGAGTCACTGCAAGTGACTTATGATTGCATCAACAACCCCGTGTAACAAATCATGCAGAAGCGAATTCTGTGGGCATCATTTACAAAGCGTTCGGCGAGGAAGTTTTGGTCCTCTCCCATGCCTCCAATGTGGGGCTGGGGTAAGGGGAAAATCGCAGTTGTGTCTCAGTTGCGGCGGTAAACGATACAGGGAACTAAAACGCTATTATGACAAACGAATAAAAAATCCAGTCATTGACCCCAACGACCTTGATAAAATCATCAAAACCCCTCAAGACTACATTGATAGACTTATAATTAAAGCAAATAATAAATTAGACAAATAGTATTATTATACAAATGAGCCAAGATTTCAGACCTCACCCAGTGCTTGTTAATTATGAAGCATCCCGTGATGGTGTTTTCAGGCACCGCAGACTAAAAGAACCGGTTGGGTATCTGAATAATATGGGGTATTTGATGTTTTCAGCTGGTAGGAAGAAGTATCTCTGTCACAGAGCCATCTATGAAGCATTTTACGGATTAATCGAAGACGGCCTTGTGATTGATCACATAAATGGCGTAAAGACTGATAATTGTCTTGAGAATCTTCACGCGGTCTCACAAAGTCAGAATGTAAAAAGGGGCGGGACAGGGACCTGTAAGTCAGTTGGAAAGAGATCAGTCAAATCATTTGATACAGAAACCAACGAGGAGAAAATATTTCAGTCAATACATGAAGCTAGTAGATATTTCGATATTTGTAGTCCTTCAGTACAAAGAGTAGCAGAAAATATAATTAAAACTGCTCTGTCGAAAAAAATAGTCATAAAATAAAATTCGTATACACCTGAAACTATTCAAGGGAGATAAATCCCCATGAACAAATCCGCCGCAACTCACTAAGCTCCCTTGTATTATGACGTCAAAGGAATTTGTCGTCTGTTAACTCACGTGACTGTACATAGTTTCGGTAGAATTTTATTTTTTAGCAATTTCTAAAATGTTTTATTGTCGCTTGGCTACACTGAGTGCAGGATAAAAACCACGCGGGAAAATAAAAGCAAATGCATCCTTCTGATAAGAACCATATGTACATCGCGAGTGGTTTCTTATCATTGAAGTAGGTGGGCGTGGTTAAAATTCCTGTATACAGCTCTTTGTGATCTAATCGATAATGTATTTTTTGACTAGAGAATTATAACAGAGTAAAAACGCTGTTTTATCTAACAACTACATTATTTTTTTAATGTTTTATTAAACTATTTTGTCTTTTTTAAATGTTTTGAAACAGCATTAATAAGTAATTCAAGGAAATAAAATAACACACTCGTGAATCAACGTTGCTGTGCTAGTCACCTTATATAGCATATGAAAAGTAGAAAGCTGGGGCTTTCGAAGGCCAATGCGACCGATCAAAACTAACCAGCGCCATTAACCCGGGCGTGTGGTTGTGTTTTGTTCACAATCATTCAACCGGGTTAATTTAATTAGGTTGCTTTTGATTGGCTGCTTGTCCGTTGAAAATCCGCCCCGTCGTTTCATGTTTGTGCTGTCTTGTGCCGTTCCAAATCATTACCATCATCGTTTCATTGAATATGGTTGTGAATGTCCTCCCAAGCATATCTTCTGGGCGGTCTAAGATGATGTTTGTCACCTTAGGCCTCCCCGCCGGAGATGTATGCTTTGGGAACATCGCAAATCCCATCCTTAATTAAGTTAATTAAGTATATGTTACGCCTACAATCTGCTGCAACACTCGAGCGGAGATATATATGGCATTGTGCCGTCCTTAATTAAGTATATGTTGTGACGTCACCCCAAGCATATCTTCTGGGCGGTCTAAGATGGCGTTTGCTACCTTAGGCCTCCCGCCGGAGATGTATGTTTCGGGTCCCCTTTGGCTTACTTGGATGCGAAGGCTACCAAGGAGTTCCAAAGATGTGTTGTCGTATATGTAACCTCTGGGTCTCTCTGACGTCATAGGGCGCCAGCGAGATGCCAAATGAGTGTTTTCATGTATGTGCTGTCCTTAATTAGGTTAATAAAGTAACCTCTGGGTCTCTCTGACGTCATAGGGCGCCAGCGAGATTGCCAAATGAGTGTTATGTTTTTTAAATTAAACATAAAATAGATTTTATTATATTTTTATAAAAATATGGATATCAAAAATATAAATGCTGTAATTGCTGAAATTTCAAATTTGAAAGATCGAGAAATAGTATTATCTAAAGATCTCGACTGTGACAAGATTACCTCGGAATATGAAGACATAGAGTATCAGTCTAGTAGAGGTCGTTATGTTTTACCTAAGATGTACAGGCTCGTGAAAGGAATTCAAAAGTCCATATATGCTTGTTTGTACGGTAACGATATTGATGTATTTATAACGCTATTTAGCACCGTTGAAGCAATACGTCAAAAGCTCGGCCAAGAGTATCAAAAATGAGCTGAAATTAGTTCTAAGGTTCGTGATCTTAAAAAAATATTAAACGATGAAAAACCAGTATCTTAACCACGTGAGTGATAGACTTTCAGTAAATAATTTAAAAAATAATTTTTTTTAGCGTTTTTTGTAACACTCACATGGGATTTTCTCCTGAAAGGATACTCAACAGTTTGGGCCTGCTTATGCAGTTATGTGCATAATGGATGATCTGGTTGTGATAGCAAGTAATTACCGCGACGCCTCCATTTTCACGCAGTTGTTGTTGTTGCCGCGTCGTTAACACAAATCGTTCATTGCCGTTCTCAGATATTACAATTCTGAAACCCCCAGAGATGTTATTTCTGAAAAACTCGCGGATAACGTCGTACAGTTTAACCCTGTCGGAGATGGATACGTTAGCTTGATAGTACATTTTATTTAATAACTCATCTTTTAATTGTGATGGAAACCCAAAGAGTTTTACATTTGAAAAATTAGTTCACAAACAATATATGGTAGGTGAATCGCTTACAACTAGATTAGCCCGAGAGCAGCTAGCAGCAATTAAAAAGTTTATACCGGTTCGAGACATACTTCGTGAGAAACTTCAACAACGACAACAAGCGCAGCCTGACTTTTCTGTGTCAAGTGAACAACTGTTCGCACCGGTAACTAAGGCGACCAGCGATGTGAAAACAGCAACTGAACGAGCAATATTTGGGGATATTCCTGAGGAAGGCAAGCGACGAGAAGTGCCTGTTCTTGGTGTGCTTGAAAAGATAGCAGCGGAAACTGAAAAGACATCAGCGTTGTTACAAAAAAAACCACCTGGTCCGAAAAAGACCAATGATAAAATGGTAGATGAATTACGCACGCGATTTAACGAAGAAGGGTTAGCAACAATTGATAAGACTGACCCTACAGAGTTTCCTGCACTTGTTGTTACGACGTATGAAAACAGAAAAAAATTGTTACAACCAGAACAGCACAAGTATGTAAGAGGTATACAATATTGGGCTGATATATTGTACAAAATTAAAACTGAAAAAAGTTAAATTAAGACAGATAGTGCATCATACATTGAATATATCAATGCGGTGGGTAACGTGTATAAGCAATATGAAGAACAAAAATCAGAAAGAAGACCACAAAGACTGCAGCGACGGCGACAACAAACTACAAAAAAATATCTTTTTCACCTAAACAACAACAACTACCACCTGATGATGATGATGATAGTTATTTACAAGAAACGGATTTAGAAAAACTGGAGGAAACACCTGGTTATAGCGGAAGCAGATTGCAAGATTCCAGTGGAAACTCAAAGAGTGAAAATCCAAGAATTGGAAACTCAAAGAGTTTCTGTCCTGGTAGTGTTCTCAGTGACATATCACGATTAGCAGCAGAAGGGGCGAATCGGACAACATTTTTAGACAAGTTTTCACTGAAATCACGCTTAAAAACAATGAAACCAATGACATCAGGCCCCAATGTGTTTGTGAATCTGATATCGTTTCATGGATTAGGTCCAAAAAAAAAATATGAAAAAATCAATGAAATTAATGAAATCCTCCATCGATTTTGGGGAAAAAGGGACTACAACGTCGTTGTCACTCACTAGAACTTTCAGTTGGGGTTAACCGAATATTTGATCCAGTCCGATACGATATCGTGTTCGAGGGTCATGTAAATTTATTGTTACAAATCCGTGTGGGGCAGACTGAGCATGACTAAAGAAATTTCTAAATTAATTGAAGTCCATATCAGAACACCATGTCTGCCAAATATTTCGTAGCGTATGTGTATCAACGCCGTTGAATACAGCAAGCATATTACAGTTATCTCTAATCACTTTTGGAATCTGAGTGTAGCGTTGAGTGACATAGATCACATCCGTGTTTTTATGCCTGCCTCTGGAAAATATTCTAGCAGGATTTTTTTGATTATCTCACATGACATCGTCGTATACAACTAAATTGTTGATACTTCCATCGAGGTCATTCACGGATGGCGCCTCGTCAATATCGGTTATAAATTCAATAACATCCTCGCCGGCAATCTCTGAAGCGTTTTCATTAAAATCTTTTAGCACTTCATAGCATCGTTGGTCGTCTACGCTAGGGGCAATTAAATACAACTTATCCCACTTCATCCATCTCATTATTAAATTGAGCAACAATTGCGTCTTGCCGGATCCAGATGGCCCGATTATAATTGCGCGGATAGAGTTTGGTAGCGCTGCATGATGCTTCACTGGTTCTCTTGTCTTAGTCGCTGAAAAATCAACTATATTCATATCTCTATACATAAATTATGGATCTATATTGCGTGAAGTGTAAGGCGCGTACTGGCACAGATGACTTGACGACGATTGCAACTAAAAATAACCGATCAGCGCTTTCTGGTAAATGCGTACAGTGTAGTACAAAGAAATTTAGATTTGTTTCTAAACCCAAGGAACCCAAGGAACCTTTAAAAAAAAAACGAGGAGGTGATATCGCTGCCAAATTAGCAAAACTCCCTGGAACCCCATGGGCAAAATACCCCGGAGAAAAACACCTTCCAGGGTATAGTTATCGTGGACCGGGAACAAGACTTGATATCAGACTCAATGATCAAAATCAGCCCCGACCCGTTGAGGAACCAATAAACGCTATTGATAAGGCCTGTCACCTTCATGATGTATCTTATAAAAGCAGTAATCTGCAGCACAGGCATCTAGCAGATGTGAAATTAATTCATGCGTTAAATGCCATTCCTGATAAATCCTTCAAAGAAAAATTGGCTTCCTTTTTGATAAAATCGGCTATGAAAAGTAAATTGATGTTAGGTGCTGGTAATTAATAGCAACATGGAATCTATTTATTAGTCCCCAAGAGGATACTGGAAGGGTAACGCTGCAATCAGTAAACTCGCTAGCGCCGCAAAAGTGAAAAAAACCACTGCGGCTCATTGGTTATCCAAACAGGCACTATGGCAAATTTATCTACCACCGCCTAAACAAATTCAATTCTCGCATTTTGATGTAACCGGACCCAATGAAGTTCATCAGGCTGATCTATTATTTCTGCCACATGATCGTGGTTACAAATATGCGTTAACCGTAGTTGATATTGCAAGTCGAGACAAAGAAGCAGAACCGTTAAAAACAAAATCTATTACAAGTTGATCCGGGCAAGGAATTTCAGGGTGCAGTGTTATCTACAATGAAATATCACAATGTCGCTATCAGACGAGGGCATACTGCGCTGCATCGTGATCAGGCCATTGTAGAACGATTTAATCGGATTCTTGCTGAGCGGTTATTTGGATATCAATATGCAAAAGAATTCATCCAAGAAAAAAGATCCCGTGAATGGGTTAAGAGATTACCAGGTGTAGTTACCGCACTGAATAACGAGATTACTAGAACCATCAACATGAAACCTATCAACGCGATTAAAAAGAAGTCGATACCTGAAAAACCACAAAAAGATTTCAAAGAACCAATTCTTGGTAGTAATGTCATTGTGAGGTATTTATATGAACCAGGGGAGCTTGAGGGTGGTACAAAAAGGGCTACTGATCCTATTTGGAGCGTCACTACGCATAAGATATCTAGTATAACACGATCTACGGGTAGACTTCCAATCTATAAACTGGATTCAACTGCCCCTCAGCGTGGGTTTACTAGACAACAACTACAAGTAATTCCTGACGATACTCAATTACCACCGCATGGTCTTAACGAGCACCCTTGCGTCTATTGCACTCAAGACAAGTCAACATCACATTATTTCTGACATGACCGAGATTGTTATTTTTTCTGTCTACGGTGAATTGGCGAGAATCCTTATCCGAATACTGCCAACGCATTATACAATTGCAACTCGCGCAGTGATTATTCTGTTGTTTCTTCAAAGTGATTATTAATTCAGCATCAGTATCAAATTCTCGTTGTTTTTTTTTGTCCTGTTGTTTGGAACCGGAGAGTTTTTTTATCAATAATATCATTATCGTCACCAATGATTTCATCATCGCCAATGATTTCATCATCGAAGACAATTCTTCGAAGTTGATTTATTTTTCGTACTCTGGATACTGAAAGATAGACTAAATTCGACCATTCTATGCGATTATCTACCATCCAAACAATTGTATCCGATATAGTCAATCCCTGTGAAGAATGTATCGTCGCTTCGTATCCTAGCGTCCATGGGGATTTACCAGCACGCAATGCATCTTCAACGACATTGATATCAACCAGCACAATATCATTTAATACGAGAATTCGTTTTTCACTCTGTCCTGGAATATCAACTTCAATATTCTGTTTTCGCGTATCCGATGGCCTATAACATAACGGTACTGGAAGCGTTGCAAATTTTTGTTTATGCAATTCAAATAACTTCATCTGAAGTGTGTCCCTGACTATTTTTCTACTTGCAATGATCAAATCGTTTGGTCTCCACATTTCCCAGAAATCATTCATGGGAGTTTCCGAAATTATTTCACGGGTTATTTCACACTGGATTCTATCCGGTTGTAATCTAATTAGTTTCTTCAATTCTTTTAATGTATTATCAAGTGATCTATGATCGGTATCAATTTCTTCATAATAGTCTACAAAACCCTTTAGCCATTCATGTGGGGATGCACCGACAAATGGTGGTGGTTGGCCGTGATCACCGCACATGACGATTTTTGTATTTTCCAATAACAACCACTCAAGAAATATTTTTAAGACATCTTCGGATACTGTGTCTATTTCATCCCAAATGATAATTTCAGGAATAAATTTCTCTCCCATGCGCTCAGTAGTCCATTTATCCCCTTTCCATCTAAAGAAACTATGATAGGTACAGGCATTTACCCCTCTCTGTGTCATTTGTCTTGCAAGTCTATGAGTTGGTGTTAGCACAATCATGTTAGAAACGCTAGCGTTTCCACGACGAAATAACTCAATTGCCCGGGTTGTTTTTCCTGACCCACCACAGCCGTTTAAATAAACTGTTTTATACAGGCATATTGGATCAGAAATCGGTGGTGCACTAGAAAATTCTGAACACTGATTGCTTTCTAAGTAATTATTTTCAATGGTAACATCTGCTGATGGAATATAATCATGAATCATTTCTTTCTTAATTCTCCATGATCCCCATTTCTCGTTGCCAGTAGCCTTAAAATCAGCCATTTTGCTATTTATGTAAAATGAATCAGTAGCAACTCTAACTGCGGTGGTAGGAAATCTATTGATCATTGAAAACAGATTGATAGAAGCATAACCGAGCATAGAAGCTCTCAAATGTGTGTACTGCGGATGGTATCCATCATTGTAGGTAACAATTGTACCCAATTTGGTTCCATCGGACATAAATGCGTCCTTACGATTGACATATAGGCCCCTATTCGTTAGATCCGCGATTACAAAATCGTATTCAGCGTTGTCTATAATCAATCGTGAAGAATATTTCGTATTATCATCTTTGCCACCTTGGGTAAATTTACCGATTATTCTTCGTCCTAGATTTTTTGCTTCATTGTTTCTGATTTCAAATAACTGTTGGGACCAATCCATGATTTGTTGTTCATTAAAATCAGGAAACAGTTTTCGCTCTTCGCTAATTATTTTTTCTAGATCAGGTTGTGGTAACCAGACTGATTTCTGTGCTCGATAGGATATAATTGCTTCACTGACAATTAATGATTTTAACATCTTACAATCAAGCATATACCGTAATAACACTATTGGCATCCAGTGTTTTTCAGACATGTGTTTACCAATCCAAAGATAACTCACGGATGAAGTCCTTCAGCCATTTCAAATGATACTACACAAGCGAATCCGGTTAAATCAAAATCAGGAAGTGGTCCATTAATAGCAACACGGGTCATTTCGTGTGTAGGGTGTCCAAATCGTTTGAAATATTTCTCGCATTCTCCATACCCAAGAAAACTTCCTGGGTAACACGCAATCATATCAACGGAAATAACGGTATCAGCGGTGTATTTTGTGTTCCATAATCCGCCGTGGCTGTATTCAAGACAGGGCAATTTGACATCTGATAAAAACTCACTTCGTGTTGGTTTCCACGCGTTTTTCTTTCTAGCAAAATGTGCTGCAATGGATGGTACAGTGAAACAGTTTGCTAATAATTGATCGTCTTCTTCTCCGTCCCCAGAAAACTCACTAGCTAGTTGTTTCATTTGATTCTGCAGGTCTTCAGTACGGTATAATTCTCCGTTAGGCCTTACAAACTGATCAAATCTACATTCCTCGTCTGAATTACTATGAAATAGCCACGCTGACACAGGATCGTTTTTACTCAAATGGTAAATAGCATCAAATAATTTCTGCTCTGAAAAAAACTCTTCGGTTTGGGATAGATATTTTACGGTTCTATCCCGTGGGAATATTGTTACTGCAGATGACCACGCGTGCGCGTTATGATCAATAATTTCAATGGGGGCTCCTTTTGATTTATATTTCGATTCGTATAATACTTCTCCGGTGATTGTCCTTACCGATATTGGAAATCTTAATGATTTTTCTAATTTAGTTATATCCTGAATTGTTGCTCCATGCTCTTTTACCGTGAACTCCCACTCGGTTATTTTTTTTCGTCTTAGATCAGTTAGTTTATTTCCCCGGGACGCATTTGTGAAGTGTTCTATTATTCGTTCTGCTACACAATTGAGGCCTGTCGAATATTTCATTTGTGCTAGTTTTGAAATATCAGGTTTTTCATTGAGCGGATAGATCCCGTAAACAACTGCTGTGACAGGATAAGATCTTTCGTAGTAGGTGTTATCAATTCCAGTCAAAATTCCTGGTTTTGAATCCTGGTTCACGGTGACAGTTTTTTTGCCCCTGAGAATGGGTTCAAATTTATCCCTAATGATCCATTTGCCATCCTCACGGATAATGAATTTAATTCGGAAAAAATGACTTTTTTCCCCAATACGTGAAATGATCACTGCTGCCTTTTCATCATTCATGGTAGCGTCAACAACACCATCAATTCGAAATGTTGACCAACAATAAGATGCTCCATCACGCTTGAATTCATTAAAACAGTCTCTGATGGGTTTATCAAGAATTTTATTCTTGGGTGTATTAGAAACTATATCAAGATTGAATTGAGCATCCTTCCATGGTGATCTCATGTTTCCGTCTTTTGGACGTTTGTTACGTTTTTTGGGTCTATCGCGATTAAATCTAGGATTGATTTTTAATAATCTCTTAAACTCTTTCATGTTTCCGTCTCTTGGACGTTTGTTACGTTTGTTTCCGTCTATTGGACGTTTTTTTGGTCTATCGAGATTAAATCTAGGATTGATTTTTAATAATCTCTTGAACTCTCTATCGGTATTGATTTTAGCATTTTTCGAAGTCAATCTCTTGAACTCCTTCATGCTATATATAAAACAAGCATTTAAATGAAAGATTTATGTATAATGAATCACTGCAAATGGCTCATGATGGGAAATGTAACCCCGTGTAACAAATCATGCAGAAAAAATGAATACTGTAGGTATCATATGCAAAGTTTTCGACGTGGAAGTCTTGGTCCGTTACCCTGTATTCGATGTGGGGTTGGGGTCAAGGGAAGATCACAATTGTGTATTGATTGTGGTGGTAAGCGATATAGGGAATTGAAGCGTTATTATGATACAAGAATAAAAAATGGACAATCCATCAGAAATTTTGACCCTGAAAAAGTCTTTGACCCTGACAATATCAAGGATAAAATCATAAGAACTCCGCAAGACTACATCGAAAGATTCTCCAGTGATGTAATTATTGAACCAAACACTGAATTGGACAAACAATAGAATAGTATATATGAACCAAGAATTCAGACAGCATCCAGTGATTACAAATTATGAAGCATCCAGTGATGGTGTTGTAAGAAACTGTAGGCTGAAGAAATCAGTTGGTGCTGTGAATAATCAAGGATACTTGATGTTTACTGTTGGCGGAGGAAAAGAAAAGAAAACTTATCTCAATCATCGTTTCGCATTTGAATGTTTTAATGGATTGATCGATGATGGTTTTGTTATTGATCACAAGGATTCTAATCCAAAGAATAATTCTGTATCAAATCTGCAAGCTATCACACAGAGTGAGAATTCCAAACGAGGAAAGACTGGCAATTATAAATCAATTGGGAAGAGACCAGTAAAATATTTGAATGAAGAAATGATTTTTCAATCATTATATGAAGCCGGCAAGTATTTCAATATTTGTAGAACTTCAGTACGATTCGTTGCAGAGGGGATAACCAAAACGGCTATTTCAAAAAAGACGGGACAAAAAGTTTAATTTAGTTATGTCTAATGCGTCATAATTTCCAATTAGAGATATGTCATTCTTATAGAATAATGAATTCTAAAAACATGAATAGCATCATAGTTGAAATAGCAAAATTGAAAAATCAGGATATCAAACTATCAGATGGGTTAAATCCTGATCAAATTGTGTCTGATTTTCAGGATAAAGAATACGGGGTTAACAACAATAAATATATGCTACCCAAGAAGTATGCACTCATCAAAAGAATTTAGAATTCTATTAAAGACTCTCTTTCATTTTCCAGTGACATCAGTGTGTTCGTCCCGTTGTATACTATCGTAGAGGGAATACGAAAAGAATTGGGGTACGAATACGAATTGAAAAAAGAAGTCAACTCTAAAATTATAAACCTACGAGCATTAATTCAAGAAAATTGATTGCCCGACCATTGATTGCCTGACCATTTTATCATTCCGACCCTCATTTTTTTTAGCTGACCCTCAAGGGGATGTCAAAAATCGATGGACGATGTGTCAGATTGATCAATGAAAAAGTGTGGAAACTGTCAGTATTATTTATTTTATATACAATTATGACACTTTCCACAAACCTGATAGAAGCTGTTATAGGATGAAATAACACTTCCATGACCATATCAAAAATCATCCGACATGTCAAAAAAGTGGAGCAACTCACAGTATTATTTATTTTATATACAATTATGTGACTTGCTCCATCATTGATAGAAGCTGTTATAGGATGAAATAACACATTTTTATGACCGTATCAAAAATCATCCGACATGTCAAGTGTTTTGCAATTGAAAAATAGTTTGCGATTTCAAATAATGGTCAATGAGGCATTAACAACCCGATTGGCTCGTGAACGACTGGATGCAATCAGGAGATTTGTACCAATTCGTGACTCTGTAAGAAATAAACTGCAACAACGACAGAGTTTACAAACTGATTTTGCTCTGGGGTCTGAAGAGTTGTTTAAACCAGTAACCACAGCAACGAAAGGGGTAGAGCGTGCTTTACTGGGAGATGGTCCCGAGACGGGAAAATCTGTTATTGGTGAACTTGAAAAAATAGCAGCGAAAACTGAACAAACAAAACAAATAGAATCAAAGAGAACAGTAGATGATTTACGCATGAGATTTAACGAAGAAGGGTTAGCAGCAATTGATGAGACTGATTCAACAGAAATTCCTACGCTTGTTGTTACTTCTTATGAAAACAGAAAAAAAATGTTGAAACCAGAACATCATAAATATGTTAAGAATATCACTCACTGGGCTGATATATTCTACAAAATCAAAACTGGAAAAAGTCAAAAAAAGACAGATAGTGCATCATACATCGAATATATCAGGATGGTGGATCACGTGTATAATCAATATGAAGAACTAAAACAACAACAAAAACCGCCAAAATTGCAAAGAAAGCGAGAGCAACCTGCAAAGAAAACATCTTTCTCTCCTAAAAAACAACAACTACCACCTGATGATGATGATGATGATGATGATGATTATTTACAAGAAACGGGTTTAGGAAAACTAGATGAAGCAACTGGTTATAGCGGAAGTGGATTGCAAAATCCAAGGATTGGAAACACTTGTCCTCATAGTGTTATCAATGATATATCACGATTAGATGTTCTTGTAGGAAGGTTCCGAGCTGGAAATAACTCTCCAGAAATAATTAATGAAGCAGCTGATATCTGTAGACGGTTATTTGCCGGCGGTATCATGGATATCAAAACCTATCGAGATTTCATTGACGAGTTAGCAAATGGGTATCATAATGATTAAATAACAATTGAAAACACTATTGTTTTTATAATAATGATCATCCATTACAATCATGATAAACCAACCCCCGTCTATGTAGTTAATTCACGGTTTCCAGTTTATAGAGCATACTATGGAGATGGCGTCGGCAATACCATTTTAGGATTCTTTTCAAGAATGGCCCCAAAAGTGATGCCGTTAGCTAAACAATTATCAATGAAAGCCATTGATGTTATTCGTGATAAGGGTACTAGTACTGTTGGAGATCTTGCCGGGAAAGCGTTTTCAACTGCGAAGGATAAAATAACATCATTAGTGAGGCGAAAAAAGAAACCGTTACCGTCTACAGAAGAAATGCCTGCAAGTGTTAGTAAAATTATAAATAACGCAGTAGATGAAAAACTAGCGTCGATGGTAAATCAAGGGGACAAAAGCAATATTGCAAACATGATAGCGGGAAGTGGCTTTAAAAAACCACGTCGATGAAATTCTATGGATTTTCACGCTAGCGTTTTTCACGATGAAAATCACGATTTAGACTCTGATAAATAGAATAAAATGTTCAAAAAATCACATGATCCGGCGTTTGATATAGACGCCCCAGTTGGCAAGGATGATTCTGTACGCGATTATCAATATTACGCCTATCATGCCATAAACTCAAATAGTCGAGCAAGAATTGATCTTCAAGTCCATGATACCAGTAAATACTTTTTACCCTGTGAAGCATTTATTGAAGTAGAAGGAGAAATTGTAACAGCTGCTGATACTACTGCTGTACCAGCACCGTATCCGGCTGGTACTCAAGTCGGTTTTGTCAATAATGGTATTATGGCGCTATTTGAGAGTGCTAGATATCTCATTGATGGAAAAGAAATTGAGTCCATAGATCGTGATGTTGATGTGGCTACAACAATAATCGGGTTAGCGAGATATTCCGATGATTATACAAGATCAGCACGACCTTCTATGATGTTTGCAAAAGATGCTAAGAATACCGCTGGTGGAAATCCATTTGTTGTAAGACGACCAAAAAAACGTGATAATAGTGATTCTGATGTCGAGAATATGATTATAAACAACGATGCTAATTTCAATCTAGGAGCTGCAACACGAAACGCAATGTTGCAAGGAGAGCGTAAATCATTTTCATGCGCGATTCCACTGCATCACATATTTGGATTCTGTAGAAACGTCAGAAAAGTTATCTACGGGGCGAAGCATACAGTATCGCTTGTACGAAAGGGTGATGATAATGATGCAATTTTGAGGATTCCAGTAGATGCTGCAGCCCCAAATGCTGATGCCGGTAGAGTCGATTTAACAAAAATATCATTGTGGATGCCAGTGTTGACTCCAGCAATCACCGCAGAAGGACGATTACTATCATTTATGGACCAAGGAGGAAAATCATTACTAAGTTGGCTAACCGTGAGTACAGATGTGAAACAATCAAATATCAACGGGTTATTCACTTGGAACCTAGCATCAAAACAAGGCGTTTCTGCGCCACGTCATATATTTATTGCGTTACAGGATAACGCACGAGTTGGCAATCAACTCTCCAGTCATATGATATTTGATCAATTAGGTGTGAAAGACGTCTCATTGAGAATAAACGGCCAACAGGAACCATCTGAGGATATACAACTTAATTACACAGAAAATCATATTGCACGAGTTTATCATCGTCTGTTGTCATTTATGGCACGCGATCAAAATGTGGATACTGGTTTGCAAATATCACAATATGATTTTAAAAATCTGTATCCGATCTATTACTTCTCACTGGAACATCTCGATTTGACAAGACAGTCAGTTGTTGATATACACTTTAGAGCTAATGTGACTCGTCCTGTTGGTGTTGCTGCTATTGCTGATTATAGAGCGGTTGCTGTCATTCTCAATGATAAATCAATGCTACTCGAAGGTGTTGGTGGAAGAATGAGAGTGGTAGATGCCCCAGTAGAAAATCTTTGAACGATTTTTCCATTAGAATCAATCTATTATGTATAATGTCATATAGTGTTATTAGTGCTGCGTTAACTCCTGGTCAAATCAAAAAATTGCAATCAGAATCGGCTAAAAAATGTGGAACCACAATCACGTTGAAACCCAACCAAATGACTGGTGGTGCAAATAAACTATCGCTGACAACTCGTCAGGTGAAACATTTCAATGATGCTTTCAAGGATAAAAAAAAGGTTCAGATTACTCTCTCTGCGGCTGCTATCAAAAATATGATAAAATCAGGTGGTATATTTCCATTGTTAGCTGCAATACCAGCATTGATTGCAGCAGCAGCCCCAGCGGTGGCTAAAGCGGCAGCGTTAGGAGCCGTTGGTACTGCAGCAGGAATGGCACTAAAGAAGGCAGCTTGACAAGGATATATAAAAAAGAGACGATCCGTTCACGGATTGGGTCTAAGACTACCAGGAACCCCGTATTCGTGGTACAGCGGAAAGGGTCTAAGACTACCAGGGACCCCGTATTCATGGTACAGCGGGAGATCCGTTCACGGATCAGGCCTGAGACTACCAGGAACGATTTATTAATTGAGGAACCTATGGTTCCCAAATCTTCGATGATTCCCATGTCCAATTTTGATTTAATGGATGCGGCTAAAACACTAGTGATTAAAAATTTCAGAGGTGTTTTTATGAAAGATCAATTACCACATCAACCAAACAAGACTGAAACAGGTGTTATTAATCTCGATAACAGCACCGGACCTGGAACTCACTGGGTTGCATACGCTATTGATCCACGTGGGATTGTCTATTTTGATTCATATGGATTAGCCCCACCAAAAGAGTTTATGCGTTACATAAAACAATTTCCAATGAAGACTTGGTATTCTACGCTACCAACACAACAAATCAATGACCCACCAATATGCGGCAGTGAAGTATTAAATGTCCTTGACGCTATTTCAGCATCTAGAAAACCACCTCATATTGTCGTAAATGACTACACCAGCAATCGCTTTTTAGAGAGAGAAAGAGTTTTACAATAACATGATTGATATTTGGGGGAGATCTTTGAAACCCAAACCCGATGGCACTGCAACCCCTGATTCTATCAAGGATATAGCAAAAAAAAATTAAAGATGAAATCGCTGAGACGTTGAATTTAGAAAGTGTTGAACCCAATGAAATAGTTGTATTTCAGGATCGCCAGGGTAAATTGAAATCTAGTAATATTTCTCTGGATGATATTTTAGTTAAACAACAAAACGCAATCGAGAACACCGTTGCGCTATTTTCCGATCAGGGTAAATTGAAAACCAGTAATATTTCTCTGGATGATATTTTAGTTAAACAACAAAACGCAATCGAGAACACTGTTGCGCTATTTTCCGATCAGGGTAAACTCAAACCGGGTGTACTCGTTTCGACGATTACAGATCGATTAAAAATTCTCAACGATGAGTTAAACAATTCTGTGGTTGTACTAACAACACTTGAATCTAGAATTGAAGAACACATAAAACAGTTTACCGCATTTCGTAGAAATATCATTGATAAATTTATTGGAACTACATTCGATAAAATTGAACTAAAACTCCCTGATATTAAAAAATCCATCGATGAGACGAAAACTTTCATCGAAGCCGTCAAAGGTGATTTTTCGAGGATGATAACAGTTATTGAAAAAACAAAAATTCCTCATGAGAAAACCAATAACGTAGTATACACAATCCAACACGGATCATTTGTGTGGATACCTACAAACAATAAATTAGATATCACTGCAACCGTCAAGGGTATTTATCGATTAACACTGGTGACAACGGTTCAATTTAATATATCATCGTCGAGTTCATCCGGGGTCAATAATACGATTTCAACGATCATCGACAAGGGTAAAACTGAAAAGTTCACTATAACATCTACTGATACAACTTTGGCTAGAGCTCTGGTATCATGGTATGTGGAATTTGTAGCGGATTTAAGTAAATAAATTGAAAGGATTTCACAATTGAAAACGCTAGCGTTGTTAAAATAAAAAATGATTTCATCATCGCAATATCGCTATGATCAGGTCAGAGAATATCAAACTAGACTCAAAACCCTGTCTGAGGAGTATGCAATGAAAATTAAAAAATATCGCAGGAGAATTACCGAAATTGATGTTACTGTGTATTCAGTGAGTGGTGTAATCACCGGAGCCGGTATTATACTGTCTTCAGTGACAATGATGGCCCCGATAGCTGTTCCAATTTGCATTTCTGCGGCAACAACAATCGCTGGAATTATTTCAATAATCATAAAAAAAATATCCTCATGCAGCCAACGGAAACTACAAGACTACATAATTCAATTTCATGTTGTGTCTACTGCATACTCGCAATTATCCTCATTGATATCGTCATCGCTCGATGATACAATTATATCAGAGAGTGAGTTTTCAGCGATGGTAGATATATATGATTCTGCGATGTCAAAATTAGAAGTACAAAAACATGAGTATAATAACAATGACAACACCGATGGAATTACTTCAACAAATAGTGGAGAACACAAACCCAGTACAAACAAGCATGATCTCAATAACCTCAACGAATCCAGAATTCAGTGTGAATTTCCCTTCTCCGGTCCCAGTGAAGGAGATAGCGCTAGCAAAATTACGAGTATACCACAGTTGGCTAAATATTAGGTCAAAATCATTTGGTGGTCAACAACCCAATAATTCACTGGTATTTGCAAAAAAGAATAAACCAGACGGTACTCCAGACTGGAATGTTGTTTCCATACCAACCGGATCATACAAAATTGAACAAATCAATGATGAATTCGCGCGTAGAATAAAATCGATTACTGGAGTAGAGTCAAAAATAGCTATAACAGTTCATGTGCCGACACTATCATCTGCCATTGAAATAAGCACAGAAGGATACGTCGTAGATATTTATCAGAGTTCTGTTAGAACCGTACTAGGATGGCCTGAATTACCACCCGGGGGTAAAACCGATGATTTACCAGAACCACAAAAAAACGATTATATCACAGACAGGATAAAATCTGATAATCCAGTAAAAAGCTTTAAAAGATACAACGAATTGATAGTTTTCACTGAAGTGAAAAAATTCAACAACCCAATATATCACACAACTCGACAAGAGAAAATCACTGAAAACTTCACAGCGATGAATAATGATTTTTCATTGTTGTTAATATCTCTTAAATCCGGTTCTCTCACCCGAGATGAATTTATCAGCGTCGTAGAAACAGGCAACAAAATCATCAATGACATGGAAACATTTAATTTGCAAATCATTCAAGTGGTATTAGGTGACAGTAATCCTATAACGAGAACAGAATTTGCAACGAAGTATAATATACGCGTAGAAGATATTCATGCGTTCAAACTACCAGGGTATAATATCTTAGAACTACAAAAATCTCTCAGTGATGCCATCGATGAAGGTTTTAAAAAAATCCATGATACGTGGAAAAAAACAACATCACAGGAAACAAAAATCCTCAAACATAATAATGACCCAGATGGTGGTGGTAGGCATATTGCTCCGTTCAATGTGAATATTTCAACGGTGATTGCGCTCAATTTAGTGTGTGATGTGATCGAAGGAAGCTATCAAATAAATTTAGAACGATCAAATCAAGCTCAGGAAGGATATATTTTGTATTCATTTGCACCAACAGCTCCTCCAGGGTTTTTAATAATTGAGTCCCCGGTGAATCCTGTCTATATGCGATGTCATAATAATTCATTAACCAGAATTAATTTCAAACTCACTGACCAGTCTAATAATCTGATTGATTTACAAGAGGAGGTTTTACAAATTAGTCTATTTGTAAAGTCGTAGTGATTTTCGCCCCCAGACAAAGTCTGGAACACGATATCGTATCGGACTGGATCAAATATTTGGTTAACCCCAACTGAAAGTTCTAGTGAGTGACAACGACGTTGTAGTCCCTTTTTCCCCAAAATCGATGGAGGATTTCATTAATTTCATTGATTTTTTCATATTTTTTTTTTGGACCTAATCCATGAAACGATATCAGATTCACACACACATTGGGGCCTGATGTCATTGGCTTCATTGTTTTTAAGCGTGATTTCAGTGAAAACTTGTCTAAAAATGTTGTCCGATTCGCCCCTTCTGCTGCTCGATTAGAAGTTCTTGTAGGAGGGTTCCGAGCTGGAAATAATTCACCGGAAATAATTAATTAAGCAGCTGATATCTGTAGACGATTATTTCAAGGCGGTATCATGGATATCAAAACATATCGAGATTTCATTAGCGAGTTAGTGGAAAGTGGGTATCACAGCGACTGAATAAAACGCTAGTTTCCAATTGATAAATTATTTTACAATTGAAAACACTAGTGTTTTTACAATAATGATCATACACTACAACCATGATAAACCAACCCCCGTATATGTAGTTAATTCACGGTTTCCAGTTTATAGAGCATATTACGGAGACGGTTTTGGCAATACCATTGCGGGGTTATTTACAAGAATGGCTCCCAAGGTGGCGCCGTTAGCTAAACAATTATCAATGAAAGCCATTGATGTTACTCGTGATAAGGGTATTGGCAAAATCGGAGATTTCGTTGGAGATCTCGCCGGAAAAGCGTTTTCAGCTGCGAAAAATAAAATAACATCATTAGTAAAATCACGAAGTGATTTACGAAAAAAGAAACCGTACCGTCTACAGCGGAAATGCCTGCAAGTGTTAGCAAAATTATAAATAACGCAGTAGATGAAAAACTAGCGCAATTGACTTCGTCAATAGTGGCTGCTTCGGTGACTCCGTCGCCACCGGTAACAGATAGCGCTATCATGAGCGCGATAGCAGAAAGTGGTTTGAAACGAAAACGAATTTTGAAGAATTTTCAACGACGATGAATTTAAAGAGTTAAAACGCTAGCGTTAAACTCTTCGAGTTTCACAATTGAAAGCACTAAATAATAATAATAATGTTTAAACGAACAGCTGATCCCGCTCTTGATATGGAAGCCCCAGTGCGCAAAGACGATTCCGTCCGCGATTATCAATACTATTCCTATCATGCAATACAACCAGACCTACGATCGCTAATTGAACTACAAGTTCAAGATACCAGTAAATACTTTTTGCCATGTAAAGCATTTATTGAAATCGAGGGAAAACTCGTAACAAATGTTGCAGATGATACCCCATTTGCAGATGGTGCCAAAGTCGGCTTAGTCAATAATGGTATAATGGCGCTATTTGACAGTGCAAAATATCTCATTGATGGAAAATAAATTGAATCAATAGACCGTGATGTTGATGTTGCAACAACAATAATCGGATTACCAAGATACTCCCATGATTATACAAGATCGGCTGGTCCACCTATGATGTTAGCTAAGGATACTTCTGATCATCCTGAAAACGTTCAGTATTCTAGGGTAAAGGCGACACGAGATACCGCAGTTGATCCAGCACCAGCCGGACATACTAGACCGGCCGCAGATTTTGATGTCATCACTGCCACCATTCTTAATTTCAATTTAGGATTTGCAACACGAGTAGCCACGTTGCAAGGACAGCAGCGATATTTTTCATATGCGATTCCACTCCATCACATATTTGGATTCTGCAGAAATGTCAGAAAAGTCATCTATGAAGCCAAACACACAATCGCATTAGTGCGAAAAGGCGATGACACTGATGCAATTTGGCGTACTGGTGCCACTAATGGTAAAGTTGTTTTGAGTAAAATAGTATTGTGGATGCCAGTAATGACCCCATCAATTACCACGGAAGAGCGGCTACTTTCATTTATGGAAACAGGCGGCAAATCATTGCTAAGTTGGCTAACAACAACGACTGATGTCAAACAGGATAGTGTTGCTGGTACATTTACATGGAACCTGGCATCAAAACAAGGCGTTTCAGCTCCACGTCATATATTTATAGCTCTACAGAATAGGAATCGATTAGGTTCCCAAGAACGCAGTCATATGATATTTGAACTATTAGGGGTAAGTGAGGTTTCACTGAGAATAAACGGACAACAAGAACCATCTGAGGATATACAGCTTGATTACGAAGACAACCATATAGCACGTGTGTATCATCGGATGCTGTCATTTATGGGTCGTGATCAAAATGTTGATACTGGTTTGCAAATATCGCAACTTGATTTTAAAAGCCTCTATCCGATTTATTACTTTTCGCTGGAGCATCTTGATTTAACAAGGCAATCCGTCATTGACATACATTTTAGGGCTCGTATAGATCCTGGTGGTGTTAATTATAGAGCGGTTGCTGTCATTCTCAGCGACAAATCAATGTTGTTAGAAGGTGTTGGTGGACGAATTAGACTTATTGATGCACCAGTGGAAAATCTATGATTTTCAAAAATATGTAAATGAAACTTGAAGATTTTCCAATTAGATCAATTGAAAGCATAAATGTGTTTTACAATAAAATGACATATAGTGTTGTTAGTGTCAATCTGACTGATGGTCAGGTCAAGAAATTGCAATCTAAATCAACTAAAGAATGTGGAACCACAATAACGTTAAAACCAGCGCAGATGTCCGGCGGTACACATAAAATATCACTGACGGATCGTCAAATAAAACATTTCATTGATGCGCTAAAGAAACGGCGAGGGGTTCAAATTGTATTTTCAAAAGCTGCAGTCGCGAACATGATAAAATCAGGTGGTATATTTCCATTGTTAGCTGCAATACAAGCATTGATTGCTGCGGCTGCCCAAGCAGTGGCAAAAGCGGCGGCGTTGGGAGCCGTTGGGACCGCAGCATGGATGGCGTTGAAAAAGGCAACTGGGAAAGGATATAATAAAAGGGACGATCTGTTCACGGAATGGGTCTAAGACTACCAGGAACCCCGTATTCATGGTACAGCGGGAGATCCGTTCACGGATCCGGCCTAAGAATACCAGGAACGGTTTATTAATTCAGAAATCTTCGATTTCCAACCCAATTGTTGAGGAGTCTATGACT
Source organism: Unio delphinus (assembly GCA_029339505.1). Taxonomy (NCBI): domain Eukaryota; kingdom Metazoa; phylum Mollusca; class Bivalvia; order Unionida; family Unionidae; genus Unio; species Unio delphinus. The sequence goes on along the minus strand of JAQISU010000072.1, from coordinate 1,870,901 downwards.
GAGGAACCTATGGTTCCCATGTCCAATTTTGATTTAATTGATGCTGCTAAAAAACTGGCGATAAAAAACTTCAGAGGGGTTTTTATGAGAGATCAATTACTGAGAAAACCTAAACGTGTTGAAACCGGTATCATCAATCTTGATAACAGTAACGGATCGGGAACTCACTGGGTTGCATACGCTATTGATCCACGTGGAATTGTCTATTTTGATTCATATGGGTTAGCTCCGCTAAGCGAGTTTATGCGGTATATAAATTCTTCGATGAAACTCAAAGAGTTTCCGATTTTTTATTCCACGCTGCCAACACAACAATTAAATGATCCACCGATATGCGGCCGTGAAGTATTAAATGCCCTCGCGGAGATTTCATCGTCACAGAAACCACCTCATCTGGTTGTAAATAAATACACGAGTGGGAAATTACAAGGTAATTTTAGAGAATCAATAAATTGAAAATACTAGAGTCTTTACAATAATGATTAATATTTGGGGACAATCTCTGTCAATGTCGGAACCCACCGCGAAAACATCTGCGGGTTCTATCGAGGATGTAAAAAAAATAATTGAAGATGAAATCGCTGAGATGTTAAATTTAACAAGTGTTGACCCAAACGAAATAATTGTATTTCAAGATCGCCAGGGTAAATTGAAAAGCAGTAATGTATCATTGGATGACATTTTAAAACGACAACACGAAAACTCTATTGCGCTGTATTCCAACGGTAGACAACTTAAACCAGGAGCACTTGTGTCTACGATCACCGACGCGATTGCTACCAATGAACGTGAGCTGAATGATCTTATACGAGGTTATAATAGTTTTCGCAAAAATGTCATACATAAATTCTTTGGAACCCCGCTTGTGTTTGGCATGACTCTCGCTGAAATTAAAAATTATCTATCGCTATTCTTTTTTAACAAGGACGCGGGAAGGATGATGAATGAAAATGAAATCAAGGCAAATTATCTCGATATTTACAATGATATTTTTAAAATAGTAGAAAATCTTGAGCGGGTACAAAACTCCACTAACGACGTCATTGTTAAGTTTTTTGGAAACCCGCTTGTGGCTGGTATGACTCTAGCTGAAATTAGCGAGTTTATTGTCAAACATACTCACAATGCCTACATCGCTAATAATTTCTTTGGTGTCCCGGCTACATCTACGATGACTCTCAAAGATATTAATATGTTTATGGTGAGATAAACAACACATAATACAATCGTGGATAAATTTCTTGGGAGAGCACCTGTGTCTGAAACCACATCGTTGAAAGGTCCAACCCTCGCTGAAATTAAAAGCGCGTTTGACGAACAAAAATCCACCAACGAAATTGTTAATAAGTTCTTTGAGGGTGTTACAACCCAAACTATCACGGTGAACTTTTCTAATCTCGAAATTCATTTAAAATTACAGTCTGAATATAACAGACTTTTGTCTAAACTTATTTTTGAGCGTGATGGGAAGATGATGACTTCCGCCGATATCAGGGCAAATTATCTCGAGATTTACAATGATATTCTTCAACTAAAAGAAAACTTTGAAAAGGTACAAAACCCCACCAACGATGTCGTCGATAAATTCTTTGGTGTCCCGGCTACATCTACGATTACTCTCAAAGATATTTACAATGATATTCTTAAACTAAAAGAAAATTTTGAAAAGATAAAGATTCTGCATCCACGCATAGGCATTAAAAATGTCGTGTATACGGTCGATCATGGAACCAGGGATTGGATAAAAGACGTTTATACTACATTGTCCGCCGGTCTCTGGAAGAGGGGCGAGGCTGGAGAGGATGATATCTACAGTCCAACGGGGATCGAAGGTAACTACAGGCTAACGTGGATTTCTATCGATCAATTTAATATGATCGCGGGCGGTAAAACCTATTCTGGTGGCACCGCAATGTTAATTATAAGGAGTAACGGTCAACACTTTAATGTCGTCGCGGTTGATAGCTCCACCATTAGATCAAAAATAACTTGGTGTTTATAACTTGTAGATGATTTTTCAGGCTGAAGATACCATACCTACGACATGCTAACCCATCTACTCACCTGACCCCCGCAACGATGGCGAATAATTGAAAACACTAACGGATTTAAAATAACAATGACATCATTGACGGAGTCAACGAAATCAATTGAACCGATAATAACCCCGTTGACGGAGTCAGCGGTATCACAATCGCAGATGACGCCGTCATCGGATTATCGATATGATACCGTGAAAGAATTTTCCGCGAACTTGAAATCACTTTCTGAGTGTTATGGTGAAAAAATGAAAAAATACCGACGTAGCGTAGCAATCATCGACATCACCGTGTACTCGGTATCCGGTGTGATGGCCAGCGCCACGGTTATTTTGTCGACGGTGACCATGATGGTTCCGATTGCAGTTCCAATTGCTTTCTCTGCGGCAACAACAATTGCTGCAGTCACCACCGCGATAACTAAAATATTATCATCGTGTTCTCAGAACAAACTCAGTGATTATACAGCTCGATACCGGGTGGTATTTGACGCGTACTCGAAATTATCCGAGTTGATCTCGCTGTCGATAGATAATTCAGTGATATCTGATGTTGAATTTTCCACGATGACCCAGTTGTATAACTCCGCGATGTTGAAATTGGAAATTGAAGACAGTGTTAACAATAATGTCACTACAATTCAACGAATTGCAACTGCTTCAACGAATCGCGGAGAATACCACTCCGATACGAGCAAGCATGATATCAATAACATCAACAATCCCTGAATTTAGTGTGAACCTCCCTTCTCCGATTCCAGTACGCGAGATCGCATTGGCAAAATTACGAGTGTATCATAGCTGGCCTAATATCAGAGCTGATGCATTTGGCGGTCAGCAACCCAATAACACACTGGTGTTCTCGTATAAGAATAAACCCGATGGTACTCCAGACTTGAAAACTGTTTCGTTACCAACTGGGTCGTACCAAATTGAGCAAATCGATGCTGAAATTCAGCGTAGAAGAAAATTAATCACTGGAAAAGAATCAAAAATAGCTATTAAACTTCATGAACCGACGCTCTCGTCATCGATCGAAATAAGCACAGAGGGATACATTGTAGATATCTATAACAGCTCGTTAAAAACAGTGTTAGGATGGCCCGAAAAACCACCAGAAAAATCCACCGCCGACTTGACCACGGACGTAAAATCATATCATGAAATCAATCCCAGTTATCGAGATAATTTATCTGATATAAGAAAAGGAAGAATCGGCGATAGATTTATATTTACCAACAAAGACACATTGCAATGGGATTTTATCATTAAAAGAACAGCCGACTCATCTGTTACTATTTCATTTACGCTAACTGACGTCCGTGGTTATTTTAATGAAATTAAACAATTATATGAAACACAAATAGAACAACTACGGAAAACAAAATCGCAAAAACACATTGAAATAATAAATCAACTTATATCTGACATGGAATATATCAATGAACTAATTATTCAAACAATAATTAATGACAACAGCGACAATAAACAACAATTCCTAACCGATTACAATATCACAGAAGCCGATCTGCGTAATTTCAAGTTTTCCAAATACAACGCTGATGAACTAGCAAGAATTGTTAAAACCGATATCAAGGCGCTACAAAAATTAGATTCAACTGTCCTCCCCAGGTATAATAATGATCCAGATAGTGGCGGTAGGCATATTGCCCCGCATAATGTGAATATTTCAACGGTGATTGTGCTCAATTTAGCATGTGATGTAATTGAAGGAAGCTATCAAATTAATCTAGAGCAATCAAATCAAGCTCAGCAGGGATATATTCTTTATTCGTTTGCACCAACAGCTCCTCCAGGATTCCTAATTACTGAAAACCCAATTAATCCTGTCTACATGCGATGCCATAATAATTCGTTAACGAGAATTAATTTCCGACACACTGACCAGTCAAATAATTTAATTGATCTACAAGAGGAGGTGTTAGCGATTAGTTTGTTTGTAAAGTCATCAGGACTTCCATTATAAATGATTTTCGTCCTAAAGACTGGATCAAATATTCGGTTAACCTGTAGCAGCAGAGAGGGTGGATGACAACGACGTTTGGCGTAGACGAAGAAATCTTATTTTATCGTATAGACGCCATTTTTTTTACTATTTGGTAGAAGCCTCAGATCATCGAATCGACGCCTCTATAAGGTTGTAGGGTTCACCCTCTCTGCTGCTATTACGAATCTAATTGTAAATTTATTTCAAATCAGTTATTTGCTCAGATCTGCTACGAATTCCAGATACCATGTTACTGATGCCTTAGTCAAACGTTTATCATCGGTTTTTATCGTTAACCGTTCAGTTATATTCTTGTCGTTGATCATTGATATCACATTATTGACCCCGGATGAACTCGACGATGGTATATTAAATTGAATTGGTGTTACCTGCGTTAATCGATAAATACCCTTGACAGTAGCTGTGATGAGTAAAGTGTTAAATGGTTGTGTCCACTCAAATGTTACAGATCGAAGTGTGTATACATTATTGCTGAAGCTATCATGAGGAATTTTTATTTTTTCAAGCATCTGGAGATTGCCTCTGATCGTAGTAACATCTGTGCCGATTGTTCACAATTGCCGACCAAACCGAGTTATTTCATCGAATTTTGCAGTGATGTTATCTGGAGTTTTTTTTAACATCTTCAGGTTTAATATCTCGTTTACCAAGGAATTTAACAATGGCTTCATTGATTGTGCTGACGTTTCTTAGTAGTGCATTAAAAACATATATATGAGCATTATACTTAGATTGTAGCTGTTCTAAATTGTCAATTGCGGTTTTTATCGTTTCAATATTCGGTGTGGACACTGGTGGAACACCAAGAAATTCTCGTAGCAGTAGATCGAATTTATCAACGATGTTATTGGTTTGGCCAAAGCCTCCTACTAGTGTTTCAAAAGCAACAATATGATTATTATACTTAGATCGTAGCTGTTCTAAATTGTCGATTGCGGTTTTTATCATTTTAATATTCGGTGTGGTCACTGGTGGAACGCCAAGAAATTCTTGTAGCGGTTGATTGAATCTAACAATGGCGTCATCGGTTCTGCTGAAGTTTTCTATAAGTGTGAACAAGGCAGCTATAAGAGCATCATACTCATATCGTAGCTTTGCTAAATTGTCGATTGCGGTTTTTATCGTTTCAATATTTGGTGTGGTCACTGGTGGAACACAAAGAAATTCCTGTAGCGGTTGATTGAATTTAACAATGGCTTCATTGGTTCTGCTGAAATCTCTTCGTAGTGTGTTAAAAGCATCTAAATGAACATTATAATCAGATCGTAGCTTTGCTAAATTGTCGATTGCGGTTTTAATCGTTTCAATATTCGGTGTGGTCACTGGTGGAACACCAAGAAACTCTTGTAGCGGTTGATTGAATTTAAGAAATTCATCGTTGAGTGATTTTAGTGAGTTTGCTGTGTTATCTACTGTTGTTAGTTTCTCTGTGACCGTTGAAACAAGTACGCCTGGTTTGAGTTTACCATCCTGAAACAGCGCAATAGCGTCATCGGCGGCGTCATGTCTTCGTGTTAAAATGTCATCCAACGACACATTACTGGTTTTCAATTTGCCCTGGCGATCTTAAAATACAACTATTTTGTTTGGGTCAACACTTGCTAAATTCAACGTCTCAGCGATTTCATCTTCAATTATTTTTTTTTACATCCTGTGTTTCCGTGGTGGGTTTTTCTAACGCTGATAGAGGTCAACCCCAAATATCAATCATTATTGTTAGCGCAACTTGGGATTTCAATTTATTGATTCTCTAAAATTACCTTGTAATTTCCCACTCGTGTATTCGTTTACAACCAGATGAGGTGGTTTCCTCGGAAATCTAGATATCTCCGCGAGGACATTTCTTTGAATTTATATACCGCATAAACTCGCTTGGCGGAGCTAGCCCATAAGAATTAAAATAGACAATCCCACGAGGATCGATCGCGTATGCAACCCAGTGAGTTTCGGATCCGCTGCTGTTATCAAGATTGATTATTCCGGTTTCAACGCGTTTAGGTTGTTTCGGTAATTGATCTCTCATAAAAACCTCTCTGAAGTTTTTTTAGCGCTAGTTTTTTAGCAGCATCAATTAAATCAAAATTGGACATGGGAAGAATTTGGTTTTCAACTAATAAACCGTTCCTGGTAGTCTTAGACCCTTTCCGCTGTACTATGAATATAGAGTCCCTGGTAGTCTTAGACCCTTTCCCTTTTTTATATTCTTTCTCAGTTGCCATTTGCAACGCCATCCCTGCCGCTGTACCAACGGCTCCCAACGCCGCCGCTTTCGCCACCGCTTGGCCAGCCGCTGCAATCAATGCTGGTATTGTGGCTAACAATGGAAATATACCACCTGATTTTATCACAATGGCGATTGCAGCTTTCGAAAATACAATTTGAACCCCTCGCTTATTTGTCATTGCATCATTGAAATGTTTTATTTGACGATCCATCAATGATATTTTATGTGTACCGCCAGACATCTGCGCTGGTTTTAACGTTATTGCTGTTCCACATTCTTTAGTGGATTTTGATCGTAATTTCTTGACCTGACCACCAGTCAGCTTGACACTAACAACACTATATGGCATTTTATTGTAAAACTATTTATGCTTTCAATTGATCTAACAACATAGATTTATCGATGAGAATGACAGCAACCGCTCTATAATTAACACCACCAGGGGTTATACGAGCTCGAAAATGTATGTCAACAACGGATTGCCTTGTTAAATCAAGATGTTCCAGCGAAAAGTAATAAATCGGATACAATTTCTTAAAATCAAGTTGTGATATTTGTAAACCAGTATCAACGTTTTGATCACGACCCATATATGACAGCATCCGATGATATACACGTGCTATATGGTTGTAGTCGTAATCAAGTTATATATCCTAGGATGGTTCTTGTTGTCCGTTCATTCTCAGCGAAACCTCACTTACCCCTAATCGATCAAATATCATATGACTGCGTTATTGGAGGCCTAATCGATTCCGATTCTGCAGCGCTATAAATATATGACGTGGAGCTGAAACGCCTTGTTTTGATGCCAAGTGCCATGCAAATGTACCATCAACATTATCCTGTTTGACATCTATCGTTGTTGTTAGCCAACTTAGCAATGATTTGCCGCCCGTGTCCATAAATCAAAGTAGCCGCTCTTCTATGGCGATTGATGGGGTCATTACTGGCATCCACAATACTATTTTACTCAAAACAACTTTACCTTCAGCGGCACCAGTACGCCAAATTGCATCATTGTCATTGACTTTTCGCACTAACGCGATTGTGTGTTTAGCTCCATAAATAACGTTTCTGACATTTCTGCAGAATCCGAATATATGATGCAGCGAAATCGCATATGAAAAATATCGTTCTTGCCCCTATAACATTGCTACTCGTGTTGCAAACCCTAGATTGAAATTATCATTAACGCCTCCGAGAATATCAAACGCAGCTCCTGGTCTAGCTCGACGTTCTGGATTAGCTGCTTCTTGTTGATTAGCAACTGAAGTGTCTTGCGGTGTTAACACTTTAATGTATTGCATGTGGTCAGCGTTATCGGTAATATCTTTTGCAAACATCATAGATGGACCAGCCGACCTCGCATTGTCATCGGAGTATCTTGCTAGTCCGATTATTGTTGTTGCAACATCAACTTCACGGTCTATGGATTCAATTTCTTTTCCATCAATGAGATATCTTGCACTTTCAAATAGAGCCATGATGCCATTATTAACAAAACCAACTCGGGCATTTGCGTTATCTGGATATGGGGTATCATCTGTAACATTTGTTACGAGTTTTCCCTCGATTTCAATAAATGCTTCACATGGCAAAATGTATTTACTGGTATCTTGAACTTGAAGTTCAGCTCGCGATCGTAGGTCGGGTTGTATTGCATGATAGGAATAGTATTGATAATCGCGGACGGAATCGTCTTTGCCCACTTTGGCTTCCATATCAAGCGCGGGATCAGCTGTTCGTTTAAACATTGTTATTATTATTTAGTGTTTCCAATTGTGAAACTCTTTGTAATCATCGTCGTTTTTGTTTTCGTTTCAAACCACTTCCTGCTATCGCGTTCATGATAGCGTTATCTGTTACCGGCGAAACTGTCAATGGCGACGGAGTCACCGAAGCAGCCAACGACGCTAGTTTTTCTTCCACTGAGCTATTTATTGCTTTGCTGATTTTTGCAGGCATCACTGTAGTTGATGGCAGCACTGTTGGTTTCTTTCGCACCAATGGTGCTATTTTATCTTTCGCAGCAGAAAATGCTCTTCCGGCAAGATTTCCAACAGCGCTGATTCCTTTATCACGAATAATATCAATGGCTTTCATTGAAAATTGTTTAGCTAACGGCGCCTCTTTTGGGGCCATTCTTGTAAATAATCCCGCAATGGTATTGCCGAAACCATCTCCGTACCACGCGCGGTAAATAGGCAATCGTGAGTTCACCACGTAGACGCTTACGGGTTTATCATGGTTGTAGTGTATAATCATCTTGTTATAAAACTAGTAGTTTTTCAATTCGTGATCAGTCGCTAAAATCCATAGGATTTTCATCATAACCATGGACGTCTCTGCGATTTTCAACTAATTCAGCAATTAGTTCTCGATATACATCAATGCCCGTGATACCGCCGGCGAATAATCGTCTACAGATATCAGCTGCTTCATTAATTATCTCGACGGAGTTGTTTCCGGCTCGCTTTCCACCCATAAGTACTTCCAGCCGTGATATATCACTGATAATATTACCACGGCATGTCACGGTTGCGTTGAAATCCAAAGGATTTTTAATTGAAATATCCTTTTTCGCTTGTTTTCTTAGAACCGGCTTCTGCTCTTTTGTCTATTTCCTCCGGGATTGGATCCTCCGTATAACGTGGTGGTTGTGGACCGCCTTTAACCGCAGCTAGAAAGTCATTACAACCAGAGTGCTGCAACGGTCTGATTTTATCCCCGCCGCGTTTCGCTAAATATATTTTTGATGCCCAAACCCTTTTGCCCCCTATAAAATCTTTAAACTCGTCGTTTAATAATCTCTCTCTTTTACCCTTTGGAAAATTTTCTCTAGCAAGATCAGCTAATTCGGAATCCGTATGGTTCCCCCTAATTTTATTTAATGCCACGACTGTAAATATATTCTCAGGTGAATAGTCTCTTCCTGCTCCTTGTTCTTCTTCTTTGCATACTTCAATTTCGCGTTGAGTTTTTATATCACTGGATAGCTGTTGTACCCCTGCGCGTGTTTGTCCGGTCTCTGCTGCTATCTTTTTCAAGCGTATCGAGCAGCGGCGCCTTCTTTGATCGTTCTCGCTCAGGAACATCTCCGTATATTGCTGCTGAATTTAACTTTTTTCACATCTTTGGTCGCACTTGTTATCGGAGTAAACAGTTGTTCACTTGACACAGAAAAATCAGTCTTGTTGTCGTTGTTGAAGTTTCTCGCGAAGTCTATCTCGAACCGGTATAAACTTTTTAATTGCTGCTAGCCGCTCTCGGGCTAATCTAGTTGTAAGCAATTCACCTACCATATATTGTTTGTGAACTGAGTTTTCAAATGTGAATACAAGTGTAACAAGTGTTGCAAAAAACGCTAAAAAAATTTTATTAAAAAATTTACTGAAAGCCTATTTTATAGTAACGCTCACGTGGTTAAGATACTGGTTTTTCCTCGTTTAATATTTTTTTAAGATCACGAACTTTTGAACTAATTTCAGCTCGTTTTTTATACTCTTGGCCGAGCTTTTGACGTATTGCTTCAACGGTGCTAAATAGCGTTATAAATGCATTAATGTCGTTACCGTACAAACAAACATTGATGAACTTTTGAATTCCTTTCACGAGTCTGTACATCTTAGGTAAAACATAACGACCCTTACTAGACTGATACTCAATGTCTCCATAATCCGAGATAATCTTGTTACATTCGAGACCCTCAGATAATACTATCCCTCTATTTTTTAAATTTGATATTTCAGCAATTATAACATTTCCATCCTTGATATCCATTTTTTGTATAATACATTTTATCTTTAATTATTAAAATATATTTGTGGTCATTTTCGACCCGTTTTTTGTTTTAAATATACAATTATATACTTAATTAATGGACGGTACAATGCCGTTTATCTCCACTCGAGTGTTGCGGCAGATTGTAAGCATACAAATACTTAATTAACCTAATTAATGTACGGTGCAATGCCGTATGTATCTCCACTCGAGTGTTGCGGCAGATTTTAGGCATACATATACTTAATTAAGTACAACACATACATGAAAACCCCATTTGGAAACCACTTTCGCGTCAAATAACGTGAAAGAGACCCAGAGGTTACATATACGACAACACGTCCAAAGCCCAAGGGGTCCGAAAAATAAATCTCCTTCGGGAAGCCTAAGGTGACAAACATCATCTTAGACCGCCCAGAAGATATGCATTGGGGGGCTTCATTTAATTAAGTTAATTAAGGACAGGACAATACCGTATAATCTCCACTCGAGTGTTGTGACAGATTTTAGGCATACATATATATACTTAATTAAGGATGGATATTTACAATAAAACTATGATAGAATTTGTGATGTAATGATGTGGGACGGCACATATCTCCACTCGAGTGTTGTGGCAGATTGTAGGGGTAACATATACTTAATTAACTTAATTAAGGATGGATTATATTCAATGAAACAATGATGGAATTTGTGATGTAATGATGTGGGACGGCACAATGCCATATATATCTCCACTCGAGCATTGTGGCAGATTGTAGGTGTAACATATACTTAATTAACTTAATTAGGGATGAATTATATTCAATGAAACGATGATGGAAATTTGTGATGTAATGATGTGGGATGGCACAAGACAGCACAAACCTGAAACGACGGGGCGGATTTTCTACGGCCAATCCAACCAATCAAAAGCAACCCAATTAAATTAACCCGGCTGCATGATTGACAAAAGACAACCACACGCCCGGGTCAATGGCTTGGGTTAGTTTTGATTGGTCGAATTGACTTTCGAAAGCCCCAAGCTAAATACCTTTTATATGCTATATAAGGTGACTAATACAGCCGCGCTGATTCACGGGTGTTGTTATATTATTTCCTTGAATTACTTTTTAATGCTGTTTCACAACATTTAAATGAGACAAATATATGAATAAAACACTAAACAAAAGAATATGGCTGCTAGATAACTACGTGTAGTTACCGATTATGCTAAGATATTCAGAACAAACAATAAAGACAGGTGAGAGTTTGTGATCGACCGATGGGATGTAATCGACCGATGGGATGTAATCGAGTGCAATGTATACAATAGTATTCTGGTTTTTTTTAGTCACGCATGCCTGGGTCAGTGTACCGATCAACATAAAACAAGTACGTCAATACTGAAAGTCACGCATACCTGCGTCAGTGAAATACCGATATATAACCTAACATGTATACTTAACAATGAGAGCGTTTTCACTGTATTTAAATGTAATATATAAAAACGCATACAAGAAAAAGGAAAATAAAATACAACTCACACGTAGCAGATAGTAATTGTACAGTCACAGCACATCAATATATATTACGAGAGGCTATCCAACTCGTCCTACATGGGTGTGGAATACATTGTTTACCTACACTGATTAGAATATAAAGCTTCCAGACGGCATTGCAATTGACAGAGAGGGGAACATCCAATGTCTTCATGACCATACACAAGCACGCAACTAGAAAACAGACAAATACGACAATAACAAGTATACCATCCACTGTATTAATGTATTACTTTGGGTGTCATGCACTGATATAAATATAAAGTATTTATCAGTCTATCTATCTGGTTTTAATAAATTATGAAAACATCAATTACGTAACACACAAGTCGATTTTAAAACGGTATGTAATCTCGATGTTATAAATATAAATCTACACAGTCACGTGTAAGCGTCAAATAGTATCATGGATTTCTCTGTCATGCAACTTTATCACGTAATGATTTTTTTACTGGATGATTTATCTCCCTTGATATATGAAAATTGTATCCTGTGTGCTGTATTTTTTGACAGAGCTGTTTTCTGTATTCCTTCTGCAACAAATCGTATTGAAGAACTACAAATATCTAAATATTTTCCAGCCGAATTTCTTTATTGAAAGATTCTCTCTTCATTTTTTTCTAAATCAAACGATTTGACCCCCCCCCCCCCCCCCAGGGCGTTTTGAGTGCCTACCAGCGTTGCATTTTTAAAGGCTATCGCGCTGCGAGATGGATTGTAAATTTGAAGAATGATTTTCAATCTTAATGCCATTTATATGATCGATAACAAAACCATCTTTGATTGGTCCATTAAATACTTCATAGATTATTCTGTGATTAAGATATGTTTTATTTCTAACACTAAACATCAAGAATCCCATATTATTCAGAGATCCAACCGGTTTCTTTAGTCTGCAATTTCTAACAACACCATCACTGGAGGCTTCATAATTAACTAGCACTGGATGGGCTCTGAAATCTTGGCTCATTTGTATAATAATACTACTTATCTAATTTATTATCTGCTTTAATTATAAACCTCTGGATATAATCTTGAGGGATTTTGATGACTTTGTCATCGTTAGGGTCGAGGACGGTATTTTTTTTTGTCATAATAACGTTTTAGTTCTCTGTATCGTTTACCGCCACAACTGATACATAATTGTGATTTTCACCTTACTCCCACCCAACATCGGAGGCACGTGAGGGGGCAACCGTTGCGAACGCTCTGTAAATGATGATACCCAAAGAATTCCCTTCTGCATGATTTGTTACACGGGGTCGCTGATCCAATCATAAGCCACTTGCAGTGATTAATTATATATAAATTTTCTATTTAAATACTTGCTTTAACTATATGACTGAGGAATTCGAGAGATTATCAGCAATTAAGCCCTACAAAAATATTAAATTCTATCTCGATAGAACCCTCAAGGATGTGCCAAAACGAGCAATAACGGATAAAGCCCTGATAAATAAAATACGCGATTGTAATAATGAATTCAAGCACGACGGTGCATCTCATAGCTGGTCAACATTTCGAATTGATGGCGTTGTTGATGCCACCATAAACGACAGCAACGCGGTCACGATGCTATCACAACTTGGCAACAGAACGTATATTTTTAGAGTAAAATTCATTATCCGTGTAGAATCAGGAGGTTAAATTATACGAGACAAATTTGAACCGATTCTCAAAGACAAGAAAACAGTCGTTGTTAGCCGTGATTCTAATCCGGGTCTGTTAACTGGAATTGACAAATCATACTATGAACGAGCATACCCTGAAACAGCAGTTGTGTATGGGATATATCCGTTAAATGAAAAACCCGATATAGGAAAACTAGCACCAATGAAATACACGTCAGTGGCTTTGCCACTCAATTGTGTAGCAGAACGAATAATAAAACACTTCACAAATGCGTTGCGAGGAAATCAATTGACTGATCTATGACGTAAAAAAATTAATGAATGGGAGTTAACAGTAAAAGAGCGCGGGGCAACTATTGGCGATATAGCTAAATTAGAAAAGTCGCTGAGATTTCCAATAACCGTTATGACGATAACCGGAGACGTTTTATACGAACCGAAATATAACGCAAATGGAGCTCCAATCAAAATTATTGATCATAACGAACACGCATGGACGTCCGCGGTCGCAATATTTCAACGAAACAGAATAATAAAGTATATACCCGACGAATTCTTGGGACAAGATCTCTCCAGGGATGGTTTTCTCGTTGAAGAGAAACTATTCGATGATATTGCGCATTTGAGTAAAAACGACCCCGTGTCGGTGTGGTTACTTCGCAGCACTGAAAACGACACGGAGACGTTTGATCAGTTTGTAAGACCAAACGGTGAATTATACCGCACTGAAGCATTTCACAATAAAATGAAAAAAAAACAGCTAGTGGGTTTTTAACGGAGAGTGGCGAAGCCACCAGTGATGAAAATATCAACGACAAACAATTATTGACAAACTGTTTTACAATCCCGTGGGTTGCAGCTCATTTTGCGAGAATAAAAAACGCATGAAAACCAACACGCGTATAATTCTTGCCAGACATTGAGACTAGTTGTTTAGAATTTAATCAAGGCGGTTTATGGAATAACAAATACGACAGTGATAATATCATTTCAGTTGATATGGTTGCTTGTTATCCGGCGAGTTTTCTTGGTTATGGAGAGTGTACTGAGTATTTTAAACGATTTGGACATCCCGTACATGAAATGACTCGTGTTGCAATTAATGGGCCACTGGCAGATTTTGATTTAACTGGATTAGCTCGTGTAGTATCATTTGAATTCGCAGCAGGACTTCATTGATATATTTGGATTGGTGCACACATGTCTGAAAAGAAGTGGCTGCCAATAGCGCTATTACGATTCATGATTGATATAAAAATGTTAATTTCGCTGATGGTCATTGAAGCAATTATATCATATCGGAAACAAACCAATGTCTGGTTACCAAAACCAGAAAGTCTTGATAGTATAATTGAGGAATCCAGAAAACATATTGATGCCGACGAAGAATATATCATTGAGTGATCCAAACGGGTATTTAATCAACGAAACATCGAAGCAAAAGATCTCGGCAGAAGAATAATTGGAAAATTCACTCAGGGAGGGAAAAAATGCAACTACAAAAAATATTCTTCACGATTGATTATAGATAGCAACGAATATGACTTTGTAATCGCGGATGCAGTGTCTAAAAACATATATGTAGATCGTAAAGATGCTTTCTTGTCCGATGGAACAAAATTGGGTACAATTGTTACTTACAACGATGGACACAGTTCTCCGTATACACATTTGAGGTCGTCGATGCTAAGTTATGCTTGTATTAATTTTTTTTTCAATGATAAATAGATTTCCTGACACTGCAGTTAGAGTTGCCGTTGATTCATGTTACATTAACAGCAAGTACAGTTGCGCAGTTGCTGAATTCACTAATTCGGATGAAAGTTGGGGATCATGGAGAATTAAAAAATAAATTCTGCGTGTTTATTCTGAATCAGCAGACGTTGAAATTAATAGTAATTACTTACGCGGTGATAATTTATCAGAACGTTCTAATGCACCACCGATATCCGATCCAATTTGTAGATATAAAACAGTTTATTTAAACGGCTGTGGCGGGTCAGGAAAAACGACTCGGGCGATTGAATTATATCGTGGGAAAAACAGGATTGTGCTTACACCAACCCACAGACTAGCGAGAGAGATAAAACAACAAAATGTTGAAGCTTTTACTTATCACAGCTTTTTTCGATACAACGGCGACAAATGGATCCCTGAAAGAATGGGTGGGAAATTCATTCCTGCAATTATTATTTGGGATGAGATATGTACAGTTTCGTTAGATGTATTTAAAATGTTTCTTGATTGGTTACTTCATAGGAATACAGCGGTAATAATGTATGGAGATCACGGCCAACCACCACCATTTGTCGGCGTGGGTCCACATGATTGGTTAAAAGGGTTTGTTGACTATTATGAAGAAATCGATACTGACTATAGGGCACTTGATGAACAATTACGCGAGGTCAAGACATTTATTAGATTACAACCGGATAGAATTCAATGTGAATAAATCAGAGCAATAATTCCTGAAACTCCCATGGAGGAATTTTGGTAAGCATGGAGACCAAACGATTTTGTAGTGGCAAGTAGAAAGATAGTCAGAGACACACTTTAGAGAAAGTTGTTTGAGCTTCACAAAGAAAAATTCCCAACGCGCCCAGTGCCGCTGTGTTATAGACCCTATGATACACGGCGACATAATATTGAAGTTGAAATTCCAGGACGTGTGACTTCGTCAGGACCCGACAGACAAACACTAGTGTCAAATGATATTGTGCTGGCTGATATCAGCGTTGTCGAAAATGCATTGCGTGTTGATAAATCGCTATGGACACTGGGTTATGTAACGACGATACATTCATCGCAGGGATTAACCATCACGGACACAATTGTTTGGATAGTTGATAATCGCATTGACTGGTCAAATTTAGTCTATCTTGCAGTGTCTTGAGTACGGCGAATATATCAACTTCGAAGAATTGTTTTCGACGACGACACAACAATGGATGATATTGATGATATTGATGTTAGCATCATTAATAAAAAAAACTCTCCGGATATAAACAACAAGACAAAAAAAAAAACAACGAGAATTTGATATTGATACTGAATTAATAATTACGCTAAAGCAACAACAGAATAATCATTACGCGAGTCGCAATTCGGATAAAGATCCTTGCCAATTTACCGCAGACAGAAAAAATAACAAGCTCGGTCATGTCAGAAACAATGTGATGTTGACTTCTTTTGAGTGCAACAGACGCAACGTTGCTAGTTAAGACCATGCGGCGGCAATTGAGTATCGTCAGGAATCACTTGTAATTGTTAGCAAGTAAAACCCCGCTGAGGGGCAGTTGAATCCAATTTATAGATTGGAGGTCTACCAGTTGATCGTGTTATAGTAGACATGATATGCGTAGTGACACTCCAAATAGGATCAGTAGCCCTTATTTTTAACACCTTCGAGTTCTCCTGGTTCATATAAATATCTCACGATGACATTGCTGAGAATTGGCTGAGAAACACTATCCCGCTGTGGTTGTGGTATATACTTTTTTATTGCGTTGTTAGGTTTCATATTGATTGCTCTGGTAATCTCGTTATTTAGCGCTGCAACTACCCCTGGTAACCTTTTGACCCATTCACGGGATCGCTTTTCTTGGATGAATTCTTTTGCGTATTGATATCCAAATAACCGCTCTGCAAGAGTCCGATTATATCTTGCCACAATTGCCTGATCGCGATGTAGTGCAGTATGCCCCCGTCTGATGGTGACATTGTGATTTTTCATTGTAGATGCAACCACACCCTGAAATTCCTTGCCAGGATCAACTTGTAACAGATTTGGCCAGAGTAGTGTGCCTCGTCGATAAATATTTTCAAATGCAGAAGCAACTTCAGGTGATGATTTTGTTTTTAGAGGTTTTGCTTCTTTGTATCGACTCCCAACATCAACTACGGTTAGCGCGTATTTATAACCGTTGTCATGTGGTAAAAACAATAAATCAGCTTGATGAACTTCATTGGGTCCGGTAACATCAAATTGCGATAAATTGATTAGTTTAGGACGCGGCAGATACATTTGCCATATAGCCTGTTTGGATAACCAATTAGCCGCAGTGGCCTTTTTCACTTTTTGCGGCGTTGGCGAGTTTATTGATTGCAGCGTTACCCCTCTAGTATCCCCTCGGAGAATAATAAATAGATTCCATATTATTAATTACCAGCGACCATCATCAATTTGCCTTTCATAGCTGATTTTACCACGAACCAACCACGAAGCTAATTTTTCTTTGAAAGATTTATCAGGAATAGCATTTAACGCATGAATTAATTTCACATCGGCGAGATGCCTGTGTTGCCAATTGCTGATTTTATATGCGACATTATGAGCATGACACGCCTTGTCAATGGCGTTTCTTGGTTCTTAACCACGTTGAGGTTGATTTTGATCATCAAGTCTGATATCTAATCGTGTTCCGGGGCCACAGTAGCTATATCCTGGAAGGTGCTTTCCTCCTGGATACTTTGCCCACAGCGTTCCAGGGAGTTTTACTAATTTGGCTGCGATATCACCTCCTCGTTTTTTTTAAAAAACATCTCCGGATTTCATAGAAACAAATCTAAACCTTTTTATACCACATGTTGCTGATCTGTTATTCCTTGTTGTATTCGTCATCACATCATTTGTGCCAGTACGCGTTTTACACTTCACACAATATAGATCCATGATTTATGTATAGAGATATGAATATAATTGATTTTTCAGCGACTAAAGCAAGAGAACCAGTTAAACATCATGCAGCGCGACCAAATTCTATCCGCGCAATTATAATCGGGTCATCTGGATCCGGCAAAACGCAATTGTTGCTCAATTTAATAATGAGATGGATAAAGTGGGATAAGTTGTATTTCATTGCCCATAGCGTAGATGATCAACGATGCTATGAAGTGTTAAAAGATTTTAACGAGAATGCATCAGAAACTAAAAGTGAGAACGTCGTTGATTTTATAACTGATATTAACGAGGCACCATCCGTGGATGACCTTGATGAGACCATTAACAATTTAGTCGTATACGACGATGTGATGTTAGAAAATCAAAAAAAAACAGCTATAGTATTTTCCCGAGGCAGGCATAAAAACACCGACGTGATATATGTCACTCAACGATACACTCAGATTCCAAAAGTGATCAGAGATAACTGTAATATTCTTGCTGTGTTTAACGGCGTTGAGACACATACGCTACGACATATTTGGCAGACATGGTGATCTGATATGGACTTCAATCAATTTAAAAATTTCTTTAGTAATGCTCAGTCAACCACACACGGATTTATAACAATAAATTTACATGACCCCCGAACATGATATCGTATCGGACTCGATCAAATATTAAAATCATTTATTATTTTTGTTAACCTATAGCATCAGAGGGGGCGATGACAACAGTTGCGACCAAAATTGATTGAAAAATCGTAGAGTCTCCGTTTGCTAAATGGATACTATTTGGGGGGGGGGGGGGGTTAAAATATGAGATTCGCAGGAAGGCTCTATTTTTCGTTTTGAGGCTTTAATCAATTTTGTCGGAAAAAATTGTAAGGTTTTTCTCCCTCTGCTGCTTGTTGTAATGTGAGAGTACTGTCTAGAGTAACGCCTAGGTTCCGTACTGACTGTGAAAATTTAATGTTGGTGCTGCTGATATTTATTGTCTGAGTTAAAGGATGTAAATGAGAATTTTTTTGTGTTGTGTTCAGAATATCCTCAGTGTTATAATCATTCGTCTGCAGCTAGTTATATGTCAATCACGATTTCACATCAGAAATGCACTTCTCTATTCTATGGATGGTAGCATCAACTTCAGTTGGGTGGCTAGACTTGTATATTTAGGTTTCATCAGCATTCAATTGGTGCGACACTGGGTAATGATCTATAACATTTGAGAGAGTCTAAGTATACAGAATGAAAAGAACAGGTCCAAGAACAGATCCCTGTAAAAAACCACAAAAAACGTCAACTGGGCTGGAGTGTATTCTATTTGCAGATATCATATGTGTCCTGTTGACTAAGTAGGACTTGAACCACTGTAATGCTATATTCTGAATGCCCCAAATACATGCTGGGGACGGTGAAGTAATATATTATGGTCTATTGTGTCAAATGCTGCAGATAAATAAAGAACACTGAAGACTGTAATCTTTCCACTTTCAAACGCAGAGAGAATGTCATTAAATACTTTCAGAAGAGTAGTTTCCGTACTGTGGCAAGGGCAATTTTGCAGACTGTACATTGCTAAAAAGACTGTTTGAATTTAAATGAGATACAAGTTGAGTTAGAACAAACTTTTCTAACATTTTTTATATGAATAGAAGATTAGAAACTGGTCGGTAGATTTTTTAAATCGTTATGATCTAGTGTTGGTTTCTTCAGCAGTGGCTTTACGATGGCAGTTTTGAAAAATGATGGGAATCCCCTGATGAGAGAGATATATTAATAACATCAGTTAGTGAAGGTAATATTGGGTCTAAACACTCATGCAGCACTTTTTATCATGATTGTCCGTACTAAATCAAAAGAAACAGTTGATAATGTTCCTAACGGTTGTCGCTGAATATTCTGCATCATGACTGTATGGTGACGAATCAGATGAAATTGTGCTGCTAAGCGAATCTCTAATGGTTTGTACTTTGTCATCAATGAGCTTTGCAAATTCGTCTTGTAGGTCTACTGGAGAGAAGGTTGTTGGAAATGGTGTACATATGTTCCTTGTCATTAGTTTGTTAGTTATCTCGAAGAGCTATTTGCATCTGGAACTCTCCGTGATCTTACTGCTACATGTAGTGGGATTATTTGGCTAAATGGACATTGTTTGTGACGTTCGTCTTAGCGGCTTCCTTGATTTGTTTATGAATAGTGACTCTGGTGGAAGGCCGAAGCCTCTGCTTTTCGGCGATATCTTTTAGAAGTGCGATGCTGGTCCATGACATTGCCATACCATGGAGAACACTTTGTTTTATTGATACTCTGCATTTGGTGGCTGGGGCATGCTTTTCAAGCAATGAACGCAGGCAGTTATCAAGTTGTTCCGCTGTTGGATGTAGGAAAGTTGTTAGGTTTTCTAGGAAGTCATGCATGAATTTGGTTCTATTTATATCATACAGAAGTTTCTCTTAGCAGCAAATAGAGGCGGAGGGTTAGAGACTGATACGTCGAGATTGCATACAATGCATAGGTGATCTGATGCATGTATGTGGCATACAAGGGTGGATTGCAGAATATAATCATCAGGTCTATAAATAAACCAGCCTAAAAGGTGCCAAGTTTATGGGTATTTTGGTTAATTGACTGTTTTAGATTGAAAAAACATGAATGGAATCTTGGAGTTTTGACATGTATGGTTTACCAGGACAGTCAAAGTGAAAGTTGAAATCTCCAAGAATAATTAGGTTGCCACCTATCGAATTTCCATACTCTAGAAGATTAGGAAACTACTCCAAAAATAGAGATTCAGTCAGCTTGTTTTTTTCTACTAGGATGAGGACGGTAGAGACAGAAAAAATGGACTGACCTTTGTTCCAGTATAAGCGTAGTTTGGACTGGTTCAAACGATGTGTAGCAGGAACTGAAGGATGTGTTGTACTTAAGGCATTTGATCATGGTATTCTTTGTAATTACAGCAATTCCACGAGAGTTGCGGGGGAAAGACTTGATGAAGTTATCACTGGGTGTTAAATCCGCACATTTAAATTTATCACCTGCGGAATATAACCAAGTTTCTGTCAGGAAGAAGACGTCAATATTCTGGTGGTTGATAAAATTAACAATTTCTGTGCGCTTTTCCGGTGATCCTATTGATTGAGAGTTGAATAATGCAATACATATTGGTATCCCTGGGACAGTTGACACAAAAGTTGACGATTTAAGAGAAATTTGAACCAGGTTATTAAAATTAACGGCAGAATATTTAAGTTCTTTTCCGCTACGGACAAAAGGGAGATAACTGACATTCTTCTTCCTCTTCTACGCCGGCCAGCTTTGAAAGAACGTTTCTTTGTTTAGCTTCCGTTTACATTTAAGAAATGATGAATGTATTCCCAGTTCGTTTAGTCTTGAGCACAATTTTGTATCTAGAACCAAGGTGTGGTCATTTAATCCAATTAATGAGGGTCCATCAAATTGTAAACGGTTACTTGACCGCGGTTTATTAGAAAACACATGACGTCTTAATATTGGAACAAAACAGCTGAGAAAAATTCTAATTCTATTTTTTCTCGTTTCCAAAACAAGGAGATGACTTAACACATATGAACGTAACAGAAAATTTGTGATGCAACACAATAATCTAGACGATGGTCGAGAACAAGCACAAATATCAAAAGAAGAGCGTAAGTATCTAGCTGGTGTATATGCGCAAAATCGGAAGAGCCTATATCCAGCAATTAAGAAATGGCGGTCATCTTTCCGGGAGATATTGTGTATATTATGCTTAATATTACAATTCGCATGCATTATTTATTTGCTTAATGCTACATTTCCCATGCAATATATCTTGTCTTTAATACAACATCTTCAATGCAATATATCTTGTGCTTAGTACTATGTTTTCAAGGCTTTATATCTTGTCAAAAATACTTCATTTTCAATGCATTATATATAGTTCTTTATACTACATTTTCAAGACATTATATCTTTTCCTTTCAAGTACATTTTCAATGCATTATATCGTTTCCTTAATACTACACTTGCATGCGTCATAGCCTGTCCTTGATACTGCATTTTCAATGCATTATATCTTGTCTTGTCGTTTATGCTACACTTTTAAAAGCATTATATCTTGTCCTTAATACTACATTTTCAATTCATTATATTTTCTCCTTTATGATTCATGAGCAGCAGAGGGGTCTAGCACACCAACTTTTAGAAGCGTCACTTTGGCAAACTAATGCTTCCTCAAAAATGCTTTATAGAAGCGTCTATTTGGCAAACCATGGCTTCCTCGTAAATGCTTTATAGGCAGAACAGAATTAAAAAAAGACGTCAAAGTCGTTGTCGCGCCCCCTCTGCTGCTATGGGGTAAAAATCTTATTCAACCGAATATTTGATCAAGTCCGATACGATATCTTTATCTCGGGTCATGCAAATGTGTCGTTACAAATCCATGTGGGATCGACTGAGCGTGACTAAAGAATTGCTAAAGAATTTATAATCCATATTACCGCCGCACCATGTTTGCCAAATAATTTGTAGCTTATGCATATCAACTCCGTTGAATCCAGAAAGAGTATTACAGTTATCTTGGTATTAGACTGTATCGTTGAGTGACATATATCACGTCAATGTTTTTATGCCTGCCTCTGGAAAATCTTCTAGCAGGATTCTTTTGATTGTCTAACATCACATCGTCATTTACGTCTAAGTTGGTAATACCTCCATCACTATCATCAATGCTCGGTGCTTCGTCAATATCGGTTATAAACTCAATTATACCCTCGCCAGGGATTTCTGCTGCTTTTTTGTTTTAATCCTTTATCACTTCGTAACATCTCTGATCATCTACACTCGGGGCTACTAAATACAACTTGTCCCATTTCTTCCATCTCGTTATTAAATTAAGTAACAATTGTGTCTTGCCACTTCCAGATGGTCCGATTATAATAATACGAATAGAATTTGCTAGCGCTGCATGACTTGTTCTCGTGTTTTTGTCGCCGAAAAATCAAGTACATTAATGTTATTATAAATATATTATGAATCTATATTACGTGCAATGTAAGAAGCTTACTAGCACAAACGACTTGACGACGATTACAACTAAAAACAGATCAGCGCTTTCTGGTAAGTGTGTACAGTGTCGTACAAAAAAATTTAGATTTCTTTATATGAAATCTGCAGATGATTTTAAAAAAAGAGGCGGTGATGTTACAGTTAAGTTAGTAAAACTCCCATTAACACCATGGGAAAAAATACCTAGGAAAAAAACACCGTCCAGCTAATAATAGTTATTGTGGACCCAGGACTAGACTCGATATCAGACTTAATGATGAAAACCAACCCCGACCCGGTGAATATCCAATAAACGCTATTGATAAGGCGTGTCATGCATATAATGTTGCTTATAAAAGCAATAATCAGCAACACAGACATATCACACATGTGAAATTGATTTACGCATTCAATTCTATCACTGATAAATCCTTAAAGAAAAATTGGTTTCTTGGTTATTAAAATCGGCAATGAAAGGTAAATTGATTTTAGGTGCAGGTAATTAATAACAACATGGAATCTATTTATTATTCTCCAAAAGGATAATGTAGGGGTAAAGCAACAATCGTTAAACACGCTAGCGCTGCAAAGGTGAAAAATACTACAGCAGCGTATTGGTTATCCAATCAGGCGATATTGCTAATTCATCTACCAAAGCTTAAACAAATTAACTTCTCGCATTTGATGTCAGCGCACCTGATGAAGATCATCAGGTCGATATATTTTTTTTGCCGCATGACGGTGTTTACAAGAATAAACTAACTAGTTGATGCTGCGAGTCGATACAAACGAGCAGAGCCGCTAAACACAAAATCATCAACCGAAGTTGCTTTTGCGTTGAAAGGATTTATCGAAAGGATCCTCTGCGTTGTCTAAATCTATTACAAGTTGATCCTGGCAATGAATTTCAGGGTGCAGTGTTATCAACAATGAAGAATCATAATGTCACCATTAGACGAGGACATACTGCACTACATAGCGATCAGGCACTTGTTGAACGGTTTAATCGGACACTTTCTAAGCGCTTATTTGGATATCAATACGCGAAAGAATTCATCCATGATAAATAATCTCATGAATTGGTTAAGAGATTATCAGGCGTAATTACCGCGCTGAATAATGAGATTACTCAAACAATCAATATGAAACCAAACAACGCCATTAAAACGAAATTTATTCCTGTAAAACCACAAAATAATTTTTCAAAGCAACCAATACTCGGCAATGTCACCGTTAGAAATTTACATGAACCAGGAGAGCTCGAAGGTGGTTAACAAAATGAGCTAATGATCCTATTTGAAGTGTCACTACACATAAAATATCTAGTATAACACGATCCACGTGTAGACCAGCAATCTATAGATTGGATTCAACTGCTCCTAAGCGAGTATTTTCTCGTGAACAACTACAAGTGATACTCAATTACGACCGCGCGGTCATAACTAGCGCTTCTGCGTATGTTGCAATCAAAACAAGTTAGCATCACATTATCTCTGGTATGACCAATACTGCTATTTTCTTCTGTCTACGGTAAATTGTCGAGAGTCTTTATCCGATTTATACAATTGTAACTCGCGCAGTGATTTTTTTGTTGCTGTTTCAGTGTAATTATTATTGCGGCATCAATGTCAAATTGTATATCATTTTTTTATATCCTGCTGTTCATAACAAGAAAGTATTTTTTCTGATTATATCATCGCTGATAATATTACTTATTGAAGCGTCATTATCATCTAAAACAACTCTTCGAAGTTTATTTATTCTTCGTACTCTGGACACAGCAAGATAAACTAAATTCGACCACTCGATGCGATTACCTACCATCCAAACAATTTTATCGGATATAGTTAATCCCTGTGAAGAATGTAACGTCGCTGCGTATCCTAACGTCCATGGGGATTTATCTGCGCGCAATGCATCTTCAACGACATTGATATCAACCAACACGATATCATTTAACACTAAACTCTGCTTCTCACTTTGCCCAGGATTATCAACTTCGATATTTTGTTTTCGTGTATCCTTGGGCATATAACACAGCGGCATTGGAAGTGTTGCAAATGTTTTCTTTATGTAAGTCAAATAACTTCGTCTGAAGTGTGTCTCTGACAATCGTTCTACTTGCCATTATCAAATCGTTTGGTCTCCACACCTCCCATAAATCATTTAAAGGGGTTTCCGAAATTATTTCACGCCCTTTTGCACATTGGATTATATCCGGTTGTAATCTAATTTATTTCTTGAACTCGCGTAATTGTTCATCAAGTGCTCTATGCTCAGCATTAATTTCTTCATAATAGTCTACAAAATTCTTTAGACAATTATGTGGAGCCAAACCAGCAAATGGTGGTGATTGGACATGACATGGACATTATTACTCTTGTATTTCATGGTAATGGCCACTCGAGAAACTTTTGTAATACATCTATTAAAGCCGTACATATCTATTCCAAAATCACGACGTCTGGAATAAATTTCTCACCCATTCGATCAGGAGTCCATTCGTCGCCTTTCCATCGAAAGAAACTGTGATAAGTACAAGCATTAATTCCTCGTTGTTTCATCTCTCTTGCAAGTCTGTGTGTCGGTGTTATCACAATCATGTTTGATTTCCTACGAAATAATTCAATCGTACTAGTCATCTTACCTTACCCACCACAGCTGTTTAAATAACTGTTTTATATCTACATATTGGATCAGATATCGACGGTGCATTCGATAGTTCTGATATCTGGTTATTTTTCAAGTAATTGTTTTCATTCATTCATTCATTCCTTCATTTATTCATTCATTCATTCATTCATTCATTCATTCATTCATTCATTCATTCATTCATTCATTCATTCATTCATTCATTCATTCATTCAATCATTCATTCATTGTATATATAATCCATTCATTCATTATATATATAATCCATTCATTCATTGTATATAAAATGCATTCATTCATTCATTCATTGTATATAATGCCTATACAACTCGCCATTAACACTCGATTTGGGGTAGAACGGTTGTATTGTCCTATGTAAATAATATTTAAATATGTGTGTATGTATTTATGTATATAATGTGTGACTTCCATTCACTAAATATAACCTCTTAGATTTCTAACCCGTTATTTGACGAATTAGATATCTTCTCAGGGATTATATTTAGTGGTACTCTTGGCCCGGTCAGATGTAAATTATAAATGAGAGGTCCTATGAGATGTGTGTTCTTTTATATATATGTAACCTTTGGGCGCCTTCGATGAAAATACACATTGAGGGTTTAAAATGGGGTTTATCATCATGTATCTCTAGGCGTGCTAAAATGAATAACACTTTAGCACGAACAGAGTTCATCATCATATATAATCGCATAATATCTCTAGGCGTGCTAAGATGAATAAACACCTTAGCACGATCAGAGACTTCATTTTTTGAAAAATATATCAATGTTATTTTTGTATTAGAAATATATATATATATATATATATATATATATATATATATATATATATATATATTATTTCATATGAATTCTGAAAATATCAATGGGGTTATAACTGAGATTTCAAATTTGAAATGTCAAGGGATTCAAGTGTCAGATAAATTAAATTGTGAATACTTTCCAATTTCCATGACATTCAAGATGGTATTCAACGGAATGAATATAAACTTCCTAAGTCGTATTCATTCATTAAACGAATTCAACATGCGATATACGACTCAGCCGAGTAAAAATTCTCACTATGAATCCACATGTGTACACTACTCAATGAACAGGTATTGCAAGTATACAATAGACACATTCTCACCTCACAGGTATTATGTGCGCGCTTTTCACCTTGAATTAATTTCGATGGCTTATCTGGATTATATCTTGCTGTGTTTTCCATTAGTTATATGGTAATGAAGAAAAATATGGTTATTTTACGATCATTATTAAACGCATGTTTATCTTTAAGCCATGTTGGCAATTCTTTTCACCGGCTAGTATTTATAAAAATATAACGTCAGACAATAGTTCTTCAATAAATAATGTATTTATTATGTTCGGATCAAATGGTGACTGCAGCATATAACATATACTTCTCTTTGCATTGCATTTAATTTCTATCTAAAATGGGTAAATCCGTAAGACCAAAAAACTAAAAAAAAGTCTTATGCATCATGTTTTCATTATAAATGAAAATAATAAGTCCAGCTGGATTTATACAGATCAAGGCGCTCTTAATTATTTTCATGCAATATCTTTTTCAGCTTTATCAGACTCGTTCTATATTTTTGTGTGTGAATGTATGTGTGTGTGTGTGTGTCGGGGGGGGGGGGCAAAAGACAGATGCCCCTCCCCTCCCGATATTTCAAAAAACTGAAAAAATTGTTTCCATGTGTGTTGTGTTCCCAATATGTGTTTTTTATGCTATTTATTTTTATTTTCATTTAATTCTTTCTAACTTTATCTTTCCCATTGGGATTATATGTTATTTTTGAAAGGGGTATTTCTTAAGTTTTCTCTAATGTTTCTAACGGTTCCTCAGAGTAGGTTTTGACACCATTTCTGGGTTCCTTCGCTAGTATTTTTTTTGTTGACTCTGGCTAAGGGGTCCCCTATATCCAATGTATGTTAGTAGTGTTTTTCCTATTCGTCTGAGTACTATTGCATATATATTGTTACGTGCTTAGGATCGAATAAGTAGTAACACAGAAAGTATGAAAACTAACAATCATGTAAAATTTAATAAACGAATTTATTAAGTACAAATATTTTCATAAAATAAAAAAACTTACGGTTTTAGAGAATCAAATCATACATTAGTCCAATATAGAATTTACAAGAATAATCCACTAATGGAATTGCAAGAGTCCTTATAAATAAATGTTCTAATAATTCCAGGTTCGAATCTTGACGATGTAATCCAAAATTGCTGACGATGTCATTTGATGCAGTTCTTGTTTTTAAAATAATCCAAATGAAAATCAAGAACACATGTTATTTTTCAAATAAATAAAATAATTCCTCTTGCTACAACGAAATGGCACCATCTCCAGTACAAGGTAATTAAAATAATAACTCAAACAGAAAACACAACTTAATATCATAAAAGCCCAACACCTACTAAATTGTTTTCTTCCAAACAATAATTTATATACCTGTTTTTACGTAAACAAGGGATCACGTGATTTTCTGGAAGTTCATAGAAGGTCAAAGAAAGAGCTTACGATCATAAAAACACGTACGAATAGAATGATCTAGATGATAATCAACCATTTCTCAAACCCAAAAACTAAAAAAAAAGATGTCAAGTGGATTTAGCCAATCATTTTAGAAGCTTGTTGACACTATCTGAAGCAGGGTCAGGAATTAGGTCAACAAGCCGAGATCAAAAACATGTTTACAGATAAATTATAGTCATAGAGATTTTTCTAGAATAATCTCCAAATTAATATTATATGTTTTCAGCATGTTCTTATATTTTCCAATTTCGTTGTTTATGTCGTTTGTTGTTCTGTATTGTAGTCATATCATTATTGAATGTGTAAAGAGCTTAGATTAGGCACTATAAAAAGTCCTCATTATTATTATTATTATTATTATTATTATTATTATTATTATTAGTAGTAGTAGTAGTAGTAGTAGTAGTAGTAGTAGTAGTAGTAGTAGTATTAGCATGACTTTGCTTGAGTGGCATATAAGGCTGACCGTACGATAGTTCTGACATTGTTGCAAATTGCCTTTGCCAAAACATTTATTTAATACAAGCATTAATGTGAAATTTATTTTTCTTTAGAATTTACTTCTTTCAGTCTATTTCTTCAGATCCTATGTATAAGGATACCAAGTCGGATTCATCAAGTCAAGACATTTTACATACTTTTGTGTTGAGTCATAAGCTGCTCCAATGATTGCCTACCTTTGGTTTTAGACACTTACAACTCCTTAAAGTTGTCATTTTATTTTATATTTAATGTACTAATTTCGTATCTATATACAAAATATTATTTCGCAAGACAATCTTTGCTCCACATGCCAAGCTTAACGTTTTAAGTGGTTTATTGTTCAATATCTTTGCTAATTCAGATTCATCAAACATCACCTGGCTAAATGTATAACGTCCTTTTCACAATATCTTATTAACAGGCAAATGTTTTTTTTTTCTATTATTGGTAATAATTAAAATGTTATTGTCATTCACATATGTTTCAATACAAATAGAGGTGTTGATTCCTTTACAGGAAATGCGAATCAAGTCACAATATCTGTCCATAGTTTGCTGAGCAATATTGTAAAACGAATAACAATGTTCGCCTCCAATTCACATCCGTTTTGTTCTTCTGTTCATTCATTTTCTCTAAAAAACGGGTATACCTTGTACACATACATATGCTTATCGATAACTCCTTAGCGTAATATATCCGATTAATATGTTCTCCTTTTATATATTCCAATGTATGTACTGCAATGTCACCTAATAGCACTTTGAAAAATATAATCGCTTTTGTTAATATTTGGTAAATGTCCTTCTGCAAAATTTAATGTATATTTATAAATCTTAACCGTCTGACATATTTAGTATTCTGATGTTGAACATGTGTCAAATTATAGATAATCGAAAATTTTCATCCATAATTAAGATTTGTCGCTTGGATGACAGGTTTTATTTGGAGTCATATATATCGACCTATCATAACTATTATTATATCCAGTCATTACCTTAAGCATCCATCCATGCTCGGCATTCATTTGTATCAAATATATATATACATATATATATATATATATATATATATATAAATGGATCGATGGATGGATGGATGGATAGATAGATAGACGTTAATGTTGTTACAGTTTTATGGGAAAATATGAGCGAGTTTTCCGGATGGATTTACTGCACGACGTTGTGAGTACAGTATATTCATTCGAGAAACGAGTTTATATTTTACCATACAAATGCAATATAATTTTTATGATATGCTCATATTACTTTTATTACATGCTCATTTGCTTATTCTGCCCACGACTTAATGGTAATACAAAAAATGCATTTCCAGAAACAAGGTAACTGAATTTAAGTCATGTTCCAATCAAAATACACAAGCAAAGCTTCATTTAGTGTACAACGACAACATCAATAAACACATAACTCCGCCCAAGTCCATTTGAACTTAGTCGCGCTAGAGAAAGTTTGAAAGAAAATATCATTCTGGTCTATATAACACCGAAATTTAGTTTCATATTCTGAAGATATGTGCACTAAACATTTTTCATTAGACTGAATTAAACAGATATTCGTACTTCTGTCGAATCGGCTATACTTCGTGGCAATCATTAGATTTTTCTGTATCAATTCTATATCAGGTATATCGGATTTTAGCAGCGACTGAGTAGCATTCTTCTGTTTTGTCATTGACTGTTTGAAATTATAATGTGTGGGGAAAATAGTAGGTCTTTTCAATTGCAATTATCAACAGGACGCTATATAATTTAATGTTTATTTCATTTTTAGTTCAGTACTTTCGATATAATTGCACTTTGAATGTAATCGAAATTAAAATACAATTTTGAAATGTGTAGTCAAGCTTGATAACCCATGACATGCCTCATGTGATTCAGATTTCCAGAGCCAATAAAGTATATTTTGACCACATTAGGTTGTAAAGCTTTAATTATAAATTATGCCATTCTTACTACCAGCTAAAGAAGCAGCAGGGAGTGCGAATCGGACAACCTTTTATTGAGGCGTCCATTTGGTAAACCAAGACTTCCTCCAAAATCGTAAAAAAAAAGTTTCCTTTATGGACGCAAAGTCGTTGTCGCACACTCCCTGCTACTATGGGGTTAAACAAATCTTTTTACGATGAAAGTCCTTAGTCGAAAATCCTTTTAGGATTTCACAAACAGACTAATTTGTAAAACCTCATCTCTTAAATCAATCAGATTATTGGATTGGTCAGTTAGTTTGAAATTAATTCTCGTTAACGAATTCTCATTAACGAATCATTATGACATCGCATATAGACTGGATTAGTTGGATCCTCAGTTATTAGTAACCCTGGAGGGGCTGTTGGTGCAAATTAATATAAAATATATCCTTGCTGAGCTTGATTTGATCTTTCGAGATTTATTTGATAACCTCCTTGGATAACAACAAATACTAAATTCAATGCAATCACCGAAGCTATATTGACGTTTCGAGGAGCGATAAGCCGCCCGCTACCGTCTGGGTCATTATTATGCTTAAGGATTATTGTTTTTTTTCCATGCGTCGTGAATCCGTTTGAAACCATCATCTATGGCATTATTGAGTTTTTTCTTTAGAGCTGATACATCGATGTTCCCAGCAAATCTTAATTGAGATATATTATCCTCTCTTAACGAGAAAGCAGTTAAAATTCGTTGTCGTTGTTATCTTGTGTTA
This sequence comes from Unio delphinus, assembly GCA_029339505.1. Lineage (NCBI taxonomy): Eukaryota > Metazoa > Mollusca > Bivalvia > Unionida > Unionidae > Unio > Unio delphinus. The sequence goes on along the minus strand of JAQISU010000072.1, from coordinate 1,839,547 downwards.
TTATTCACCATTTTTAATGTTTGATTATGAATGTATTCTATATTGAATATAATCTGATTTAATATTTCTACGTTTTTTGATAATTTCTTCCGGTTATATAATTATCAACTCTCTCATGTAGAAGAATTTTACGCCGGTCAAATGTATGATAAAAAGGACCAAACAAGTTTTTAAAATCGACATCTTTCACTGAACCAAAAAATTGATAATCTTGTTCATTTTTATTTACACATGTCCAAAGTAAATGATTTCTTTCACCACTTAAATAAAGTTCTATTTTTTCTCCCTCCACATTTTTATTTTATCTATATGAGTCTTAAGCGTTTAGTTATATCGCTATATGTTGCATCGGGATATGATTGTTAATCAGAAGTAAAATCAGATTTTGTACGTTCGGATAAATTTTGATAAGATGGTGCCTGAGGTGGGTTTTCAGGCCATCTTAAGACGGTTCTTACCGAACTCTGATAGATATCTACGGCATACACGGGCGAGTTGATCTCAAGCGCGGACGATAACGTCGGCTCATGGACTGTAATAGCGATTTTCGGTTCTTTTCCAGTAATTGATCTTGTTCTGCGTTGTAATTTATTATTTATTTGTTGGATTTGGTATGACCCAGATGGTAGCGAAACAACGTTTCAATCTGGGGTACCATCGGGTTTATGTTTACTCGCAAACACTAGGGAATTATTTGGTTACTGACCACCAAATGATTTTGATCTAATATGTGGCCAACAATGGTATACTCGTAATTTTGCTAACTCTATCTCCTTAACTGGAACCGCAGTAGGGAAATTCACACTGAATTTAGGATTCTTTGAGGTTTTTGAGATCATGCTGGTTTTCACCGGTGTGGTATTTTCTTTTATTCGTTGATGTAGTTCCTGCAATGTTGCCATTGTTATTATATTCGTGTTCCTTTTATAATTTTGACATCGCGGAATCATAAACACGTTTCATTGCTGAAAACTCACTATCGGATATTAATGTGTCAACTAGTGACGACGATATCATCGAGGATAATTGTGAGTACGCGGTAAACACAACATAAAATTTAACTTCGTAATATTACAGTTTATGCTGGCTGCATGATGATATTTTTTGTGATAAATGAAATAATTCCCCCGATTGTTGTCAACGCGGATATACAAATCGGGACGGTTGCTGGAGCAATCATAGTTACCGACGATAATAATATACCAGCACCGGCGAGTACACCGGATACCGATTACACGGATACATCAACGGCGGTGAGTCTTCGTCGGTATCTTTTTATTTTTTAATTGATACTCCTCACTGAGTGTTTTGAGTTTAGTTTGAAATTCTCTGACCTGATCATATCGATACTGTTGTGATGAAATTTTATTTATTACAACAGAATTCAATTTAGTTGTTTACTTATATCCGGTACGAATTCCACATACCATGTTGCTGAAACTCTAGCCAAAGTATTATCCGTGTATGATATTGTGAATCGTTCAGTTCTTTCTTTGTCAATGATCGTTGATATCATATTGTTGACCCAAGATGAACTCGTTGATGAAATATTAAACTGAGTCGTTGATATTAGTGTTAATCGATTAATACCCTTGATGGCCGCGGAGACATCTAATGTGTTGTTTGTAGGTGTCCACGCAAACGATCCATATTTGATCATTTATCAGTTATGCTCTATTCTGCTCCACTGCATTGTTTATTTTTTTACTAATACTTGCAGGCATAATTTCCGTAGATGGTAGTGGCCCCAATGACCTTGTCATCGGTTTCCCTTCGCCGCCGAACTAACGCTACTAGTTTTTTCTTTAGCAGCGGAAAATACCCACCCCGCAACATTACCAGCAGCGCTATTACCCATATTACGAATAACATCAATATCTTTCATTGATAATTGTTTTGCGATTGTTTTACTACATAGACCATAGCTGGTTTTCTGTGGTTGTAGTGTATGATCATCTTATTTAAATGCTGTTTATCTAATCGTAAAATCGTAATCAATTTTCATCGTAAACGATTTTCAACAAAATCATCAAATTAATCACTATGGTAACCGTTAAAGTCCCTTGGATTTTCGGCTAACTCATTAAAAAACTCTCGGTATACATCAATGTCCATGATACCACCCTCAAATTGCCGTCTGCAGATATCAGTTGCTTCGTTAACTACTTCCCTTGAGTTATTTCCAGCTCATTTCCCTACTACAAGGATTTCTAATCGTGATATATCCCTGAATATATTACTAGGACAACTAACTAAACCGCTACCTGAAACTCTGTTTTGGGTTACACTCTGAAAAAACCCTCCCAACTACTACTACTCTAACCGGTTGCACCATGTGTATCCACGTCCTGACCTTGTAAATTACTAAGATGTTCATCATTAGACTCATCTTGATCAGATGGCATATACAATGATTGTTTGTTATCATCTTCAGGTGGTAGTTGTCGTTGAGGTGAGAAAGATAATTTCTTCGAAGGCTATTGTCTTTTTCTTTGCAATCTTTGCGGTTATTGTATTTTTGTTTTAAGTTCTTCATATTGATTGTACATTGTACTCACCGTTTCTAGATATCCAGTGTAGGATGTATTTGTTGTATCAATTCGACTTGTGTTAGTTTTGATTTTGTAAATCACATCACCTCAATGACTCATACTTTTAATATACCCGTGTTATTCTGTTATCAACATTTATTCCCTATTTTCATAAGTCGCAACAACAAGCACAGGAATTTCCGCTTTATCATCCATATCAATTGCTGCTAAGCCCTCCTCATTAAATTTCGCACGTAAGTCCTCTACATTTTTCCGTTGTTTTTTTTTTATCAGGAAGGGATTTTGTTAACAACGCTGATATATTTTTTCAGTTTCCCCTGCTATGTTTTCAAGCATAGAAGGAAAAGGCGCTGCTTTTCTTTTTCCTTCCTCGGAAATATCTCCCCATATTGATCTTTCATTGGTTGATAGACGTCATTAGTTGCTGTATTAATATGTTTGAATAGCTGTTGAGTGTCTGATGCAAAATCTCTCTGAAATTATTGTCTCCTTTGGAGCATATTTCGAACGGAATCAAGAACTGGAATAAATTTCTTAATCGCATCTAATCGGTGTTGTGCTAATTTAGTTGTCAGTGCTTCGCCCACCATGATAAATTAATGTACAATCTAATTGTATTGACTTTGTCACCATTTAAAAATTCGTAGATTGTTTTACCCACCCCAATTTACTACATTACTGCCGCTTAGTGACAAAGTCACGAGTGACAAACCATTGACAAAGTCAGCATTGATTAAATTAACGTGCAAAAGAATCGTCTATATAATTTTGTTCTAGTTCAATAAGCGCAAATACCTGTTTTAGGTGAGTAAGTGCCATACCTGTCTGTTTTATACCTTGTATTACTCATGTAAATATTGTGTGTTTTACTATGTTGAGGCAATCAGGGGGGGGACATTTTGGCGGAAAATTTCTTTTATTGTTTTGATTTTCGAAATAATTATACGTTTGATTTTCTATAGCTGCCTCAATTCTTTCTTTTCGACAACAGTGAATAACGGGACGATCTTATCGATGTCGTTACAGAATGCAAAGGAGTCATAAATAGCGTGATGAATTCACTTGATAAAAGAGTACGATTTTGGAAACACGTATTTTATTACTTCGAAAATTATCTTCAATATCTGGAAGATCAGAAAAAATCTGATCACAATTTAATTTTTTTGACAATTAAATTCCTTGATTTTTTAAATTTTAAATTTTGGTTATAATCTCGTTTATATTTTCAGAAATCAAATATATAATAATATATTATATTTCTATTATATTTTTCAAAAACAAAAGACATGATGGTCAATTTTGTGACCCTTGTTTTGTATGAACTCCGTTCGCAATAAGGTGTTATTCACATCTTATTGCGCCTTGAGATATATATGAAGGTTATATATGATGATGAATAAGGTGTTATATACATATTTGATGAATAAGACAGCACATCCTTTAAAACTCCCAATTCGAGTGTTATGGCGAGATTGTAAAGCACACATATATACATATATACATATTTGATATATATGACAAAAAAGCCTTTTAAACTCCCTATTCGAGTGTTATGGCGAGTTTGTCAGGCACACAAATATACATATATACATATAGACATATTTGATATATTTAATATATATGGCAGCACAGCCTTTTCAACTCTTAATTCGAGTTTTATGGCGAGTTTGTAAGGCACAATATGTAGACATATAAAACAACACAACCTTCTCAAACCCCCAATTCGAGTGTTATGGCGAGTTTGTAAGGCACATATTATATGCAATGAAATGGTTATTGTATTTACAATGAATGATACATGAAATAAAACAATGGATTAAGGATGACAATGACGGGGACTATTTTACATTCAAACTGAAACAAATCATAAACCCCACAAAATATACCCGGTTTGAATGCAAATACACATTCACACCGCGTGTGACGGTGTGTGATATATGGTTGTTTCAGTTTGAATTTAGAATGGCTTAAAGCCCCCAATTATATTAAAAAAAACATTCCAAATCGGTAACGTCGACAATAATACCTGCCAAGAGATTCGAACGATGGGCCCTAAGAAGAGATCCCAATGCGTATCGACTAATCTTCCAATGTTCCAATCTGCAGGTATGTGCTTTTGAATACGATATATGTGTAAACAATAGACAAAAATTCCCATTGAGATCCGTAACAATTTCATAAACCGTACACATACCCGCACGAGCTATTCCCCTTAATGGTATATACACATAGTGCAAAAAAGAATTCAGATATATGTAAATTGAATTCTTGTCCGGTTCGCTTTGAAATCGCTGACCAATAAATTCCTTCTGCAACATATCGTATTCAGGCTCTACAAATATTGATATATCTACTGGCTTCATTTATTTATTGAAATACTCTTTCCTCGTTATTTTCTGTATTAAATGATTTTATACATTTTGCAATTTTTGATGTTTCCCAGTCCCTCCTCGTTTTAAATTTTATCTTTGTGTAAAAGATGTAGATTATCTGAAGAATTGTGCTTAGGATTGCAATCAATATTATCAATAACAATACCATCCTTGATAAATCCATTGTAACATTCATATATTATTCTGTGATTAAGAGACATTTTCCCTCCAGCAGCAAACACCAAATACCCAATACCATTGTCAGCAAGCACTGGTTTCTTCAGTCTGCGGTGTCTGACAATACCGTCACGAGATGCTTCATAACTGATAATCACGGGTTGTGGTTGACATTCTTGGTTCATTTATATACTATAATATTATTTGTCTTGAGGTGTTCTTTTGATTTTGTCCGTGACATAATCAAGGACGGACTTAGAGTTGGAATCTTTGATGGAGACCTTAATGAAATCTTTGATACTCTTATCATAATAGCGCCTCATCTCGTTGTATTGCTTACCACCACAATTGAGACACACAAACACAGAATTAAGGACAGACTCAGAGTCTGAATCTTTGATGGAGACCTTAATGGAATCTTTGATTCTCTTATCATAATAGCGCTTCAACTCTCTGTATCACTTACCACCACAATTGAGACACACGCACACCTACCCTACATCGTATGCAAGGTAGAGGACCTAAGCTGCCACGACGTACACTTTGTAAATGATCTCCACAGAATTCATTTCTGCATGATTTGCTACAAGCCGTTACTGATCCTATCATAAGCCATTTGCAATGATTCATTATATAATACATTTCTTATCTAAATTCATGTTTTAATTATAATATGAACAAATTCGTGCGATTACCGAAAATTACGCCTTGGAAAAATGTTGAATTCATTCTCGGCTGATGTACCAAGAGTCTAATAAGTGATAGAAGCATAATAAGTAGAATCCGTGATTGTTTTAATGAATTCAAGCGTGATGGAGCATATCACTGTTGGTCAACATTTCGAATTGATGGTAGTGTTGAAACTACCATGAAAGACGAAAAAGCAGCATTGATAATCTCTCATCTTGACATGAAAAAGTATTTCTTTTAGAGTGAAAGTCATTATCCGCTCAGAAACGGGAAATTGGATTATACGCGACAAATTTGAATCCATCTTGAAAAATAAAAGAACAGTCACTGTGAGTCAGGATTCCAAACCAGGAATTCTGACTGGAATTGACAAACCATATGACGAGAGATCCTATCCTGTAACAGAAGTTGTTTATGGGATCTATCCGATAAATGATAAACCGGGTATTGAAAAACTAAAACCAATGAAATTGTCGCCGCTAACTTTGTCAGGGAGGATAAATTGTGTAGCAGAACGAATTATAGCACACTTCACAGATGCGTTGCGTGGAACAAATTGACAGATCTAACAGACTAAAAGATAAACGAATGGGGATTAACATTAAGGGAGAGCGGAGCAGCAACGCAAGATTTAGCCAAATTAGAAACATCATCGAGACTCCCAATAACTGTAATGACGATAACAGGAGAGGTAGAACACGAAGCAAAATATAAATCAAAAGGAGCTCCAATCAAAATTATTGACAATAACGAACACGCGTGAACACCTGCGGTAACAATATTTCCGCGGGATAGAACCATAAAATATTACAAGGAAAATTAATTTGATTTTATTTACGAGTTAAGTAAAAAAAGATCCTGTGTCAGTGTGGTTACTTAACAGTTTTGAGGACGAAGAGGGTAAATTCGAATAATTAGTAAGACCCAATAGCGAATTATACCGTACTAAAGCCATTCAAAACGAGATGAGAAATTAGCTAGTGGTTTTTCAACGGATTACGACGAAAAATTATTAACAATTTGTTTTACAATTCCGTCAGTTGCAGCTCATTGCAGAAATCTATGGAAACCAACAAACGCAGAATTTCTTTCAGACATCGAATCAATCTGCGTTGTTTACACCCATGAAGGATTATGAAATACAAAATACAACCATTAAAGTATTATTTCGGTTTATATGATTGCCTGTTATCCAGGGAGTTGTCTTGGGTACGGAAAGTGCTCTGAGTATTTCAAAAGATTTGGACATCCCAAACATGAGATGACCCGTGTTGCGATTAATGGACCTCTGCCCGATTTTGGTTTCACCGGATTCGCTTGGGTGGTATCATTTGAATTGGCTAAAGGACTATATCTGTGTTGTTATGATGGTTTTTTAGACACATCTCTGAAAAACACTGGATTCCAATAGTGTTATTACGGTATATGATTGATTCTAAAATGCTGATATCCCTAATTGTCAGTGAAGCAATTATGTCGTATCAAGCGCAGACTGAAGTCTTGTTACCACAACCCGATAGTGTACATAGTATAATCAGCGAAAAAAAAAAACAATTCCCCGATCTTGACGAAGAATATATCGTGAAATGGTCCAAAGTAATCTTTGAAGTTAGAAACAAAAACGCAAAAGATTTCAGTAGAAGAATAATTGGTAAATTCACACCAAGTGGAAGATACCACCATCCACGACATTCTTCGCGGTTGCTTATTGATGACGCTGAATTCGATTTTATAATCGCAGATGTAGCATATATGGGGTATATTCGTCGATCGTAAAGAAGCTTTCTTATCCAATTGAACCAAATTAGGTACAATTGTTACTTACACAGATGGAGAAAATCCTAAATACGTTCATCTAAGGTTAATTTACTTTCGATGTTAAATAGATTTCCTGACACAGCAGTTAGAGTCGCCACTGATTCATTTTATATAGACGTAAAACCTAACGAAGCAGTAGAAGAATTCACTAATTCAGATGAGTGTTGGGGTTCATGGAGAATTAAAAATGAACTACTGCATGATTGCTCTAAAGCAGCAGATGTTACAATTGAAAACACTTACTTGAACAGTAATCAGATATCAGAACTATCTAATGCACCGTCGTGTTCCGATCCAATATGTACATATAAAACCAGTTACTTAAACAGCTGTGGCGGGTCAGGAAAGACGTCTTGTGCGATTGAATTATTTCGTGGGAAATCAAACATGATTGTGCTAACACCGACACACAGACTTGCAAGAGAGATGAAACAACGAGGAATTAATGCTTGTACTTATCACAGTTTCTTTCGACGGAAAGGTGACGTATGGACTCCTGATCGAATAGGCGAAACTTATATTCCTGAAATCATTATTTGGGATGAGATATGCACAGTGTCGTTAGATGTATTACAAATGTTTTTTGATTGGCTATTGCTAGCGAATACAAAAGTGATAATGTGTAGTGATTATGATCAACCACCACCATTTGTCGGTTTGTCTCCACATGATTGGCTAAATAATTTTGTAGACTATTATGAAGAAAAGAGTACTGATCATAGATCACTTGATGAACAATTACGCGAGTTCAAGAAACTAATCAGATAACAACCGGATAGAATCCAATGTGAAATAGCACGTGAAATTATTTTAGAAACCCCATTAAATGATTTCTGGGAAGCGTTGAGACCTAACGATTTGAGAGTGGCAAGTAGAAAGACACTCAGAGACACACTTCAGATGAAGTTATTTAACACGCATAAACTAAAGTTTGCAACACTTCCAGTGCCGCTGTGTTATAGACCCAAGGATACACGAAGACAAAGTATCGAAGTTGATATTCCAGGCTTGACAGATTCAAGAAAACAGAATCTCGTGTTAAATTATATTGTGTTGGTTTATATCAGTGTTGTCCAAGATACATTGCGCGCTGATACATCCCCAAGGAAGTTAGGATACGCAGCGACGATACATTCTTAGCAAGGGTTGACTATATATATATAACTTGTCTTGTGTTCAACAGACGCAGATGTGCTAGTTATTACCGTGCGGCGGTAATTGAGTATCCTCAGGTATCACTTGTAATTGTTCACGAGTAAATCTCCGCTGAAGAGCAGTTGCATCCAATCTAAAGACTGGTGGTCTTCCCGTAGATCGTGTTATACTATATATTTTATGTGTAGTAACACTCCAAATAGGATCAGTAGCTCTTGTTTTACCACCTTCGAGTTGTCCTGGTTCATATAAATACCTAACAGTGACATTGCCAACTATTGGTTGTTTTGAAAAATCATTTTTTGGTTTTACGGGTATATACTTTGTTTTAATCGCGTTGTTAGGTTTCATATTAATTGTTCGAGTAATCACATTATTCAGCGCGGTAATTACTCCTGGTAATCTCTTGACCCATTCAAGAGATAGTTTATCCTAATGATATCCAAAAAACCGCTCAGCAAGTTTGCGATTAAATCGTTTAACAATTGCCTGATCGCGATGTAATGCAGTATGTCCTCGTCTGATGGTGACATTATGGTGCTTCATTATTGATAACCATTCACATCGAAATTCCTTGCCAGGATCAACTTGCAATAAATTTGGCCAATGCAGAGGATCTCGTCAATAAATCCTTTCAAGCGATGAAGCCACCTTAGTTGATGATTTTGTTTTCAGCTGTTCTGCTTGTTTGTATCGACTCGCAACATCAACTACGGTTAGCGCATACTTGTAAACCCCATCATGAAGCAGAAATAATAGATCAGCCTGATAAACCTCATTACGGACGCTGAAATCAAAATGCGAGTAGTCAATTTGTTTAGGCGGTGGTAGATAAATTTGCCATATCGCCGATTGGATGACCAACACGCTGCAGTGGTATTTTTCACTTTTGCGGCGCTATTGAGTTTACTAATTGCTGCTTTACCCCTGCAGTATCCTCTTGGAGACTAATAAATAGATTCGATGATGTTATTAATTACCAACACCCAGCATTAATTTACTTTTCATCACCAATTTTATCAACCATGAAACCAATTTTTCTTTGAAGGATTTATCAGTGATAGAATTCAACGCATGAATTAATTTCACATCTGCGATATGTCTGTTTTGCAGATTGCTACTTTTATTAGCAGTTCATGAGCATTACAAGCCTTAGTAATAGCGTTTATTGGGTTTTCACCAGGTCGGGGTTGGTTTTGATCATCGAGTCAGATGTCGAGTCTCGTCCCAGGTCCATACAAACTATATCCTGGAAGGTGTTCTTCTCCTGGTGTTCCTGGGAGTTTTAATAATATGACTGCAATATCACCTCCTCGTTTTTTTTCAATCATCTGCAGATTTCATAGAAACAAATCTATTTTTTTTACCACATTGTACACACATACTAGCAAGTGCTGATCTTTTTTCTTTAGTTGTAGTCGTCGTGAATTCGTTTGCGCTAGTACGCTTCTTACATTTCACACAATATAGATCCATAATTTATTGATAATAGCATGAATCTAATTGATTTTTCGGCGCCAAAAACACGAGAACCAGTTAAACTTCATGCAGCTCTACCGAATCCTATTCGCATGGTTATAATCGGACCATCTGGAAGTGGCAAGAAACAACTGCTACTTAAGTTGATAACGAGATGGACGAGATTGGTTAAGTTGTATTTAGTAGTCTCGAGAGTAGACCATCAGCGATGTTACGAGGTGTTGAAATATTTTAACGAGAAAGCGAAATCGGAAATCGATGAGGACGTTATTGATGATATTAATGGACGTATTACTAATTTGGTCGTCTATGATGATATCATGTTAGACAATCAAAAGAATCTCGCTACGATATTTTTCAGAGGCAAGCATACAAATACCGATGTGATATATCACATTCAACGGTACACTCAAATACCAAACGTGATCAGAGATAACTGCAATCGTCTTGCTGTATTCAACGGAGTTGACACACATACGCTACGAAATATTTGGCAAACTTGATGCGGCGGTGATATGGATTATAATCTCTTTAGAAATTTCTTTAGTCACGATCAGTCAATTCCACATGGATTTGTAACGATAAATTTGCTAGACCGAGATTAAGATATCGTAAATGACTTGATCAAATATTCGTTTGAAATCCTTAAAGGATTTTCATCGTAAGATGGATTTTTAACCCTATATCAGCAGAGAAGGTGCGACAACGACTTTGCGTCCCCAAAATAAACTTTTTTTTACGATTTTTGAGGAAGCCTTGGTTTGCCAAATAGACGATTTTTTGCGATTTTGGAGGAAGCCTTGGTTTGACAAATAGACTCCTCTATAAAAGTTTGTCCGATTCTCCCTCCATGCTGCTAAAGAAGAAAGTTTATGACTTGACACTTGCGTGCTATTTGTAAAGGACCCAGTAACTTCGCGTCTATCCCCAGTCTAAATCCGAAACAATATATATATATATATATATATATATATATATATATATATATATATATATATATTAGAGAAATGTATCTGTAAGCGTTATCATCAATTTAGTATTTTTTGCCATCAACAATGTCTGCTTTAAATTGATCGTCTATTTGAAAGTTTAAACTATATTCTAGTTTGTGCTATTTTGTTTCCAAAGTGCTTGAGTAATGTGCGGCTAATTTGGTTGGATATTCATCATTTCAGTTTGGGGAGCATCTGTTTTGTATATGTTAAATACGCATAATTTTACCCTTTATAAGAAAGCAACAATGCGGCATATAAGTTGTAATGTTTATTTAATTCCGCGCTTGGAAATAATCGTGCCAATGTCCAACATGGTAAAACATGCGAAAAAACAAAATCATAAATTGTACAATTTAAATTAATAAATAATAGTATTTTCTGTTTATAAAGCGATTAGCGAATTGCATATAGTTTTCTCAAATAAAATCATTAATTTTATCATTTATAACCTTACAAATAATAATATTTCCCGTTTTTAAAGTGATTATTGAATTGCTGATAGTTTTTTACCAAAATAATATGGAAATCAAACATTCATTAATACACAACTGGACTAACATTTTAAAATGTGTAACATGCGATATATTATTAATTTTGCTTTCACTACATTTCTAAACCTTTTTCATCCTCTCTTTATAGCTTGTGCCTAATAATATATTTTCAAGGCATTTTAGTCTGTCCTTTATTCTACATTTTCAATGCATTATATCTAATGAATCATACTAAATTTTCAATCCATTATATCTTGTCTTTAATACTTTATCTTTATATTGTGTTCTCAGTACTACATTTTCAATACATTATAGCCTGTCCTTAATAGTACATTTTCATAGCACTATATATTATTCAGTATACTACATTTTCAATGCATTATATCTTAATAATAATAATAATAATAATAATAATAATAATAATAATAATAATAATAATAATAATAATAATAATAATAATAACAATAATAATGATGATGACTTTGCATAGCGCCTAATCTTTCGAAGCTCTAAGCGCATTAAACCATCAATAATGATATGACTAAACTACAGAATAACAAATGACAAAAACAATGAAATTGTAAAACATAAAACATGCTGAAAACGTATAAGATACAGATCATGATTAGGTCGCTAAGTTTGTCCCTGCAGTCGAAACAGGCGAGTCTTAAGAGCTTTTGTGTCTAATTTCAACTGGCACTTCGTTCCACATTGCCAGGCCATGGTGTGCAAACGAACGGTGTCCATATGACTTTGTTTTCACCTTGGGAACAATGAGCATACGATTATCAGAAGAAAAGCGTAAGGATCTAGCTAGTGCATACACATGGGTTAGGCTCGATAGGTATGTTGGACTGGAGTCTGTCATTGAAAAACAGCACAGAGAACACCTGTTGTGTTTGATTCTGTTTCGAATTGATAGCCGACGTCGGGTACAGAGCAGTGATCAGGTGTGCTCTGATCGATGAACTCTAAAGATGATCCGTGCAGCTGTGTTTTGAACTTTCTGAAGTTTCTAGAGTAAATATTGTGACGAACCAGACAGAATTGAGTTACAATATTCCTGTCTTGAAAGTACTAATAAACAAACAAGTGTTTTAGTGGCATCAACTGAAAGATATTTACGATTGGAACTGATGCGTCCCAATTCAAGATATGCATTCTAGCATATATTCATGACATGTTGGTGCAATGTAGGAGTCCTGTCTAGAGTAACGCCTAGGTTCCGTACTGACTTTGATAATTTAAGTTTGGTGTTGCTGATAGTTATTGTTTGCGTTAAAGGATGTGATTGAGCAAGTAGTTTTGTTGTGAATATAATGGCCTCAGTTTTATCATCATGTATCTGCGTCTTGTTACACGTCATCCATGATTTCACAACAGAAATGCACTTCTCTACTCCATGGATGGTAGCATCAACTACAGTTGGATGGTTAGACTTGTATATTTGGATGTTATCAGCATACAATTGGTGTGACACTAAGTGAATATCTATGACATTTGAGAGCGGCTGAGTATAGAGAAAGAAGAGAACAGGTTCATGAACAGATCCCTGTGGAACACCACAACATACGTCAACTGTGCTGGAGTGTATTCTATTTCCAGATATAAGTTGTGTCCTGTTGACTAAGTAGGACTTGAACCACTTTAAGGCTATATTCTGAATGCCAAATACATGCTGCAGACGGTGAAGTAATATATCATAGTTTATTGTGTCAAACGCTGCAGATAAATTCAGGAGAGTGAGGACTGTAATCTTTCCACAATCCAAAGCAGAGAGAATGTTACTAAATATTTTCAGAAGAGTAGTTTCCTTACTGTGGCAAGGGCGATATGCAGACAGTACATTGATAAAAGGACTGTTTTCATTCAAATGAGATACAAGGTTAGTATGAACAACCTTTTCTATCATTTTGTATATGAATGGGAGATTAAACACTGGTCGGTACATCTTTAAATCGCTATGCTCTAGTGTCGGTTTCTTCACCAGTGGCTTTACAATGGCAGTTTTGAAAAATGATATGAATTCCCATGATCAGTGAGAGGTAATAATAACATCAGTTATTGAAGGCAATATTGGGTCTAAGCATTCAAGCAGCAGTCATATCGGAATTGAATCATCTTCACAAGACTTTGGTGCACTTTTCATCACGATTGTCCGTACTAAAACAGTAGAAACAGGTTAAACTGCTCCTAACGGTTGTGGCAGAAGTTCTGCATCATAACTGTATGGTGACAAATCAGTTGAAATTGTGCTGTCAAGCGAATCTTTAATGGTTCGTACTTTGCCGTCGAAGAAATGTGCAAATTGGTCTGGTAGGTCTGGTGGAGAGGTGGTCATTGGAAGCGGAGTACATTTGTTCCTTGACATTAGTTTGTTAGTTATCTCAAAGAGCTCTTTGCAGCTGGGACTCTCCTTGATCTTAGCACTGTAGTGGGATGATTTGGCTAAATGGATTATGTTTGTGACGTTCTTCTCAGCGGCTTCGTAGATTTGTTTATGAATAGTGAGTCTGGTGGAAAGCCAAAGCCTCTCTGCTTTTCGGCGATGTATTTTAGCAGTGCGAAGCTGGTCCCTAACACTGCTATGCCATAGAGAACACCTTTTTATTGCTACTGTGCATTTGGTGTCTGAGGCATGTACGTGGGATACAAGGGTGGATTGAATAATATTATCATCAGATCTATACAGAAACCAGTCTAAAATATGGACAAATTTATGGGAAGGTTGGTTAATAGACTGTTTACGATAGTAAACATGAATTGAGTCTAGGAGTTGTGACATGTATGGTTTACCAGGACATGGTAGTTGAAGTGGAAGTTGAAATCTCCCAGAATAGTTAGGTTGCCAACTATGGAATTTCTATATTCTAGAAGATTTTGAATCTGCTCCATAAAGAGAGATTCAGTCACCTTGTTTTTCTTTTCTACTAGGAGGAGGACGGTAGAGACACAGAAAATGGACTGACCTTTGTTCCTGTGTGAGCGGAATTCCACTTCAGCGAGAGTTGCGGGTAAACGACTTGATTTAGTAATAGCTGGGTGGTAAATCCGCACATTTAGATTCATCACCTGCGGAATCTAACCAAGTTTCGGTCAGGAAGAAGACGTCAATATTCTGGTCGTTTATAAAATTAACAATTTATGTGCGCGTTTCCGGTGATCCTACTGATTGAGGTTGAATAATGCAATACATATTGGTACTTCTTGGACAGTTGACACAACGGTTGACGATTTAAGGGGAATTCGAACCAGGTTATTTAAATTCAGTTGTTTTATTTTTAAGTTGTTTATCCGTTATGGACGAAAGGGAGATAACTGGCATTTTTCTTCCTGTTCTAAGCCGGCCAGGTTTGAAAGAACGTTTCTTTTTTCGCTTCCGTTTACATTTAAGAAATCATGAATGTATTCCCCAGTACGTTTAGTCTTGATCACAATGTGCTATGTAGAACCAAGGTGTGGTCATTTAATCCAATTAATGAGGGTCCGTCATATTGTAAGCAGTCAAGTGACGGCGGTTTATTAAAAAAACAAATGACGTCTTAACATTGGGACAAAACAGCTGAGAAAAATTCTAATTGTTCTTGTTTTCAAAACAAGGCGATGATTTAACACATACGAACCAAACATAAAATACATGATGAAACACAATAATGTAGACGATGATAGAGAACAAGCACAAATAACATAAATATAGCACCAGAATCGGAAGAGCCTACCCTGAGAAGTCACGCGATGGCGGTCATCTTTCCGGAAGATCTTGTGTATCTTGTGCTTAATATTACATTTCCCATGCATAATATATTGTGCTTAATACTACATTTCCCATTCAATACATCTTGTCCATAATGCTACATTTTCAATGCAATATATCCTGTGCTTAGTACTATATTTTCAAGGATTTATATCTTGTCCTTAAAACCTTATTTTCAATGCATTATATCTTATCTTGTCGTTTATGCTACATTTTTAGAAGTATTATATTATTTAATTATACTACATTTCGTTTAAACTACATTTTCAACTCATTATATCTTTTCTTTAATGCTACATTTTCAAAGCGTTATATCGTGTCTTTTATACTACACTTTTAAGTCATTATCTATTTTCCCTTATACTACATTTTCAATAAGTTATATATTTTCCTTTATGGTACATTTTCAATGCGTTATATCTTGTCCTTTATATTATATTTTCACAGCATTATATCTTGTCATTAATACCACATTTTCAATTCATAATATAATGTCCTTAATATTACATTTTCAATGCATTATATATTGTACTTAATACAACGTTTTCAATGCATTATATCTTTTCCTTTGCACTAAATTTTCAAAGCGTTATATATTGTGCTTGTACTAAATTTTCAATGCAGTAAATCTTGTTCTTGATACTACATTTTCAATGCTTTACATATTGTTCTTAATACTACTGTTTCAAGATATTATATATTGTCCCTTATATTACATTTTCAAGGCATTATATAGTGTCCTTAAATCTAGATTTGCAAGCATTACACTTATTCCGATGTCTATCTACAAGGATGTTTCAACCAGGAAATTAAATTAACCGACAATGGTATCTGAAACTTAAACATTTAAAATGACTTTTAAAAACTCATCATCATTCTAAACAGTACAATTCAGTTTAAGTGGATGCTAGTGTTCACATCTCAAATGCTTATTTATGTTAGCCGGTCTGTTATTATCGCCTAAATGCAATCTGTTAAATGAATTTAGGAACAGAAGTGACCGTTATCAAAAAGGTTGAACATTAAAACCAATCGAATGCAATTCGTATCTTTAATGGTCAATGAGCTATTCTAAACATATAATTTATCATTCCTGCATGTATTGCATGACGGGTAATTGTTTGCTCGTCAGGGGGACAATAAATATATCAAAGGCAAGAGATAACCCATGAAATATAGGACATTGCTACTAGAAAAAGAACTTTTTATATTCGTAGATTAATATATTAAATTTTAATATATGATGATTCTTTGATAAACATTTTGTTTAGAGTGCTATAAGTTTCGCAATAACCTGCACAAATCTTCAGAACTATATTTTTTATGTATTCCACAATAATAAAGTCCTCAAAACTCTTTATTGTACAGAGATTTAAAACCTAACAGCAATAGAAACGTGCATGGTATTAAATGAGGACTGAAATTCCAATTTCGTTACAAATAAAATCGTGGCAATTAACTGTGTACAGATTACTAAAGCACAACTACAGGAATTTCATTCAATGGTTCCAGATCCATTTTATTTGACATCAGAAACACAATTAACTTAATCTCTAGCAGCAAAGAGGGTGAACAGCCTGAAACTATGTCAGACACAATCAGAAAAAAACCGAAACTAATTCAGTAAAATCCTAAAGATTTTCAACCGAAACTATTTCGAACCGAAACTATTTCAGAGACAGTCTCCAAACCAGGCGCCGATTGCGCTCTGGAGACAAATTGTTATGGTAAAAATCGTTTACGATTTCACAAACAGACTAATTTCTAAAATCTGTCCTCGTAAATCAATCAAATTATTGGACTGGTCAGTGAGTTTAAAATGAATCCTCGTTAATGAACTTTATGACATCGCATATAGACCGGATTAGTTGGATCTACAACTATTAGAAATCCGGGTGGAGACGTTCGTGCAAATGAGTATAAAATATATAACTGCTGGGCTTGATTTGATCTTTCGAGATTTATTTGGTATCTTCCTTCGATAGCATCACATACTAGATTTACTGCAATCACTGAGGATATATTCACATTTTGAGGAGCAATATGCCTACCACTACCGTCTGGGTCATTATTATGTTTGAGGATAGTTGTTTGTTGTTGTTTTATTCTCTTCCATGCGGTGAGTAGAAGAGAAAACGTTTCATTGATAAGATCATTAACATATTTGTTTTAGTTCCTTTGTGTTATACCCACGAAACTTGAAAATCGGTAAATCAGTTTCTTATATTTTCTATGCAGTTAGGGCATTTTGTTTAGAGTAATTAATGTTGTCAGCGCTATAATCAATTATATCTTGAATTACTCGCTGGTTGATATATTCCATGTCGGTTACACATTGATTTAATATTTCAATTCGTTTAATGATTTCACTCCGATTAGACTCATGGAAAACTTGTTGTAGTCGCTGTAGTTGTTGACTATATTCTTTATTGATCTCTTTAAAGTATTCAATAATTATATTATGGAAAATATGTAATTGATTCTGGTGTGTGTCCAACCTTAAATCTCCAAAAGGCGGAATCCTGATCAACGAAATTAAAATAACTGCCATTCAATGTTGATTATTTTATATCGAGGAGATTTTTTTTATATGATGTGGTAATTTCATGGTATGATTGATTAACAGTGGTATAATCAGATTGTTTAGGTTCAGGTGGAGGTGTTATCCATCCCAGTATTTTTCTGATCGAGCTCTGATAAAGATAAATGTTTCATACACACGTGAGTTTATTTCAATCGCCGATGATAGTGTTGGTTCATGAACTGTTATAACGATTTTCGATTCTTTTCCCGTAATGGATTTTATTCTACGCTGTAATTCGTTATTAATCTGTTCAGTTTGGTAGGACCCAGATGGTAAGGACACAACGTTCGAGTCAGGCGTTCTGACTGGTTATTCTTATACGCAAACACCAAGGAATTATTCGGTTGCTGATCTAATGTTAGGCCAGCTGTGATACCATTGCAATTTTGCTAGCGCTATCATCTTAACGGGAATCGCAGTTTGGAAATTGACACTGAATTTAGGGTCCGTTGAGGTTATTCATATCATGGTGGTTTTCACCGGAGTTGTATTTTCTACATTTTGCGGACGTAGTTCTTGCGATGTTGCCATTATATTCGGATTGGTTTTCTAATTTAAACATCGCGAAATCATAAACACGTACCATCGCGGAAAACTGACTATCGGATATTAATATGTCATCGAAGGAGGAAGATATCATCGAGGATAATTGCGAGTACGCAGTTGACACAACATGGAGCTTAGTTACATAATCCTGTAGTTTACTCTAGTTACATGATTATATTTTTTGTTATTATTGAAATTATCCCCGCGATTGTTGTCGCCGCTGATGTGCAAATTGGAATAGATATCGGAGCAACCATTGTCACCGTGGAGAGTATAATACTGTCCCTAGTAATTACACCTGATACCGAGTACACAGTAACATCAACTGCGGTAATTCTTCGTCGATATTTTCTTATTTTTACTTGGTACTCCTCAGTGAGTGTTTTGAGTTTAGTTTGAAACTCCCTAACTTGATCATAGCGACACTGCTGCGATGTTGCCAATGATGGCATTTTATTTATTACAACATATTACAAATAAGTTTTTTATCCAAATCCGCTACCAATTCCACATACCATGTTATTGGTGTCCTTACCAAATTATTATCGGTAGATGTAATTGTGAATCGTTAAGTTGTTCCTTTGCCAATGATCGGTAATATCATATTGTTGACCCCAGCCGAACTTGTCATTGAAATATTAAACTGAGACGGTGACACTAGCGTTATACGATAAATACCTTGAGCTGAAATATGTTATTTTGTGGTGTCCACGTAAATGATCTGTGTTGGATCGTATATACTACGCTGTTGGCTTTCTAATGAGGAATCTTTGTTTGTGTTTTAAGTGTTTCTATCACGACCTTGTTTTGATGCTAGGTGCCATGTAAATACACCGTTAACAGTACTATGCATAGTATCCGTAGTTATCGTTAGCCATGTTAGCAATGATTTTCCTCTGTGATCCATACATGATAGTAATTTTTCCTCAGCAGTGATTGATGGAGTCATTACTGGCATCCATAATGATAGTTATGTTATATTTACAATACCAGCAGCGAGTGGAGCTCCAGCAGGGCCTGCTTCTCGCCAGACAGCATTATTATCGTCGCCGCTTTTCACGAGTATTACTATATGTTTAGCTCCGTAGATAACGTTTCTAACATTTCTGCAGAAACCAAATATATGAGATAGTGGAATTGCGCATGAAAATAATCTACGATCTCCTTTCAACATTAATACGCGTGTTGCAAACACCAGTTGTAACGAGTAATATCGCCGTTTATAATATCAAAAAGACCAACTGGTCTATATTCATGTTCAACAGATTCATGAGCTGTTGGTTGTGGATCAGATGCAGCAGCAAAGAGGGTGGACAGACCGATACTATTTTAAGCAAACCGAAACTATTTCAAACAAAGTCCTAAAATATTTCAAGCAAAGAGGGTGGTAAGATCGAAGCTATTTCAGGCAAACCGAATCTATTTCAGACAAAATCCTAAATAATTTCAAACTGAAACCATTTCAAGCAGACAAAAACACAGAGAAATGGTTTCGTTTTGTCACGCTATTGAGACTCTGTCTCAAGACAGACCCGACGCTGATTGTATTTTGGAGATGGATTGTTTTAATCGAACATTTGATCAAGTCCGATACGATACCTTGATCTAGGATCAGGCAAATTTATCGTTACACATCCATGTGGGATTGACTGAGCGTGACTAAAGAAATTGATAAAGAGGTTATAATCCATATCTCCACTGCACCAGGTCTGGTGCATATTTCGTAGTGTATGTATGTCTACTCCATTGAATACAGCAATAATATTGCAGTTATCTCTGATCACTTTTGGTACATGAGTGTATCGTTGAGTGATATAAATCACATTGGTATTTTTATGCCTACCTCTGGAAAATATCCTGGCAGGGTTTACTTGTCTATCTAACATCACATCATAATATACGACTAAATTGTTAATTAAATTGTAATATTTCTATCAAGATAATCAACACTCGGTGCTTCTTCAACATCGGTTATAAACTCAATAATATCCTCATCGATTTCCGATTTTTCTTTCTCGTTAAAATCCTTTAACACCTCGTAACATTGCTGTTCGCCTACACTTCGAACTATTAAATGCAACGTATCCCATTCATCCATCTCGTTATCAAATTAAGTAATAACTGTGTCTTGCCGCTTCCCGATATTCCGATTATAATCATGCGAATATAATTCGGTAGCGCTGCATGATGCTTAACTGTTTCTCGTGTTTTTGTCCCCCAAAAAATCAATTACATTCATGTTATTATACATAAATTATGACTCTATATTGCGTGAAATATAGGAAGCGCACTAGAACAAACGAATTGACAACAATTGCAACTAAAAAAAACAAAACAGCACTTGCTGGTAAGTGTGTACAATGTGGTACCAAAAAATTAGATTTGTTTCTATGAAATCTGGAGACGTTTTTAAGAAAAAAAAACGAGGAGGTGAGTTAGTAAAATTCCAGCAACACTATGAGCAAAATATCTGAGAGAAAAACACCTTCCAGGGTATAGTTATTGTGGACCCGGGACTAGACTCGATATCAGACTCGATGATCAAAACCAACCCAAACCCAGTGAATATCCAATAAACGCTACTGATAAGGCGTGTCATGCTCATTATGTTACTTATAAAAGCAGCCAGCTGCAACATAGACAAATCGCAGATGTAAAATTGAATCCTGGGTAGAATTCTATCACTGATAAATCCTTCAAAGAAAAAATTAGATTCATCGTTGATAAAATGGGCGATGAAAAGTAAATTGATGCTGGGTGCTGGTAATTAATAAGATCATGGAATCTATTTATTATTCTTCACGAGGATACTGGAGGGGTAAATCAGCAATCGATAAACTCTCTAGCCCCGCAAAGGTGAAAAATACCACTGCAGCAGATTGGTTACCCAAACAGGCGATATGGCAAATTTGTATACCACCGCCGAAACAAATTAACTACTCGCATTTGAATGTCAGCGTCGTTAATCAGGTTCATCAAGCTGATATATTATTTCTGCCGCATAATGGTGTTAACAAATACGCGCTAAAACCGACGTTGATGTTGCGAGTCGATACAAACAAGCAAAAGCTATAAAGACAAAATCATCAACTGAGGTGGCTTCTGCGTTTGAAAAGATTTATCGACGGGGTCCTCTCAATTTGCCAAATCTATCACAAGTTGATCCTGTTAAGGAATTTCAGGGATCAGTGTTATCACCAATGAAGCATGATAATGTCACCATCAGACGAAGACATACTGCACTACATCGCGTTCAGGCAACTGTTAAACGATTTAATCCCATACTTGATGAGCAGTTATTTGGATATCAATACCCGAAGCAATCTATTCAGGATAAACGATCTCGTGGATGGGTCAAGAGATTACCAGGTGTGATTACCGCGCTAAATAATGAGATTAATCGAACAATTAATATGAAACCTAACAACCCGATTAAAAAAGTATATACCTGTAAAACCACAAAATAATTTTTCAAAACAACCACTGCTCTGCAATGTCACTGTTACATATTTATATGAACCAGGAGAGCTTGAAGGTGGCAAAAAAAGATGTACTGATCCTATTTGGAGTGTCACTGCACATAAACTATCTAGCATAACACGATCTACGGGTTGACCGCCAGTCGCGTTCAACTGCTCCTCAGCGAGGATTTAATCCTGAACAACTACAACTGATTCCCGAGGATACACAATTAACGCTGCGTGGTCTTAACTAGCACCTCTATGTCTGTTGCACTCAAGACATGTCATTATCTCTGGTAAGACCAACACTGCTATTTTTTCTGTCTGCGGTAAATTGACGAGGGTTCTTATCCGACTAACACCAACTAATTATACAATTGCAACTTGAACATTGATTATTATGTTGTTATTTAAGTGTAATTATAAATTCGGCATCAATATCAAATTTTCTGTTGCTTTTTTATCCTGCTGTTTATAACCAGAGAGTTTTTTCAGATTCTGTCATCGCTGACAATATCATTGATTGTTTTGACATTATCATCTAAAACAACTCTTCGAAGCTGATTTATTCTTCGTACTCTGGACACTGCGAGATAAACTAAATTCGACAACTCGATGCGATTATCTATGATCCTAACAATTGTATCGGATATAGTCAACATTTGCTAAGAATGTATCCTTGCACTGGAAGTGTTGCAAATTTTTCTTTATGCGTGTTAAATAACTTCATCTGAAGTGTACATCTGACTATCTTTCTACTTGCCACTATCAGATCTTTTGGTCTCAACGCTTCCCAGAAATCATTTAAGTGCATTAGATAGTTCTGATATCTGATTAATTTTCAAGTAATTGTTCTCAATTGTAAGATTTTGAGTAATCAAGTAGTATTTCCTTTTTAATTCTCCATGATCCCGAACTCACCTCTGAATTAGTGAATTCAGCTACTGCCTCTTTATGTTTCATATCTATATAAAATGAATCAGTGTCTACCCTAATTGCAGATTCAGGAAATGTTTATCATCAAAAGTAAATTAATTGAAGCATAAGCTAGCATAGACGCACTTCGGTAAGTATATTGAGGATTTTAAGGACGGACAATGGTCTTGGGTATTTGATGTTTACTACTATAGGGAAAAATATTACTGTCACAAAATCGCATATGAATGTTACAACAGATTGATCGAGGATGGATTTGTAATCGGCCGCATTGTTTCTAACCCTAAGAACAATTCTTTATCGAATCTACAGTCTATTAATCAGAGTGAAAACACCAAACGAGGAGGGAATGGAAAACACTCGAAAAATGCGAAACCTATAAAATCAAAAAAGAAATATTCATACAGGCGAAGGTGGTTTTTTTTAAGTAAATGACTGAAGCCGGTAGATATTTAGATATTTGCGAACCTTCGGTACGAATAGTAGCAGAACGAATATATAAATCTCCTTTTTCTAAAAAAAATTAAAAACAAAAGTCAATTTGTATATACCTGAATTATTATATGTAATATTAAGGGGAATAACTCGTGTGGGCTTGTGTGTGTAGTTTTGAAACAGAGTAATGGATCTTAAGGGATAACTCGTGTGGGCTTGTATACGATTTTTGAAAAAACTGTCACCGGATCTCATTGGGATCTTTCGATGACTGAGTAGCTTTTTTGTGGTTTATACACCATCCGTTAAACACTTCATGTGATACACTAAAATTATATTTAAAATTATAGACTTGTAGATTACGAAAATTAGTGTATTCCATACGCGGTTGGAATCTCGTCATGGGTTCCAGCGTTCGAATCGCGTGGAAGGCATGATTATCGACCGTATCGATCGGAAGGTTTTTCTATATAATTGTGGCTTTAATCCATTCGAAATTCAGCCGTGAAACCACCATATATCACACACCGTCACACGGTGTGAATTTGTTTTTGAATTCAACGCGGGGTGATTTTGTTGGGGGTATGGTGGTTTCAGTTGAAAAAAGAACAGCCCCTTATGTGTGTGTGTCTTCCAATTTCATATATCATCTTTGTAAATACCATATATCATATATCATTGTAAATATGCAAATATGTGAATCCTTGTGAATAAATGTGAATACTTGTAGATATGTAAATATGTAAATATGTATATATCTATATGTAAATGTAAAGTCCATTCACCAGGCATACCTTCTTGGAGTCCTAACCCGTTATTTGACGAGTTCGATCCCCTCTCGAAGGCTATGCTTCGTGGTACCTCTGGGCCTCTCAGATGTGTATAACACCGGAGAGGTTCCGGTGATTTTTTCATATATCTCTATAGGTGCAATAAGATGTGAATAACACCTTAGGGCGATTGGACTTCATATTATCATATCATATATAATCATATCATAAATTCTATCATATATATATATATAGGCGCAATAAGATGTTGATGACACCTTAGAATTCATCATATCATACAAAAACGGGTCAAAAATTACCCCTATTTTTTATCAGATAAATAATATATCATATATTGAATTTCGAAAATATGAATGACATTATAATTGAGATTTAAAATTTAAAAAATAAAGGAATACAATTGTCACATAAATTTTATTTTAATGAAATTCTCCCTGAATTTCATGATCTTGATGATAGCGCCCAGAATAATAGATATGTCCTTGCCAAACAGTAAGGGTTGATCAAACGATTTCAGCACGCGGTAAATGACTCATTTGCTTTTTGTAACGACACCAACAAATTTATCCCACTATTCACTGCGGTCGAAAAGGTCAGAGGCGAATTGGGCAAACAATATGAAATCAAACGCACAATAAACTTGAAAATCAAAACAATAATACAAATCATCACACAGAGTGAATATCCCTTTTCTCCTCTGGTTACCTCAACACAGTAAATGTACAATACCCACGCAGTACAAAATATCTGTTTGCAGGAGAGTACTCCACATTCCATAGACAAGTATGCTTACTCAGATGGAACGAAAACTCTATAATACCTTCCAAGTATTGTGGGTTTTTTTCTTGGTGATTTATCACCAACGCGGAAGTTATGAAACACTAGTGAAATTCAAAAGAATTTCGGAGTGGGTGAGTATCTCTGAATTTCATTTTTATTTGTTAACTGCTAAAATATTTTCAGGGAGTTATTTTTTTTAATTGATTTTTGGTCACTTGTGTGGTATTTGTGATCATTTTGTGGTGTTTTTGGCTGATTCGTCGACAAGATTTCATGACAATTGAGGGTGAAAACCCCAGGAATTCATTTAAAGAAAATAGATTTTGATAAAATTTCTATCCTTGTGAGACAAATTTTGTGGTGTTTTTCATCGTGATCGTTGAATCTTCGATGTTTTTTCATTGATTTTGTACAGTTTTTGGCCAATCCGTCGATATAAATTCATAAAAATCGATTTTATCTGAATTCCTGGGATATTCACCTTCGATTTTTAAGAAGAAAATGAAACTCGTAGCTATCTGTGGATTTGCGTTTACAATTAGAAAATCCTATAGAGTTTTACATAAGGAAGGTGAAGCCATAACAACTAGATCAGCACGTGAGAGATTAGATGCGATTTAGAGATTTATTCCGGTTCGTGATTCCGTTCGAAATAACCTCCTAACCCACCTCAGCCCCCGAGAGAGAGAATATCTTATTTACCTAAAGAGATATTTACAGAAGGGATGTTGGATGAAATTTTAAAAAATTCCACCTCTAATGAATTAGCTGATCTTGCTGCTAAAACATTTCAAAAGGGGATAAGAGAAAAATTATAAACGATGGAGTTGAAGAATATAAAAAAAAATTAAATTCTGGTATAAAAAAATATTTGGCAAATCACGGTGGAATTAGAACCTCAAAATATAATGATGACTTTGTTATATATGAAAAAAGAGCAAAAGATATAAAAAGTGGTCTACCATCATATGTGGAATCTCAACTCCCCAAGGAAATAAAAGTAAGAGCAGTTAGATCCCATAGAAGGAGTAACTGGTAAAACTGAAAAATTCGCAGGTGGATATCCATGAAGGGTTTCAGGTAGTGGTCTAGTTCGTTGTGGTAGTAATATTCTCGGGGATATCTCACGATTAAAAATTCTCGTAGGAGGGAAACGAGCCGGAAATAACTCACTGGAAATAATTAATGAGGCTGCTTATATAAGCAGACGACTATTTGAGAGTGGTATCATTGATATTAGTATACATCGAGTGTTTTTTGATGAGCTAGCAGACGGTTATTACAGTGACCAATTTGAAAACTTTGTCTGTGACATTTTATTGAAAATCAAAAGAATTTCGCGATTAGATAAATGGTACTTAAATAAGATGATCATACACTTCAACCACAATAAACCAACAATGACTTACGTAGTAAGCTCACGATTGCATGTTTATAGAGCGTACTATGGAGATGGTCTCGGCAATACCATTGCAGGGTTATTTGCAAGAATGCCTCCAAAAATAGCACCAAACGCAAAACAGTCATCATTGAAAGTTATTGATATTATTCGTGATAAGGGTATTAGCGCTGCTGGTTATGTTCCCGGGAACGCATTTTCCACGGCTAAGGAAAAACTACTATCGTTTGTTCGGCAACAAAAGAAACCGGCGATAAAATCACTAGGACCAAAGTTATGCCTGCAAGTATTAGCAAAAAAAATAACGCAGTGATTCAAAAAAAAAACATCGCTTAACAATGATGGATATGATACTCAGGAAAATTACTGAAAATACAATAGCGGGAAGTGGTTTGACATCGCGATTTAGATCAAGAAATAGATAAAAATATGTTCAAATCTACAGTAGATCCGGCTTTTGATGTAGATGCCCCAGTGCACAAAGATAATTCTGTACGCTATTATCAATTTTATTCCTATCATGCAGTACAACCAAATAATTGATCAAGAATTGAACTTCAAGTCCATGATACAAACAAATCTGTTCAACTCACTGAAATATTTATTGAAGTAGAAGGAGAAATTGTAACAAATGGTCATGCTGCTAATGATCCGCCATATGCACTTTGTCAATAATGGTAATATAGCGCTATATGAGAGTGCTAGATAAGCAGCAGAGGGTGCGAATCAGACCACATTTTTAAACAAGTTTTAAATGGATCAAGGCTTCTACGGCCAAGATGTGGTGAATCGGATAGCGTTTTTAAACAAGTTTTCATGGATTAGGATCAAAAAAAAAAAATTCAATGAAATCAGGCAAAAAATAATAATGAAAAAGGGGGCGAATCAGACAACATTTTTAAACAAGTTTTCAATGGATTAAGGCTTCTACGGCCAAGATGTGGTGAATCGAATAGCGTTTTTAAACAAGTTTTCATGGATTAGGATCAAAAAAAAAATTCAATGAAATCAGGCAAAAAAAAATCAATGAAATCAGGCAAAAAATAATAATGAAAAAAGGGGGCGAGCCGGACAAAATTTTTAAACAAGTTTTCAATGAAATCAGGCTTCTACGGCCAAGGTGTGGTGAATCGGATAGCGTTTTTAAACAAGTTTTCATGAACTAGGATCAAATAAAAAATCAATGAAATCAGGCCCAAAAAATCAATGAAATCGGGCAAAAAATCAATGAAAAAATTATGAAAAAATCAATGAAATCAAAAACATGATCCTGAATGGTTTTCAAAATGAGTAAAAACTTTTCAACCGAATATTTTATCAAGTCCGATACGATATCGTGTCCTCGGTTCATGTAAATTTATTGTTATAAATCCGTGTGGGGTTGACTGAGCATGACTAAAGAAATTTCTAAATTGATTGAAGTCCATATCAGAACACCATGTCTGCCAAATATTTCGTAGCGTATATGTATCAACGCCGTTGAATACAGCAAGAATATTACAGTTATCTCTGATCACTTTTGGAATCTGAGTGTATCGTTGAGTGACATATATCACATCAGTGCTTTTATGCCTGCCTCTGGAAAAGATCCTAGCTGGGTTTTTTTGTTTATCTAACATGACATCATCGTATACAACTATATTGTTGATACTTCCATCGAGGTCTTCTACTGATGGTGCCTCGTCAATATCGGTTATAAATTCAATAATATACTCGCCAGCAATCTCTGAAGCGTTTTCATTAAAATCCTTTAGCACTTCATAGCCTCGTTGATCATCTACGCTAGGAGCAACTAAATACAACTTATCCCATTTCATCCATCTCATTATTAAATTGAGCAACAATTGCGTCTTGCCGGATCCAGATGGCCCGATTATAATTGCGCGGATAGAGTTTGGTAGCGCTGCATGATGCTTAACTGGTTCTCTTGTTTTAGTCGCTGAAAAATCAATTATATTCATATCTCTATACATTAATTATGGATCTATATTGTGTGAAGTGTAAAAAACGTACTGGCACAGATGACTTGACGACGATTACAACACAAAAAAACCGATCAGCGCTCTCTGGTAAATGCGTACAATGTAGTACAAAAGAAATTTAGATTTGTTTCTAAACCCATGGAACCTTTAAAAAAACCAAGGAGGTGATATCGCTGCCAAATTAGCGAAATTCCCTGGAACCCCATGGGCAAAATACCCTGGAGAAAAACACCTTCCAGGATATAGCTACTTCGGCCCCGGAACACGATTAGATATCAGACTCAATAATCTTAACCAACCCAACCCCGGTGAAGAACCAATAAATGCCATTGATAAGGCCTGTCACCTTCATGATGTATCTTATAAAAGCAGTAATCTGCAGCACAGCCATCTAGCAGATGTAAAATTAATTCATGCGTCATTAAATCAATTCATTAAATGCTATTCCTGATCAATCCTTCAAAGAAAAATTGGCTTCCTTTTTGATCAAATCGGCAATGAAAAGCAAATTGATGTTAGGTGCTGGTAATTAATAACAACATGGAATCTATTTATTATTCCCCAAGAGGATACTGGAGGGGTAAATCAGCAATCCATAAACTCGCTAGCGCTGCAAAAGTGAAGAAAACCACTGCGGCTCATTGGTTATCCAAACAGGCACTATGGCAAATTTATCTACCACCGCCTAAACAAATGAATGTCTCGCATTTTGATGTGACCTTTCCTAATGAAGTTCATCATGCTGATCTATTATTTTTGCCACATGACCACGGTTACAAGTACGCATTAACCGTAGTTGATATTGCAAGTCGATACAAAGAAGCAGAACCGTTAAAAACAAAATCGGCCACTGAAGTAGCTTCTGCATTTGAAAAGATTTATCGAAGGGGCCCTCTGCACTGGCCAAATCTATTACAAATTGATCCTGGCAAGGAATTTCAGGGTGCAGTGTTATCTACAATGAAATATCACAATGTCACCATCAGACGGGGGAATACTGCGCTACATCGTGATCAGGCAATTATAGAACGATTTAATCGGATGATTGCTGAGCGGTTATTTGGATATCAATACGCAAAAGAATTCATCCAAGAAAAAAGATCCCGTGAATGGGTTAAAAGATTACCATCTGTGATTACCGCACTGAATAACGAGATTACTAGAACAATCAACATGAAACCTATCAACGCGATTAAAAAGAAGTCAATACCTGAAAAACCACAAAAAGATTTCAAAGAACCAATTCTTGGTAGTAATGTCATTGTGAGGTACTTATACGAACCAGGAGAGCTTGAGGGTGGCAGAAAAAGGGCTACTGATCCTATTTGGAGTGTTACTGCACACAAGATATCTAGTGTAACACGATCTACGGGTAGACCTACAGTCTAGAAACTGAATTAAACTGCCCCTCAGCGGGGTTTTACTAGACAACAATTACAAGTGATACCCGAGGATACTCAATTGCCACCACGGGGTCTTAACTAGAACCGTTGCGTCTATTGCACTCAAGACAAGTCAACATCACATTATTTCTGACATGACCGAGATTGTTATTTTTTCTGTCAACGGTGAATTGGCGAGGATCTTTATCCGAATACTGCCAACGCATTATACAATTGCAACTTGCGCAGTGATTATTCTGTTGTGTTTTCAAAGTGATTATTAATTTAGCATCAATATAAAATTATCGCTGTTTTTTTTTGTCTTGTTGTTTGTAACCAGAGAGTTTTTTATCAATCATTTTAACATCAATATCATCCATTGTGGTGTCATTATCGTCACCAATGATTTCATCATCGAAGACAATTCTTCGAAGTTGATTTATTTTTCGTACTCTAGACACTGCGAGATAGACTAAATTCGACCATTCTATGCGATTATCTACCATCCAAACAATTGTATCCGATATAGTCAATCCCTGTGAAGAATGTATTGTTGCTGCGTATCCTAGCGTCCATGGTGATTTATTAGCACGCAATGCATCTTCAACGACATTGATATCAACCAGCACAACATCATTTAATATTAAATTCTGTTTTTCACTTTTTCCTGGAATATCAACTTCAATGTTCTGTTTTCGTGTATCCGATGGCCTATAACAAAGAGGCATTGGAAGTGTTGCAAATTTTTGTTTATGCAATTCAAATAATTTCATCTGAAGTGTGTCCCTGACTATTTTTCTACTTGCAATGATCAAATCATTTGGTCTCCATGCTTCCCAAAACTCATTCATTGGAGTTTCTGAAATTTTTTCACGGGCTATTTCACACTGGATTCTATCCGGTTGTAATCTAATTAGTTTCTTCAATTCTTTTAATGTATTATCAAGTGATCTATGATCGGTATCAATTTCTTCATAATAGTCTACAAAACCCTTTAGCCATTCATGTGGGGATGCACCGACAAATGGTGGTGGTTGGTCGTGATCACCGCACATGACGATTTTTGTATTTTCCAATAACAACCACTCAAGAAATATTTTTAAGACATCTTCGGATACTGTGTCTATTTCATCCCAAATGATAATTTCAGGAATAAATTTCTCTCCCATGCGCTCAGTAGTCCATTTATCCCCTTTCCATCTAAAGAAACTATGATAGGTACAAGCATTTACCCCTCTCTGTGTCATTTGTCTTGCAAGTCTGTGTGTTGGTGTTAAAACAATCATGTTTGGATTGGAAACGCGAAATAACTCAATAGCCCGGGTTGTTTTTCCTGACCCACCACAGCCGTTTAAATAATCTGTTTTATACCGGCATATTGGATCAGGAATCGGTGGCGCATTAGAAAATTCTGAACACTGATTGCTTTCTAAATAATTATTTTCAATTGTAATATCTGCTTATTGAACATAATCATGAAGCATTTCCTTCTTAATTCTCCATGACCCCCAATTCTCGTTGCCAGTAGTCTTAAAATCTACTGCTTACAAAATCAGCCATTTTGCTATTTATGTAAAATGAGTCAGTGGCAACTCTAACTGCGGTGTTAGGAAATTTATTGATCATTGAAAATAAATTTATTGAAGCATAACCAAGCATAGAAGCTCTCAAATGTGTGTACTGCGGGTTGTATCCATCATTGTAAGTAACAATTGTACCCAATTTGGTTCCATCGGACAGAAATGCGTCTTTACGATTGACATATAGGCCCTTATTTGCTAAATCCGCGATTGCAAAATCGTATTCAGCATTGTCTATAATTAACCGTGAAGAATATCTTGTATTATCGAATTTACCACCCTGAGTGAATTTACCGATTATTCTTCAACTGAGATCTTTTGCTTCGTTGTTTCTGATTTCAAATAACTGTTTGGACCAATCCATGATTTGTTGTTCATTAAAATCAGGAAACAGTTTTCGCTGTTCGCTAATTATTTTTTTCTAGATCGGGTTGTGGTAACCAGGCTGATTTCTGTGCTCGATAGGATATAATTGCTCCACTGACAATTAATGATTTTAACATCTTACAATCAAGCATATACCGTAATGACACTATTAGCATCCAGTGTTTTTCAGACATGTGTTTACCAATCCAAAGATAACTACACGGATGAAGTCCTGTAGCCATTTTAAATGATACTACACAAGCGAATTCTGTTAAATCAAAATCAGGCAGTGGTCCATTAATCGCAACACGGGTCATTTCGTGTGTGGGGTGTCCAAATCGTTTAAAATATTTCTCGCATTCTCCATACACAAGAAAACTTCCTGGATAACATGCAATCATATCAACGGAAATAACGGTTTCAGCGGTTTATTTTGTATTCCATAACACTCCATGGCTGTATTCAAGACAGGACAATCTGACATCTGATATAAACTCACTTCTTGTTGGTTTCCACGCGTTTTTCTTTCTAGCAAAATGTGCTGGAATGGATGGTAGTGTAAAACAGTTTGCTAATAATTGATCGTTGTCTTCTCCCAGAGAATTCTCTGTAGAAAACTCACTAGCTAGTTGTTTCATTTGATTATGCAGTTCTTCAGTACGGTACAATTCTCCGTTGGGCCTTACAAACTGATCAAATCTACATTCCTCGTCTGAAGTACTATGAAATAGCCACATTGACACAGGATCGTTTTTTCTCAAATTGTAAATAGCATCAAATAATTTCTGCTCTGAAAAAAACTCTCCAATTTGGGGGATATATTTAACGGTTCTATCCCGTGGAAATATTGTTACTGCAGATGACCACGCGTGTTCGTTATGATCAATAATTTCAATTGGAGCTCCCTGTGATTTATATTTCGATTCGTATAGTACTTCTCCGGTGATTGTCGTTACTGATATTGGAAATCTTAATGATTTTTTCTAATTTGCTTATATCTTGAATTGTTACCCCATTCTCTTTTACCGTTAATTCCCATTCGGTTATTTTTTTTCGTCTTAGATCAGTTAGTTTATTCCCCCGGGACGCATTTGTGAAGTGTTCCATTTTTCGTTTTGCTACACAGTTGAGCCTTGTTGAATATTTCATGGGTGCTAGTTTTGCAATATCAGGTTTTTCATTGAGCTGATATATCCCGTAAACAACTGCTGTGACAGGATAAGATCTTTCGTAGTATGGTTTATCAATTCCGGTCAAAATTCTTGGTTTGGAATCTTGATTCACGGTGATAGTTTTTTTGCCGTGAGAATGGGTTCAAATTTATCCCTAATGATCCATTTTTCATCCTCACGGATAAAGAATTTTATTCGAAAAATATTTCTTTCTTCCCCAAGACGTGAAATTATCACTGCTGCTTTTTCATCATTCATGGTAGCGTCAACAACATCATCAATTCGAAATGTTGACCAACAATAAGATGCTCCATCACGCTTTAATTCATTAAAACAGTGTCTGATTTTACTAATCAATGTTGTATCAAGAATTTTATTCTTGGGTGTATTAGAAACTATATCAAGATTGAATTGAGCATCTTTCCCGGGTGATCTCTTGTTACGTTTTTTGGGGTCTATCGCGATTAAATCTAGGATTAATTTTCAATAATCTCTTAAACTCCTTCATGTTTCTGTCTATTAAACGTTTTTTGGGTCTATCGATATTAAATTTAGGATTAATTTTCAATAATCTCTTAAACTCTCTCATGTTTCCGTTTCTTGGACGTTTGTTACGTTTTTTGGGTCTATCAAGATTAAATTTAGGATTAATTTTCAATAATCTCTTAAACTCCTACATGTTTCCATCTCTTGGACGTTTGAGATTAATTTTGTTTCCGTCTCTTGGACGTTTGGGTCTATCGCGATTAAATTTAGGATTAATTTTCAATAATCTCTTAAACTTCCTCATGTTTCCGTCTATTGGACGTTTTTTGGGTTTATCGATATTAAATTTAGTATTAATTTTCAATAATCTCTTAAACTCCTTATCAGTATTGAATTGAGCATTTTTCGAAGGCACTCTCCTTAACTCCCTCATGCTATACTAAAAACAAGTCTTTAAATGAAAGATTTATGTATAATGATTCACCTCAAATGGATCAGTCACTGAATTAGACAAATAGTATAGTATACGAATGACCCAAGAATTCAGACAGCACCCTGTGAGTACAAATTATGAAGCATCCAGTGATGGTGTTGTCAGACACTGTAGACTGAAGAACCCAGTTGGGAGGGATAATGGTATGGGGTATTTGATGTTTACTGTTGGAAAGAAGAAATATTACAATCATCGTTTCGTATTTGAATGTTTTAATGGATTGATCAAAGATGGTTTTGTTATTGATCACAAGGATTCTAATCCAAGGAACAATTCTTTATCAAATCTTCAAGCTATTACACAGAGTGAGAATTCCAAACGAGGAAGGACTGGCACTTGTTCAAAAAAAACGAGACCAGTAAAATCTTTGAATACAACAACTAGCGAAGAGAAAATATTTAAATAAATATATGAAGCGGCAAGTATTTCAATATTTGTAGAGCCTCAGTACGATTCGTTGCAGAGGGGGTTTGTCGATCTGCCATTTCAAAAGAGACAGGACAAAAAGTTCAATTTAGTTATGTCTAATGCGTCATATTTTTCAATTAGAGATATGTCATTGTTATAGAATAATGAATTCTGAAAACATGAATACCATCATAGTTGAAATAGCGAAATTGAAAAATCAGGATATCAAACTATCAGATGGGTTAAATCCTGATCAAATCAATTCGGATTTTCAGGATATAGAATACGTAGTTAGCACTAACAAGGATATGCTACCCAAAAAATATGCAATCATCAAAAGAATTTAGAATTCTATTAAAGACTCTCTTGCATTTTCCAGTGACATCAGTGTGTTTGTCCCGTTGTATACTATCGTAGAACGAATACGAAAAGAATTAGGTAACGAATACGAATTGAAAAAAGAAGTCAACTCTAAAATTAGAAACCTACGGGCGTTTATTCAGGAAAATGAACAATTTTGATTGACCGACCCCTTTATCATTTTTTGATTGCCCGACCATTAATTGCCCGACCATATCATTTTTTTTAGCCGACCCTCAAGAGGGTGTCAAAAATCGATGGACTATGTGTCAGATTGATCAATGGAAAAGTGTGGAAACTATCAGTATTATTTATTTTATATAAAATTTTGATACTTTCCACAAACCTGATAGAGCCATTAAAACAACAAAATAACACTTCCATGACCGTTTTAAAATCAGTGAATACAAAATATTTCACACACACTGAATAAAAAATATTTCACACACACTGAATAAAAAATCGATGGATGGTTCTGTCGATATGATCAATGGAAAAGTGGGGAAACTATCAGTATTATTTATTTTATATACAATTATGATACTTTCCCCATCAAGGATAGAGCCGTTAAAACAATCAAATAACGCTTCCATGGTGGTGTTAAAAATCATCCGACGTCAAAAAAGTGTGGAAACTATCAGTATTATTTATTTTATATACAAGTTTGATACTTTCCACAAACCTGATAGAGCTGTTAAAATAACAAAATGAAACTCCCATGATCGTGTCAAAAATCATCCGACGTCAAAAAAGTGGGAAAAGTGTTTTGCAATTGAAAAATTGTTTGCGATTTCAAATAATGGTCAATGAAGCATTAACAACCCGATTGGCTCGTGAACGATTAAATGCAATTAAGAGATTTGTACCAATTCGTGACTCTGTCAGGAATAAACTGCAACAGCGACAGAGTTTACAAACTGATTTTGCTTTGGGGTCTGAAGAGTTGTTTAAACCAGTAATCATAGCAACGAAGGAGATAGTGTCAACCATCTCTGAACAAGGAAAGACCTTTCTCCCCCTGTTAGCGAAAACTGAACAAACAAAACAAATGGAATCAAAAAGAAGAGTAGATGATTTACGCGTGAGATTTAACGAGAAAGGGTTAGCAGCAATTGATGGGACTGATCCAACAGAAATTCCTGCGCTTGTTGTTGCGACTTATGAAAACAGAAAAAAAATGTTGAAACCAGAACATCATAAGTTTGTTAAGAATTTCACTCATTGGGCTGATATATTTTATAAAATCAAAACTAAAACAAGTCAAATAAAGACAGATAGTGCATCATACATCGAATATATCGATGCGGTGGGTATAGTGTATAATCAATATGAAGAACTAAAACAACGAAAATTGCAAAGAAAGCGACAGCAACCTGCAAAGAAAATATCTTTCTCTCCTAAAAAACTACCACCTGATGATAATGATGATGATTATTTACAAGAAACGGATTTAGAAGAACTGGATGAAGCAACTGGTTATAGCGGGAAAGGGTTGTCCAGTGGGACCCAAAGTAGGGTATGTCCTGATAGTGTTATCAATGATATATCACGATTAGATGTTCTTGTAGGAGGGTTCCGAGCTGGAAATAATTCACCGGAAATAATTAATGAAGCAGCTGATATCTGTAGACGGTTATTTGCCGGCGGTATCATGGATATCAAAACATATCGAGATTGCATTGACGAGTTAGCAAATGGGTATCACAGTGATTGAATTGAAAAATTGCTAGCAATTGAAAACACTAGTGTTTTTATAATAATGATCATACACTACAATCATGATAAACCAAACCCCGTCTATGTAGTTAATTCACGGTTTCCAGTTTATAAAGCATACTATGGAGATGGTTTAGGCAATACCATTTTAGGATTCTTTCCAAGGATGGCCCCAAAAGTGATGCCGTTAGCTAAACAATTATCAATGAAAGCCATTGATGTTATTCGTGATAAGGGTATTGGTGCTGTCGGAGATCTTGCCGGAAAGGCATTTTCAACTGCGAAGAATAAAATAACATCATTAGTAAAATCACGAAGTGATTTACAAAAAAAGAAACCGTTGCCGTCTACAGCAGAAATGCCTGCAAGTGTTAGTAATATAATAAATAACGCAGTAGATGAAAAATTAGCGTCGATGGCTTTAACCCCCGACCCAAATATGATAGCGGGAAGTGGCTTTAAAAAACTACGACGATGAAAATCGCGATTTAGACTTTGATAAATAGAATAAAATGTTCAAACAGTCACGTGATCCAGCATTTGATATAGACGCCCCAGTCCCCAAGAATGATTCTGTACGCGATTATCAATATTACGCCTATCATGCAATAGACCCAAAGAGTCGATCGCGAATAGAACTTCAAGTCCATGATACCAGTAAATACTTTTTGCCTTGTGAAGCGTTTATTGAAGTAGAAGGATACATTCTAACAGCTGCTTATACTTCTGCTGTACCAGCACCGTATCCAGCTGGTACTCAAGTCGGTTTTGTCAATAATGGTATTATGGCGTTTTTTGAGAGTGCTAGATATCTCATTGATGGAAAAGAAATTGAGTCGATAGATCGCGATGTTAATGTGACTACAACAATAATAGGACTAGCAAGATATTCTGATGATTATACAAGATCTGCAGGACCCTCCATGATGTTTGCAAAAGATGTTACAAATTCCGCTGGAGGAAATCAATTTATTATAAGAGGACCAAAGAATAATGCTGGTGCCGCTGATGCTGATGTTGAAAATATGATTATAAACAAAGATCCTAATTTCAATCTAGGAGCTTCAACGCGTATTTTAATGTTGCAAGGAGCGCGTAAATCATTTTCATGCTCGATTCCACTGCATCACATATTTGGATTCTGTAGAAACGTCAGAAAAGTTATTTATGGAGCTAAGCATACAGTAACACTTGTACGAAAGAGCTATGATAATGACGCAATTTGGAGGATTCCAGCAGACAATGCAAATCCCAATGCTGATGCCGGTAAAGTCAATTTAACAAAAATATCATTGTGGATGCCAGTGTTGACTCCAGCAATCACCGCAGAAGAACGATTACTATCATTTATGGACCAAGGAGGAAAGTCGTTGTTAAGTTGGCTAATGGTAAGTACAGATGTGAAGCAATCAGATATTAACGGGTTATTCACGTGGAACCTAGCATCAAAACAAGGTGTTGCTGCGCCACGTCATGTATTCGTAGCGTTACAGGATAACACACGAGTTGGCAATCAACTCTCCAGCCATATGATATTTGATCAGTTAGGTGTTGAAGACGTCTCA
Source organism: Unio delphinus (assembly GCA_029339505.1). Taxonomy (NCBI): domain Eukaryota; kingdom Metazoa; phylum Mollusca; class Bivalvia; order Unionida; family Unionidae; genus Unio; species Unio delphinus. The sequence goes on along the minus strand of JAQISU010000072.1, from coordinate 1,801,622 downwards.
CTGAGAATAAACGGCAAGCAGGAACCATCCGAGGATATACAACTTAATTACGGTCAAAATCATATTGCACGAGTTTATCATCGTCTGTTGTCATTTATGACACGTGATCAAAATGTTGATACTGGTTTGCAAATATCGCAGTTGGATTTTAAAAATCTGTATCCGATTTATTACTTTTCATTGGAACATCTTGATTTAACAAGACAATCTGTTGTTGATATACATTTTAGAGCTAATGTGAGCCGTGGTGCTATTGCTAATTATAGAGCAGTTGCTGTCATTCTCAGCGACAATTCAATGGTACTTGAAGGTGTTGGAGGAAGAATGAGAGTGGTAGATGCCCCAGTAGAAAATCTTTGATTGAAATCGTAGCGATTTTCTCGATTTTTCATTGAAATTGTAAACGATTTAGAATCAATCTATTATGTATAACATGTCATATAGTATTATTAGTGTTGCGTTAACTCCTGGTCAAATAAAAAAATTGCAATCAGAATCGGCTAAAAAATGTGGAACCACAATCACGCTGAAACCTAATCAAATGACTGGTGGTGCAAATAAATTATCACTGACAACTCGTCAAATAAAACATTTCAATGATGCACTAGTAGCAAAAAAAGGTGTCCAGATTACTCTTTCTGCGGCTGCTATCAAAAATATGATAAAAACAGTCGGTATATTTCCGTTGTTTGCTGCGATTCCAGGATTGATTGCGGCAGCAGCCCCAGCAGTTGCAAAAGCAGTCGCATTGGGGGCAGTTGGAAGTCTTGGTGCAAAAGCGGCACAAAGCATTGCTGAATCATATGAACCGAAGAAGGGACGAGGGTATAAAAAAGGGACGATCCGTTCACGGATTGGGTCTAAGACTACCAGGAACCCCGTATTCATGGTACAGCGGAAAGGGTCTAAGACTACTAGGAACCCCTTATTCATGGTACAGCGGGAGATCCGTTCACAGATCAGGCCTGAGACTAGGACCGGTTTATTAATTGAGGAATCTGCGATGGTTCCAAGGTCCAATTTTGATTTAATGGATGCTGCTAAAAAACTAGCCATACAAAACTTCAGAGGTGTTTTTATGAAGGATCAAATTGCCGACACAACCAAACAGCGTTGAAACCGGCATCATTAATCTCGATAACAGTACCGGACCTGGAACTCACTGGGTTGCATACGCTATTGATCCACGTGGTACTGTCTATTTTGATTCATATGGATTAGCCCCGCCAAAAGAGTTTATGCATTATATAAAAAAATTTCCAATGAAGACTTGGTATTCTACGCTACCAACACAACAAATGAATGATCCACCAATTTGCGGCAGCGAAGTATTAAATGTCCTTGACGCTATTTCAGCATCTAGAAAACCACCACATGTTGTCGTAAATGAATACACTAGTAATCGCTGGCAACGACGAAGTCGTCAACAAAGATTTTAGCGAGAAAAAGAGTTTTACAATAACATGATTGCTATTTGGGGAAGACCTCTGAAACCCAAACCCGATGACACTGCAACGGGTGATGTAAACAAAAAAATTAAAGATGAAATCGCTGAGACGTTGAATTTAGCAAGTGTTGACCCGAATGAAATAGTTGTATTTCAAGACAAACAGGGTAAATTGAAAACCAGTAATATTTCTCTGGATGATATTTTGGTTAAACAACGAAACGCCGTTGAAAACGCAATAGCGTTTTATTCCAATGATGGCAAACTCAAACCCGGGAAACTTATGTCTACAATTACAGATAAATTCACCGACTACAATAAAGGATTTCATGATCATTTGAAAAGTTATAATAATTTTCGTAGAAATGTGCATAAGTTCTTTGGATCTCCGATTGTAGTTACACCATCCCTCGCAGAAATTAAAACGTTTATGGATGATCAAAATGCCAACATTAACCTCAAAAATGAGTTATATAGGCTCAGTTTAAGATTTTTCGGCGATGATAACTTAATACCAATTAAACCCCTTGACATGATATACACGTTAAAAAATATCGAACAAGCGTTTGTAGAACTTCGAGACACCCGCAAAGTAAAAATTCCGAATCACCGCGATGAAGTTAAAAATGTTGTGAACACGATGGCCAGTGGAATTTTTGATTGGATAAAAGATACTCAACCTATACTTATTTATCAATTATTTGGTGGTTTGGGGTATATTGATAGAGTTTATCGATTTACAATAATAGCTAACGAACATTTTAATATAACATGTGTTGATAGCTTTACCAACGAAGTAATTTTAGGAACAAGTGTTAACACAGTAATGTTTAAATCTAGTTCAACTGGGGTACTATTTAAAATAAGTGCGGTGAGTGGTAAAACAGTTAGATTAACGATGCCGTGGGTGATAGAATATGTAGCAGAGGTACCTGTACCTGAAAATAATCCCGTACCTGGCGATGATTAATTCTAGCATTTCAACGATGAACAAGATTTCAAATAATGGAATACAGATACAACACTGTACAAGAATATGCCGCATCGCTAAAATCACTTTCACAACAATATCACACAAAAATAAAAAAATATCGCAGAAAAATAACTGTCATTGACATTACAGTGTATTCAATATCCGGGTTATTAGCAGGTACTGGTGTTATTTTATCATCAGTGACAATGATAGCCCCAATTGCAGTTCCAATTGCATTATCTGCGATAACAACACTTGGAGGGGTTGCAACTGCAATTACAACAAAATTATCATCGTGTTCACAAATAAAATTACGTGAATATTTATCGCGTTACACAATTGTGTCAGATGCGTATTCGCTGTTGTCTTCGATGATTTCAAAATCACTTGATGACACATTAATATCCGATGATGAGTTTTCAGCGATGGTACGTGTTTATGATTCCGTGATGTCAAAATTAGAAATACATCATGAATATAATAACAATTACAACACCGATGGAATTACTTCAACGAATAGTGGAGAACACAAATCCAGTACAAACAAGCATGATCTCAATAACCTCAACGAATCCTGAATTCAGTGTGAATTTCCCTTCCCCGGTTCCAGTGAAGGAAATCGCGCTAGCAAAATTACGAGTATATCACAGTTGGCCTAATATCAGATCAAAATCATTTGGTGGTCAACAACCCAATAATTCCCTGGAATTTGCAAATAAGAATAAAGACGACAGTACCCCAGACTGGAACGTTGTTTCCATACCAACCGGATCATACCAAATTGAACAAATCAATGCTGAATTGCAACGTAGAATAAAATCGATTACTGGAAAAGAATCAAAAATAGCTATAACAGTTCATGAGCCAACACTATCATCTGCCATTGAAATAAGTACAGAAGGATACGTGGTAGATATTTATCAAAGCTCAATAACGACCGTACTAGGATGGCCTGAAATCCCACCCGGGGTGAAAATCGTTGATTTACCAGAACCGAAAAAAAAAACGATTATGTCACAGACAGGATAAAATCTGATAATCCAATAAAGAGTTATAAAGATCACAGAATTACTACAGATTTTTTTGGTATCCATATCGATATAAGTAGAAAAGAGAAACATCATTTTGTTAACGAATCTAAAATTATTGAAAATTTCACAGCAATGAATAATGATTTTTCACTGTTGTTAATACCTCTTAAATCCAGCTCTCTCACCCGAGATGAATTTATCAGCATCGTAGAAACATGCAATAAAATTATCGACGATATGGAAAAATTTAATTTGAAAATTATTCAGGGTATATTAGATGATGATGAACCTCTATCGAAAACAACATTTGCAACAGACTATAAAATCCCCATCAAAGATATTCCAACATTCAAACTACCAGGATATAACGTACCAGAACTAAAAAAACTTCTCAATGATGCCATCGATGTTGGTTTTAAAATAATTCATGATACGTGGAAAAAAACAACATAACCGGAAATAAAAATCCTCAAATATAATAATGATCCAGATGGTGGCGGCTGACATATCGCTCCGTTCAATGTGAATATTTCAACGGTGATTGCTCTCAATTTAGTATGTGATGTTATCGAAGGAAGCTATCAAATAAATTTAGAACGATAAAATCAAGCTCAGCAGGGGTATATTTTGTATTCATTTGCACCAACAGCTCCTCCAGGGTATTTAATTATTGAGTCTCCGGTGAATCCAGTCTATATGCGATGTCATAATAATTCATTAACCAGAATTAATTTCAAACTAACTGACCAGTCTAATAATCTGATTGATTTACAAGAGGAGGTTCTACAAATAAGTCTGTTTGTAAAGTCGTAGTGATTTTCGTCCTAAGGACTTGGTTGAAGACGAATGGAGATTGATTTCATTGATTTCATTGAAAATGTTGTCCGGCTCGCCCCTCTTCCCTCTTTTCATTATTATTTTTTGCCTGATTTCATTGATTTTTTTTTGCCTGATTTCATTGAATTTTTTATTTGATCCTAATCCATGAAAACTTGTTTAAAAACGCTATCCGATTCACCACATCTTGGCCGTAGAAGCCTTAATCCATTGAAAACTTGTTTAAAAATGTTGTCTGATTCGCCCCCTTTGATGCTAGACATATGATTGATGGAAGAGAAATCGAGTCTATGGAACATGCTGTTGATGGTCCCACAACAATAGTGGGTTTAGCAGGATATTCATATGATTATACAAGATCAGCAGGTCCATCTATTATGTTTGCAAGGGATACAAATGATTACGCTGGTAACAATAAGTATATTAAATTACGGTCGCCAGTAGCTACTGCAATTGATCAACAACCAGATGATGGTGGTCATGAAACAAAACCAGGTGCTGCTTTTGATATTGTAAATAATGAAAATCTTAGGGTCTGCATCACGCGTATCAGTATTGCAAGGATAGCGTAGATTATTTTCATGTGATATTCGACTATCTCATATATTTGGATTTTGCGGAAATGTTAGAAAAGTTATCTATAGAACGAAGCATACAGTAGTACTCGTGCGAAAGGGAGACGATAATGATGCAATCTGGCATTCTGGTGCTATTGATTGTAAAGTAAATATATATAAACTATCATTGTGGATGCCAGTAATGACTTCAACAATCACCGCAGAGGAAAAATTACTATCATATATGGACCATGGAGGAAATTCATTGCTATCATGGGTAACAGTCAACACATATACCATGCAGTCTACTGTTAATGGTGTATCTACGTGGCACATGGCATCAAAACAAGGTGTTACTGAACCCCGACATATATTTGTTGCGTTACAGGATAAGGCGAGAGTTGGGGCACAATTTCGCAGGCATATGATATTTGATAAACTAGGTGTTAATTAAGTCTCATTGAGGATAAACGGCCAACAAGAACCATGCGAGGATATTTTACTTAATTACGATCAAAACCAAATAGCACGCGTGTATAATCGGTTCAGACATTTATGGGACGTGATAATAATGTAGATACTGGTCTGCAAATATCACAATGGGATTTTAGAAAACTATATCCGATTTACTAAGTTTCGTTGGAACATCTTGATTGAACCAGACAGTCCGTCGTTGATATACACTTCCGAGCTCGTGTAACCGCTCTTCCTTTTATTGACGTAGGTCTACCAGTTGTATACGGAAATTACAGAGCAATTGCTGTCATACTCAGCGACAAATCAATGCTACTCGAAGGAGTTAGCGGAAAACTAAGAGTAGTTGATGCAACAGTGGAAAATATGTAACAATTAGATCAATCTCGTATTATGTACAATATCATATAGTCATGTGAGCGTTACTTTATCTCCTGGTCATATTGAAAAATTGCAATCAGAATCAGCTAAAAGATGTTGAACTACGATACGGCTGAAACACAATCAGATGTCTGGTGGTCAGAATAAATTATCACAGACAGCTCGTCAGTTTAAACGCTTCAATGATGCTATCAATGATAAAAAAAGTGTTCAGATCCCTCACTCTGCGGCGGAAAGCAAGAACATCATAAAATCCGGAGGAATATTCCGCTGTTAGCTGCGTTACCATCGTTGATTGCGGCAGCGGCCCCAACGGTGGGGAAAGCTGCTGCGTTAGGAGACGTTGGTACAGCGGCAGGGATGGAACTAACGAAAGCAACTGGAAAAGGGTAAAAAAAAACGAAATGATCAGGATTTGCACGATGCTGATAAACAACTAGCGATAAAAATCTTTAGAGGTAATTTTTATGCGTTATCACTTACAACAACAGCCAAACAGCGCTGAAACAGGTATCATTAAAGAATTTATGCGTTATATAAACCACTTAAAAATTCCTGTTTGGTATTCTACGCTAACAACACAGAAAATGAATGACCCACCAATATGAGGCATATAAGTATTAAATGTCCTCAACGCTATTTCATCATCTGAAAAACCACCCCATTAAACCGTACATGAATATACGATTTATCGCTTTCTAGAGAGACATTATATAAAATATCTGCAACCGTTGAAGTAAAAAACATAATCGAAGATGAAATATCCGAGACGCTAAACCTCGAAAGTATTCATCCCAATGAAATAGTTGTATTTCAAGATCGTCAGGGTAAATTGAAAACTACCAATATTTCCCTGGATGATATTTTAGTAAAACAACGCGGTGTAACGGAAAATGCAATCGCGGCTTTTCCAATCAGGGTAAACTCAAACCAGATGTTCTCATTTCAAATATTGTGGATAAAATTACCAATTTAGATCCATTTATAAAAACTGCGCGATGAATATGACGACCATATAACTAAATTCGATCCGTTTTCTGAATTACACAGAACAGAAGTATAATAAACAATATTGACAAACCTATGTTGGATTTCTTTGGAATTCCGCCGGTGACCACACCAGACTTAACACAGATAAAAACCGCTATCGATCTGTTGACAAAACTACGATCCGATTATAACGGTCATATAATTAAGTTACTAGTGTACCCGACTCAATTTAATATTTCATCACCAAGTTCAACTGGGGTCAACGATATGATATCAACGATCATCGACAAGGAAACAAATGAACTATTAACAATAATATACACCGATAATAATTTGGCTAGGGTTTCAATAACATGGTATGTGGAATTCGTAGCGGATTTAAGTAAACAATTTAACTGAAAACTCCAGCTTTTTTATTGCTAGTAATATTAAATCTATTGTAATAAATAAAATGTCATCATTGGCAACATCACATCAATATCGCTATGATCAGGTCAAAAAATTTCAAATTAAACTCACAACATTTACTGAGGAGTATCAAGTAAAAAAAAATACCAACGAAGAATAACCGCAGTTGATGTTACCGTGTACTCGGTATCAGGTGTAATCACCGGAGCCGGTATTATACTCTCTTCGGTGATGATTGCCCCGATAGCTGTTCCAACTTGTATATTCGCGGCGACAACAATCGCTGAAATTATTGCAATAATAACAAAAAATACCATCATGTAGCCAGCGCAAACTGCAAGATTACGTAGTTAAGTTCCATGTTGTGTCAACCACGTACTCCCAATTATCCTCGATGATATCGTCCTCCCTCGATGACACATTAATATCAGATAGTGAGTATTCCACAATGGAACGTGTTTATGATTCCGTGATGTCAAAATTAGAAAAACAACACGAATATAATAATAATAGCAACATCGCAAGAACTACTTTTAGGTATAGCGTAAAACACAACCCGGTTAAAAACCAGCATGATCTCAATAACCTCGACCAATTCTGAATTCAGTGTGAATTTCTCTCCTGCGATGCCGGTTAAGGAAATAGTACTATCAAAATAACGAGTATACCACAATTGGCCTGATATTAGATCATCACCATTTGGTGGTCAACAACCATATAATTCCTTGGTGTTTGCGAGTAAAAAAAAAACAAGAGGGAACTCCTGACTGGAACGTTGTTTCCTTACCATCTAAGTCCTACCAAAATGAACAAATTAACTATGAGTTACAGCGCAGAAAAAAATCCATTACTGGAAAAGAATCGAGCATTGCTATAACAGTTCATGAACCAGTACTATCATCCGCGATATAAATAAACTCACCCGGGTATGTCGTAGATATATATAACAGCTAAATCAGAACAAGACTAGGATGGTCTGAAATAACACCACTACCCGAACCTAACAAATTTGATTATGTTACGCATAAACAATCATACCATGAAATTACCAAATCATATAAAGAACACATCCTCGATATAAAAACGTCATCAATGCCGGGTAGAGGTTTTAATTTTGTTGACCAGGATTCTGCCTTTTGGAGATTTAAGTTTGGACAGACTCCAGAATCAATTACACATATGAATATATACCATAATATAATTATTCAATACTTTAGAGAGATCAATCAAGAACACAGTCAACAACTACAGTGACTACAAAAGGCTTTCCATGAGTCTAATCGGAGTGAAATCATTAAACGAATTGAAATATTAAATCAACTTGTATCCAACATGGAATATACCAACCAGCGAGTAATTCAAGTAATACTCGATCATAGCGATGACAACGTTAATTGTTTGTTTGTTTGTTTGATTAGGATTTTTAACGTAGCTTTAACAATTTTTCAGTCATATCGCTACGATGTCTGCATTGAGGCAGTTTATAGTGATGTCTAGCACTGAGACATCATGCCGCAGACATGTAGCATGATGTCTCACCCAGTCACATTATCCTGACACCAGGCCGACCAGTCCTAACACTAACCTCTTAATGCTGAGCGTCAAGCGAGGCAGCTGTTAGTACCATTTTTGTAAGTCTTTGGTATGACTCGGCCGGGGATCGAACCGACGACCTCCCGCTTCCGGGGTGGACGCTCTAACCACTAGGCCACCGGAGCGGTTGACAACGTTAATTACTATAAACGAAAGTTCCTCACTGTATACAATATAACAGACTATGATCCACTGAATTTCACGTTTCCTGTTAAAAAATCCGTTAATGATCTTCTCAATGAACAGTTTACCATGATACTCACCGCATGGAGACAACAACACAAGGGTTCATCCATCCTCAAACATAATAATGACCCAGATGGTGGTGTTATGCATATTGTTCCTGCTAATGTAAATATATCCTTAGTCATTGCAGTGAATTTAGCATGTGATGCTATCGAAGGAAGTTACCAAATATATCTCAGAAGATCAAATCAACCCAAGCAGGGATATATTTTATATTCATTTGCACCAACGGCTCATCCAGGATTTTTAATAATTGAAAATCCAACTGATTCTGACTATATGCGATGTCATATAACTCATTAACGAGAACTAATTGTAAACTAACTGAGCAGACCAATAATCTGATTGATTTACGAGGAGAGATTTCATAAATTAATATTTTTGTAAAGTCTTAAGACTTTCATCGTAAATTGCTAGCAATGTCAAAGATTTTCAATTCGTATCCCAAACTTTATCGGCGCCGGGTCTGTCTGGAGACAGAGTCTCAATAGCGTGACAAACCGAAACCATTTCTCTTTTTTATTGTCTGCCTGGATTGGTTTCGGTTTGAAACCCTTTAGGATTTTCTTTGAAATAGTTTCGGTTTGAAATCTTTTAGGACTTTGTCTGAAATAGTTTCGGTTTGTGTGAAATAGTTTCGGTTTGTCCACCCTCTTTGCTTCTCACTTACACGTGGCGGAGCGATTATTTGTGAGGTCAGCGAAAGTTCGCTCAATATTCTTCAAATTTTTGGGAAATAATAAAAATAATAATAATACTAATAATAATACTAATAATAATAATAATAATGATGATAATAATAATAATAATAATAATAATAATAATACTAATAATAATAATAATAATAATAATAATAATAATAATAATAATAATGAGAATTTTGGATAGAGAATAATCTTTAGAAGCTCTAAGTTATTTACACCATCTATATAACAATATCGAAAGTTAAAAAACTATGAAATTGGAAAACTTAAAAAACGTGCTGAAAACATATAGGATTCAAAACATTATCAGGTTTCTAATTTTGTTCCTGCAGTCGAAACAGTTGAGTTTTAAGAGAACTCTTAAAAAGGACAAGTGCGTCTTTGTGTCTAATTTCAATGGGGCAAATCGTTCCACATCGCCGGGCTCCGCTATGCAAAAGAACATTGTCGATATGACTTCGTTTTCATAGTGAATACAATAAGTATAATATTGTCAAAAGAAGAACGTAAGTATCTTGCTGCTGTTTGCACACGGCTGAGGCCGGATAGCTTTGATGGACTGGTGTATGTCAGTAAAACGTAGCACAGTATAGCTATTGAACGATACAGAGCAGTGGTGAGGTGTGTTCTGATCGATGTACTCTAAAGATGATTGGAGCTGCAGTGGATTGAACTTTCTGAAGTTTCAGGAGAAGACAGTGTGACGAGTCATACAGAATTGAGTTACAATATTCCAGTCTTGAAAGTACTCCTAAACACACAAAATTGTTTTAATGACATCAACTGAAAGATATTTGCGAATTGAACTGATGCGTCTCAGCTCAGGATATGCAGTCTTACATATGTTCATGGCATGTGCTGTTGGAATAGAGAGTACTGTTCAGAGTAACACCTAGATTTTGTACTGAATGTGTGAATTTAATGTTGGTGTTGCTAATATGTATTGTCTGAGGTAAAGGATATGAATGCCAAAGCCTTTGTGTTGTGCTCATAATGATCTCAGTTTTAGCATTAGTCATCTGAAGCTTGTTACATATCATCCATGATTCCACATCATAATGAACCTCTCTACTCCTTGGATGGTAGCATCAACTTCATTCGGATGACTTGACTTGTATATTCGGGTGTCATCAGCGTACAATTATTGAGACACTGAGTGTTAATCTATGACACTCGATAACGGCTGTGTGTATGGAACGAAGATAACAGGACCAAGAACAGACCCTTGTGGAACACCACAACATTGATAAACTGGACTGGAATGTATTTCATTTTCAGACACAATTTGTATCCTATTGACTAAGTAGGACTTGAAGAACTGTAAGGCTATTATTTTGAATGCAAAAATAAAATCTGGAGATGGTGAAGTAACATACCATGGTCTATTGTGTCAGAGGCTTTATGGTGGCAGTTTTGAAACATAATTGGAATTCCCCCGATGAGTTAGAGATATTAACATCAGCTAGTGAATCAATTTTGGGTCTCAGTAATCAAGCAGCAGTGATGGTGGAATTGGATCAAGTTCACGAGACTTTAGTGCACTCTTCATCATCATCATCCGTGCTAAATCAAAAGAGAGAGAGGTTATAATGTTCCTAATGGTTGTAGCTGAAATTCTGTATCATAAATGTGTGGTGACTAGTCAGTTCAGATTGTGTTGTCAAGCGAATCTCTAATGGTTTGTACTTTGTCATGGAAGAAGTTTGCAAATATTTCAGGAAGGTCTACTGGAGAGAATATGAATGTAAGTGTGGCACATTTTTTGCAGCTAGAACTCTCCATGATCTTAGTTCTGTAGTAAGATAAAGGGCATCATATAAGAAGATAATACATGACCAACGACGTCATTGGGGTAGAGTCATAAACTCAAGACTAATCGTAGACAGAGTATAATACGGAGATGGGTTTGGTAATATTATCGGTGGACTATTTACAAAAATTGCCCCCAAAGTGATGCCACTCGTTAAACAATATGGGATGAAAGCGAATGGAGTTATTCGTGATAAGGGTATAGCGCAGTTGGTGAACTCGTGATTATCAAATGTATTCGTACGATGCAAGGGTTCCAAATGAACGAGGTAGAATTGAACTTCAAGTTCAGGATACTAGTAGATATTTTCTTCCTTCGGAAGGATATATTGAAGTTGAAAGTCGATTGTTAAAAACAGATAACACAAGCTATGCAGCTGATGACCAAGCCGGTTTTATCAACAACGGTATAATTGCGCTATTTAACAGTGCTAGATATATTATGGATAGAAGAGAAACTGAATCGATTCAAGAAATGTCGACATCGCAAGTACCATACTAGGGTTGATGAGATTTTCCGACGATTATTCATAAAGATACATCGGATCATCCCAATAATAAAACTTTGACTCTTGGACAGGTAAGAAACGCTGCAGGTGATAATGTGGTAAATGCTGCTGTATCACAAATTAGAAATTATAATCTGGGATTTGCAGCTCGTAGAGATCTGTTAAATGGCGTGGGGGGGGGGGAGGGTTTTCTTGTGCGATTCCTCTTTTTCATATATTTGGATTTTGCCGTGATGTTAAAAAGATTATGTTCGGCGCAAAACATATTATAGTACTCAATAGAAAAGGAAATGAGAACGATGCAATATGGAGATTTGCAGCGGCTGCTGACGGTAAGGTAGAATTGACAAAAGTATTGTTGTGGATGCCCGCGATGACTCCTTCAGTTGATCACGAAAACCCGACTAATGTCTTGTTTGGAACCACGGGTAAGTCGCTATTGTCTTGGCAAACGGTGACTACAAATTGTGCCACTGGTCTCCCCGCCTCTGGATTGTTCACGTGGCAATTATCTTCCCATCACGGTACAGCGCCTCCGAACTATGTTTCCGTTGTTCTTCAACGAGCAAATCTAATAAATAGTCAAGAACAAAACCCAATGGTATTTGATCCGCTCGGTGTTATACAGGTTGCATTGAGAGTAAACGGGCATCAAGAACCATCAGAAGATATAATTGTTGATTTTGCTCATAATCACATTGCACGGGCGTATCATCGTTTGATGACTTTTCCGGGGCTTGACCATGATATCGATACAGGAATGTTAATATCTCAGCGAGAATTTACAACGTTGTAACCGATCTATTATTTCTCTTTGGAACATATGGATTTGTATAGGAATCCAGTCGTCGATATAGTCATTCGTGCTGGCATGTCGTTGCTGACAACTACTGAGCAGTCGCTATTATTCTTAGTAATAAGGCAATGTTACTCGAAGGTGTTGGTGGACGGATGAAACTAGTTGACGCGTCAATAGAACACATGTAAGAATTAGATGATCTGTTATCTAAATAAGAATGTCGTATAGTCATGTTAATGTCACGCAGACTCCTGATCAGGCAAAGAAACTTAATCCGAAAAACACTAATATGTGTAGTACAAAGATAATCTTGAAGCATGAACAGAAAGCTAACGGAGAGCCAAATAAACTACCTTTGATGAAAACTCAGCTTAAACATTTTAATAATGCGTTAAAGGCGGGTACAGGAGTACAGTTGGCGTTTTCACCCTCCGCAATTTCTAGCTTGATTAAATCCGGTGGGACATTTCCTCCTCTCGCCGCGATTCCAGTGCTACTTGCTGGCGAGGACCCCGCTGTCGCTAAAGCTGTTGGAAGTGGTGCTGCTACCACTGCTGGCGCTGCTGGTTTAAATAAAATTCGCGGAAAAGGGTACAAAAAAGGAAGATGCTTAAGACTCCGAGGAACTTATAGAAGCTAGGGTTGTTCCCGATGTCAAATTTCGACTTAAAACAATCCCCGATAAAACATTTCAGGGGTGTTTTCAAAAAAGATCCATTACCTAACAACCGTCAATCCCAGAAACAGGTATAATTAATCTCGATGATAACACCAGACCTGGAACTCATTGGGTCGCGTATGCGATATATCCTAAGTCAATTTTTTTTTGACTCGTACGGGTTGGCACCACCAAAGGAATTTCTTAAATACATATCCGAGCTAAAACCTCCTGTTTGGTAGTCATCGTTGCCACGCAGACATTAAACGATCTTCCGATATGTGCAAAATCTCCCCAACAACCTCATAAAACAGTACATTAATATACCAGCAATAACGTCTTAAAGATATCATAAAACGTATAATAGTATAAATTTGGGGAAGATCACTATCACGTCCAGGAAAAACCAAATGATCCTCTCTCGAAGATATACAGAAGCTTATATCAGCGGCGATATCAGATATATTAAATCTCGTATGTGTAAAACAAAATGAAATAGTTTTGTTTCAAGATCGCCAAGGTAAATTGAAAATGAGTAATATTTCCTCGATTATATTTTGGTTAAACAGCGTGAGGTAGTTGAAAATGCTATCGCAGTTTTTACCGACCAAGGTAAACTTAAACCGAGTGTTGTTTTTTCAACCGAAATAGATAAATTAACTTCCCTCGAGGATAATTATATATCATCAGTGAATTCACTGAAAGCACTCAATGACAAATTACATGCCCATGTAAATGAGTTTTCGGGGTTACAAAAATGTGTTACTGATGTTCATGTCCCTATTTACAATTTCTTTGGAATTCCACCGGTGACCACGCCAAACATCACAACAATAAAAGCCGCCATTGATGAACTAGCAACCATTCAATCAACTTATGAAGATCACGTAAAACAATTTGGAAATTTCCGTAAAACATCGTTAATAAATTCTTTGGTGGTCTTATAGATAACATCGATGTAAAACTCCCATATATAAAAACATACATCGATGAGATCCAGGAAACTCATGAGGCTTTCAAGGTTGTTTTTCCGAGGATGATTAACACACTTGAGCAAGTCAAAATTCCACATACGAAAAATATAAACCTGGTTTACACGATCCAACACGGATCATTCTCTTGGACACCACATATTAACACGTTCGATATCACCGCGGCCGTCAATGGAATTTATAGACAAACATTAGTGTCTCCGACCCAGTTTTACATTTCATCCACGAGTTCATCCCGAGTCAATAATATCATATCGACAATCATAGACAAGGATTCAACCGAGCGATGTACTATAACAACCAATGATAGAAATCTGGCTCGGGTGTCAAAATCATGATATGTAGAATTTGTAGCTGATTTAAGTAAACAGCTTAATTGAATTCTATGGTTTTAAATTATGGCAACAGCTCAACAATATAGGTATGGCCAGGCTATCCAATTTCAGACTCAACTTAAATCGCTCTCAAATGAGAATCAAAACAATGTGAGGAAATATCCGCGAAGAATTACGGCCATTGACGTTATCATGTACTCGCTTTCAGGTGTAATCAACAGAGCAGGTATAACAATTTGCCGGACAAGTATTTTCCGTGGCTAAAGACAAAACTACTAGCGTTAGTTCGTCGATTAAAGAAAACACCGATGGTCGTCATCAGTGAAAAAGTCACTAGAGAAACTACCGTCTAAGGAAATTATGCCCCCGAGTATTAGCAAAATAATAAATAACGCAGTGGATCAAAAAATAGCATCACTGAACAACGATGGATATGACATTCAAGCAAATATTACTGCAAATATGATAACGGGAAGTGGTTTGAAATCGAGAGCGAGATCGCTATTTAGATCCAGAAAGATATAGTATGTTCTAATCGGCTCCTGATACAGCGTTCGATATGGATGACCCAGTGCCCAAGAAGGATTCTGTACGCGATTATCAGTATTATTATTACCATGAAGTACAACCAAATAGAAGATCAAGAATCGAACTTCACGTCCAGGATAAAGACAAATACTTTCTACCCGCGTAAGCATTTATCGACGTAGAAGGAGAAATTGTAATAGCTACTGATACTCCTGCTGTACCAGCACCATATTACCTAAATGCCAATGTCGGTTTTATCAATAATGGTATCATGGCGCTATCTAACAGCGCTAGATGCATGATTGATGGAAGAGAGATTGAATCCTTAGAGCATGATGTTGATGTTGCCACAATAATAGTGCGGTTAGCAAGATATTATGATGATTATACAAGAGCAGCAGGTCCATCTATGATGTTCGCAAAGTATGCTAATGATCACGCTGATAACATTCAGCATACTAGTGTAAAGGCAAAACTAGATACTGCTGTTGATCCAGCTCTGGCCGGATATTGTAGACTAGCTGACACTTTTGATGTCGTAGATATTAATCTTAATTACAACCTAGGGTTTGCAACACGTGTATCAATGTTCAGAGGACGGCGTAGATTATTCTCATGCGCGATTCCACTGCATCACATTTTTGGATTCTGCAGAAATGTAAGAAACGTTATCTATGGAGCAAAGCATACAGTATTACCCGTGCGAGGCGGTGAAGAAAATAATAAAATCTAGCGTGGTGCTGGTGTTGCTGATGGTAAAGTCAATATGACAAAACTATCACTGTGGATGCCAATAATTCTTATCATGGATAAACACTACCACGGATACTACGGATTTAACTGTTAATGGTACATTTACTTGGCACCCGGCATCAAAACAAGAAGTTTCTGCACCCTGTATTTATGTTTTTATATATGTATTTATAGCGTTACAGGATAAAGCTCTATTAAACTCACAAATACACAGCCATATGATATTTGATCAATTGGGTGTTAATGAAGTTTCGTTTAGGATAAACGGCCAACATGAACCATCCGAGGATATTTAACTTAATTACGGACAAAACCAAATAGAACGCGCGTATCATCCTTTGCTATCATGTATGGGACGCGATAATAATGTGGATACTGGTCTGCAAATATCACAGTTGGATTTGAAAAATCAATACCCCATCTACGACTTTTCATTGGAACATCTTGATTTAACCAGACAATCCGTCGTTGACATACATTTCAGAGTTCGTGTAACCGCTTCTACTTCAGGTGGCTACAGAACGGTTGCTTTCATTCTCAGTGAAAAATCAATGCTTCTCGAAGGTGTTGATGGACGAATGAGAGTAATTGATGCAACAGTGGAAAATATGTATTGTAACAATTAGATCAATCTGTTTTTAAATAAAATGTCATATAGTCATGTTAGTGCTACGTAAACACCTGGTCAAATTAAAAAATTGCAATCGGAATCAGCTAAAAATTGAGGAACCACGATATCGCTGAAGCACAATCAAATATCTGACGGTCAGAATAAACTGTCATTGACATCTCGTCAGATAAAACACTTCAATGATGCCATCAGAGATAAAAAAGGTGTGTAGGTCACTCTCTATGCTGCTGCAACTAAGAACATGATAAAATCAGGTGGTACATTCTCATTTTTCTCTGCGTTACCAGCGTGGATTGCGGCAGCGGCCCCAGCGGTAGCAAAAACTACCGCGCTAGGAGCCGTTGGTACAGCAGCAGGGATGGCACTAAAGAAAGCTACCTGACAGGGATACAATAAAAAGAAACGATCAGGAAAGGGTCTAAGACTACCAGGAACTCCGTAATCACGGTACAGCGGAAAAGGCCTAAAACTAGAAACAGTTTACTAACAATACTTCCCATGTCAAAGTTTGATTTACTCGATGCTGCTAAAACAAATGCCGATACAAATATTTTGAGATGTCTTTATGAGAGAACAGTTACAAGAAACAAACAATCCTGAAACTGGAATCATTAATCCCGATAACAGCACCGGACCTGGAACTCAATGAGTTGCATACGCGATTGTTTCCCTGAATTCAGTGTGAATTTCCGTACTTCGATTCCAGGTAAAGAGATAGCACTGGTAAAATTGCTAGTATACCACAGTTGGCCAAATATCAGATAAGTACCATTCGTTGGTCAGCAACCGAATAATTCCCTGTTGTTTGCGAGTAAGAATAAACCGATGGCACTCCTGACTGGAACCTTGTTTCTATACCATATGGGTCCTACCAAATCAAACAAATCAATAATGAATTACAGCGTGGAATAAAATCCATTACTGGAAAAGAATCGAAAATTGCTATTACAGTTCACGAACCGACGTTATCAACCGCGATTGAGATAAACTCACCTGGATATGCCGTAGATATCTATCAGAGTTCTATAAGGATAAAACTAGGGTGTCCTGAAAAAATTCACTACCCGAACCACAAAAATCTGATTACATTTCAACGAAGTCAGATTATAATGGTTATAATAAAGCAAAATCATTTATTTCCATACTTTTGTTCCTCCCATAATACCCCTCGTCCTGACTTAACATATGTGTTACCATTAGATACTCTTTTTAATCGTTTAAGAGCAGTATCAGAAGCTCATAATACAGGATATCTTACAACAGACGAACCAGATATTACCGAACAGTTCCCAAAAATGAATAGCGATTTTGAGCAAATTAGAAATAAACGTATAACGGAAATTAGTATAATTCCTCTTAACCGAAAGAATGTCATCAAGAACATGGAGATATGTAACAAAATTATCGACGACATTGAATAATTTAATTTACGAACTATTCAACTTATATTAGGTGATGATCACCCCCAAACGATAACAGAATTTGCAAAGAAATATAATATACGCGTAGAGGATATTCCATCGTTTAAGTTTCCAAGATATAATGTCTCAGAGATGAAAAAATCTCTAAATGATGCCATATATCATGGTTTCAAAAGGACTTACGACGCATGGACAAAAATAACACAACAAACAACTATCCTCAAACATAATAATGACCCAGATGGTGGTGGGCGACATATCGCTGCTCAAAACGTCAACATATCCTCAGTGATTGCAGTGAATCTAGTATGTGATGCTATCGTAGGAAGTTATCAAATAAATCTCGAAAAATCAAATCAAGCTCAACAAGGATATATTTTATACTCATTTGCACCAACAGCTCCTCCAGGGTTTCTGATCATTGAAGATCCAACTAATCCAGAGTATATGCCATGTCATTATGATTTGTTAACGAGAATTAATTTCAAAATCACCGACCAATCAAAAAATCAAATTGATTTACGAGGTGAGGTTTTACAAATTTTAGTCTGTTTGTGAAATCCTAAAAGGATTTTTGTCTCTAGACTTTTTACCCCCATAGTAGCAAAGGGGGCGCGTCAACGACTTTGCGTCTCCAAAAGAAACTTTTTTTTTGATTTTGGAGAAAGCATTGGTTTGCCAAATAGACGATTCTATAAAGTTGTCGGATTTGCACTCTCACTTCTGCTATGGGGGTAAGAATCTTTTAAACGGATCTATAAAGTTGTCCTATTCGACCTCCCTACTGCTTGATTTGACAGGATTGGTCATGGTGGCATTCAAATTGGCAGATGGTCTGTATCCGATATTTTATGTCTGGATAGAAAAACGTCTTTCTGTGAAAAATGGGCTCCAATAGCAATCTTAAGGTTCTTGTTAGATAAAGGGATGTTGACCTCGTTGACGTTTCTCAATGCGATAATCTCATATCGGAAACAAGCAGCAGCAGAGAGGGTGAACAGACCACGATTTCAAGCAAAAATAAGGCTTCCAGATAACGTTTCCGAACAAAAAATGGCCTACACACTACGTTTTCAGACAAAAAATAAGACTTCCAACAAAATCTCATTTAACCAAAAAAAAAAGTCTCCATTTTTGCAAAAACGGGGATTTTACGATTTTTTAATCAATTTTGCTCGCAACGATGTGGTCATCCACCCTCTCTGCTGCTAAAGTTTTCAGTTCTGGGTTAACAATTCTTTTACGATTTTAACCGAATATTTGATCAAGTCCGATACGATATCGTGTCCGAGGATCATGTAGATTTATTGTTGCGAATCCGTGCGGAGTCGACTGAGCATAACTAAAGAAATCTCGAAATTGATTGAAGTCCATATCAGAACACCATGTCTGCCAAATATTTCGTAGCGTATGAGTATCAACTCCGTTGAATACAGACAATAAATTACAGTTATCTCTGATGACTTTTGGAACCTGAGTGTAGCGTTGAGTGACATATATCACGTCAGTGTTTTTGTGACGCCCACGGGAAAATATTCTAGCAGGATTTTTTTGTTTATCCAACATTATATCGTCGTATACGACTAAATTGTTAATATCTCCATCAATATCATCAATGCTCGGTGCTTCATCGATATCGGTTATAAACTCAATAATACCCTCTCCGGATTTTTCTACCGCGCTGTCGTTAAAATCTTTTAGCACTTCATAACATCGTTGATCATCTACGCTAGGGGCAATTAAATACAACTTATCCCACTTCATCCATCTCATTATTAAATTGAGCAACAATTGCGTTTTACCGGATCCAGATGGCCCGATTATAATCATCCGGATAGAGTTTGGTAGCGCTGCATGATGCTTAACTGGTTCTCTTGTTTTCGTCGCTGAAAAATCAATTATATCCATATTTCTATACATAAATTATGGATCTATATTGTGTGAAGTGTAAAACGCGTACTGGCACAGATGATGTGACGACGATTACAACTAAAAATAACCGATCAGCGCTTTCTGGTAAATGCGTGCAATGTGGTACAAAGAAATTTAGATTTGTGTCTATGAAATCTGATTTAAAAAAAAACGAGGAGGTGATATCGCAGCCAAATTAGCAAAACTCCCTGGAACCCCATGGGCAAAGTACCCCGGAGAAAAGCACCTCCCAGGATATAGCTACTGTGGACCGGGAACCAGACTTGATATCAGACTCAATAATCAAAATCAACCCAACCCCGGTGAAGAACCAATAAACGCCATTGATAAGGCCTGTCACCTTCATGATGTTGCTTATAAAAGCAGCAATCTGCAACACAGGCATCTAGCAGATGTGAAATTAATTCATGCGTTAAATGCTATTCCTGATAAATCCTTCAAAGAAAAATTGTCTTCATTTTTGATAAAATCGGCTATGAAAAGTAAATTGATGTTAGGTGCTGGTAATTAATAATATGGAATCAATTTATTATTCTCCGAGGGGATACTGGAGGGGTAACGCTGCAATCAATAAACTCGCTAGAGCTGCAAAAGTGAAAAAAAAAACACTGCGGCTAATTGGTTATCCAAACAGGCACTATGGCAAATTTATCTACCACCGCCTAAACAAATTCAATTCTCGCATTTTGATGTGACCGCTCCTAATGAAGTTCATCAGGCTGATATATTATTTCTGCCACATGATCATGGTTACAAATATGCGTTAACCGTAGTTGATATTGCAAGTCGATACAAAGAAGCAGAACCGTTAAAAACAAAATCAGCCACTGAAGTCGCTTCTGCATTTGAAAGGATTTATCGACGAGGTCCTCTGCGTTGGCCAAATCTATTGCAGGTTGATCCTGGCAAGGAATTTCAGGGTGCAGTGTTATCTACAATGAAACATCATAATGTCACCATACGACGAGGGCATACTGCGCTACATCGCGATCAGGCCATTGTAGAACGATTTAATCGGACGATTGCTGAGCGGTTATTTGGATATCAATACGCAAAAGAATTCATTCAAGAAAAGCGATCCAGTGAATGGGTTAAAAGATTACCATCTGTGATTACTGCACTGAACAACGAGATTACTAGAACAATCAACATGAAACCTATCAACGCGATTAAAAAGAAGTCAATACCCGTACAACCACAAAAAGATTTCCCTAGAAACGCTAGCGTTTCCCAACCAATTCTTGGTAGTAGTGTCATTGTGAGGTACTTATACGAACCAGGAGAGCTTGAAGGGGGTAGAAAAAGAGCTACTGATCCTATTTGGAGCGTCACTACGCATAAGATATCTAGTATAACACGATCAACTGGTAGACCTCCAGTCTATAAACTGGATTCAACTGCCCCTCAGCGGGGTTTTACTCGACAACAACTACAAGTGATTCCCGAGGATACTCAATTGCCACCGCATGGTCTTAACTAGCACCGTTGCGTCTATTGCACTCAAGACAAGTCAACATCACATTATTTCTGACATGACCGAGATTGTTATTTTTTCTGTCTATGGTGAATTGGCGAGGATCCTTATCCGAATACTGCCAACGCATTATACAATTGCAACTCGCGCAGTGATTATTCTGTTGTTTCTTCAAAGTGATTATTAATTTAGCATCAATATCAAATTCTCGTTGTTTTTTTTTGTCCTGTTGTTTGTAACCGGAGAGTTTTTTATTAATGATGCTAACATCAATATCACTTATTGTTGTGTCATTATCATCGAAAACAACTCTTCGAAGTTGATTTATGTTTCGTACTCTGGATACTGCGAGATAGACTAAATTTGACCATTCGATGTGATTATCCACCATCCAAACAATTGTATTCGATATAGTCAATCCCTGTGAAGAGTGTATTGTTGCTGCGTATCCTAGCGTCCACGGGGATTTATTAGCACGCAATGCATCTTCAACGACATTGATATCAACCAGCACAATATCATTTAATACCAAAATTTGTTTTTCATTCTGTCCTGGAATATCAACTTCAATATTCTGTTTTCGTGTATCCGATGGCCTATAACAAAGGGGTACTGGAAGCGTTGCAAATTTTTCTTTATGCAATTCAAATAACTTCATCTGAAGTGTGTCCCTGACTATTTTTCTACTTGCAATGATCAAATCGTTTGGTCTCCACG
Organism: Unio delphinus; assembly: GCA_029339505.1. NCBI lineage: Eukaryota > Metazoa > Mollusca > Bivalvia > Unionida > Unionidae > Unio > Unio delphinus. The sequence continues at coordinate 1,779,423 of JAQISU010000072.1, read as the reverse complement.
CTTCCCAGAAATCATTCATTGGAGTTTCTGAAATCACTTCACGCGCTATTTCGCATTGGATTCTATCCGGTTGTAATCTAATTAGCGCTTTGAACTCGCGTAATCGTTCATCAAGTGATCTATAATCAGTGGTGATTTCTTCATAGTAGTCTACAAAACCCTTTAGCCATTCATGTGGAGATGCACCGACAAATGGTGGTGGTTGGCCTTGATCCCCGCACATGACGACTTTTGTGTTTTTGGTTAACAACCACTCAAGAAATGTTTTTAATACATCTAATGACACTGTGCATATTTCATCCCAGATTATGATTTCAGGAATGAATTTATCACCCATTCGATCAGGAGTCCATTTGTCACCCTTCCATCGAAAGAAGCTGTGATAAGTGCAAGCATTTACCCCTCGTTGTATCATCTCTCTGGCGAGTCTGTGAGTCGGTGTTAGCACAATCATGTTAGTAGAAATACAAGTATTTCCACCACCACGAAATAATTCAATTGCACGAGTTGTCTTTCCTGACCCACCACAACCGTTTAAATAAACTGTCTTGTATCTACATACTGGATCAGATACCGGTGGTGCATTAGAAAATTCTGTAGAAACACTAGTGTTTCCAATTTCAATACGGTTACAACAAAGATATTTATCATCCATGGCAACGTCTGCGGATTCACAATACTCATGTAGCATCTCTTTTTTAAATCGCCAACGCCCCCAATTTTCTTCGGGATCTGTGAATGCCGCTACAGTTGATTTGTACTTATTATGTATATACATCGAATCAGTGGCTACTCTAACCGCGGTATTAGGAAATCTATTTATCATCGAAAATAGATTAATAGAAGCATAGGCTAGCATTGAACTTCTCAAATGTGTGTACTGGGAATTATATCCATCACAGTAGGTAACAACCGTACCTAATTTCTCACCATTGGATAGAAAAGCATCCTTACGGGATACAAGTTTTCCCTGTTTCATTAAATCCGCTACAATAAAATCGTATTCAGCGACATCTATGATCAACCGCGAAGAGTATTTTGCGTTATCGTATCGTCCACCCTGGGTAAATTTACCGATTATTCTTCTTCCGAGATCTTTTGCTTGTTCTTTTTTAATTTCAAATAACTTCTTAGACCAATTTATGATTTCTTCTTCACTGAAATCTGGAAACTGTTTTCGTAGTTCGTTGATTATTGCCGCATATTGGTGGGTCATTGATTTGTTGTGTTGGTAGCGTAGAATACCAAGTCTTCATTGGAAGGGTTTTTATATACCGCATAAACTCTTTTGGTGGGGCTAATCCATATGAATCGAAATAAACAATCCCACGTGGATCAATAGCGTATGCAACCCAGTGAGTTCCAGGTCCGGTGCTGTTATCGAGATTATTGATTCCGGTTTCAGTTTTGTTTGGTTGATGTGGTAATTGATCTTTCATAAAAACACCTCTGAAATTTTTGATCACTAGTTTTTTAGCCGCATCCATTAAATCAAAATTGGACATAGGAATCTTCGATTCCTGAATTAATAAATCGTTCCTGGTAGTCTTAGACCCTTTCCGCTGTACCACGAATACGGGGTTCCTGGTAGTCTTAGACCCAATCCGTGAACGGATCGTCCCTTTTTTTTATATCCTTTCCCAGTTGCCTTCTTTAGTGCCATTCCTGCTGCAGTACCAACGGCTCCTAACGCTGCCGCTTTAGCCACCGCTGGGGCTGCTGCTGCAATCAATGCTGGAATCGCAGCTAACAACGGAAATATACCGCCGCAGAAAGAGTAATCCGAACACCTTTTTTGGCTGCAAGTGCATCATTGAAATGTTTCACCTGACGAGTTGTCAGCGATAATTTATTTGCACCACCAGTCATTTGGTTGGGTTTCAACGTGATTGTGGTTCCAAATTTTTTAGCTGATTCCGATTGCAATTTTTTTAATTGACCGGGAGTTAACGTAACACTAATAACACTATATGACATTATACATAATAGATTGATTCTAAATCGTTTACAATTTCAATTACATGTTTTCTACTGGTGCATCTACCACTCTCATTCTTCCTCCAACACCTTCGAGTAGCATTGATTTGTTGCTGAGAATGACAGCAACCGCTCTATAATTAGCAATAGCACCACGAGTCACATTAGCTCTAAAGTGTATATCAACGACGGACTGTCTTGTTAAATCGAGATGTTCCAGTGAGAAGTAATAGATCGGATACAGATTTTTAAAATCATATTGTGATATTTGCAAACCAGTATCGACATTTTGATCACGTGCCATAAATGACAACAGACGATGATACACGCGTGCAATATGATTTTCTGTGTAATTAAGTTGTATATCCTCGGATGGTTCCTGTTGGCCGTTTATTCTCAGTGAGATGTCTTTCACACCTAACTGATCAAATATCATATGACTGAAACGTTGATCGCCAACTCGTGTGTTATCCTGTAACGCTACGAATATATGACGTGGCGCAGCAACACCTTGTTTTGATGCTAGATTCCACGTGAATAACCCGTTGAGATTTGATTGTTTAACATCTGTACTCACGGTTAACCAACTCAACAACGACTTTCCTCCTTGGTCCATAAATGATAGTAATCGTTCTTCTGCGGTGATTGCTGGAGTCAACACTGGCATCCACAATGATATTTTTGTTAAATTGACTTTACCGGCATCAGCATTGGGATTTGCAGCATCTGCTGGAATCCTCCAGATTGCGTCATTATCATCACTCTTTCGTACAAGCGATACTGTATGCTTCGCCCCGTAGATAACTTTTCTGACGTTTCTACAGAATCCAAATATGTGATGCAGTGGAATCGCGCATGAAAATGATTTACGCGCTCCTTGCAACATTGAAATACGTGTTGCAGCTCCTAGATTGAAGTTAGGATCGTTGTTTATAATCATATTCTCGACATCAACATTAGCAGCACCAGCATTATTCTGTGGTCGTCTTATAATAAATTGATTTCCTCCAGCGGTATTCTTACCATCTTTTGCAAACATCATAGAGGGTCCTGCTGATCTTGTATAATCATCGGAATATCTCGCTAACCCGATTATTGTTGTAGCCACATCAACGTCACGATCTATGGACTCAATTTCTTTTCCATCAATGAGATATCTAGCACTCTCAAATAACGCCATAATACCATTATTGACAAAACCGACTTGAGTACCAGCTGGATACTCTGTATCATTTGTTCTTATAATCTCTCCTTCGATTTCGATAAATGCTTCACAGGGCAAAAAATATTTACTGGTATCATGGACTTGAAGTTCAATTCGCGATCGACTATTTGCGTCTATTGCATGATAGGCGTAATATTGATAATCGCGTACAGAATCATCCTTGCCAACTGGGGCGTCTATATCAAACGCCGGATCATGTGATTTTTTGAACATTTTATTCTATTTATCAGAGTCTAAATCGTAAAAATCCGTAGGATTTTCATCGTAAACGATTTTCATCGACGTAGTTTTTTAAAGCCGCTTCCTGCTATCATATTTGCAATATTGCTTTGGTCCCCTTGATTTATCATCGACGCTAATTTTTCGTCTACTGCGTTATTTATAATTCTACTAACACTTGCAGGCATTTCCGCTGTAGACGGTAACGGTTTTGAAAATCCTTTGGATTTCATCCGTGATTTCACTAATGATGTTATTTTATTCCTCGCAGTTGAAAACGCTTTTCCAGCAAGATCTCCAACAGCACCAATACCCTTATCACGAATAACTTCAATTGCTTTCATTCCTAGTTGTTTAGCCAACGGCATCACTTTTGGAGCCATTCTCGCAAATAACCCTGCAATGGTATTGCCTAAACCATCTCCGTAGTATGCTCTATAAACTGGAAACCGTGAATTAACTACGTAGACGGGGGCTGGTTTATCATGATTGTAGTGTATGATCATTATTTGAAATCAGAAACCATTTTTCAATTGGAAACGCTAGCGTTTTTATTCAGTCTCGGTGATTAATCACTGTGATACCCACTTTCCACTAACTCGTCAATGAAATCTCGATATGTTTTGATATCCATGATACCGCCGGCAAATAACCGTCTACAGATATCAGCTGCTTCATTAATTATTTCCGGTGAGTTATTTCCAGCTCGGAAACCTCCTACAAGAACTTCTAATCGTGATATATCATTGATAACACTACCAGGGCATGAAACACTGGAATCTCTTAATCCACTTCCGCTATAACCAGTTGCTTCATCCAATTTTTTTTCTTCATCCTGTTTTTCTAAATCGGCTTCTTGTAATAAATAATCAAGAAAATCATCATCAGGTGGTAGTTGTTTTTTAGGTGAAAAAGATATTTTCTTTGCAGGTTGCTGTCGCCTTCCTCGCAATTTTTGCGGTTTTTGTTGTTGTTTAAACTCTTCGTATTGATTATACACTTCGCCCACCTCATTGATATATCCAATGTATGATGCGTTACCCTTCTTCTTAATTCTACCTGTTTTTTCAGTTTTGATTTTGTAGAATATATCAGCCCAGTGAGTTATATCTCTAACAAAGTTATGATGTTCTGGTTTCAACAATTTTTCCTGTTTTCATAAGTCGTAACAACAAGCGCAGGAATTTTTGCTAGTTTAGTCTCAATGATTGCTGCTAACCCCGCCTCGTTAAATATCACGCGTAAATCATCTACTATTTCTTTTGATTCTATTTGTTTTGTTTGTTCATTTTTCGCTGCTAGTTTTTCGAGTTCACCAATAACAGATTTTCCCGTCTCGGGAACATCTCCCAGTATAGCACGCTCTATCCCTTTCGTTGCTGTGGTTACTGGTTTAAACAATTCTTCGGATCCCATAGCAAAATCAGTCTGAAGACTCTGTCGTTGTTGTAGTTTATTCCGTACAGAGTCACGAATTGGTACAAATCTCCTGATTGCATCCAGTCGTTCACGAGCCAATCGGGTTGTTAATGCTTCATTGACCATTATTTGAAATCAGAAACAATTTTTCAATTGCAAAACAATTTTTCAATTGCAAAACAATTTTTTAATCCGACCTAACACCATCGTGGAAGTGATCAATCCGAACCAGCCATCAATTTTTTATTCACTGATTTTGACATTTTTAATCAAAAAATGCTAAAAAAAAAATTAAAATCTCTCTGAGGGACGGTCACAATCAAATAATGATAAATGGTTGGTCAATCAAAATTTTTCATTTTCTTGAATTAACGCCCGTAGGTTTCTAACTTTAGAATTAACCTCCTTTTTCAATTCGTATTCGTACCCCAATTCTTTTCGTATTCGTTCTACGATGGTATACAACGGAGCGAACACACTTACGTCACTGGAAAATGCGAGAGAGTCCTTAATAGAATTCTGAATTCTTTTGATGAGCGCATACTTCTTTGTTAGCATATATTTATTGTTGTTAACTCCGTATTCTATATCCTGAAAATCAGACATGATTTGATCAGGATTTAACCCATCTGATAGTTCAATATCCCAACCTTTCAATTTTGAAATCTCGGATATGATGCTATTCATGTTTTCAGAATTCATTATTCTATAACAATTATATATTTCTAAATGAAAAATATGACGTATTAGACATAACTAAATTGAATTTTCTGTCCGCTCTTTTTTGAAATAGCCGATCGACAAACCCCCTCTGCAACATATCGTACTGAGGGTCTACAAATATTGAAATACTTGCCGGCTTCATATATTGATTTAAATACTTTTTCTTCGTTAGTTATTGTATTCAAAGATTTCACAGGTCTCGCTTTTTTCGAGTATTTCCCAGTCCCCCCTCGTTTGGTATTCTCACTATGTGTGATTGCTTGAAGATTTGATAAGGAATTGTTCTTCGGATTAGAATCAATATGATCAATAACAAAACCATCTTTGATCAATCCATGGAAACATTCATACACGAAACGATGATTGTAATATTTCTTCTTTCCAACAGTAAAGAACAAATACCCCATACCATTATCCCACCCAACTGGGTTCTTCAGTCTACGGTTTCTTACAACACCATCACTGGATGCTTCATAATTTGTACTCACAGGGTGCTGTCTGAATTCTTGGGTCATTCGTATACTATACTATTTGTCTAATTCATTGACTGATTCATTTGCAGGGATTCATTATACATAAATCTTTCATTTAGAGACTTGTTTTTAGTATAGCATGAAGGAGTTCAAGAGATTGACTTCGAAAAATGCTGAATTCAATGCAAAAAACTGATTATATCACCGACAGAATAAAACCCGATAATCCAATAAAGAGTTATAAAGATCACGAAATCAGTGTAGATTTTTTTGGTTTCGGATTCGGATTAACTGGAAACGAGAAGATAGGGGAAAGAATAGAGGGACATCATATTGTTGACAAAACTAAAATCGTTAAAAATTTCACAGCAATGAATAATGATTTTTCACTGTTGTTAATATCTCTTAAATCCGGCTCTCTCACCCGAGATGAATTTATCAGCGTCGTAGAAACATGCAACAAAATTATCGACGATATGGAAGTATTTAACCTAAAAATTATTCAGGATATATTAGATGACGATAATCCCCTATCGAGAACAAGATTTGCATCAGACTATAATATCCGCGTTGAAGATATCCCCACATTCAAACTACCGGGATATAACGTACCAGAACTAAAAAAACTTCTCAACGATGCTATCGATGTTGGTTTTAAAATAATTCATGACGCATGGAAAAAAACAACATCACAGGAAATAAAAATCCTCAAACATAATAATGACCCAGATGGTGGCGGTAGGCATATCGCTCCGTTCAATGTGAATATTTCATCGGTGATTGCGCTCAATTTAGTATGTGATGTTATCGAAGGAAGCTATCAGATTAATCTAGAGCAATCAAATCAAGCTCAGCAGGGATATATTCTTTATTCATTTGCACCAACAGCTCCTCCAGGATTCCTAATTATTGAAAACCCAATTAATCCTGTCTACATGCGATGCCATAATAATTCATTAACCAGAATTAATTTCAAACTCACCGACCAGTCAAATAATCTGATTGATTTACAAGAAGAGGTGTTAGCGATTAGTCTGTTTGTGAAATCATAAATGATTTTCGTCCTAAAGACTTTCATCATAAAGACTGGATCAAATCATTTATTATTTTTTGTTAACCTGTAGCAGCAGAGAGGGTGGATGACCACATCGTTGCGAGCAAAATTGATTAAAAAATCGTAAAATCCCCGTTTTTGCAAAAATGGAGACTTTTTTTTTTGGTTAAATGAGATTTTGTTGGAAGTCTTATTTTTTGTCTGAAAACGTAGTGTGTAGGCCATTTTTTGTTCGGAAACGTTATCTGGAAGCCTTATTTTTGCTTGAAATCGTGGTCTGTTCACCCTCTCTGCTGCTCAAGCCAATGTATGGTTACCAACCTCAGAAAAATTAGATGATTGGGATATTTTTATCCTACATAAATACGTTAAGGAAGAAGCAAAACTATATACCGTGAAGCTGATTCATCACAATATATTCATTTGAGATCATCGATGTTATGTTATGGTTTGATAAATTTATTAGACATGATAAAGATATTCTCCGATATCGAGGTTAGAGTAGCCACGGACTCATTCTACTTCGATGTAAAATACAAGGAAGATGTTAGAAAATATACTACCGATAAAAGCTATTGGGGAACATGGAGAGTAAAATATGAAATATCACATGAGTACAAAGCATCGAATGATATTCCCGTTGAAGATAATTACCCTGAGGACACCAAAGATGGTATATAATCATATCCTTCTGTGTATGGTCAGAAAAGAAGACATAAAATCATCTGTTTCAACTGATCAGGAGGATGCGGAAAGACAACTCTAGTAATTGATACATTTCGAAAGAATTCTAACAAGATTGTGCTGACCCCAACTCATCGACCTGCTCGTGAAATGAAATTCCGGGGTGGGGGTTAACGCGTGCACGTATCATAGTTTCGTTTGAAATAATGGAGCTGAGTGTTCCCCCGATAGAATCTGAACAAAATATATGCCCCCGATAATTATGTGAGATGAAATCGATATAGTATCATTGACGTTAAAAACATTTATTGATTGCTTGTTAAAGAGAAACCAAGCGGTGATAATGTGTAGTGACCACGGTCAACAACCGCTATTTACTGGATTATCACCACATTCCTTGTTGAAAAAACATCGTTGATTACTACGAAGAAATTAACACAGATAATGGATCACTCGATGCAGAGTTAACCACGTTAAAATTCGTGATAAGATTACAATCAAATAGCGTACAATGCAAGCCAGCACGCAGGGTGATCCCTGAAACTCCCATTGATGATTTATGGAACACATGGAAACCAACAGATCTAGTTAGAAATGCAATAAACGATTATACATCTCCTTGGAAGTTAGTTTATGTGATGACGATGCACTCATCACAAGGATTAACTATCACTGATACTGTTGTTTGGATCGTTGATGACTTCACAGAGTGGTCAAATTTAGTACATCTCGCAGTGTTACGAGTACGAAGAATAAATCAACTTCAGCGAGTTTATATTGATTTCAACGATGAAAAAGTATAATTAGTGTAACCTATGATAACAAGAGAAAAGTATCGGATATAAACAACAAGACAAAAACAATAACCGAGAATTTGATCTCGATGTCGAATTTATTTTAGCGTTAACACAACAGCAAAATAATCACTGTGTGAGTTGTGATTGCGTCATGATGTGGTCAGGAAAATCTTCCCAACAATTTACCGCAGATAGAAAATATAATAGTCGAGGTCATACCAGATATAATGTAACATGACCTGTCTTTAATGTAATTGAAATCATTTTATTAGTTAAGATTAGTTGGTGGTACATGAGAATATTCTGGAATAACTTGTAATTGTTTACGAGTAAATCTTCGTTGTAGATCAGCTGGGTGTAGCCTATATATCAGTGGTCTGTTTTTAGATGTTATCGTGGTAAATATGTTATATGTTGTGATATTCCATATCGGATCAGTTGACCTTTTTCTACCACCTTCAAGCTCACTAGGTTCATATAAATATATTACAGTGGCTTTATTAGGTAGGATCTGCGATGAAAAACCTTTGATTGCTGTTTTTATATAATTTTTTGTTATTGCGGTAGCCGGTTTCATATTTGTCGGACAAGTAATGTCATCATTGAGTGCTGAGATCACTTCTGGTAGTCGTTTAACCCATTCACGAGATCGTTCATCACTGCTGAACTCCTTCGCGTATTGATAACTACACAATCTATCTGCTATTCTTAGTTACAGCAGGCGTTAGATCAATCGTTTGAGTACGAGTTTTACATTGTACACAATATAAATCCATAATATTAGTAAGACATATCTAATGAAAATTATTACTTTTCAGTGCTAAAGAACCAACAACGAGTTAAACATCCCCGACGCTACCTAAGTCTGTTAGAATGATAATTAATGGACCGCCGGGAAGCGGTAAAACACAACTATTACTTAACTTGATTATAAAATGGAATAAATTGTATTTTGGTGGCACCGGTGTGGAGGATCAGCATTGCTATGACGTATGAAAAGATTATAACGAGAACGCCTCTGAGATTGCCGGGGAGGATATCATTGAATTTATTACAGATATTGATGAAGCCCCCTCCGATGAAGACATCGATGTAGCATTAAACAACTTGGTCGTGTATGATAAAACGATCTTGGATAAATAAAACAATCCAGCAAGGATATTCTCCCGGGGACGACATAAAATCACTGATGTGATATATTTCACTCAACGATACACACAATTTAAAAAAAGTGATCCTATTTAATTGTAATGTTTTAGCGGCATTTAAAGGAGTTGATACTCATAGAATCAGAAATATGTTTCAAACTTGGTGCAATGGCGACTTGGACTATAACAAATTTATAAACCTTTGTATCTGTGCTCAGGCAACACCACATGAATTTTTAACGATAAATTTATCTGACCCCGAAGCTTGATATCGAATACGTTTATATAGCATATATGGCTAACAATTTTTTAATTTCAATTTGTTCCCGTAGTTTCCATCCAATCAGCGTGGTCGCAGTTTATAGGAGACTGTGGGTTCTGCTCGAAAATTGCCCGTACAGAGGAAATCATTTATTTCTTTCCACCATTTTCGGTCCCACGTGGCATTTTCTCTGGCATGTGCTGAGGTGATGCCATAATTCGCCAGGTCTTTTTGCATTTGTTGGATCCAGGTTTTCTTCGGTGCATTTCTTGAGACCCTCCAGTTTTCCGGTCTGGTGCGCAACAGGGCTAACCTCTTTCTGATTAATCTAGTGTTCTGTTCTTCTCCGATGTTTGCCATAAATTAACACGTATACGATTAATTAATCGCAGTCATGTATCTGAAATATGATAACAACCTAGGATTTTATCACAAATTTATAGCTTTTATTGGGTAAAAATAAGAGTTGCACAAATTTTGTAGGGTACAGATCTTCTGCTGCTGTAGACAATCATGATGAATGTTGTCTGTACCTTGTTTTCATAGCGTCACATAGAATATGTGTGTAACTCCGGTCTGAATTGGCACAACGAAGATTTAATTTATTGTTCAGCTATGCGTATTTTGCATTGATTGGAGAATCCTTTTGATGTTATGGAAGGCTATCTTCTGGGATGATGACGTTTTCATTATCAATTTAATAGTAATATGTATATATCAGTTGTTCATGACTATTGCATCTCGTGAAATGCACATTTCGTTACAAAATATGTTTTAAATTATTATATCTTAATTAGGAATAGTTTGCGATGATGTCATTTATTTGCATTGTTGCGAATGTTTTTGTCAGTTATCGTTACTTAGTGTTTGGATCTTTTCCTCAATAGGTTTCGCCAACCAAGACTTTCCAAAGATAATGCTAACCTCTGCATTCGGTTCCCCAGCATACATTCTTTAGATCTTTAGCTATCCTTGATCTCACATTGGTTGGACTTGATTGAAACATACCCATTATGCTAGTTGCATGTCTTTCTCCTTAAAGTGGGAGTCTCATTTACAGTAGTATTTCATTCACACGCTTATGGGGATTTATCAGCTTCCCGACTTGCCGTGATTCAAAAGCATTCCCGATAACCAGCTTCTTATTGATCTTCATTAATTTGGCCACTCCAGAACTGCTATAACAGTCTCCTACTTCGGAAATCTATCCCTCAGCAACTCCTCGGTTCTCGCATATTATCCGATGTGATTGGACGTGATTCATCTAGTGATATTGATGTCCAGAATGTCGATCTTTTTACCAGCCATATATGTTATATTCTCTGGTTATTTGTAAGTTGAACTCTCAGTTAGTGTGTCCTCGTTCCAGGTAACTTAACATAGCAAGTTGCGTTACCTTCAAGTTAGTGTTAGGTGTATGACCGTAAAGGTGTCAATGAACATGAAGGAAAAAGGATGGCATACATTGCATGCGGGTTACATTTAAAAAATAGGACGTTGCGCAGAATCACTCTCAACCTTTCGAGAACACTCCTGTGTGAATCTCGTCCTCTGGAGTGTAGTTCAGATGCAATGGATCGGCACTATTCCCAACCGAACCGTTAATGATTTTTATGTTGCCGTCACAGCTTGAACAATCTGTCTAGACAGGCGGTGATGAATACAGAAGACACGCCTCAAAATGAAAACTAGGTAAAACAATCCATATTGGTCAAGCTTCATAGCAAGTACTGTCTACGGTTACTATACTAATGCCAGATTACACTGATCTGGCACTGATTCCATTATATTCATTGTGCATAAAAGACTCTGAAACTAATAACCTGACTTCGAAAGATTGTTAAGTGAAATATTTTTTTTAACAAGAGACTGAAATAGTTACTGCAAAGATGATTAGTGTAGTTGTCTTACTATTATTGGTAATTTATTAGCTGAAGAAGTATGATAATCGGAAGAATAGGACGCACGCATACGTAACAAAAGTAGCCTAACTTAAAAAGAGACCGTGAGAAAGTAAAATGCATATATTATGCGAAAGAAATAACGGCATAACAAGGAGTAGGCACACATGATTAATCCATTAATAAAATCAGAAAAGGTAATGCTATAAAATGTTTATGTTTATGAGTAATTAAAAATGATAAGTATTCTAAATAGTAGTACGAAGGCTATATCGATAACTATTGTCACTGTCCTTCGGCCGAAAGCCTATATCATAGTTATAATATGTGCGTATTTTTGTGTGTGACCAAGAATGAGAAGAAAATTTGATAAATGCTATATGGTTAAATGATAATCACACATGTATAAGTTGACTACGATTTAATGTCAAGAGTGGAAGACGGAAACGTGCTGACAATGCTGACGAAACCGATTATATGATGGAAATTGAAGGGATTATATAACTGTTTGTTACAAATGTCCATATTATCTAAAGGATTCTCCTTAATATGATCTGTAACATTCTCAATATCTGTGCTTTGTTTGCTCAAACATTTCACAATTCAACCCAATTATAAGCAGCAAGAGAGAAGTTAAACAGATTATAATATACTTGACTCACATAATGTATATATTAAACATTTCTGTGTTTAAATACTGTAAAATATACATTATGATGTGTTGGCTCAATTAGTTATATTGTTTTCATTAATATATGTTGTTTCAATTATATGTGCTTGATTTGTTATAGATTCAAATTTTGATTAATATACTGTTTCAATTATAGACACTCCTGTTTTATATACAATCTTTGTAACTTTTTTTGTTAGAATATTTTACGCAGTAAGTTATTACCACTCACGATCAATATATTACTACCTTTTCAGTGTAGAGTATTGTCACCCCTTCAGTCTAAAATAAAGCCACCTTGACATGTAATATTTCACTTTTCAAAACAAATATATTTTCATTAGTTTAACCCATCAGGCAGACTTGTATACATATAGTATAGACAGGCAATGAACTACAAATCATTTAAACAGTACACATAAAGCAAATCGTATACATAGAACAACATGTATACATTGTACAAACAATACACAAAGTAGACATAGTATACATTGTACAAAAAACACAGATAGTACAAATAGTATGCATGGTACAAATATTATAAATAGTACACATCGTACAATTAATATACATAGTGCAAATAGTATTCTCGGTTGAAATTTGACATGTGATCGTTATCTTAATACAGATAGTTCATATAGGACAAATAGTTCATATAGTGCAATGTGTGCCTCTGTGTGTTTCTATGTGGATCTTTGGTCTGGACTATTAACGTAGCTTGAACAGTTTTAGTCATATTGCCACTGGGTCTAAAGTTTGGTAGTTTATAGTGATATCTAGCACTGGGGCATCATGCTACAGACATGGAACACCATGAATCACCAAGTCACATTATCCTGTCAGTGGAAGAAACACAAAAGAAGAAATAATTAAAGTGCTCAGAATACTGAACAAGACATATAACATGTGTTCATATATTTCAAAATGATTTGTGAAAGAGTGTGGCTTGAGGCATTGTGAGACACAATGAAAACGTAAAGCATAGGTCAAACGTTGACCAATACCATCATGAATCTGTATGTTATGACTACCAGTGCAGTAATTGCTCAAGGTTATTTTGGAACTGGTTCAGGACAACAGATGAAGTACGGCAAGGCCGTCTCCCGTCACCCACGCTTTTCAACTTCTACTTAGAGCCCATAATGAGCGGAGCCCTGGAAAACCACTGTGAGACAGTCAGGATAGGAGGGCGCAATAATTCAAAACTATGCTTTTCAGACGACATTGATGGGGTGGCAGGCAATGACGATGAGCTTGTCACCTTGGTGAAGAACCTGGATGAAACAGCTTCCAAAACTGACATGGAGATAAGCGGAGAGAAGTCAAAGCTGATAACAAATAGTAGCAAACAAATATCAGCCAAGATTAAAGTCAGAGGACAGGAACTTGAAATAGTGTGTAAATTCAATTATCTTACTTCCATAAACACCGAAGTGATATTAAGAGAGAAAACGTGGTAACGAACATCACAAAAACGACAGCTATGTAAAAACTATAAACCATTTGAACAGGCAAGAATATATGTCTGAAAACTAAAATCAGACCATTGAGACCACTAGTCATCTCAGTCTTTATGTATGTATGTATGTATGACAGGCTTGGACCCTGACATCAGAAATACAACTAAGAATCCAGTCACTTGAAATCAGATAATACAGATCCACAAAGTAGGCCATTATGAAATCCCCTCACAGCTGTCAAAAAGAGACAGCTGAAATTGTATGGTCATGTCACTAGATCCAACAGTCTATCCACAACAGAAATGAAGGGCAGTGTCTAAGGTGGAAACACCGGTGAATATTACGTTGTATATTCATTTACCAGCATTGGTGTAGCAGGCATGTTTAATATACACCATAATACACCAGATAATGGTAGGTATATTGTACTGTATATTTTAAACTGTGAACATAGGAGCATTAAATATATTGTATCTTCCGCACATAACACGTATATGTAGTGAGTTTGTATATTCACCGTTAAACACGAGCACACATAGATAAATGCCAACCATTAAACGTTCTCGAGTATCGCCATTACAAATAACGCCGTTTTTACATGTAAGGTCTATCTTCACAATGAAACACCTTTGCATCAAATGTATGATGCATCTTCATCAACAAAATGCTGAATTTCAAATCTGTTGTATCCCAATCTATATATATATATATCTATATTGCATCTTTGCCAACATACAACTCTTCATGAAGCCATGTTCCTTTTTTTAAAAGACAAAAATCAAAGTGATTTCTCAAGTGATCGTCCGTACGCAACATTTGCGACAGGCATCTATCAAATTCTTTCAAATTCAATCACGTAAACGTGGCCACCAGGAATGGAATCCGAGATAGCCTGATTGTGTAAACTCCAATGTTTTCCGTGAATTGAGAATCCATCAAAACTGTCTTGCAAACAAATGAAGTGACTACTTATACTTACCTAAATTATGTTTTCAAGAAACTTGCAGAAATAAACTGATTATTACCTGTGACTATTGGCCAACTGTATAAAAGGAAAACCAATATAGACCAAAACCCAAAGCACGATTACAGTTGCTTTGAACAGTTCGTTATCTTCTAATTCATAATAAGTACACAATTGTGGTGTAATACCGTGTTACTAAAACGTTAATCACAAAAATTAATTTCAATGAAATAGCTGATTTGAAATATAAAATTTAAAACAAAACATGCATAGGATATCGAAGTCTGAACAAAAATTAATTATATGAGCATACTCCAGAAAAAAACTATATATATATATCTATATATATCTATATATATATATATATATCTATATATAGATATTGATGAAGCCCCCTCCGATGAAGACATCGATGTAGCATTAAACAACTTGGTCGTGTATGATAAAACGATCTTGGATAAATAAAACAATCCAGCAAGGATATTCTCCCGGGGACGACATAAAATCACTGATGTGATATATTTCACTCAACGATACACACAATTTAAAAAAAGTGATCCTATTTAATTGTAATGTTTTAGCGGCATTTAAAGGAGTTGATACTCATAGAATCAGAAATATGTTTCAAACTTGGTGCAATGGCGACTTGGACTATAACAAATTTATAAACCTTTGTATCTGTGCTCAGGCAACACCACATGAATTTTTAACGATAAATTTATCTGACCCCGAAGCTTGATATCGAATACGTTTATATAGCATATATGGCTAACAATTTTTTAATTTCAATTTGTTCCCGTAGTTTCCATCCAATCAGCGTGGTCGCAGTTTATAGGAGACTGTGGGTTCTGCTCGAAAATTGCCCGTACAGAGGAAATCATTTATTTCTTTCCACCATTTTCGGTCCCACGTGGCATTTTCTCTGGCATGTGCTGAGGTGATGCCATAATTCGCCAGGTCTTTTTGCATTTGTTGGATCCAGGTTTTCTTCGGTGCATTTCTTGAGACCCTCCAGTTTTCCGGTCTGGTGCGCAACAGGGCTAACCTCTTTCTGATTAATCTAGTGTTCTGTTCTTCTCCGATGTTTGCCATAAATTAACACGTATACGATTAATTAATCGCAGTCATGTATCTGAAATATGATAACAACCTAGGATTTTATCACAAATTTATAGCTTTTATTGGGTAAAAATAAGAGTTGCACAAATTTTGTAGGGTACAGATCTTCTGCTGCTGTAGACAATCATGATGAATGTTGTCTGTACCTTGTTTTCATAGCGTCACATAGAATATGTGTGTAACTCCGGTCTGAATTGGCACAACGAAGATTTAATTTATTGTTCAGCTATGCGTATTTAAGTCTTCTCATTTTGCATTGATTGGAGAATCCTTTTGATGTTATGGAAGGCTATCTTCTGGGATGATGACGTTTTCATTATCAATTTAATAGTAATATGTATATATCAGTTGTTCATGACTATTGCATCTCGTGAAATGCACATTTCGTTACAAAATATGTTTTAAATTATTATATCTTAATTAGGAATAGTTTGCGATGATGTCATTTATTTGCATTGTTGCGAATGTTTTTGTCAGTTATCGTTACTTAGTGTTTGGATCTTTTCCTCAATAGGTTTCGCCAACCAAGACTTTCCAAAGATAATGCTAACCTCTGCATTCGGTTCCCCAGCATACATTCTTTAGATCTTTAGCTATCCTTGATCTCACATTGGTTGGACTTGATTGAAACATACCCATTATGCTAGTTGCATGTCTTTCTCCTTAAAGTGGGAGTCTCATTTACAGTAGTCTATCATTCACACGCTTATGGGGATTTATCAGCTTCCCGACTTGCCGTGATTCAAAAGCATTCCCGATAACCAGCTTCTTATTGATCTTCATTAATTTGGCCACTCCAGAACTGCTATAACAGTCTCCTACTTCGGAAATCTATCCCTCAGCAACTCCTCGGTTCTCGCATATTATCCGATGTGATTGGACGTGATTCATCTAGTGATATTGATGTCCAGAATGTCGATCTTTTTACCAGCCATATATGTTATATTCTCTGGTTATTTGTAAGTTGAACTCTCAGTTAGTGTGTCCTCGTTCCAGGTAACTTAACATAGCAAGTTGCGTTACCTTCAAGTTAGTGTTAGGTGTATGACCGTAAAGGTGTCAATGAACATGAAGGAAAAAGGATGGCATACATTGCATGCGGGTTACATTTAAAAAATAGGACGTTGCGCAGAATCACTCTCAACCTTTCGAGAACACTCCTGTGTGAATCTCGTCCTCTGGAGTGTAGTTCAGATGCAATGGATCGGCACTATTCCCAACCGAACCGTTAATGATTTTTATGTTGCCGTCACAGCTTGAACAATCTGTCTAGACAGGCGGTGATGAATACAGAAGACACGCCTCAAAATGAAAACTAGGTAAAACAATCCATATTGGTCAAGCTTCATAGCAAGTACTGTCTACGGTTACTATACTAATGCCAGATTACACTGATCTGGCACTGATTCCATTATATTCATTGTGCATAAAAGACTCTGAAACTAATAACCTGACTTCGAAAGATTGTTAAGTGAAATATTTTTTTTAACAAGAGACTGAAATAGTTACTGCAAAGATGATTAGTGTAGTTGTCTTACTATTATTGGTAATTTATTAGCTGAAGAAGTATGATAATCGGAAGAATAGGACGCACGCATACGTAACAAAAGTAGCCTAACTTAAAAAGAGACCGTGAGAAAGTAAAATGCATATATTATGCGAAAGAAATAACGGCATAACAAGGAGTAGGCACACATGATTAATCCATTAATAAAATCAGAAAAGGTAATGCTATAAAATGTTTATGTTTATGAGTAATTAAAAATGATAAGTATTCTAAATAGTAGTACGAAGGCTATATCGATAACTATTGTCACTGTCCTTCGGCCGAAAGCCTATATCATAGTTATAATATGTGCGTATTTTTGTGTGTGACCAAGAATGAGAAGAAAATTTGATAAATGCTATATGGTTAAATGATAATCACACATGTATAAGTTGACTACGATTTAATGTCAAGAGTGGAAGACGGAAACGTGCTGACAATGCTGACGAAACCGATTATATGATGGAAATTGAAGGGATTATATAACTGTTTGTTACAAATGTCCATATTATCTAAAGGATTCTCCTTAATATGATCTGTAACATTCTCAATATCTGTGCTTTGTTTGCTCAAACATTTCACAATTCAACCCAATTATAAGCAGCAAGAGAGAAGTTAAACAGATTATAATATACTTGACTCACATAATGTATATATTAAACATTTCTGTGTTTAAATACTGTAAAATATACATTATGATGTGTTGGCTCAATTAGTTATATTGTTTTCATTAATATATGTTGTTTCAATTATATGTGCTTGATTTGTTATAGATTCAAATTTTGATTAATATACTGTTTCAATTATAGACACTCCTGTTTTATATACAATCTTTGTAACTTTTTTTGTTAGAATATTTTACGCAGTAAGTTATTACCACTCACGATCAATATATTACTACCTTTTCAGTGTAGAGTATTGTCACCCCTTCAGTCTAAAATAAAGCCACCTTGACATGTAATATTTCACTTTTCAAAACAAATATATTTTCATTAGTTTAACCCATCAGGCAGACTTGTATACATATAGTATAGACAGGCAATGAACTACAAATCATTTAAACAGTACACATAAAGCAAATCGTATACATAGAACAACATGTATACATTGTACAAACAATACACAAAGTAGACATAGTATACATTGTACAAAAAACACAGATAGTACAAATAGTATGCATGGTACAAATATTATAAATAGTACACATCGTACAATTAATATACATAGTGCAAATAGTATTCTCGGTTGAAATTTGACATGTGATCGTTATCTTAATACAGATAGTTCATATAGGACAAATAGTTCATATAGTGCAATGTGTGCCTCTGTGTGTTTCTATGTGGATCTTTGGTCTGGACTATTAACGTAGCTTGAACAGTTTTAGTCATATTGCCACTGGGTCTAAAGTTTGGTAGTTTATAGTGATATCTAGCACTGGGGCATCATGCTACAGACATGGAACACCATGAATCACCAAGTCACATTATCCTGTCAGTGGAAGAAACACAAAAGAAGAAATAATTAAAGTGCTCAGAATACTGAACAAGACATATAACATGTGTTCATATATTTCAAAATGATTTGTGAAAGAGTGTGGCTTGAGGCATTGTGAGACACAATGAAAACGTAAAGCATAGGTCAAACGTTGACCAATACCATCATGAATCTGTATGTTATGACTACCAGTGCAGTAATTGCTCAAGGTTATTTTGGAACTGGTTCAGGACAACAGATGAAGTACGGCAAGGCCGTCTCCCGTCACCCACGCTTTTCAACTTCTACTTAGAGCCCATAATGAGCGGAGCCCTGGAAAACCACTGTGAGACAGTCAGGATAGGAGGGCGCAATAATACAAAACTATGCTTTTCAGACGACATTGATGGGGTGGCAGGCAATGACGATGAGCTTGTCACCTTGGTGAAGAACCTGGATGAAACAGCTTCCAAAACTGACATGGAGATAAGCGGAGAGAAGTCAAAGCTGATAACAAATAGTAGCAAACAAATATCAGCCAAGATTAAAGTCAGAGGACAGGAACTTGAAATAGTGTGTAAATTCAATTATCTTACTTCCATAAACACCGAAGTGATATTAAGAGAGAAAACGTGGTAACGAACATCACAAAAACGACAGCTATGTAAAAACTATAAACCATTTGAACAGGCAAGAATATATGTCTGAAAACTAAAATCAGACCATTGAGACCACTAGTCATCTCAGTCTTTATGTATGTATGTATGTATGACAGGCTTGGACCCTGACATCAGAAATACAACTAAGAATCCAGTCACTTGAAATCAGATAATACAGATCCACAAAGTAGGCCATTATGAAATCCCCTCACAGCTGTCAAAAAGAGACAGCTGAAATTGTATGGTCATGTCACTAGATCCAACAGTCTATCCACAACAGAAATGAAGGGCAGTGTCTAAGGTGGAAACACCGGTGAATATTACGTTGTATATTCATTTACCAGCATTGGTGTAGCAGGCATGTTTAATATACACCATAATACACCAGATAATGGTAGGTATATTGTACTGTATATTTTAAACTGTGAACATAGGAGCATTAAATATATTGTATCTTCCGCACATAACACGTATATGTAGTGAGTTTGTATATTCACCGTTAAACACGAGCACACATAGATAAATGCCAACCATTAAACGTTCTCGAGTATCGCCATTACAAATAACGCCGTTTTTACATGTAAGGTCTATCTTCACAATGAAACACCTTTGCATCAAATGTATGATGCATCTTCATCAACAAAATGCTGAATTTCAAATCTGTTGTATCCCAATCTATATATATATATATCTATATTGCATCTTTGCCAACATACAACTCTTCATGAAGCCATGTTCCTTTTTTTAAAAGACAAAAATCAAAGTGATTTCTCAAGTGATCGTCCGTACGCAACATTTGCGACAGGCATCTATCAAATTCTTTCAAATTCAATCACGTAAACGTGGCCACCAGGAATGGAATCCGAGATAGCCTGATTGTGTAAACTCCAATGTTTTCCGTGAATTGAGAATCCATCAAAACTGTCTTGCAAACAAATGAAGTGACTACTTATACTTACCTAAATTATGTTTTCAAGAAACTTGCAGAAATAAACTGATTATTACCTGTGACTATTGGCCAACTGTATAAAAGGAAAACCAATATAGACCAAAACCCAAAGCACGATTACAGTTGCTTTGAACAGTTCGTTATCTTCTAATTCATAATAAGTACACAATTGTGGTGTAATACCGTGTTACTAAAACGTTAATCACAAAAATTAATTTCAATGAAATAGCTGATTTGAAATATAAAATTTAAAACAAAACATGCATAGGATATCGAAGTCTGAACAAAAATTAATTATATGAGCATACTCCAGAAAAAAACTATATATATATATCTATATATATCTATATATATATATATATATCTATATATATATATGTATATATATGTATATATATGTATATATATATATATATATATGTATATATATATATATATATATATATATATATATATATATATATATATATATATATATATATATATATATATATATATATATATATATATATATATATATATATATATATATATATATATATATATATAAGTTCTTTAAAATATATATCACCAGAAATATTTTTAACATGGATAAAATTTAAATCATACGTGGAAAGCAAACAATTATGCTCAATGGCTATGTATATGTAAGCAGAGAGAATTAGTGGCAGGTGTAATCAGTTACGAATGTGAAAAGCGACGAGGAAATTTAATATACGTATCTGAATGTAAAACAAAGGTCAAAGTTATAAATGATGTTGTAGTAGGATCTTTGTATGAATATACACATGCACCAGATTCAGCACGATGTGCAGTTCTGCAAGTTAGACAAAACATTACAAAAAGAGCAGTGTAAACAGAAAGAAACACCTCAACAGATTCTTGGCCGAGAAATGCAGAATTTAAGTGAAGGAGCATCAGTACAAATGGTTCCTATACATCATCTTCGTCGTCATGTCTGACGAAAGTTACAAGTTATTCAAGCTCCACATCCTCTTCCAACTGATCGAGCAACCATTGAACTGCCTGAGGTATACAATAAACTATCAAATGGTGAGAAGTTCTTGTTATTTAATAGCAGTGTATGAGATAAGAACAAAATTTTAATCGTTGGGACTGATAACATGTCATCATTATTAGCACAATCTCCTACTTGGTTGGAACTTTTTTTATTGTGCCTGAGCTTTTCTTTCAATTATATACGTTGCATGCACTTATCGGTGGTGATGTCATTTCTTGCCTCTACTGCTTGCTCTCAAATAAAATTATGGAAACTTATCAACGTCTTTTCATGGAAGCACTAATTCCACATGCTCAGCCTGCATCAGTCATGATGGATTATGAAAAAGCATCCATTAATTCTGTTGCAGAATGATACGCAGGGAGAGATGTACAAGGATGTTTTGATCATTTTTCACAGAGCATATACCGAAAAGTACAAGCTCATGGATTTCAAAAAAGATTTTAAGATGATTCAGAATTTGCAATGTCAGTTAGAATGGTAGCTACTTTGGCTTTTGTGCCGCTTTCTTACGCTGTGCAGATTTTCGAGGAACTTCAAGAACTTACAGAAGATGACGACATGAATCAATTGTTAGATTATTTTGAAGATAACTACATTGGTAGAAGAAGACGTCGAAGCCGAGCTAATCCTGTCTTTGTTCTTCAAATTTGGAATGTACACAGCCGTGCTCAAAGTGAATTACCTCGCACTAACAACAGGGTTGAAGGTTGGCATCGAAAAATGCAAGTTGCCGTTGCTGCTGGCCATACAAACATTTGTCGCTTTTTGACAATCTTTCAAAGAGAGCAATCATACCTGAACTTGATAATTTCTCAGCAACTTGGAGGACATCCAGCGCAACAAACTCGAAAGAAATATCGTGACTGCAATGACTTTGTTAATAGAGAGCACATAGAATACTTGCAAGGGATAGCACATAACATTCAGCTGTAATCATATAACTTCAAAATATTTTGTTGTAATATAACATTATGATATGGTGGATTTACTTTTGAATATTCCAGAACAAGTATATGTTTTCAAGGCTGAGATTTTTTGACTAAAATAAAAATTTAAAATAAATTCTTTTGAAATTTAATATTTATTTCTGGGATATAACAATTATATGCTATATAGTAATATATGGGGGGCGGGGAGGTAATGGCTGAGGGATAAAATACCGGGGCGGGTTATTGATAGGTGGTTATTGGCAGTGGGGTAATGGCAGGTGAGTAATATACCGAAGGGGTACTTTCCTACAACCGAAAACCGCTAGAACTTTAGACCACTCGGCCACACGGGACCTTTTTGCCATATAAAAAATGTTCTTAATATTCTTCGCTTTACCTTTATAAGAGGTTATTATCAGAATATATATATACAGTTATATAATCACAACAATCAGAACACAATTTGTTTGACGTAATCCCATGTAGCGATCTATAGAAGACGTCCATCGAGAAAAATACCTTAAATTAAATAACAGATTTTAAATATAAAAAAAGCAAAAGACAAATACTCCATAAATATGGTTTGCATCTCACATCATATACATTTGTTTTGAATCAGTGTACAAAAAGTTGCCATATTGATAAAGTTGTTAATATTCTTTGTTTAACTAACACACGATGTCAATTTGAATGAATATATATATATATATATATATATATATATATATATATATATATATATATATATATATATATATATATATATATATATATATATACATAATATCTTATAGTTACATAATCCAATATTATCTATTAACTCTTTATTACCATTTTTTTCTAAATATATCCGTGTAGTTTTAAACATTGATACATAGGAAAGTGATGATACTGAGTGGAATATTTCAAGGTATACTTTTGAACGTACTGCTGGTCTTACAAATATGTAATTAAAATACAAACACACAATCTACCTAAAGAGTAGCAGAGTTCAATTACCCATTCTGACAGTTTTGGGGACTACTCACAAAGTATCAGCTCTGAATGACCACATCTTATGAATTAACAACCTGTTTATTCAGTACACGATATTTATGTCGCTAGGAAGGTTGATGAGAAAGGTATTACAGGCAAGGTGAAATAAAAAGTATCCAAAAATCACACACACACACACACACACACACACACTCACACACACACACACACACACACACACACACATATACATATAAATATAGGGAGATAGACAGATCGATGGAAAAATAGATAGATAGATAGAAAGATAGATAGATAGATAGATAGATAGATAGATAGATAGATAGATAGATAGATAGATAGATATATAGATATATAGATAGATAGATAGATAGATAGATAGATAGATAGATAGATAGATAGATAGATAGATAGATTATAGGATTAAATGATCATGGTAAATTTTACCTAATCACTCACAAAGTAAATAAAGAAGATGGATGAAATGGGATACGTTGTATTTAATTGTTCCTAGTGTAGATGATCAACGATGTTATAAAGTGTTAAAGGATTTTAACGAGAATGCATCAGAAATTAAGGGATAACGCCATTGATTTTATAACTGATATTGACGAGGCACCATCCGTGGATGACCTTGATGGGAACATTAATAATTTAGTCGTATACGACGATGTGATGTTAGACAATCAAAAAATCCTGCTAGGATATTTTCCAGAGGCAGGCATAAAAACACCGACGTGATATATGTCACTCAACGATACACTCAGATTCCAAAAGTGATCAGAGATAACTGTAATATTCTTGCTGTGTTTAACGGCGTTGATAAACATACGTTACGAAATATTTGGCAGACATGGTGCTCTGATATGGATTTCAATCAATTTAAAAATTTCTTTAGTAACGCTCTGTCAACCCCGTAAGGATTTATAACAATAAATTTACATGATCCTCGAACACGATATCGTATCGGACTGGATCAAATATTCGTAGAAAAAGTATTAACCCATAGCAGCAGAGAGAGTGGATGACAACGACGCTGGCGTAGACGAGGAAGCGTTGGTTGTAGACGCTTTTTTTACGATTCGACGCTTTTATTTGGTTTTGTGCGTTGGTTGCCGACGCTTTTTTACGATTTCGACGCTTTCACGCTCGTTGTAGGGTTCACCCTCTCTGCTGCTTTAAATGTAGAGTTGCTTGCAAAACCGGCCATATGTTTTGTTTGATTGCATAGTTGAGTGTTAAAGTGCTGGAAGGACTGAGCGATTAGAGTGTTCGAAATTCGGATAGGAGAGTTTATCAATGATTGCTAACTTTGATCTGAAGCGAAAGAGGATTTGGTGTTAGGATCTGACCACCATTAGCCATATTTTCAAAAACTGAACTAGTTAGTTGTTTTTGTTCAGTGCTAGGTCTTCGACTGTAAATTTTTAAAGACGCCTCACGTTTGTGGTCTGTCATGAATAAAATATTTCTGGTTACAAACCCAGCATCACTCATAGCTTGAATTGCTGTTGCACGAAGCGAGTGAGCAGTATAGCTTTGCACTCCTGCATTCTTGCAAATGTCTGGCATGAATGAGGAGAATCGCTTTGGTTTGACCGGTTCACAAGTATACCATTTGTCAGCGAATTCAGGAGATTTTAGTGATTCTTTGCTGCACTGTATAAATAAGGCCTTTGCAGCTTTGTCACATTTCTGAAGGAAGTTTTTAACAGATTTCACTGGACAAGTGTTTGTGCCAGTTGCGTACATTCTTTTGTCTGAGGTTTCTTCAAGCTTCGCATCAACACCACCTTGGTGTTTTTTTTTTTGAAGTGTTTCATGATTTAGAGTAATGTACTACATGCCAGATTCATCATATTCAAAGTTTAAGGAAGTTGTGTTCAGTTGATGGTGAAATTCAATACCTCTGGTCACAAAATGAATAGCCAGCAGATACCATATTTTGAATCGAAGGGCAGCAGGGTCAGGTTTTTGAAGATATGCATTCATCTAATGAAATTAATTGATAGTGCTGGGTTGGCCTTGACATACCTGATTTTAAATTAAATTTCAGTTTTGCATTTAACATTGAATTAGCATTTTTGAATTCTTTGTCTTTGACAATGTCAATATCTTTTCCATTGTCCTTCAAATATCTGTTTATGGCTGCACGTACATTTTTCAAGAAATTCTTGGGATATTCTTGCGCCTGATCAGTTGGCATTTTTGTGACCCGTGATGATACATTTTTGGGCTGGGCCTCAGCGTAAAATCTTCTTAAGTGGCCACTCAGCTCGTCTGGTCTCATTGTGTTTAAGTCAAGTTTGTGTCCAATAATTTCAATATTCCAAGCTGTAAGTAAATAGAAAAAGTTTCATATCAATAAAATTCTTACACTTGGCAACATCATTTTTAAATACACATAAAGACAACATGTCCTGCAATTTTGTACATATTGTATACTTATGGTTGAGATGTATGTATTTAATATGGTGACATATTAGTAATTATATCATTTAACATTTAAAGTCTTTCAAATTAATACATAAGATTTTTGTGAGATAGAAGAATAGCAACACAAAAATTTATGTAATATAGTTTTCATTTCAATTACACATTCATAATAATTTAATTTAGCAAAACAATCACTTTATGGATTATTATATTATATACATTTTGCAATAGTATTTAGACACAATGTTTGGGATATCATGATAACAATTTCAACAAATCATTTGCTATGTTATTATATATGTTCAAAATCTATCCATCAAATATGTTATTTGATGCGAATAATCATATAATCTTATTTTTTTTTAGTTTCATAATTTCAAAACTTTATTCAGTCTTTGAGAAATGGTCTTGTACATATTTGTTTTTATTTATGTGTAATTGGTCCTATTCACATCATGCAATAAAGACCTATACACGTTTGAAAATATGCAAACAAAATTGTATTTTAAAGAAATGAAATAAATTAGCATTAAAAACGCCAATGACCCATTTTGTATTTCGTTTCGTCGCATGTGAATATTGATTGATTTCAATGGCTTTTAAATTCTCCTCTGATAACTTCTTAAACCTATGTGTATTTCCCGAAGCGGCCTCAAACTTGACTGGCCCAGTTCCCACGCTGTTATTGTTATTGTTGTTTATGGCTTCGGCGACTAAGGTCATGGGGTGCTCTGTGAGGGAATTCGTCGCATTTGTCAATTGATGTTGTTCTGTTTCAATTTCTGTGACATCCATTATAATATCAGAAAATCCTTCTCTCTCAGCTTATATCGCTGCTATCATTTCTTTCAACTCCTTCTCATCTGATTGATAAAAAAAATCCGACGAAAATTCCAGTGTAAAATCAACGTAATCGTCCATTTTGCTCGACTATGTAGCAGACGAATGCTAAATTGTATAGTAAACTATGCATTTGAATCAAAGAATATTGGAAAAAGTATAAAAAGTGTAAAAGTTATATTTATTTGCAGAATTGTATATTTTACAGATGACAAAATCGTTTCACAATAACGTGTCTGCAATGTTTGTTTATATTTCAAAAACCGAAAGTAGTCCCAGAATTTATCGAAGTGTAAACTATTCCTGATCAACATCACGTGACCGTTTACATCCAATCATATTACTGGAAACTCGTTTAATTCATAAAAATTGGAATTATAGATAGATAGAGAGACAGGCAGACAGACAGACGGACCGACAGACAGACAGAGAGACAGACAGACAGATATATAGATAGATATATAGATAGATAGATAGATAGATAGATAGATAGATAGATAGATAGATAGATAGATAGATAGATAGATAGATAGATAGATATATAGATAGATAGATAGATAGATAGATAGATAGATAGATAGATAGATAGATAGATAGATAGATACATACATAGATATATAGATAGATACATACATAGATAGATAGATAGATAGATTGATTGATAGATAGATACATAGATAGATAGATACATAGCTAGATAGATAGATAGCTAGATAGATAGGTAGATAGATAGATATATAGATAGATAGATAGATAGATAGATAGATAGATAGATAGATAGATAGATAGATAGATAGATAGATAGATAGATAGATAGATAGATAGATAGATAGATAGATAGATAGATAGATAGATAGATAGATAGATAGATAGATAGATAGATACATAGATAGATAGATAGATATATAGCAAGATAGATAGATAGATAGATAGATAGATATATAGATAGATAGATAGATAGATAGATAGATAGATAGATAGATAGATAGATATATAGCAAGATAGATAGATAGATAGATAGATAGATAGATAGATAGATAGATATATAGATAGATAGATAGATAGATAGATAGATAGATATATAGATAGATAGATAGATAGATAGATAGATAGATAGATAGATAGATAGATAGATAGATAGATAGATAGATAGATAGATAGATAGATAGATCGATCGATCGATCGATAGATATATAGATAGATAGATAGATAGATAGATAGATAGATAGATAGATAGATAGATAGATAGATAGATATATAGATAGATAGATTGATAGATAGATAGATAGATAGATAGATAGATAGATAGATAGATAGATAGATAGATAGATAGATAGATAGATAGATATATAGATAGATAGATAGATAGATAGATAGATAGATAGATAGATAGATAGATAGATTGATAGATAGATAGATAGATAGATATATAGATAGATAGATAGATAGATAGATAGATAGATAGATAGATAGATAGATAGATAGATAGATAGATAGATAGATAGATAGATAGATAGATAGAGAGATAGATAGATAGATATATAGATAGATAGATAGATAGATAGATAGATAGATAGATAGATAGATAGATAGATAGATAGATAGATAGATAGATAGATAGATAGATAGATAGATAGATTGATAGATAGATAGATAGATAGATAGATATATAGATATATAGATAGATAGATAGAACAATATATAGATATATCGATCTCGATAGATAGATAGAAAGACAAACATAAAGTCATACATACATACATACATAAATACATGCATACATACATACATACATACATACATACATACATACATACATACATACATACATACATACATACATACATACATACATACATACATACATACATACATACATACATACATACATACATACATACATACATACATACATACATACATACATACATACTATAAGTTGAATATTGTATGTTTGGGCTGTAGACAGATAAGATATCTTTAGTAGTAAACATGCACAGTATGCATTTAATATTAGTTTATTACACAATATCTAATTTGTAAATGCATCTACATGTGGAAAGACGTTTTGGAAAAAACTGGTCCTTAAACAGAATACTAGATATGGATTTTTGGCTAAAAATAACAGTTGCATGAAATGACTTTCGATATGTAAATTTAATGTATTCTCATCCAATATTCATAAATCTTCAAACCACTGATTAATACAATGTTTCTTCTTACAATGTAAAATTATGTTGTACATGAAGATTCTCGGGAACTCAAATGCTGACTCGCGAAAATATACGATTTGCAGAAACTTTATATACCGTCATTGATATACATTTTATCTCCAACGCACGCGCTATTAATATTAATATTACATAACTGAATACTGCTTAACTCAACAAATTGTGTATTTCTAATAATTATAATGCTACGCAAAACCTTTCAGCATTTTTTTGGAGCCAGTGGTAATGGAAGAGAAGGTTTGGTTTTTATATATTGTTTTCAAGTTGTAGAAGTCATTTGGATGCTCCACTTCGCAATCACAACTATTCTTACTATTGCGGGTGGCTAAACATTTTTCTCGTCGATATTTCTATACAATAAAATTAATTCTAAAAATTAAATCCTAATTGAGTGCCCATATTAAAGAGCAATTTTGACAAGTAAGTGGTATCACAGTAATTACTACTCATTGATTTCAATACTTATATAATCAATTTGTGAGATAATGACATCTTATCAAATGATTACTTGACCATCTTATCCTAGCCACGTGTCTGTTATTTGCTTTCTTCCACGTGTAACTAGACAAGATGGTACTACTTCACCTATTGCTTTCGTCTACTTGAATTGTTTATTTCCATGGGTTTTACAGGTATATATACGTGTTTGCATGACAATAAATAGTACTATTAGAAACTGTATACATGGTTGAAACTCATAACCTTAAGAACGTACTCTCAGAAATAACCTTTAATATGTTATCTTATTCAGCTGTAAATAACAACATCGACACATTAATTGTTTTGTTTCATGTTATTTTAATAGGACTCTTGCATATATACAGCTTGTCATACGAGAAGAGACAAGAATCTTGTCTTCCAGGCTACCTAAACATTAACTTAGAATGTATACCATGTAGCATATACCTCACTGCACAAAATGTCTAAAATTCAACTATATTTGAGGTTGGTATATACCTGGCTTGGTTTTAAAATTAGACTCGTTACAAAATTGCGGGGAACAGTTATTGCTATTATATTATCAAAATTGCAAACAATAAATTTCAGTCTGATAGACATGGTGAATGTTCTTCACTAAAAAATGGTGTATTTATGTTGCACCTGCTGGTCATATTAACAACTAAAATGTTTAGCTTAAATTCATTACGCTATAACAATAAACAATATCATGTTTTTCAATTCGACTTTGGATTTGAGTTGAGGAACTCCATAATATGATCCTTATAGTCGTAAGAAATACTGTTTCAACAAAATCGGGTATAATCGGAATATCAAGACTATATCCATTACACAAATGTCATTCGAGTTTCCATATGTATCATATGTATCAATACTTGTGATACATCTGCTAGCTTACAAATGTAGAGATGATGGCGAATGATCTAGAGACTCGACTGCAATTAATCTAACTTATCTGTTTGGGAAAGCAGTAATTTGAACAATTCTTGAAATTGTTTGAAAGTGTAAATCTTCTCCATTTATGCAGTGCTGACAATAGTTGGCACTTCAATTGTAATTTGTTTTGTTAACAACCAACCAGTAAAATGATGTGAAAAACAGCAGGATGACCTGTCTTGACCCAACACTTAAGATGGGTCATATATTTGGATTTATAACCTGCAAGTGAATTCAACTTCACGGCTTAATTTGTTTTTATAAGTTTTAAGGTCTAATGGCTATATCGATGAATTCATAGGAATAATATTTTCTTTTAAATTGTAACAGTGTCTTATATGGTCGAAATAAAATGTTTAATACATTTTTCAACTTTACGTTTGCGGACCTAATACGCAGGTTAGACGGATTAGTTATAGTTGATCCTTCACCTAACTGTATTGCCTTTTTGCAGATAGAAGCATGTTTTGTCAGATTATAATATTTACCAGCTGTTAACGTTCTCCAATATTCAACAGTACATACTTAAACGTTGAATTAAACTTGGTAAGGAGCGACTGTAGATCAAATCTTACAATGTTGGGGTGCATTGTTTAAAATTGTTCTGACTCACTATCAAATAGACACTTATTTTTTTTAAATTTGGTATCTCCCGTCAATTAAAGATAAACTTGTCGCAGATAAAACACACTTTAATTATTTACATGTATACCTTTTAATAATTGTATATCATCCGTATTAATATTTGCAGTGGATACATACTTTGTGCTATTCAGTTATTGAGGCTACATGTTTGCAAATGGCTGGACAACCCGACTCAACATATACGTTCAAAAGATAATCTTTGGTAAGGACCATGTTGCATAGACATATTTTCTTCGCTTATCGTTAGGTTAGAAGAGCCAACGCGATAAATAGTCAGATAACCGAATATATTGATTCCCAATTGCAATTTATAGAAAAGTCAACACATGTTCATGTTCGATCTGATAATGTTTTGAAAAAAACTGTTTCACTGCTTTTTGTAATCTTGGCTAAAGAATTGATAATAATCATTTTCCGCCAAATATATAACTATTTGAGTAAATGTATTTTTGATAATCTAAATCGTCACAGGATGTTTCATTTAGCGGACGTTTCTAAACGCATCGAGTTTGTTAACATAAATTTATCTCAAGTGTTGATTGAGAATTCAGTCGAAGCAATAAACATTTCTTAGATACGAATTTTCTATTATCAAATAAATTAATTTAAATTCTGACTGTCTTTCCCATTTCATCCAGGTATCGAAGACGTACTTGTTTGTGTGGAATTTTTTGTTCTCATTTGTTTACATTACATGGAGGTAGACTGCTATTTAATTTTTTTTTTTTCATTAGCAGCAGAGGGTGTGAATCAGACAACATTTTTAAACAAGTTTTCAATGGATTAAGGCTTCTACGGCCAAGGTGTGGTGAATCGGATAGCGTTTTTAAACAAGTTTTCATGGATTAGGATCAAATCAAAAATCAATGAAATCAGGCAAAAAATAATAATGAAATCAGTCAAAAAAAAGGAAGGAAGAGGGGGCAAGCCGGACAACATTTTCAATGAAATCAGGCTTAAAACAATGAAATCAGGCAAAAAATCAATGAAATCAATGAAATCAGTCAAAGAAATCAATCTCCATTCGTGTTCAACCGAATATTTTATCAAGTCCGATACGATATCGTGTTCGAGGGTCATGTAAATTTATTGTTATAAATCCGTGTGGGGCAGACTAAGAATGACTAAAGAGATTTCTAAATTGATTGAAATCCATATCGGAGCACCATGTCTGCCAAATATTTCGTAGCGTATGTGTATCAACGCCGTTGAATACAGCAATAATATTACAGTTATCTCTGATCACTTTTGGAATCTGAGTGTATTGTTGAGTGACATATATCACATCAGTGTTTTTGTGCCTGCCTCGGGAAAATATTCCAGCTGGGTTTTTTTGTTTATCTAACATTACATCGTCGTATACAACTAAATTGTTGATACTTCCATCAAGGTCTTCTACTGATGGTGCCTCGTCAATATCGGTTATAAATTCATTAATATTCTCGCCGGCAATCTCTGAAGCGTTTTCATTAAAATCTTTTAGCACTTCATAGCATCGTTGGTCATCTACACTAGGGGCCATTAAATACAACTTATCCCACTTCATCCATCTCATTATTAAATTGAGCAACAATTGCGTCTTGCCGGATCCAGATGGCCCGATTATAATTGTGCGGATAGAGTTTGGTAGCGCTGCATGATGCTTAACTGGTTCTCTTGTTTTTGTCGCTGAAAAATCAATTATATTCATATCTCTATACATAAATTATGGATCTATATTGTGTGAAGTGTAAAAAACGTACTGGCACAGATGACTTGACGACGATTACAACAGAAAATAACCGATCAGCGCTTTCTGGTAAATGCGTACAATGTAGTACAATGAAACTTAGATTTGTTTCTAAACCCAAGGGACCTTTAAAAAAAACGAGGAGGTGACATCGCTGCCAAATTAGCGAAATTCCCTGAAATCCCATGGGCAAAATACCCTGGAGAAAAACACCTTCCAGGATATAGCTACTGTGGCCCCGGAACACGATTAGATATCAGACTCAATAATCATAACCAACCCAACCCCGGTGAAGAACCAATAAATGCCATTGATAAGGCCTGTCACCTTCATGATGTATCTTATAAAAGCAGTAATCTGCAGCACAGGCATCTAGCAGATGTGAAATTAATTCATGCGTTAAATGCTATTCCTGATAAATCCTTCAAAGAAAAATTGGCTTCCTTTTTGATCAAATCGGCAATGAAAAGCAAGTTGACGTTAGGTGCTGGTAATTAATAACAACATGGAATATATTTATTATTCCCCAAGAGGATACTGGAGGGGTAAATCAGCAATCCATAAACTCGCTAGCGCTGCAAAAGTGAAAAAAAAACCACTGTGGCTCATTGGTTATCCAAACAGGCACTATGGCAAATTTATCTACCACCGCCTAAACAAATGAATGTCTCGCATTTTAATGTGACCTTTCCTAATGAAGTTCATCAGGCTGATCTATTATTTTTGCCACATGACCACGGCTACATGTACGCATTAACCGTAGTTGATATTGCAAGTCGAGACAAAGAAGCAGAACCGTTAAAAACAAAATCGGCCACTGAAGTGGCTTCTGCATTTGAAAAGATTTATCGAAGGGGCCCTCTGCACTGGCCAGATCTATTACAAATTGATCCTGGCAAGGAATTTCAGGGTGCAGTGTTATCTACAATGAAATATTACAATGTCACCATCAGACGGGGGCATACTGCGCTTCATAATGATCAGGCAATTGTAGAACTATTTAATCAGACGATTGCTGAGCGGTTATTTGGATATCAATACGCAAAAGAATTCATCCAAGAAAAAAGATCCCGTGAATAGGTTAAAAGATTACCATCTGTGAGTACTGCACTGAATAACGAGATTACTAGAACAATCAACATGAAACCTATCAATGCGATTAAAAAGAAGTCAATACCTGAAATGGAAATTCAAAAAAATTTCAAAGAACCAATTCTTGGTAGTAATGTCATTGTGAGGTACTTATACGAACCAGGAGAGCTTGAGGGTGGCAGAAAAAGGGCTACTGATCCTATTTGGAGTGTTACTGCACACAAGATATCTAGTGTTACACGATCTACGGGTAGACCTCCAGTCTATAAACTGGATTCAACTGCCCCTCAGCGGGGTTTCACTAGACAACAATTACAAGTGATTTCTGACGATACTCAATTGCCACCCCATGATCTTAACTAGCGCCGTTGCGTCTATTGCACTCAAGACAAGTCAACATCACATTATTTCTGACATGACCGAGATTGTTATTTTTTCTCTCTACGGTGAATTGGCGAGGATCTTTATCCGAATACTGCCAACGCATTATACAATTGCAGCTTGCGCAGTGATTATTATGTTGTTTTTTCAAAGTGATTATTAATTCAGCATCAATATCAAATTCTCGCTATTTTTTTTTTCTTGTTGTTTGTAACCGGAGAGTTTTTTATCAATCATTTTAACAACAATATCATCCATTGTGGTGTCATTATCGTCATCAATGATTTCATCATCGAAGACATTTCTTCGAAGTTGATTTTTTTTTCGTACTCTAGACACTGCGAGGTAGACTAAATTCGACCATTCTATGCGATTATCTACCATCCAAACAATTGTATCCGATATAGTCAATCCCTGTAAAGAATGTATTGTTGCTGCGTATCCTAGCGTCCATGGGGATTTATTAGCACGCAATGCATCTTCAACGACATTGATATCAACCAGCACAATATCATTTAATACTAAATTCTGTTTTTCACTTTTTCCTGGAATATCAACTTCAATGTTCTGTTTTCGTGTATCCGATGGCCTATAACAAAGAGGCACTGGAAGTGTTGCAAATTTTTGTTTATGCAATTCAAATAATTTCATCTGAAGTGTGTCCCTGACTATTTTTCTACTTGCAATGATCAAATCATTTGGTCTCTATGCTTCCGAAAACTCATTCATTGGAGTTTCTGAAATTATTTCACGGGCTATTTCACACTGGATTCTATCCGGTTGTAATCTAATTAGTTTCTTAAATTCTTTTAATTCATTATCAAGTGATCTATGATCGGTATCAATTTCTTCATAATAGTCTACAAAACCCTTTAGCCATTCATGTGGCGCTGCACCGACAAATGGTGGTGGTTGGCCGTAATCACCGCACATTACCATTTTTGTATTTTTCAATAACAACCACTCAAGAAATATTTTTAATACATCTTCTGACACTGTATCTATTTCATCCCCAATGATAATTTCAGGAATAAACTTCTCTCCCATACGCTCAGGAGTCCATTTATCTCCCTTCCATTGGAAAAAGCTGTGATAGGTACAGGCATTTACCTCTCTCCGTATCATTTCTCTTGCAAGTCTGTGTGTTGATGTTAGCACAATCATGTTTGGATTGGACACACGAAATAATTCAATTGCCCGAGTTTTTTTTCCTGACCCACCACAGCCGTTTAAATAAACTGTTTTATACCGGCATATTGGATCAGAAATCGGTGGCGCATTAGAAAATTCTGAACACTTATTGCTTTTTAAATAATTATTTTCAATGGTAACATCTGCTAATTGAATATAATCATGAAGCATTTCCTTCTTAATTCTCCATGACCCCCAATTCTCGTTGAGCAGCAGAGAGGGTGAACCCTACAACCTAATAGAGGCGTCGATTTGATGATCTGAGGCTTCTACCAAATAGTAAAAAAAATGGCGTCTATTCGATAAAATAAGATTTCCTTATATACGCCAAACGTCGTTGTCATCCACCCTCTCTGCTGCTGGAACCTTCAGTTCTGGGTTAACCGAATATTTGATCCAGTCCGATACGATATAGTGTTCGAGGATCATGTAAATTTATTGTTATAAATCCATACGGGGTTGACAGAGCGTTACTAAAGAAATTTTTAAATTGATTGAAGTCCATATCAGAACACCATGTCTGCCAAATATTTCGTAACGTATGTGTATCAACCCCGTTAAACACAGCTAGAATATTACATTTATCTCTGATCACTTTTGGAATCTGAGTGTATCGTTAAGTGACATATATCACGTCGGTGCTTTTATGCCTGCCTCTGGAAAAGATCCTAGCAGGATTTTTTTGATTGTCTAACAGCACATCGTCGTATACGACTAAATTATTAATGTTCCCATCAAGGTCATCCACGGATGGTGCCTCGTCAATATCAGTTATAAAATCAATGGCGTTCTCACCCTTAATTTATGATGCATTCTCGTTAAAATCCTTTAGCACTTCATAGCATCGTTGATCATCTACGCTAGGAGCAACTAAATACAACTTACCCCATTTCATCCATCTCATTATTAAATTGAGCAACAATTGCGTCTTGCCGGATCCAGATGGTCCGATTATAATTGCGCGGATAGAGTTTGGTAGTGCTGCATGATGCTTAACTGGTTCTCTTGTTTTAGTCGCTGAAAAATCAATTATATCCATATCTCTATACATAAATTATGGATCTATATTGTGTGAAGTGTAAAACGCGTACTAGCACAAATGATGTGACGACGATTACAACTAGCAATAACAGATCTGCACATACTGGTAGATGTGCAACATGTGGTATAAAAAAATTTAGATTTATTTCTACAAAATCAAAGATTTTACAATCCGGAGATGTTTTTAAAAAAAAAACGAGGAGGTGATATCGCAGCCAAATTGGCAAAACTCCCTGAAACCCCATGGGCAAAGTACCCCGGAGAAAAGCACCTTCCAGGATATAGCTACTGTGGCCCCGGAACACGATTAGATATCAGACTTGATGATCAAAATCAACCCAGATCCGGCGAATATCCGATAAACGCCATTGATAAGGCGTGTCACGCTCATGATGTTGCATATAGAAGCAGCAATCTGCAAAACAGACATCTCGCGGATGTGAAATTAATTCATGCGTTAAATGCAATTCCTGATAAATCTTTGAAAGAAAAATTGGCTTCGTGGTTGGTAAAATCAGCTATGAAAGGCAAATTGATGATGGGTGCTGGTAATTAATAATATGGAATCTATTTATTATTCTCGAAAAGGATACTGGATGGGTAAAGCAGCAAACAGTAAGCTCGCCAGCGCCGCAAAAGTGAAAAAGGCTACTGCGGCTAATTGGTTATCCAAACAGGCACTATGGCAGATTTATTTACCACCGCCTAAACAAATCAATTTTTCGCATTTTGATGTTACCGGACGCAATGAAGTTCACCAAGCTGATTTATTGTTTTTACCACATGACAACGGTTACAAATACGCGCTAACCGTAGTTGACGTTGCGAGTCGATACAAACAAGCAGAACCGCTAAAAACAAAGTCAGCTACTGAAGTTGCTTCTGCATTTGAAAAGATTTATCGAAAGGGTCCTCTGCGTTGGCCGAATCTGTTACAAGTTGATCCTGGCAAGGAATTTCAGGGTGCAGTGTTATCAGCGATGAAACATCATAATGTCACCATCAGACGAGGGCATACTGCGCTGCATCGCGATCAGGCAATTGTTGAACGATTTAATCAGACTCTTGCTGAGCGGTTATTTGGATATCAATACGCGAAGGAGTTTATTCAGGATCAAAGATCCCGTGAATGGGTTAAGAGATTACCAGCTGTGATTACCGCGCTCAATAACGAGATTACTCGAACAATTAACATGAAACCTTCAACGCGATTAAGAAAGCGTCCATACCAAAAATGGAAATCCAAGGAATTTCACAAAAAGATTTCAAAGAACCAATTCTTGGTAGTAATATCACTGTGAGATATTTATACGAACTAGGAGAGCTTGAAGGTGGCAGAAAAAGGGCTACTGATCCTATTTGGAGTGTTACTGCACACAAGATATCTACTATAACACGATCAACTGGTAGACTAGCAATCTATAAACTGGATTCAACTTCCCCTTAGCGGGGTTTTACACGCGAACAATTACAAGTGATTCCTGACGATACTCAATTGCCACCCCATTGTCTTAACTAGCACCCCTTCGTCTGTTGCACTCAAGACAAGTCAGCAGAACATTATCGTTGGTATGACCAATGCTGCTATTCTTTCTGTCTACGGTAAATTGGCGAGGATCTTTATCCGAATACTGCCAACGCATTATACAATTGCAACTCGCGCAGTGATTATTCTGTTGTTGTTTCAGCGTAATTATTAATTTAGCATCAATGTCAAATTCTCTATTATTTTTTTTATCCTGTTGTTTATAACCGGAGAGTTTTTTTATTAATGATGCTAGCATCATCCATTGTAGTGTCATCATCGTCACCAATGATTTCATCATCGCCACTGGCTTCGCCAACGACACTTCTTCGAAGTTGATTTAATCTCCTCACTCTGGATACTGCAAGATAGACAAAATTCGACCATTCGATGCGATTATCTACCATCCAAACAATTGTATCCGATATAGTCAATCCCTGTGAAGAATGTATCGTCGCTGCGTATCCTAGCGTCCACGGGGATTTATTAGCACGCAATGCATCTTTAACGACGCTGATATCAACCAGCACAATATCATTTAACACAAGAATCTGCTTTTCACTCTTCCCTGGAATATCAACTTCAATATTCTGCTTTCGTGTATTCGAAGGCCTATAACACAACGGTACTGGAAGTGTTGCAAATTTTTTTTTGATGCGTTTTAAATAACTTCATCTGAAGTGTGTCTCTGACTATTTTTCTACTTGCTACTATCAAATCATTTGGTCTCCACGTTTCCCAAAAAACATTCATGGGAGTTTCTAAAATTATTTCACGCGCTATTTCACATTGGATTTTATCCGGTTGTTATCTAATCAGTGCTTTGAACTCGCGTAATTGTTCATCAAGTGATCTATAATCAGTGGTAATTTCTTCATAATAGTCTACAAAACCCTTTAGCCATTCATGTGGAGATACACCGACAAATGGTGGTGGTTGGCCGTGATCACCGCACATAACGACTTTTGTGTTTTTGTTTAACAGCCATTCGAGAAATGTTTGTAATACTCTCAACGATACCGTGCATATTTCATCCCTAATTATGATTTCAGGAATGAATTTATCGCCCATTCGATCAGGGGTCCATTCATAGCCTTTCCATCGAGAGAACCTGTGATAAGTACAGGCATTTACCCCTCGCTGTATCATCTCTCTGGCGAGTCTGTGAGTCGGTGTTAACACAATCATATTTAACCGACGATATAATTCAATTGCACGAGTTGTCTTTACTGACCCACCACAACCGTTTAAATAAACTGTCTTGTATCTACATATTGGATCAGATACCGGTGGTGCATTAGAAAATTCTGATTGAATCTTATCACACTTTAAGTACTTTTCATCCATGGTAACATCTGCCGATTCACAATACTCATGTAGTTTTTCGTTTTTAAATCGCCAACGTCCCCACGTTTCCTCGGGATCTGTGAATTTAGCTACATCTGATTTGTATTTCTCGTGGATATAAATAAAATCAGTGGCTACTCTAACCGCGGTATCTGGAAATCTATTTATCATCGAAAATAGATTAATACAAGCATAGGCCAGCATAGAACTTCTCAAATGCGTATATTGTTTAATATATCCATCACAATAGGTAACAACCGTACCCAGTTTCTCACCATTGGATAGAAAAGCATCCTTACGGGTTACAAGTTTTCCCTGTTTCGTTAAATCCGTTACAATAAAATCGTATTCAGCGACGTCTATGATCAACCGCGAGGAATATTTTGCATTGTCGTATCGTCCACCCTGGGTAAATTTACCGATTATTCTTCGTCCTGAATCTTTTGCTTGTTCTTTTTTAATTTCAAATAACTTTTTAGACCAATTCATGACTTCTTCCTCGCTGAAATTCGAAGAATTTCCATCTGGAAATTGTTTTCGCTGTTCGCTAATTATACGATCTAGATCGGGTTGTGGTAGCCAATTTTCTTTCTGAGCTCGATAGCATATAATAGCTTCGGAAACAATCAACGATTGTAACATCTCACAATCAATCATATATCGTAGTAACACTATTGGCATCCAGGCCTTTTCAGATATATGTCTACCAAGCCAAACATAACTACACGGATGTAACCCTGTAGCGAGTTCAAATGATATCACACGAGCGAATCCGGTTAAATCAAAATCAGGTAATGGCCCATTAATCGCAACACGAGTCATTTCATGCGTTGGTTGTCCAAATCGTTTAAAGTACTCAGCGGCTTCTCCATATCCAAGAAAACTCCCTGGATAACACGCAGCTATATCAATTGAAATCATACCATCAAGATGGTATTTTGTGTTGGACGCCACGATTTTTTTTCTCTTGCGAAGTGAGCTACCACTGATGGAATAGTAAAACTATCCGTGAGTAGTTTTTCATGGAAACTCTCCGGTGAAAAATCATTAGCGATTTTTCTCATTCTGTTATCTAATTTTTCAACGCGATATAATTCACCGTTTGGTCTTACAAATTGATCAAATCCTATTTCGGGATCTTCATCACTTCTAAGTAACCACACTGACACAGGATCATCTTTACACAACGCATGAATAGCATCGAATAATTTCTCATTATAAAAAACATCTCCGGAAAATTCCTCTGGGATATATCTCACGGTTCTATCTCGTGGAAATATCGTTACTGCAGGTGTCCACGCGTGTTCGTTATGATCAATAATTTGTATTGGAGCTCCATTTTTGTTATATTTCGGTTCGTATAAAACTTATCTGGTTATCGTCATTACTGATATTGGGAATCTTAATGATGTTTCTAATTTAGCTATATCAGAAATCTTTGCACCGTTCTGTTTCACTGTCAGTTCCCATTCGGTTGTTTTCCTACGTCGCAGATCAGTTAGTTTATTTCCTCGGGATGCATTTGTGAAGTGTTCCATTACCCTTGTTGCTACACAATTGAGCCTTGAGGAAGTCAACGGTGAATATTTCATAGGAGCTAGTTTTGCGATATCGGGTTTATCATTTAGCGGGTATATCCCATATACGATTGCTGTTACAGGATAAGATCTCTCGTAGTATGGTTTGTCGATTCCAGTTAGAATTCCTGGTTTGGAATCTCTAGTCAGCGTGATTGTTTTTTTATCCTTGAGGATTGGTTCAAATTTATCCTTGATAATCCATTTGCCTTCGACTTCGATAATAAATTTTATTCTGAAAAAATACTTCTGTTGGGAATTGCTTTGTTTGGGAATTGCTTTGCAATTATCCTTTGGATTTCCATCTTTGATTTTCCGTGATAAAATTCTTTGAATTTCCCCTTTGGATTTTACACCCTTGAATTTCCAGCTCGCTGGCTCGCCAAGGTTTGAAATTATCTCAGCTGCTCTTTCATCGTTCATAGTAGCATCGATGTTAGGTACATTGACATCCTTGTGTATAATTCGAAATGTCGACCAACAGTATGCTGCACCGTCTCGGTAGAATTCATTAAAACACTCCCTGATTTTACTTAGTATAGTTCTATCATCGATTAGACGTTTTGGTGTATCAGAGACTCTATTAAGATCGAATTTAGCATTTTTCCAAGGCTTAATTTTCGATAATCTTTGGAACTCCTTATCCAGATTGAATTTAGTATTTTTCCAAAGATTAATTTTTGATAATCTCTTAAACTCATTATCGAGATTGAATTTAGCATTTTTCTAAGGCTTAATTTTCGATAATCTTTGGAACTCCT
Source organism: Unio delphinus (assembly GCA_029339505.1). Taxonomy (NCBI): domain Eukaryota; kingdom Metazoa; phylum Mollusca; class Bivalvia; order Unionida; family Unionidae; genus Unio; species Unio delphinus. Next base: position 1,737,561 of record JAQISU010000072.1, on the reverse strand, counting down.
CCATGTTATAAGCAAATTATGTGGGTATCATTTACAAAGCGTTCGTAACGGTTCAAAAGGTCCTCTCCCGTGCCTCCAATGTTTGATAGGCGTCAGGGGAAAATCACAATTATGCCTCGCTTGTGGGTGTAAACGATACAGAGAACTAAAACGCTATTATGACAAACGAATTAATGACTCCGTCCTTGATAAAATCAATGACAAGGTCATCAAAACCCCTCAAGATTATATCCAGAGGTTTATAATTAAAGCAGATAATAAATTAGACAAATGGTATTATTATACAAATAAGCCAAGATTTCAGACCTCATCCAGTGCTTGTTAATTACGAAGCATCCCGTGATGGTGTTGTCAGGCACCGCAGACTAAAAAAAACGGTTGGATGGGTAAATAATATGGGATATTTGATGTTTAGTGCTAGAAATAAAACATATCTCTGTCACAGAATAATTTTTGAATGTCATAACGGATTAATCGAAGACGGATTTGTGATTGATCACATAAATGGCGCGAAGACTGATAATTGTCTTGTGAATCTTCAAGCCGTCTCACAAAGTCGGAATTCAAAATTAGGTGGAACCGGAAAATACGCAAAACACCCTAGGGGGGGGGTCAAATCGTTTGATTTAGAAACCAGCGAGGAGAGAATCTTTCAATAAATGAATGCGGCTGGAAAATATTTCGATATTTGTAGGACTTCAATTCGATTTGTTGCTGAAAATATAATTAAAACTGCTCTGTCGAAAAAAATGGTCATAGGATACAATTTTCATATATCAAGGGGGATAAATCGTTCAATAATAAAGTCGCATGACAGAGTTACGCCCCCCAAGCTCTGCTTGGAGCTCTGCTTGGAGTTCAATTACTGCCACGTGCACACAGGATACAATTTTAATATGTCAAGGGAGATAAATCGTACAATAATAAAATAGCATGACAGAGTTACGTCCCCCAAGCTCTGCTTGGAGCTCTGCTTGGAGTCCAATTAATATTACGATTAATTAATCATTTTACGATGAAACCAATGAAATGCACGCTGTTATCTAACAACTACATTATTTTTTTTAGTGTTTTATTAAACTATTTTGTCTTTTTTAAATGTTTTGAAACAGCATTAATAAGTAATTCAAGGAAATAAAATAACACACTCGTGAATCAACGCTGCTGTGCTAGTCACCTTATATAGCATATGAAAGGTAGAAAGCTGGGGCTTTCGAAGGCCAATGCGACCGATCAAAACTAACCAGCGCCATTAACCCGGGCGTGTGGTTGTCTTTTGTTCACAATTATGCAACCGGGTTAATTTAATTAGGTTGCTTTTGATTGGTTGGTTGGCCGTAGAAAATCCGCCCCGTCGTTTCATGTTTGTGCTGTCCTGTGCCGTCCCACATCATTACCATCATCGTTTCATTGGTTGTGAATGTCCTCCCAAGCATATCTTCTGGGCGGTCTAAGATGATGTTTGTCACCTTAGGCCTCCCCGCCGGAGATGTATGCTTTGGGGACATCGCAAATCCCATCCTTAATTAAGTTAATTAAGTATATGTTATGCCTAAAATCTGCCGCAACACTCGAGCGGAGATATATATGGCATTGTGCCGTCCATTTATGTATGCCTAAAATCTGCCGCAACACTCGAGTGGAGATATACGGCATTGAACTGTCCATTTATGTATGCCTAAAATCTGCCGCAACACTCGAGCGAAGATATACGGCATTGTACTGTCCATTTATGTATGCCTAAAATCTGCCGAAACACTCGAGCGGAGATATACGGCGTTGTACTGTTCTTCAAAAAACGGGTCAAAAAGGACCCCAATTTTTTTTTTTAATAATTAGAGATACAATATATTATATTATATTTTTATAAAAATATGGATATCAAAGATATAAATGCGATAATTGCTGAAATTTCAAATTTGAAAGATCGAGGAATCGTATTATCTAAAGATCTCGACTGTGACAAGATTAACTCGGAATATGAAGATCTTGAGTATCAGTCTAGTAAGGGTCGTTATGTTTTACCTAAAATGTACAGACTCGTGAAAGGAATTCAAAAGTCCATCTATGCTTGTTTGTACGGTAACGATATTGATGTATTTATAACGCTATTTAGCACCGTTGAAGCAATACGTCAAAAACTCGACCAAGAGTATCGAAAACGAGCTGAAATTAGTTCTAAGGTTCGTGATCTTAAAAAAATATTAAACGAGGAAAAACCAGTATCCTAACCACGTGAGCGTTACTATAAAAAAACAGTAAATAATTTAAAAAATAAATTTTTTTTAGCGTTTTTTGTAACACTCACATGGGATTTTCTCCTGAAAGGATAATCAGCAGTTTGGACCTGCTTATGCAGTTATGTGCATAATGGATGATCTGGTTGTGATAGCAAGTAATTACCACGACGCCTCCATTTTCACGTAGTTGTTGTTGTTGCCGCGTCGTTAACACAAATCGTTCATCGCCGTTCTCAGATATTACAATTTTGAAACCCCCAGCGATGTTATTTCTGAAACACTCGCGGATAGCGTCGAACAGTTTAACCCTGTCGGAGATGGATACGTTAGCTTGATAGTACATTTTTTTTAATAACTAAGTTATTTAATAAATAAGCTTTTAATTGTGATGGAAACCGAAAGGGTTTTACATTTGAAAAATTAGTTCACAAACAATATATATTATGTGAATCACTTACAACTAGATTAGCCCGAGAGCGGCTAGCAGTAATTAAAAAGTTTATACCGGTTCGAGACTTCGTGAGAAACTTCAACAACGACAACAAGCGCAGACTGACTTTTCTGTGTCAAGTGAACAACTGTTCGCCCCGGTAACTAAGGCGACCAGCGATGTGAAAACAGCAACTGAACGAGCAATATTTGGGGATATTCCTGAGGAAGGCAAGCGAAGAGAAGTGCCTGTTCTTGGTGTGCTTGAAACGATAGCAGCGGAAACTGAAAAGACATCAGCGTTGTTACAAAAAAACCCACCTGGTCCGAAAAAGACCAATGATAAAATAGTAGATGAATTACGCGCGCGATTTAACAAAGAAGGGTTAGCAACAATTGATAAGACTGACCCTACAGAGTTTCCTGCACTTGTTGTTACGACGTATGAAAACAGAAAAAAATTGTTAAAACCAGAACAGCACAAGTATGTAAGAGGTATACAACATTGGGCTGATATATTTTACAAAATTAAAACTGAAAAAAGGCAAATTAAGACAGATAGTGCATCATACATTGAATATATCAATGCGGTGGGTAACGTGTATAAGCAATATGAAGAACAAAAATCACAAAGAAAACCACAAAGTCTGCAGCGACGGCGACAACAAACTGCAAAAAAAATATCTTTTTCACCTAAACAACAACAAAAAAAACTACCACCTGATGATTATGATGATGCTCTTGATTATTTACAAGAAGCCGATTTAGAAAAACTGGAGGAAGCACCTGATTATAGCGGAAGCGGATTGCAAGATTCCAGTGGAAACTCAAAGAGTGAAAATCCAAGGATTGGAAACTCAAAGAGTTTCTGTCCTGGTAGTGTTTTCAGTGATATATCACGATTAGAAGTTCTTGTAGGAGGGTTCCGAGCTGGAAATAATTCACCGGAAATAATTAATGAAGCAGCTGATATCTGCAGACGGTTATTTCAAGGCGGTATCATGGATATCAAAACATATCGAGATTTCATTAGCGAGTTAGTGGAAAGTAGGTATCACAGCGACTGAATAAAACGCTAGAGTTTCCAATTGATAAATTATTTTACAATTGAAAACACTAGTGTTTTTACAAAAATGATCATACACTACAACCATGATAAACCCGTAAGCGTCTACGTGGTGAACTCACGATTGCCTGTTTATAGAGCATATTACGGAGACGGTTTCGGCAATACCATTGCGGGGTTGTTTACAAGAATGGCTCCCAAGGTGGCGCCGTTAGCTAAACAATTATCAATGAAAGCCATTGATGTAATTCGTGATAAGGGTGTTGGCAAAATCGGAGATTTCGTTGGAGATCTCGCCGGAAAAGCATTTTCAGCTGCGAAGAATAAAATAACATCATTAGTAAAATCACGAAGTGATTTACGAAAAAAGAAACCGTTACCGTCTACAGCGGAAATGCCTGCAAGTGTTAGTAAAATTATAAATAACGCAGTAGATGAAAAACTAGCGCAATTGACTTCGTCAATAGTGGCTGCTTCGGTGACTCCGTCGCCACCGGTAACAGATAGCGCTATCATGAGCGCGATAGCAGGAAGTGGTTTGAAACGAAAACGAAATTCGAAGAATTTTCAACGACGATGATTATAAAGAGTTAAAACGCTAGCGTTGAGTTAAAACGCTAGCGTTGAGTTAAAACGCTAGCGTTGAGTTAAAACGCTAGCGCTAAACTCTTCGAGTTTCACAATTGAAAACACTAGTAATGTTATAAATGCTTAAAGGAACAGCTGATCCCGCGCTTGATATGGAAGCCAAAGTGGGCAAGGACGATTCCGTCCGCGATTATCAATACTATTCCTATCATGCAATACAACCCGACCTACGATCGCGAGTTGAACTTCAAGTTCAAGATAGCAGTAAATACTTTTTGCCATGTGAAGCATTTATTGAAGTAGAAGGAAAACTTGTAACAAATGTTGCAGCTGATATCACATAGCCAGATGGTGCCAAAGTCGGCTTAGTCAATAATGGTGTCATGGCGCTATTTGACAGTGCAAAATATCTCATTGATGGAAAAGAAATTGAATCAATAGACCGTGATGTTGATGTTGCAACAACAATAATCGGATTAGCAAGATACTCCGATGATTATACAAGGTCTGCTGGTCCATCTATGATGTTTGCTAAGGATACTTCTGATCATCCTGAAAACGTTCAGTATTCTAGGGTAAAGGCGACACGAGATACCGCAGTTGATCCAGCACCAGCCGGATATACTAGACTGGCCGCAGATTTTGATGTCATAACTGCCACCATTCCTAATTTCAATTTAGGATTTGCAACACGAGTAGCAACGTTACAAGGACAGCAGCGATATTTTTACATGTGCGATTCCACTCCATCACATATTTGGATTCTGCAGAAATGTCAGAAAAGTCATCTATGGAGCCAAACACACAATCGCATTAGTGCAAAAAGGCGATGACACTGATGCAATTTGGCGTACTGGTGCCGCTGATGGTAAAGTTGTTTTGAGTAAAATAGTATTGTGGATGCCAGTAATGACACCATCAATTACCAGAGAAGAGCGGCTACTTTCATTTATGGAAACAGGCGGCGGCAAATCATTGCTAAGTTGGCTAACAACAACGACTGATGTCAAACAGGATAGTGTTGCTGGTACATTTACATGGCACCTGGCATCAAAACAAGGCGTTTCAGCTCCACGTCATATATTTATAGCTCTACAGAATCGGAAGCGATTAGGTTCCCAAGAACGCAGTCATATGATATTTGATCGATTAGGGGTAAGCGAGGTTTCACTGAGAATAAACGGACAACAAGAACCATCTGAGGATATACAGCTTGATTACGAAAACAACCATATAGCACGTGTGTATCATCGGATGCTGTCATTTATGGGTCGTGATCAAAATGTTGATACCGGTTTGCAAATATCGCAACTTGATTTTTAAAACCTATATCCGATTTATTACTTTTCGCTGGAGCATCTTAATTTAACAAGGCAATCCGTCGTTGACATACATTTTAGGGCTCGTATAGATCCTGGTGGTGTTAATTATAGAGCGGTTGCTGTCATTCTCAGCGACAAATCAATGTTGTTAGAAGGTGTTGGTGGACGAATGAGACTTATTGATGCACCAGTAGAAAATCTATGATTGAAAATCCTTCGGATTTTTTCAAAAATATGTAAATGAAACTTGAAGAGTTTCCAATTAGATCAATTGAAAGCATAAATGTGTTTTACAATAAAATGACATATAGTGTTGTTAGTGTCAAGCTGAATGATGGTCAGGTCAAGAAATTGCGATCAAAATCCGCTAAAGAATGTGGAACAACAATAACGTTAAAACCAGCGCAGATGTCCGGCGGTACACATAAAATATCACTGACGGATCGTCAAATAAAACATTTCACTGATGTTCTAAAGAAACGGCGAGGGGTTCAAATTGTATTTTCAAAAGCTGCAGTCGCGAACATGATAAAATCAGGTGGTATATTTCCATTGTTAGCTGCAATACCAGCATTGATTGCAGCGGCTGCACCAGCAGTGGCGAAAGCGGCAGCGTTCGGAGCCGTTGGGACCGCGGCAGGGATGGCGTTGAAAAAGGCAACTGGGAAAGGATATAAAAAAGGGACGATCCGTTCACGGATTGGGTCTAAGACTACCAGGAACCCCGTATTCATGGTACAGCGGGAGATCCGTTCACGGATCAGGTCTAAGAATACCAGGAACGGTTTATTAATTCAGAAATCTTCGATTTCCAACCCAATTGTTGAGGAGTCTATGACTGAGGAACCTATGGTTCCCATGTCCAATTTTGATTTAATTGATGCTGAAAACACTATCGATAAAAAACTTCAGAGGGGTTTTTATGAGAGATCAATTACCGAGAAAACCTAAACGCGTCGAAACCGGTACCATCAATCTTGATAACAGCAGCGGATCGGGAACTCACTGGGTTGCATACGCAATCGATCCACGTGGGATTGTCTATTTTGATTCATATGGGTTAGCTCCGCTAAGCGAGTTTATGCGGTATATAAATTCCTCGATGAAACTGAAAGAGTTCCCGATTTTTTATTCCACGCTGCCAACACAACAATTAAATGATCCACCGATATGCGGCCATGAAGTATTAAATGTCCTCGCGGAGATTTCATCGTCACAGAAACCACCTCATCTGGTTGTAAATAAATGCACGAGTGGGAAATTACAAGGTAATTTTAGAGAATCAATAAATTGAAAATACTAGAGTCTTTACAATAATGATTAATATTTGGGGACAATCTCTGTCAATGTCGGAACCCACCGCGAAAACATCTGCGGGTTCTATCGAGGATGTAAAAAAAATAATTAAAAATGAAATCACTGAGACGTTAAATTTAGTAAATGTCGACCCGAACGAAATAGTTGTATTTCAAGACAAACAGGGTAAATTGAAAAGCAGTGATGTGTCATTGGATGACATTTTGATACGACAGCGCGATGCCGCTGAAAACTCTATTGCGCTGTATTCCAAGGGTGGACAACTTAAACCAGGCGCACTTGTGTCTACGATCACCGACGCGATTGCCACCCACGACAACAAGATTACCACCCACGGCAACGAGATTGCTACCAACGAACTTGAGCTGAATGATCTTATACGAGGTTATAATAGTTTTCGCAAAAATGTCGTACATAAATTGTTTGGAACCCCGCTTGTGGTTGGCATGACTCTAGCTGAAATTAAAGACTTGTTGAATTCATTCTTCGCTAACAAGGGAGCTGGAAGGATAATGACTGCTTCAGAAATCAAGGCAAATTATCTCGAGATTTTTAAACTAAGCGAAGATTTTGAGAAGGTACAAAAACTCACAAACGACGTAGTTAGTAAGTTTTTTGGATCCCCACCTGTGGCAGACTCGACTCTCGCTGAAATTAGCGAGTTTATTATCAGGCATACTCAAAATGCCTACGTCGCTAATAATTTCTTTGGTGTCCCAGCTACATCTACGTTGACTATCAAAGATATTATTAGTTTTATGGTGAGACAAGCAGCACTTAATACCATCGTGGATAAATTTTTGGGGAGAACACGTGAATCTGAAACCACATCGTTGACAGGCCCAACCCTCGCTGAAGTTAAAAGCGCTATTGACAAACAAAAACTCACCAACGAGTTTGTTAAAAATTTCTTTAAGGGTTCTGAAAGTAACAGCGTCGATACGACATATATTCGTATAGTCGAGCATTATGGCGTCCAAACAAGTTCTGGATTTAACGACCTTGTTAATTCATTTTTTATAGGCCATGATAAAAAAATAATAAAAAAAGCGGAATCGTAAAAACCTATATCGACGTCATCAACGATGTTAATAGAATAGACCTTAAATTCGATCTAATACAAAAACCAATCAATGATGCCGTTGTTAGGTTCTTTGGCCCTATCATACCGAGTAATCTCGACACGTTGATAACCCCAAACCTCAATAAAATTAAGTACGCGCTTGAAGAACAAAAATTTATCTACGACGTCGTTAGTAAGTTTTTTGGATTCCCGTTTAACGCGGTTATATCTCTCGCTGAAATTAAGTGCGTGCTTGACGAACAAAAGCTCACAAACGAAATGGTTAAACATTTCTTTGAGGGTTCTGAAAGCCACAATATCACGACGACATATTCTCAACTCAGCAGGTATTATGCCACCCAAAAAGAATTGAAAATTGACCTCCTCCTGACTTTATTTTTCGAAAGAAGCGATAAAACGATAATGAAAGATACCGAAAAAAAAAACCTATCTCGACGTCATCGACGATATTGCTAAACTACGAGAAGATTTTGAAAAGGTAAAAATTCCGCATCCAGACATAGGCGTTAAAAATATTGTCTATACGGTTGATCATGGGACCTTTGATTGGGTAAAAAACTCTAATGCTAAATTGAAAGTCACTAACGTGAAGTGGCCCCATGGTATCTACAGGATGACGTTAATCTCTAACAAGCAATTTAATATCATCGTGAAAGGTAAAACCTACTTTGGTGGCACCGCGACAGTAATTATCGCGGGGAGAGAAGAAGAATTTGAGATTATCGCCGTTGATAACACCATTAGAAAACATATAACCTGGTGTTTAGAATTCGTAGGTGAAGTAGACATCCCCCTGATCTACTACCCTGACAATGATGAATAATTGAAAACACTAGCGGGTTTAAAATAACAATGACATCATTGACGGAGTCAACGAAATCAATAGTCCCGTTGACGGAGTCAGCGATATCACAATCGCAGATGACGCCGTCATCGCAATATCGATTCAACACCGTGAAAGAGTTTCCGCGAACTTGAAATCACTTTCTAAACGTTATCGTGAAAAAATTTAAAAATACCGACGCAGCGTAGCAATCATCGACATCACCGTGTACTCGGTATCCGTTGTGATGGCCAGCGCTGGGGTTATTATGTCGACGGTGCCCATGATGGCTCCGATTGCAGTTCCAATTGCTATCTCCGCGGCAACAACAATTACTGCAGTCGCCACCGCGATAACTAAAAAATTATCATCGTGTTCTCAGAAAAAACTCAGTGATTATACAGCTCGGTACCGGGTGGTATTTTACGCGCACTCGAAATTATCCGAGTTGATCTCGCTGTCAATAGATAATTCGTTCATATCCGATGTTGAATTTTCCACGATGACCCATTTGTATAACTCCGCGATGTTGAAATTGGAAATTGAAGACAGCGTTAACAATAATGTCACTACAATTCAACGAATTGCAACTGCTTCAACGAATCGCGGAGAATACCACTCCGATACGAACAAGCATGATATCAATAACATCAACAACCCCTGAATTTAGTGTGAACTTCCCTTCTCCGATTCCAGTACGCGAGATCGCGCTGGCAAAATTACGAGTATATCATAGCTGGCCTAATATCAGATCGGTTGCATTTGGCGGTCAGCAACCCAATAACCCACTGGTGTTCTCGTATAAGAATAAACCCGATGGTACTCCAGTGTGGGAAACTGTTTCGTTACCAACTGGGTCGTACCAAATTGAGCAAATCGATGCTGAAATTCAGCGTAGAATAAAATCAATTACTGAAAAAGAATAAAAAATAGCTATTAAACTTCATGAACCGACGCTCTCGTCGTCGATCGAAATAAGCACAGAGGGATACATTGTAGATATCTATAACAGATCGTTAAGAACAGTGTTAGGATGGCCTGAAAAACCACCAGACAAATCCACCGCTGACTTAACCACGGACGTAAAATCATATCATGAAATCAATCCCAGTTATCGAGATAATTTATCTGATATAAGAAAAGGAAGAATCGGCGATAGATTTATATTTACCAACAAAAACACATTGCAATGGGATTTTATCATTCAAAGAACAGCCGAGTCAGCTGTTACTATTTCATTTACGCTAACTGACATCCGTGGTTATTTTAATGAAATCAAACAATTATATGAAACACAACTAGAACAACTACGGAAAACAAAATTGCAAAAACACGTTGAAATAATAAATCAACTTATATCTGACATGGAATATATCTATGAACTAATTATTCAAACAATAATTAATGACAACAGTGACAATAAACAACGATTCCTAACCGATTACAATATCACAGAAGACATTCTGCGTAATTTCAAGTTTCCCAAATACAACGCTGATGAACTAGCAAAAATTGTTAAAACCGATATCAAGGCGCTACAAAAATCAGATTCAACTATCCTCAGGTATAATAATGATCCAGATGGTGGCGGTAGGCATATTGCCCCGCATAATGTAAATATTTCAACGGTGATTGCGCTCAATTTAGTATGTGATGTAATTGAAGGAAGCTATCAAATTAATCTAGAGCGATCAAATCAAGCTCAGCAGGGATATATTCTTTATTCGTTTGCACCAACAGCTCCACCAGGATTCCTAATTATTCAAAATCCAATTAATCCTGTCTACATGCGATGCCATAATAATTCGTTAACGAGAATTAATTTCCGACTCACCGACCAGTCAAATAATTTAATTGATCTACAAGATGAGGTGCTAGCGATTAGTTTGTTTGTGAAATCATAAATGATTTTCGTCCTAAGGACTTCCGTCATAAATGATTTTCGTCCTAAAGACTGGATCAAATATTCGGTAAACCCAGAACTGAAAGTTCCAGCAGCAGAGAGGGTGGATGACAACAACGTTTGGAGTATATAAGGAAATCGTATTTTATCGAATAGACGCCATTTTTTTTACTACCTGGTAGAAGCCTCAGATCATCGAATCGACGCCTCTATAAGGTTGTAGGGTTCACCCTCTCTGCTGCTCGTTGCCAGTAGCCTTAAAATCAGCCATTTTGCTATTTATGTAAAATGAATCACTGGCAACTCTAACTGCGGTTTTATGAAATTAATTGATCATTGAAAAAAAATTCATAGAAGCATAACCAAGCATAGAAGCTCTCAAATGTGTGTACTGTGGATTGTATCCATCATTGTAAGTAACAATTGTACCCAATTTGGTTCCATCGGACAGAAATGCGTCTTTACCATTGACATATATAGGCCTTTATTCGTTAGATCCGCGATTACAAAATCGTATTCAGCATTGTCTATAATCAACCGTGAAGAATATCTTGTATTATCGAATTTACCACCCTGAGTGAATTTTTCGATTATTTTTCGTCCAAGATCTTTTGCTTCATTGCTTCTGATTCCAAATAACTGTTTGTACCAATCCATGATTTGTTGTTCATTAAAATCAGGAAACAGTTTTCGCTGTACGCTAATTATTTTTTCTAGATCGGGTTGTGGTAACCAGACTGATTTCTGTGCTCGATAGGATATAATTGCTTCACTGACAGTTAATGATTTTAACATCTTACAATCAAGCATATACCGTAATAACACTATTGGCATCCAGTGTTTTTCAGACATGTGTTTACCAATCCAAAGATAACTACACGGATGAAGTCCGTTGGGTCTTACAAACTGATCAAATCTACATTCCTCGTCTGAAGTACTATGAAATAGCCACATTGACACCGGATCGTTTTTACTCAAATGGTAAATAGCATCAAATAATTTCTGCTCTGAAAAAAACTCTCCAATTTGGGGGATATATTTTACGGTTCTATCCCGTGGGAATATTGTTACTGCAGATGACCACGCGTGTTCGTTATAATCAATAATTTCAATTGGAGCTCCCTGTGATTTATATTTCGATTCGTATAATACTTCTCCGGTGATTGTCCTTACTGATATTGGAAATCTTAATGATTTTTCTAATTTGGTTATATCTTGAATTGTTGCCCCAATCTCTTTTACCGTTAATTCCCATTCGGTTATTTTTTTTCGTCTTAGATCAGTTAGTTTATTCCCCCGGGACGCATTTGTGAAGTGTTCCATTATTCGTTCTGCTACACAATTGAGCCTTGTCGAATATTTCATGGGTGCTAGTTTTGCAATATCAGGTTTTTCATTGAGCTGATATATCCGGTAAACAACTGCTGTGACAGGATAAGATCTTTCGTAGTATGGTTTATCAATTCCGGTCAAAATTCCTGGTTTGGAATCTTGATTCACGGTGATAGTTTTTTTGCCCTTGAGAATGGGTTCAAATTTATCCCTAATAATCCATTTTCCATCCTCACGGATAAGGAATTTTATTCGAAAAATATTTCTTTCTTCCCCAAGACGTGAAATTATCACTGCTGCTTTTTCATCATTCATGGTAGCGTCAACAACACCATCAATTCGAAATGTTGACCAACAATAAGATGCTCCATCACGCTTGAATTCATTAAAACAGTCTCTGATTTTACTAAGCATGACTTTATCAAGAATTGTATACTTGGGTGTATTAGAAACTATATCAAGATTGAATTGAGCATCTTTCCAGGGTAATTTCTTGTTACGTTTTTTGGGTCTATCGCGATTAAATCTAGGATTAATTTTTAATAATCTCTTAAACTCCGTCATGTTTCTGTTTATTAAACGTTTTTTGGGTCTATCGCGATTAAATCTAGGATTAATTTTCAATAATCTCTTAAACTCCTACATGTTTCCGTTTCTTGGACGTTTGTTACGTTTTTTTGGGTCTATCGAGATTAAATTTAGGATTAATTTTCAAAAATCTCTTAAACTCCTTCATGTTTCCCTCTCTTGGACGTTTGAGATTAATTTTGTTTCCGTCTCTTGGACGTTTGTTACGTTTTTTGGGTCTATCGAGATTAATTTTCAATAATCTCTTAAACTCCTTCATGTTTCCGTCTATTGGACGTTTTTTGGGTTTATCGATATTAAATTTAGGATTAATTTTCAATAATTTCTTAAACTCCTTATCAGTATTGAATTTAGCGTTTTTCGAAGGCACTCTCCTTAACTCCCTCATGCTATACTAAAAACAAGTGTTTAAATGAAAGATTTATGTATAATGATTCACTGCAAATGGATCAGTCATTGAATTAGACAAATAGTATAGTATACAAATGACCCAAGAATTCAGACAGCATCCTGTGAGTACAAATTATGAAACATCCAGTGATGGTGTTTTAAGACACTGTAGACTGAAGAACCCAGTTGGGAGGGATAATGGTATGGGGTATTTGATGTTTACTGTTGGAAAGAAGAAACATTACAATCATCGTTTCGTATTTAAATGTTTTAATGGATTGATCAAAGATGGTTTTGTTATCGATCACAAGGATTCTAATCCAAGGAACAATTCTTTATCAAATCTGCAAGCTATCACACAGAGTGAGAATTCCAAACGAGGAAGGACTGGCACTTGTTCAAAAAAAACGAGACCAGTAAAATCTTTGAATACAACAACTAACGAAGAGAAAATATTTAAACCAATATATGAAGCCGGCAAGTATTTCAATATTTGTAGAGCCTCAGTACGATTCGTTGCAGAGGGGGTTTGTTGATCTGCCATTTCAAAAGAGACAGGACAAAAGTTTAATTTAGTTATGTCTAATGCGTCATATTTTTCAATTAGAGATATGTCATTGTTATAGAATAATGAATTCTGAAAACATGAATAGCATCATAGTTGAAATTTTAAAATTGAAAAGTCATGATATCAAACTAGCAGATGGGTTAAATCATGATCAAATCAAGTCGGATTTTCAGGATATAGAATACGGGGTTAACACTTACAAGTATATGCTACCCAAGAAATATGCACTCATCAAAAAAATTCAGAAGTCTATTAGAGACTCTCTTGCATTTTCCAGTGACATCAGTGTGTTTGTTCCGTTGTATACTATCGTAGAACGAATACGAAAGGAATTAGGTAACGAATACGAATTGAAAAAATAAGTCAACTCTAAAATTAGAAACCTACGGGCGTTTATTCAGGAAAATGAACAATTTTGATTGACCGACCATTAATCATTCTTTGATTGCCCTATCATTATTCATTTTTTGATTGCCCGACCATATCATTTTTTTTTAGCCGACCCTCAAGAGGGTGTCAAAAATCGATGGACGATCAATGGAAAAGTGTGGAAACTAACAGTATTTTTTATTTTATATACAATTTTGATACTTTCCACAAACCTGATAGAGCCGTTAAAACACTTCCATGACCGTGTTAAAATCAGTGAATAAAAAATATTTCACACACACTGAATAAAGAATATTTCACACACACTGAATAAAAAATCGATGGATGGTTCTGTCGATATGATCAATGGAAAAGTGGGAAACTATCAGTATTATTTATTTTATATACAATTATGATACTTTCCCCATCAATGATAGAGCCGTTAAAACAATCAAATAACACTTCCATGGTGGTGTTAAAAATCATCCGACGTCAAACAAGTGTGGAAACTATCAGTATTGTTTATTTTATATACAATTTTGATACTTTGCACAAACCTGATAGAGCTGTTAAAATAACAAAATGAAACTCCCATGATCGTGTCAAAAATCATCCGACGTCAAAAAAAATAGTTGCATGATGGTGTTAGGTCGGATTGAAAAATTGTTTTACAATTGAAAAATTGTTTGCGATTTCAAATATTGGTCAATGAAGCATTAACAACCCGATTGGCTCGTGAACGATTAGATGCAATTAAGAAATTTGTACCAATTCGTGACTCTGTAAGGAATAAACTGCAACAGCGACAGAGTTTACAAACTGATTTTGCTTCGGGGTCTGAAGAGTTGTTTAAACCAGTAACCACAGCAACGAAGGAGGTAGTGTCAACAATCTCTGAACAAGGAAAGACCTTTCTCCCCCTGTTAGCGAAAACTAAACAAACAAAACAAATGGAATCAAAAAGAACAGTAGATGATTTACGCGTGAGATTTAACGAGGAAGGGTAAGCAGCAATTGATGGGACTGATCCAACAGAAATTTCTGCGCTTGTTGTTGCGACTGATGAAAACAGAAAAAAAATGTTGAAACCAGAACATCATAAGTTTGTTAAGAATTTCACTCATTGGGCTGATATATTTGATAAAATCAAACCTAAAACAAGTCAAATGAAGACAGATAGTGCATCATACATCAACTATATATCAAGATGGTGGATAACGTGTATAATCAATACGAAGAGTTTAAACAACAACAAAAAACGCCAAGATTGAAATAAAAGCGACAGCAGCCTGCACAGAAAATATCTTTCTCTCCTAAAAAACTACCACCTGATGATGATGATGATGATGATTTACAAGAAACGGATTTAGAAGAACTGGATGAAGCAACTGGTTATAGCGGGAAAGGGTTTTCCAGTGGGACCTGTCCTGATAGTGTTATCAATGATATATCACGATTAGATGTTTTAATCGGAGGATTCCGAGCTGGAAATAATTCACCGGGAATAATTAATGAAGCAGTTGATATCTGTAGACGGTTATTTCAAGGTGGTATCATGGATATCAAAACATATCGAGATTTCATTGACGAGTTAGCAAAAGGGTATCACAGTGATTAAATTGATTAGATAAATAACAATTGAAAACACTAGTGTTTTTATAATAATGATCATACACTACAATCATGATAAACCAACCCCCGTCTATGTAGTTAATTCACGGTTTCCAGTTTATAAAGCATACTATGGAGATGGTTTAGGCAATACCATTTTAAGGATTCTTTTGAAGAATGGCCCCAAAAGTGATGCCGTTAGCTAAACAATTATCAATGAAAGTCATTGATGTTATTCGTGATAAGGGTATTGGTGCTGTTGGAGATCTTGCCGTAAAAGCGTTTTCAGCCGCGAAGAATAAAATAACATCATTAGTAAAATCACGAAAAAAGAAACCGTTACCGTCTACAGCAGAAATGCCTGCAAGTGTTAGTAAAATTATAAATAACGCAGTAGATGAAAAACTAGCGTCGATGGCTTTAACCCCCGACCCAAATATGATAGCGGGAAGTGGCTTTAAAAAACTACGTCGATGAAAATCGCGATTTAGACTTTGATAAATAGAATAAAATGTTCAAACAGTCACGTGATCCAGCATTTTATATAGACGCCGCAGTTGGCAAGGATGATTCTGTGCGCGATTATCAATATTATGCCTATCATGCAATAGACCCAAAGAGTCGATCGCGAATTGAACTTCAAGTTCATGATACCAGTAAATACTTTCTACCCGCTGAAGCGTTTATTGAAGTAGAAGGAGAAATTGTAACAGCTGCTGATACTCCTGCTGTACCAGCACCGTATCCAGCTGGTACTCAAGTCGGTTTTGTCAATAATGTTATCATGGCGCTATTTGAGAGTGCTAGATATCTCATTGATGGAAAAGAAATTGAGTCCATATATCGTGATGTTGATGTGGCTACAACAATAATCGGGTTAGCGAGATACTCTGACGATTATACAAGATCAGCAGGACCTTCTATGATGTTTGCAAAGGATATCAAAAATACCGCTGGAGGAAATCAATTTGTTGTAAGACAACCAAAGAATAATGCTGGCACTGCTAATATAGATGCCGAGGATATGATTATAAACAACGATGCTAATTTCAATCTAGGAGCCGCAACACGTATTTTAATGTTGGAAGGGCGGCGTAAATTATTTTCATGCGCGATTCCACTGCATCACATATTTGGATTCTGTAGAAACGTCCGAAAAGTTATTTATGGGGCTAAGCATACAGTATCGCTTGTACAAAAGAGTGATGATAATGATGCAGTTTGGAGGATTTCAGCAGATGCTGTAAATCCCAATGCTGATGCCGGTAAAGTCAATTTAACAAAAATATCATGGTGGATGCCAGTGTTGACTCCAGCAATCACCGCAGAAGAACGATTACTATCATTTATGGACCAATGAGGAAAGTCGTTGTTTAGTTGGTTATCAGTGAGTACAGATGTGGAACAATCAGATATTAACGGGTTATTCACGTGGAACCTAGCATCAAAACAAGGTGTTGCTGCGCCACGTCATATATGTATTGCGTTACAGGATAACACACGAGTTGGCAATCAACTCTCCAGCCATATGATATTTGATCAATTAGGTGTTAAAGACGTCTCACTGAGAATAAACGGCCAGCAGGAACCATCCGAGGATATACAACTTAATTACGGTCAAAATCATATTGCACGAGTTTATCATCGTCTGTTGTCATTTATGGCACGTGATCAAAATGTGGATACTGGTTTGCAAATATCACAATTGGATTTTAAAAATCTGTATCCGATTTATTACTTTTCATTGGAACATCTTGATTTAACAAGACAATCTGTTGTTGATATACATTTTAAAGCTAATGTGACTCGTGGTGCAATTGCTAATTATAGAGCAGTTGCTGTCATTCTCAGCGATAAATCAATGCTACTTGAAGGTGTTAGAGGAAGAATGAGAGTGTTAGATGCACCAGTGGAAAATCTTTGATTGAAATCGTAACGATTTTCTCGATTTTTCATTGAAATTGTAAACGATTTAGAATCAATCTATTATGTATAATGTCATATAGTGTTATTAGTGTTGCGTTAACTCCTGGTCAAATCAAAAAATTGCAATCAGAATCGGCTAAAAAATGTGGAACCACAATCACGTTGAAACCTAATCAAATGACTGGTGATGCAAATAAATTATCACTGACAACTCGTCAAATAAAACATTTCAATGATGCACTAGTAGCAAAAAAAGGTGTCCAGATTACTCTTTCTGCGGATGCTATCACAAATATGATTAAAACAGGCGGTATATTTCCATTGTTAGCTGCAATACCAACATTTATTTCAGCAGCAGCCCCAGCGGTGGCTAAAGCGGCAGCGTTAGGAGCCGTTGGTACTGCAGCAGGAATGGCACTAAAGAAAGCAGCTGGACAAGGATATAAAAAAACGGGACGATCCGTTCACGGATTGGGTCTAAGACTACCAGGAACCCCGTATTAATGATACAGCGGAAAGGGTCTAAGACTACCAGGAACCCCGTATTCATGGTACTGCGGGAGATCCGTTCACGGATCAGGCCTGAGAATCCCAGGAACGTTTTATTAATTGAAGAGTCTTTGATTGAGGAACCTATGGTTACCATGTCCAATTTTGATTTAATGGATGCTGCTAAAAAACTAGCGATTAAAAATTTCAGAGGTGTCTTTATGAAAGATCAATTACCGGCACAACCCAATGATGTTGAATCCGGAATCATTAACTTAGATAACAGCACCGGACCTGGAACTCACTGGGTTGCATACGCTATTGATCCACGTGGGATTGTCTACTTTGATTCATATGGATTAGCCCCGCCAAAAGAGTTTATGCGTTATATAAAAAATTTTCCAATGAAGACTTGGTATTCTACGCTACCAACACAACAAATCAATGACCCACCAATATGCGGCAGTGAAGTATTAAATGTCCTTGACGCTATTTCTAACCCAAGGGGAAAACCACCACACATTGTCGTAAATGACTACACTAGTAATCGCTGGCAACGACGAAGTCGTCAACAAAGATTTTAGAGAGAAAGTTTTACGATAACAATGATTGATATTTGGGGAAGGTCTTTGAAACCCAAACCCGATGACACTGCAACCGCTGATTCTATCAAGGACATAACAAAAATAATCGAAGATGAAATCGCTGAGACGTTGAATTTAGCAAGTGTTGATCCTAATGAAATAGTTGTATTTCAAGATCGTCAGGGTAAATTGAAAATCAGTAATGTCTCTCTGGATGATATTTTAGTTAAACAACGAAACGCAATCGAGAACACCGTTGCGTTATTTTCCGATCAGGGTAAACTCAAACCGGGTGAACTTTTTTCGACGATTACAGATCGATTAAAAACTATCAATGATGAATTGAAAAATTCTGTCTTGGAACTAACAGCACTTCAGTCTAAAAGTGAAGAACACGGAAAACAGTTTACAATTTTTCGTAGAAATATCATTGAAAAATTTCTTGGAACTACATTCGATAAAATAGAAATAAAACTCCCTGATATTACAAAATCCATCGATGAGACGAAAATCTTCACCGAGGCCATCAAAAATGATTTTTCGAGGATGATAACAATCATTGAAAAAACAAAAATTCCTCATGAGAAAACCAACAACGTTGTATACACGATCCAACACGGATCATTTGCGTGGACACCTACAAACATCAAATTAGATATCACTGCAACCGTCAAGGGTATTTATCGATTAACGCTAGTGACAACGACTCAGTTTAATATTTCATCGTCCAGTTCATCTGTGGTCAATACTACGATTTCAACGATCATCGACAAGAATACAACTGAAAAGTTCACGATGACATCTACTGATAAAAATTTGGTTAGGGTTTCAACAACGTGGTATGTGGAATTCGTAGCGGATTTAAGTAAATAACTAAATTGAAAGGAAAATCCTTCGGATTTCACAATTGAAAACGCTAGCGTTTTTAAAATAAAAATGATTTCATCATCGCAATATCGCTATGATCAGGTCAGAGAATATCAAACTAGACTTAAAACCCTCATTGAAGAGTATCAAATAAAAATAAAAAAATACCAACGAAGAATTAACGCAATTGATGTTACTGTGTACGATGTGAGTGGTGTAATCACCGGAGCTGGTATTATACTGTCTTCAGTAACAATGATGGCCCCGATAGCTGTTCCAATTTGCAATTCTGCGGCAACAACAATCGCTGGAATTATTTCAATAATAACAAAAAAAATATCCTCATGCAGCCAACGGAAACTACAAGACTACATAATTCAATTTCATGTTGTGTCCACTGCATACTCGCAATTATCCTCATTGATATCGTCATCGCTCGATGATACAATTATATCAGAGAGTGAGTTTTCAGCGATGGTAGATATATATGATTCTGCGATGTCAAAATTAGAAATGCATCATGAATATAATAACAATGACAACACAGATGGAATTACTTCAACAAATAGTGGAGAACACAAACCCAGTACAAACAAGCATGAGAATCCAGAATTCAGTGTGAATTTCCCCTCTCCGGTCCCAGTGAAGGAGATAGCGCTAGCAAAATTACGAGTATACCACAGTTGGCCAAATATTAGGTCAAAATCATATGGTGGTCAACAACCGAATGATTCACTGGATCTGCAAATAAGAATAAAGACGACGGTACCTCAGACTGGAACGTTGTTTCCATACCAACAGGGTCATACCAAATTGAACAAATCAATGCTGAATTGCAACGTAGAATAAAATCGATTACTGTAAAAGAATCAAAAAAAGCTATAACGGTTCATGAGGCAACACTATCATCTGCCATTGAGATGAGCACAGAAGGACACGTCGTATATATTTATCAAAGCTCAATAAGGACCGTACTAGGATGGCCTGAAATCCCACCCGGGAGGAAAACCGTTGATTTACCAGAACCAAAAAAAACGATTATATCACAGACAAGATAAAATCTGATAATCCAATACAAAGCTATGGCGATTATGACAAATTGAATTTTTTTCTTGAAACGATATAAATTCCCACTAATAAAAGATACTACGCACTTCTACGGAGTAAAACCACTGAAAATTTCACAGCGTTCAATAACGATATTTCGTTGTTGTTAATATCCCTTAAATCCGGCTCTCTTACCCGAGATGAATTCATCAGCGTCGTAGAAACATGTAACAAAATCATCAATGACATGGAACATTTCATTCACAAATTATTCATTGTATATTAGTTGACAATAACCCCTATCGAGAACAACATTTGCATCGAACTTAAATATCCCCGTCAAGGATATTCCAACAGTCAAACTACCAGGATATAATATCTTAGAACTACAAAAATCTCTCAGTGATGCCATCGATGTTGGTTTTAAAATAATTCATGATACGTGGAAAAAAGCAACATCACCGGAAACAACTATCCTCAAACATAATAATGATGCAGACGGTGGCGGCAGGCATATTGCTCCTGAAAACGTGAATATTTCAACGGTGATTGCGCTCAATTTAGTATGTGATGTTATCGAAGGAAGTTATCAAATAAATTTAGAACGATCAAATTAAGCTCAGCAGGGGTATATTTTGTATTCATTTGCACCAACAGCTCCTCCAGGGTATTTAATTATTGAGTCTCCGGTGAAGCCAGTCTATATGCGATGTCATAATAATTCAATAACCAGAATTAATTTGCAACTCACAGATCAGTCCAATAATCTGATTGATTTACAAGACGAAGTTTTACAAATAAGTCTGTTTCTGAAATCCTAAGGATTTTCATCCTGAAAGGATTTTCGTCCCTAGGACCGGACTTGGTTGAGAACGAATGGAGGATTTCATTGTTTTAAGCGTGATTTCATTGAAAATGTTGTCCGGCTCGCCCCCTCCTCCTTTTTTTTTTGACTTCATTATTATTTTTTGCCTGATTTCATTGATTTTGATTTGATCCTGATCCATGAAAACTTGTTTAAAAACGCTATCCGATTCACTACACCTTGGCCGTAGAAGCCTTCATCCATTGAAAATTTGTTTAAAAATGTTGTCTGATTCACCCCCTCTGCTGCTCTCTTCAATTAATAAACCGTTCCTGGGATTCTCAGGCCTGATCCGTGAACGGATCTCCCGCTGTTCCATGAATACGGGGTTCCTGGTAGTCTTAGACCCTTTCCGCTGTACCATGAATACGGGGTTCCTGGTAGTCTTAGACCCAATCCGTGAACGGATCGTCCCGTTTTTTTATATCCTTGTCCAGTTGCCTTCTTTAGTGCCATTCCTGCTGCAGTACCAACCGCTCCTAACGCTGCCGCTTTAGCCACCGCTGGGGCTGCTGCTGCAATCAATGCTGGTATTGCAGCTAACAATGGAAATATACCGCCTGTTTTAATCATATTTTTGTTAGCAGCCGCAGAAAGAGTAATCTGGACACCTTTTTTTGCTACTAGTGCATCATTGAAATGTTTTATTTGACGAGTTGTCAGTGATAATTTATTTGCACCACCAGTCATTTGATTATGTTTCAACGTGATTATGGTTCCACATTTTTTAGCCGATTCTGATTGCAATTTTTTTATTTGACCAGGAGTTAACGCAACACTAATAACACTATATGACATTATACATAATAGATTGATTCTAAATCGTTTACAATTTCAATGAAAAATCGAGAAAATCGTTACGATTTCAATCAAAGATTTTCCACTGGTGCATCTAACACTCTCATTCTTCCTCCAACACCTTCAAGTAGCATTGATTTATTGCTGAGAATGACAGCAATTGCTCTATAATTAGCAATTGCACCACGAGTCACATTAGCTCTAAAATGTATATCAACAACAGATTGTCTTGTTAAATCAAGATGTTCCAATGAAAAGTAATAAATCGGATACAGATTTTTAAAATCCAAATGTGATATTTGCAAACCAGTATCCACATTTTGATCACGTGCCATAAATGACAACAGACGATGATAAACTCGTGCAATATGATTTTGACCGTAATTAAGTTGTATATTCTCGGATGGTTCCTGCTGGCCGTTTATTCTCAGTGAGACGTCTTTAACACCTAATTGATCAAATATCATATGGCTGGAGAGTTGATTGCCAACTCGTGTGTTATCCTGTAACGCAATAAATATATGACGTGGCGCAGCAACACCTTGTTTTGATGCTAGGTTCCACGTGAAAACCCGTTAATATCTCATTGCTTCACATCTGTACTCACTGATAACCAACTCAACAACGACTTTATTCCTTGGTCCATAAATGATAGTAATCGTTCTTCTGCGGTGATTGCTGGAGTCAACACTGGCATCCACAATGATATTTTTGTTAAATTGACTTTACCGGCATCAGTATTGGGAGTTGCAGCATCTGCTGGAATCCTCCAAATTGCATCATTATCATCACTCTTTCGTAAAAGCGATACTGTATGCTTAGCTCCATAAATAACTTTTCGGACGTTTCTACAGAATCCAAATAAGTGATGCAGTGGAATCGCGCATGAAAATAATTTACGCCGCCCTTCCAACATTAAAATACGTGTTGCGGCTCCTAGATTAAAATTAGCATCGTTGTTTATAATCATTTCCTCGGCATCAATATTAGCGGTGCCAGCATTATTCTTTGGTCGTCTTACAACAAATTGATTTCCTCCAGCGGTATTTTTGATATCCTTTGCAAACATCATAGAAGGTCCTGCTGATCTCGTATAATCGTCAGAGTATCTCGCTTACCCGATTTTTGTTGTAGCCACATCAACATCACGATCTATGGACTCAATTTTTTTTCCATCAATGAGATATCTAGCACTCTCAAATAGCGCCATGATACCATTATTGACAAAACCGACCTGAGTACCAGCTGGATACGGTGCTGGTACAGCACAAGTACCAGCAGCTGTTAGAATTTCTCCTTCTACTTCAATAAACGCTTGAGCGGGTAGAAAGTATTTACTGGTATCATGAACTTGAAGTTCAATTCGCGATCGACTCTTTGGGTCTATTGCATGTCAGGCATAATATTGATAATCGCGTACAGAATCATCCTTGCCAACTGCGGCGTCTATATAAAATGCTGGATCACGTGACTGTTTGAACATTTTATTCTATTTATCAAAGTCTAAATCGCGATTTTCATCGACGTAGTTTTTTAAAGCCACTTCCCGCTATCATATTTGGGTCGGGGGTTAAAGCCATCGACGCTAGTTTTTCATCTACTGCGTTATTTATAATTTTACTAACACTTGCAGGCATTTCTGCTGTAGACGGTAACGGTTTATTTTTTCGTGATTTTACTAATGATGTTATTTTATTCTTCGCGGCTGAAAACGCTTTTCCGGCAAGATCTCCAACAGCACCAATACCCTTATCACGAATAACATTAATGGCTTTCATTGATAATTGTTTAGCTAACGGCATCACTTTTGGGGCCATTCTTGAAAAGAATCCTAAAATGGTAATGCCTAAACCATCTCCATAGTATGCTTTATAAACTGGAAACCGTGAATTACTACATAGACGGGGGTTGGTTTATCATGATTGTAGTGTATGATCATTATTATAAAAACACTAGTGTTTTCAATTGTTATTTATCTAATCAATTTAATCACTGTGATACCCATTTGCTAACTCGTCAATGAAATCTCGATATTATTTGATATCCATGATACCACCTTGAAATAACCGTCTACAGATATCAGCTGCTTCATTAATTATTCCCGGTGAATTATTTCCAGCTCGGAATCCTCCGATTAAAACATCTAATCGTGATATATCATTGATAACACTATCAGGACAGGTCCCACTGGACAACCCTTTCCCGCTATAACTAGTTGCTTCATCCAGTTCTTCTAAATCCGTTTCTTGTAAATCATCATCATCATCATCATCAGGTGGTAGTTTTTTAGGAGAGAAAGATATTTTCTTTGCAGGCTGCTGTCGCTTTCTTTGCAATCTTGGCGTTTTTTGTTGTTGTTTAAACTCTTCGTATTGATTATACACGTTATCCACCATCTTGATATATTTGATGTATGATGCACTATCTGTCTTGATTTGACTTGTTTTAGTTTTGATTTTATAAAATATATCAGCCCAATGAGTGAAATTCTTAACAAACTTATGATGTTCTGGTTTCAACATTTTTTTTCTGTTGTCATAAGTCGCAAAAACAAGCGCAGGAATTTCTGTTGGATCAGTCCCATCAATTGCTGCTAACCCTTCCTCGTTAAATCTCACGCGTAAATCATCTACTGTTCTTTTTGATTCCATTTGTTTTGTTTGTTCAGTTTTCGCTAACAGGGGGAGACAGGTCTTTCCTTGTTCAGAGATTGTTGACACTACCTCCTTCGTTGCTGTGGTTACTGGATTAAACAGCTTTTCAGACCCCAAAGCGAAATCAGTTTGTAAACTCTGTCGTTGTTGCAGTTTATTCCTTACAGAGTCACGAATTGGTACAAATTTCCTCATTGCATCTAATAGTTCACGAGCCAATCGGGTTGTTAATGCTTCATTGACCATTATTTGAAATCGCAAACAATTTTTCGATTGTAAAACAATTTTTCAATACGACCTAACACCATCGTGCAACTATTTTTTTTGACGTCGGATGATTTTTGACACGTTCATGGGAGTTTCATTTTTGTTATTTTAACAGCTCTATCAGGTTTGTGGAAAGTATCAAAATTGTATATAAAATAAATAATACTGATAGTTTCCACACTTTTTTGACGTCGGATGATTTTTAACACCACCATGGAAGTGTTATTTGATTGTTTTAACGGCTCTATCATTGATGGGGAAAGTATCATAATTATATATAAAATAAATAATACTGATAGTTTCCCCACTTTTCCATTGATCATATCGACAGAACCATCCATCGATTTTTTATTCAGTGTGTGTGAAACATTCTTTATTCAGTGTGTGTGAAATATTTTTTATTCACTGATTTTAACACGGTCATGGAAGTGTTTTAACGGCTCTATCAGGTTTGTGGAAAGTATCAAAATTGTATATAAAATAAATAATACTGATAGTTTCCACACTTTTCCATTGATCGTCCATCGATTTTTGACACCCTCTTGAGGGTCGGCTAAAAAAATGATATGGTCGGGCAATCAAAAAATGATTAATGGTCGGGCAATGAAAAAATGATTAATGGTCGGTCAATCAAAATTGTTCATTTTCCTGAATAAACGCCCGAAGGTTTTTAATTTTAGAGTTGACTTATTTTTTCAATGCGTATTCGTTACCTAATTATTTTCGTATTCGTTCTACGATAGCATACAACGGAACAAACACACTGATGACACTGGAAAATGCAAGAGAGTCTCTAATAGAATTCTGAATTTTTTTGATGAGTGCATATTTCTTGGGTAGCATATACTTGTTAGTGTTAACCCCGTATTCTATATCCTGAAAATCCGACTTGATTTGATCAGGATTTAACCCATCTGCTAGTTTGATATCATGACTTTTCAATTTTAAAATTTCAGCTATGATGCTATTCATGTTTTCAGAATTCATTATTTTATAATAATTACATATCTCTAATTGAAAAATATGACGCATTAGACATAACTAAATTGAACTTTTTGTCCTGTCTATTTTGAAATGGCAGATCGACAAACCCCCTCTGCAACGAATCTTACTGAGGCTCTACAAATATTGAAATACTTGCCGGCTTCATATATTGATTTAAATATTTTCTCTTCGTTAGTTGTTGTATTCAAAGATTTTACTGGTCTCGTTTTTTTTGGAACAAGTGCCAGTCCTTCCTCGTTTGGAGTTCTCACTCTGTGTGATAGCTTGCAGATTTGATAAAGAATTGTTCCTTGGATTAGAATCCTTGTGATCGATAACAAAACCATCTTTGATCAATCCATTAAAACATTCAAATACGAAACGATGATTGTAATATTTCTTCTTTCCAACAGTAAACATCAAATACCCCATACCATTATCCCTCCCAACTGGGTTCTTCAGTCTACAGTGTCTTAAAACACCATCACTGGATGTTTCATAATTTGTACTCACAGGATGCTGTCTGAATTCTTGGGTCATTTGTATACTATACTATTTGTCTAATTCAATGACTGATCCATTTGCAGTGAATCATTATACATAAATTTTTCATTTAAACACTTGCTTTTAGTATAGCATGAGGAAGTTAAGGAGAGTGCCTTCGAAAAATGCTAAATTCAATACTGATAAGGAGTTTAAGAGATTATTGAAAATTAATCCTAAATTTAATATCGATAAACCCAAAAACGTCCAATAGACGGAAACATGAAGGAGTTTAAGAGATTATTGAAAATTAATCTCGATAGACCCAAAAAACGTAACAAACGTCCAAGAGACGGAAACAAAATTAATCTTAAACGTCCAAGAGAGGGAAACATGAAGAAGTTTAAGAGATTATTGAAAATTAATCCTAAATTTAATCTCGATAGACCCAAAAAACGTAACAAACGTCCATGGAACGGAAACATGAAGGAGTTTAAGAGATTATTGAAAATTAATCCTAGATTTAATCGCGATAGACCCAAAAAACGTTTAATAGACAGAAACATGAAGGAGTTTAAGAGATTATTGAAACTTAATCCTAGATTTAATCGCGATAGACCCAAAAAACGTAACAAGAAATTACCCTGGAAAGATATCTTGATATAGTTTCTAATACACCCAAGTATACAATTCTTGATAAAGTCATGATTAGTAAAATCCGAGACTGTTTTAATGAATTCAAGCGTGATGGAGCATCTTATTGTTGGTCAACATTTCGAATTGATGGTGTTGTTGACGCTACCATAAAATATGAAAAAGCAGCAGTGATAATTTCACGTCTTGTGGAAGAAAGAAATATTTTTCGAATAAAATTCCTTATCCGTGAGGATGGAAAATTGATCATTAGGGATACATTTGAACCCAATCTCAAGGGCAAAAAAACTATCACCGTGAATCAAGATTCCAAACCAGGAATTTTGACCGGAATTGATAAACCATACAACGAAAGATCTTATCCTGTCACAGCAGTTGTTTACGGGATATATCAGCTCAATGAAAAACCTGATATTGCAAAACTGGCACCCATGAAATATTCGACAAGGCTCAATTGTGTAGCAGAACAAATAATGGAACACTTCACAAATGCGTCCCGGGGGAATAAACTAACTGATCTAAGACGAAAAAAAAAACCGAATGGGAATTAACGGTAAAAGAGAATAGGGCAACAATTCAAGATATAACCAAATTAGAAAAATCATTAAGATTTCCAATATCAGTAAGAACAATCACCGGAGAAGTATTATACGAATCGAAATATAAATCACAGGGAGCTCCAATTGAAATTATTGATCATAACGAACACGCGTGGTCATCTGCAGTAACAATATTCCCACGGGATAGAACCGTAAAATATATCCCCCAAATTGGAGTTTTTTTCAGAGCAGGAATTATTTGATGATATTTACCATTTGAGTAAAAACGATCCTGTGTCAATGTGGCTATTTCATAGTACTTCAGACGAGGAATGTAGATTTGATCAGTTTGTAAGACCCAACGGAGAATTGTACCGTACTGAAGAACTGCATAATCAAATGAAACAACTAGCGAGTGAGTTTTCTCCAGAGAATTCTCTGGGGGAAGACAACGATCAATTATTAGCAAACTGTTTTACAGTACCATCAATTGCAGCACATTTTGCTAGAAAGAAAAACGCGTGGAAACCAACAAGAAGTGAGTTTTTATCAGATGTCAGATTGTCCTGTCTTGAATACAGCCATGGAGGGTTATGGAATACAAAATACACCGCTGAAACAGTTATTTCCGTTGATATGATTGAATGTTATCCAGGAAGTTTTCTTGGGTATGGAGAATGCGAGAAATATTTTAAACGATTTGGACACCCCACACACGAAATGACCCGTGTTGCTATTAATGGACCACTGCCTGATTTTGATTTAACAGGATTCGCTTGTGTAGTATCATTTGAAATGGCTACAGGACTTAATCCGTGTAGTTATCTTTGGACTGGTAAACACATGTCTGAAAAACACTGGATGCCAATATTGGTATTACGGTATATGCTTGATTGTATGATGTTAAAATCATTAATTGTCAGTGAAGCAATTATATCCTATCGAGCACAGAAATCAGTCTGGTTACCACAACCCGATCTAGAAAAGATAATTAGCGAACAGCGAAAACTGTTTCCTGATTTTAATGAACAACAAATCATGGATTGGTCCAAACAGTTATTTGAAATCAGAAACAATGAAGCAAAAGATCTTGGACGAAGAATAATCGGTAAATTCACTCAAGGTGGTAAATTCGATAATACAAGATATTCTTCACGGTTGATTATAGACAATGCTGAATACGATTTTGTAATCGCGGATCTAACGAATAAAGGCCTATATGTCAATGGTAAAGACGCATGTCTGTCCGATGGAACCAAATTGGGTACAATTGTTACTTACAATGATGGATACAATCCGCAGTACACACATTTGGGAGCTTCTATGCTTGGTTATGCTTCTATTAATTTATTTTCAATGATCAATAAATTTCCTAACACCGGTGTTAGAGTTGCCACTGATTTCTTTTACATAAATAGCACAATGGCTGATTTTAAGGCTACTGGCAACGAGAATTGGGGGTCATGGAGAATTAAGAAGGAAATGCTTCATGATTATATTCAATTAGCAGATGTTTCCATTGAAAATAATTATTTAGAAAGCAATAAGTGTTCAGAATTTTCTAATGCGCCACCGATTTCTGATCCAATATGCCGGTATAAAACAGTTTATTTAAACGGCTGTGGTATGTCAGGAAAAACAACTCGAGCAATTGAGTTATTTCGTGTTTCCAATCCAAACATGATTGTGCTAACACCAACTCACAGACTAGCAAGAGAAATGATACAGAGAGGGGTAAATGCCTGTACGTATCACAGTTTTTTCCAATGGAAGGGAGATAAATGGACTCCTGAGCGTATGGTAGAGAAGTTTATTCCTGAAATCATCATTTGGGATGAAATAGACACAGTGTCAGAAGATGTATTAAAAATATTGAGTGGTTGTTATTGAAAAATACAAACGTCGTCGTGTGCGGTGATCACGGCCAACCACCACCATTTGTCGGTGCATCACCACATGAATGGCTAAAGGGTTTTGTAGACTATTATGAAGAAATTGATACCGATCATAGATCACTTGATAATGAATTAAAAGAATTGAAGAAACTAATTAGATCACAACCGGATAGAATCCAGTGTGAAATAGCCCGTAAAATAATTTCGGAAACTCCAATGAATGAGTTTTGGGAAGCATGGATACCAAATGATTTGATCATTGCAAGTAGAAAAATAGTCAGGGACACACTTCAGATGAAATTATTTGAATTGCATAAACAAAAATTTGCAACACTTCCAGTGCCTCTTTGTTATAGGCCATCGGATGCACGAAAACAGAACATTGAAGTTGATATTCCAGGAAAAAGTGAAAAACAGAATTTAGTATTAAATGATATTGTGCTGGTTGATATCTATGTCGTTGAAGCAGCATTGCGTGCTAATAAATCCCCATGGACGCTAGGATTCGCAGCAGCAATACATTCTTCACAGGGATTGACTATATCGGATACAATTGTTTGGATGGTAGATAATCGCATAGAATGGTCGAATTTAGTCTATCTCGCAGTGTCTAGAGTACGAAAAAGAAATCAACTTTGAAGAATTGTCTTCGATGATGAAATCATTGATGACGATAATGACACCACAATGGATGATATTGATGTTAAAATGATTGATACAAAAATCTCCGGTTACAAACAACAAGACAAAAAAAACAGCGAGAATTTGATATTGATGCTGAATTAATAATCACTTTGAAAAAACAACAGAATAATGACTGCGCAAGTTGCAATTGTATAATGCGTTGGCAGTATTCGGATAAAGATCCTCGCCAATTCACCGTAGAGAGAAAAAATAACAATCTCGGTCATGTCAGAAATAATGTGATGTTGACTTGTCTTGAGTGCAATAGACGCAACGGCGCTAGTTAAGACCATGGGGTGGCAATTGAGTATCGTCATGAATCACTTGTAATTGTTGTCTAGTAAAACCCCGCTGAGGGGCAGTTGAATCCAGTTTATAGTTTAAGGTCTACCCGTAGATCGTGTTACACTAGATATCGTGGGTGCAGTAACACTCCAAACAGGATCAGTAGCCCTTTTTCTGCCACCCTCAAGCTCTCCTGGTTCGTATAAGTACCTCACAATGACATTACTACTAAGAATTGGTTCTTTGAAATCTTTTTGAATTTCCATTTCAGGTATTGACTTCTTTTTAATCGCGTTGATAGGTTTCATGTTGATTGTTCTAGTAATCTCGTTATTCAGTGCAGTAATCACAGATGGTAATCTTTTAACCCATTCACGGGATCTTTTTTCTTGAATGAATTCTTTTGCGTATTGATATCCAAATAACCGCTCAGCAATCGTCCGATTAAATCGTTCTACAATTGCCTGATCACGATGTAGCGCAGTATGCCCCCGTCTGATGGTGACATTGTGATATTTCATTGTAGATAACACTGTACCCTGAAATTCCTTGCCAGGATCAATTTGTAATAGATTTGGCCAGTGCAGAGGGCCCCTTCGATAAATCTTTTCAAATGCAGAAGCTACTTCAATGGCCGATTTTGTTTTTAACGTTTCTGCTTCTTTGTATCGACTTGCAATATCAACTACGGTTAATGCGTACTTGTAACCGTGGTCATGTGGCAAAAATAATAGATCAGCCTGATGAACTTCATTAGGAAAGGTCAAATCAAAATGCGAGACATTAATTTGTTTAGGCGGTGGTAGATAAATTTGCCATAGTGCCTGTTTGGATAACCAATGAGCCGCAGTGGTTTTTTTTCACTTTTGCAGCGTTAGCGAGTTTATGGATTGCTGATTTACCCCTCCAGTATCCTCTTGGGGAATAATAAATAGATTCCATGTTGTTATTAATTACCAGCACCTAAAATCAATTTGTTTTTCATTGCCGATTTGATCAAAAAGGAAGCCAATTTTTCTTTGAAGGATTTGTCAGGAATAGCATTTAACGCATGAATTAATTTCACATCTGCTAGACGCCTGTGCTGCAGATTACTGCTTTTATAAGATACATCATGAAGGGGACAGGCCTTATCAATGGCATTTATTGGTTCTTCACCGGGGTTGGGTTGGTTATGATTATTGAGTCTGATATCTAATCGGGTTCCGGGGCCACATTAGCTATATCCTGGAAAGTGTTTTTTCCAGGGTATTTTGCCCATGGGGTTCCAGGGAATTTTGATAATTTGGCAGCGATATCACCTCCTCGTTTTGTTTTAAAGGTCACTTGGGTTTAGAAACAAATCTAAATTTCTTCGTACTACATTGTACGCATTTACCAGAAAGCGCTGATCGGTTATTTTTTGTTGCAATCGTCGTCAAGTCATCTATGCCAGTACGTTTTTTACACTTCACAGAATATAGATCCATAATTTATGTATAGAGATATGAATATAATTGATTTTTCAGCGACTAAAACAAGAGAACCAGTTAAGCATCATGCAGCGCTACCAAACTCTATCCGCGCAATTATAATCGGGCCATCTGGATCCGGCAAGACGCAATTGTTGCTCAATTTAATAATGAGATGGATGAAGTGGGATAAGTTGTATTTAATTGCCCCTAGCGTAGATGACCGACGATGCTATGAAGTGCTAAAATATTTTAATGAAAACGCTTCAAAGATTGCCGTCGAGGATATTATTGAATTTATAACCGATATTGACGAGGCACCATCAGTAGAAGACCTCGATGGAAGTATCAACAATTTAGTTGTATACGACGATGTAATGTTAGATAAACAAAAAAAAAACAGCTAGAATATTTTCCCGAGGCTGGCACAAAAACACTGATGTGATATATGTCACTCAACAATACACTCAGATTCCAAAAGTGATCAGAGATAACTGTAATATTCTTGCTGTATTCAACGGCGTTGATACACATACGCTACGAAATATTTGGCAGACATGGTGCTCCGATATGGATTTTAATCAATTTAGAAATTTCTTTAGTCATGCTCAGTCTGCCCCACACGGATTTATAAGAATAAATTTACATGACCCTCGAGCACGATATCGTATCGGACTTGATAAAATATTCGATTGAACACGAATGGAGATTGATTTATTTGACTGATTTCATTGATTTCATTGATTTTTTGCCTGATTTCATTGTTTTAAGCCTGATTTCATTGAAAATGTTGTCCGGCTCGCCCCCTCTTCCTTCCTTTTTTTTTTGACTGATTTTATCATTATTTTTGCCTGATTTCATTGATTTTTGATTTGATCCTAATCCATGGAAACTTGTTTAGAAACGCTATCCGATTCACCATACCTTGCCCGTAGAAGCCTTAATCCATTGAAAACTTGTTTAAAAATGTTGTCTGATTCACCCCCTCTGCTGCTTCATTTGATGTCTTTGAAATTCTCTTAAAAGTTACAATTAGCTGTTCAGTGACTGTAGTAAAGATGTTTAAACACGGATGTTTTTTAGTCATTTAAAAAGGTACGTGTCATCCTCCTTCAGCAATAGCTTTAATTATTAATTCTTGGAACGTTTATTCAAATCTTTGATTTAGGATATTTTTAAACTTTTAATTAATGTATTGTGACAACGTGCTGTTTTGAGTTAAACTTTATTTCTCATAACTTCTTACCCTCATTTTTATATAATCATTTCGTACTTACCATGGAATCTTGTCAAGAAGATCAAGTTGCACTGTATGGCTTACTCGAAGTATGATGTATACATGTATCAAAAGCGTAATTGTAACCTGTTCCTTATTCGTACAGTAGTGTTTAGACCATCTTGATTTATGAGTTCATGCGACGTATTTGAAATTTGCCATCAATACAACTAAACTGGAAGAAGTATGCTCAATATAATCATGTACTTCTGTTAGTAAATATATCCTATCTCACATTCAGTCCTAAAATTGTAACGTATGTACCCGCATCACATGGGCTATTTCAATAAAATCGTTGTAATGGAAGAAAATAGGAGAAAATCGACACAATGTAGAATGAAATTGTTCTTAATTTGGGTATGATTATTGTCTTCTATATAAATATCTTTATTTTAATGGCTTGTGCTTGTTGTTGTGTTTATCTGTATTAATTGTGTATTGCTATACCTATTGCTATGTTGTTTTGTGTCTACTTTGATATTTCTCAAGTCAAAATATTCAACGAATATACATAGCCAGCTTCCAGATGCATATACTATTTTACCACATCTCATCTCTCAAGTAATGATATTGTTCTCCACTAACATTATCACAGCCATTAAACTCAGATTTTATGAGGTTGATAACGTTAGAGTAGAATATGTGTTAATGTCGTTAGTTCCACAATGCATAATAAAACATATTTCGTATCAAGCATTAAGCACACACACTATAATATACGTCGTGCGCTACCGATAGTATAATTAATTTATCTTAGAAATAATAAAGGTTGGTATATAATGTTTGGGAGAAAACATAGTTGAAAGTAATTGTAATTATTCGCATTGTATACGAAAAGAAAACCTAGATTACCCTTTGAAATCTTATTATTTATCAAAATTATGGATATATTGCACGTTTCAAATTAAATGTACTGTCTCACATTTTCATATACTGGACTAATGCGAATTTAAAGGTGCATACGATTATTAAAGAAACTTTTCTGTTCAAAGTTAAATGTAGGATTTATAGTTTCCTTTGTATATATGCAATTTAATTTCTTCTTCTTTTTTAAGAGTTTATATCATAAAAATATTATTTGAGATAAACGTACATTAACTTTAATCTTGCCCATTGGCTTAAGTGTCCATGGAATTTAATATTGAAAATGGCACAAATGACCATTTCGTTTGGTCCTGTTCGTTAGGATATGTGTCTATGGAGATTGGCCTTGTCCTTTTGGACATGATGTCCATTTTGTTTGATCTGTACTTTAAGTCAAATGCCGACTTAGTTTATCCTTGTGCTTTTTGACAAAGTACCCCAAAAGGTCGTCTTTGCCTTTCTGACACTACCTTTTTGACATAGAACATAAAAGGATTGTGTCAACTGATTGTAGTTTTAACTTATCAAATCAAATATACGACTAATGAATTAATGTTTTTTTTGAATAATTACCTTCACAATCGTTATAATAATCATAACCAACTTATCAACTTATTATTATTATTATTATTAGTAGTAGTAGTGGTAGTAATAGTGGTAGTAGTAGTGTTCTTTGCAAGACTATTAGTACCATTGGTCATGTGTGAGATTTCATGTTTCAATACAAAATCATTGACATATATAAATCACGTTTTATTAATACGTAAGATGGAACATATGATTTTTAACACAATATACGCCTGATGCGATTACGCAAATTTGAGTTGACTTCCCATGTTATTCAGCGTTGATAAGGACCATCTATGTTCTGATTTGAATTATAACGTTTAACATTATGATCGTCATTCCATCAGGCCAATAGAGTGTCTTCGATGACTCGGTTGAATGTAAATACCAACTTTTGGGGTGTTGCAACACACAATCCCTTCCGGCATGTCTGAAGAAAGGAGGAATATATATATATGATGAAGCTTAGGACTATTAATATATTAACCAATACGATCAGACTCATTACAATGTTCAAGCATGAACGCAGATAGATAGATACACAGATAGTTTGATTGATATATATATATATATATATATATAGACAGATAGATAGATATATAGATAGATAAAATCAGTCATACATACATACATACATACATACATACATACATACATACATACATACATACATACATACATACATACATACATACATACATACATACATACATACATGCATCGATACATACATACATACATACATACATACATACATACATACATACATACATACATACATACATACTTACATACATACATACATACATACATACATACATACATACATACATACATACATACATACATACATACATACATACATACATACATACATACATACATACATACATGCATCGATAGATACATACATAGATAGTACATACATACATACATACATACATACATACATACATACATACATACATACATACATACATACATACATACATACATACATACATACATACATACATACATACATACATACATACATACATACATACATACATACATACATACATACATTCATACATACATACATACGTACGTACGTACGTACGTTCGTACGTACGTACGCACACACGCACACACGCAAGCACGCACGCACACACACACACACACACACACACACACACACATGCATACATACATACATACATACATACATACATACATACATACATACATACATACATACATACATACATACATACATACATTTTCTTACCTATATCCGCATTTATCGAACTGTATAGTAATTTAATTGTTTGGTTGTCAGTTTCATTGTTCAAAACTATGTTCGTTACATGATATTGTGACGTAAATCTATTCACATTAGATTATATTTTTCTAGTATATCGCTTCAACAAAATGATTTTTTGGTAAGCAAATTTGTTAGCGGTGATCCTGACATTGATTCACACATACATCTTAACTTATTATCGCCACATATGGTTCCAGTAGCTGCAGGTATAACTACATTGTCACTTATTCTGGTCACTGGATCCGTGCAAGTCATTGACGAACAGATACGATCAAGCGTTTCCTTTAACACAAATAATAGGAAATGGTTATATCTTGAGATATTTGAGATTACTTAAAAAGTAGGTTTAATATTTGCGTGTTAAAAACTAAAACTAACAAACATGAGTACAATTATCCTATTGTGTCTGACCAGATACAATTTGTGCGGAGACGATCGTAAAGTAAATTTAGAGACAACGTTTAATTTTATATTCATTATATACACAACAAGCGGCAACGGACTTTAAAGGCCTGGAATTTCCAACATATTCCCAATATGATAAATTATATAATAACGGAATGAACATAAGTTAATAGATAACAAATCCCGAAACACCAAGTGTCCTATGTTAATATGATTAAATGACAAATATTAATAATGCACCGACTTTGCAGTGGTTAGGTAAATGTCATGCAAATATCTACAACATTTACACTAGTAAATTTCAATGAATTGTATCATTCGATCATCTGCAATATAAATTACTTTTTGTGGATTAATATCACAAAAATTCTAATTGGTATACTCTACAACGTTTTGGTTTTCTTCGTCATTTATACCTTTTTGTAGTTTGCTAAAGTAGCGAATGTGAACTATTTGTTTTGTTGGCTTTTTATCATTTTAATGTTTTCGAAGTTATTCTGTGGCGTGGAGACCTAGATGTATATCAGTTGTCGAAACGTGTTGCAAAATATATCTTTGTATTTTATTTGTACAGGTATCTATGTCCAATATACAATAAATTCCAATTGAAGAATGATCAATGTCTGTTACAATCCCTATAAATATATCAAATTTCTAAATCTATTGGAGCCTTTAACTGAGTTTTATGATATGGTGAAGATGCACTGCTTCATAGCGTTTTGCTTTCAGCCCGATATTTTTTATGTTTTTATCAATGTAAAAAATGATTAAAAAAACAACAAACATATCCTAGATATTATTATATTGTTTAGTCTTATATGTTCTAATCTAAAGAGTAAATTAAGTAATGAGTACGTGGATATGTGCAATAATGAAATGGTAATGATGTGGTGTTATTCGTTAGGCAGTAAAAGTCAAAACTTCCAAACTGAGTTTAAAAGTTACTTTCAGTTAGGTCGAAAGTGTCGATTTTCAAACGTCTTGGAATCATAATGTAAAAAAAAAACCATTTACATCACAAAAACGCATCTCAAATATATTGTTTATCACTAATTTGTGATACATTCAAGTTAATTAGTTTTACTGAACACCTCCATACACGATTCAGCCTTGTTGAAGGCACAATGTCGTTCCAGTTAAAAAAATCCTGCCATTGTAAAATAACGTTTAAAACAAAGTTATTGTGTAACATCAGATAATTACACAATGCACAAATGTAACTAGCCTTTTTATATAATGTAAAGCAAAATGCAAAATGTTTACATATCTTGTTCTGTCATCCAGTCTGTACATACCCGACTCATATGAGATCCATGACCATTAAGAAGGACACATTGGTTATCTGCGTCGAATCGCTGCCCAGTCGGTATTCTCAGTATTGCTTCAAATGCGTCGATTGTATCCTGTTGGTGGACAAATTCGGTTTTCACACACTGTCTGAAATTTGAAATATTATATATATATATATATATATATATATATATATATATATATATATATATATATATATATATATATATGTATATACATATACTTTTTAGCTTCTAGCGCCCTCCTCTTAATAGAAGGAACCAAGCTGA
Source organism: Unio delphinus (assembly GCA_029339505.1). NCBI lineage: Eukaryota > Metazoa > Mollusca > Bivalvia > Unionida > Unionidae > Unio > Unio delphinus. The sequence goes on along the minus strand of JAQISU010000072.1, from coordinate 1,699,461 downwards.
CTGAATAAATCATAATGGAGCAGTTTCTCAATCTACTGGAGTTTGGAAATTGCACAGATGGCCAACTGATTATTCTAGGCGATTTCATCCTTCACTTTGACTCTCCTGGAAACCCATACACACCAAAACGTCTAGATTCAATTCATGTGTTCAACTTTAAATGGTCAGTTAATCAACCCAATCATAAATATGGTCACCTTTTAGTCTGGATATTTCCAATCCTAGATGATAATTTAATACTTTCCACACTTGAAAGCTTACATTTGATCAGATCACTTCTGCATTATATGCCATTGGGATGAATCAGTCTTTAAACTTCGACCTTTATCTGCTACTAGGATAAACCTCTGTATTATGATAAAAAGAATCAAACTAATGCATGACATCCAAGCGAACCTAAAAACTTGCTCATGTCCTACAGGATAACAACACGATACTTGAGCGCGTTCATTACTTGCAAAACATGTCAGAGCCACCAAATTCAAAAGTGTTCTCAGTTGAATAGCAATGTTAGATACTATCTTCACGTTGCTAAAGGAGACGCCACTACAAAAAACGTTACAAATTTAGTCCATTTAGGCAAAGTATAACACAGCAATACTAATGTCACGGATAGTTCCAGTTTCAAAGAGCTCCTCAAGATAACCAACATACCATTGTCAAAGAAAAAATATACACCTCATCCAACCATCGTTTCTCCCAAACACCGTCCGGACCTATTTGCAAATTGTTTCCTTGACAAGAAACAAACCTTTTAGAGACAAACTTGAAAACACAATTTCAATTAACCCGGCGTCACGATACAGTTGCGAAACATAATTTTAGCGGCAACGGATAGCAGCATTTGAACCTATTTATATCGATATAGAACGAACAATCGTGATTAACATAGAAACATTGGTCTAATTCAAGTCCATCAGCGCCGCTGTTTGAGTGCTTGGATCAATAGTGCCTTCACTAACTGTGTTTTTAAAATATCTTATCAAGAAACTACAAATCGACCCTTTCATATCAATAATCGTTGAAAAAGTTGTTATAACCCAAAGCGCGCCTCATCTGAATTCAGTCCTTTAGGCAATGTACAGTCTGCATATTGTCCTTGCCACATTTCTGATACATCACTTCTCAATGTAGCTAATGCCATTCTATATACGTTTGATTGTGGAAAGATTGCAATCGACATCCTCTTTGTTTTGTCTGGAACATTTTACACAATATAACATGATATATTACGTTACTGTCTCCAATATGTATTTGACATTCACTATATAGACTGACAGCGGTTCAAGTCCAACTTAGTCAACAAGACACAAATTGTACATTGCATACACTCCAGCCCAGTTGAGCTATGTGATAAGTGATCAGTTATTTTACATGGTGTATCTATTATATACATTCAGCCGCTCTCAAGTGTCATAAATCATCATTAGGTGTCTCAATTGCACGATGATGACACCATCATATACATGTCTAGCCACGCAACTAGGATAATACTACTATGCAAGGAAAATAGAGGTGCATGTATGATGACAAATCATGAATGACATCTAACATGCTGCAGATAAATGATGGTGAAACTGAGACCATTCTGATGACAATACAAATACATTCTCATCACATCCTTTACCTCAAAAAATATATATCAGCACAACCAGCATATATTCACACAATCATTACGACACGTATGTATTACTTAGGAAAGTACAGTCAATTTGCCCCAACACGTCACGAACATATGCATGGCTTCAAATATTGAGCTGCGAGTCTTCGGTTTCATTCGCATATATCTTTCAGTTGATTCAACTTGTTGAGTTCCTTAGTACGATCAACACAGGAGTATTGTAACTCAATTATGTCTGGTTCAACACAATATCTGCTCCAAAATTTTCACAACGATCAAAACACAGCTGCTCAGATCATCAAGGTACCACGATCAGAGCACACCCCGCCGTTGCTTAGTATTCGTCGCTTGACATCCATTCAATTATATTCAAACATAAAATGTACTCTCTTTGATATATTTAACTTACGGACTTCAGTCGAAGATAACTATAAGGCCTCACAATGTGTCACAAACCAGCAAGATACCTACACTCCTCTTCTGTCAATCGCATATTAAATATTGCAAATATAAACCGACGACATTATTTTCCACACCAAGGCAAATCAACCTGACTCGAATTGCCAATTTAAATTAAATACAACAAGTGTGACCCCTGTCAAAAGGGGTCTTAATCATTTTTCCTACTGAAAGAAAAACTTATAAACTTATTAATTTGTCCCAATATATATATATAGTCAATGTTACGTGTCAACTAGTGAGATCTAAAACTGGCTGGTGTTCAACGGAATCGATGTGAACAGCTATGTTCCTCCTCTTTAATTAGATCCCAATCAAAGATCATAAGATAAGAATGCACATTTTTAAATGTGTATATTTTGGTACACATTATACATACTTATTCACAAGTGTTTTCTTGAAGTCTTCCACGGCGCATCGTGAGAATAGCCAGGGATTCAATGTGTATTTCTTGTTTTTGTAGAATTTCGGCTTCTGATCTGACATTATTAATTTAGCTTCAGCTCTGCAACCGTGTTCTCTGAAATAGCTATCATGTAATGATCCAAGACTGCAAATAATAAAAAGGATGTATATGAACCATATTCAGTGCAGGTAAATATCACATAAACGTACAATTTATGGTGACACCTATCTTTACAATAATGTACTTTTGAAATGTCAAGAATAGAGTGAGTGAAATAGCATGTGTTGTTTTGTTTTCTCGGTACCATCCTCTCATACATCTTGCATTTGAGGAGATTGAAACTAAGCGAAGCAAATAGCAAACTAAGATAGACACCATAAAAGAGAATTCCCAATAAGTATTCTGATCTAGTATTACATAATCTTTCTGAACAAAGAAAAGTTTTCTTGAATTGCACGTGCTGCCAAAAATCAGAACATTAATTTCTACCATTACATCTATATATCAATGTTTCTCTTTCTTACTGTCCCTCTATCTCGCGCATTATCTGTCTATCTATCTATCTATCTATCTATCTATCTATCTATCTATCTATCTATCTATCTATCTATCTATCTATCTATCTATCTATCTATCTATCTATCTATTTATCTATCTATCTATCTATCCATCCATCCATCCATCCATCCAACCATCCATCCGTCTATCCATCTATCTATCTATCTATCTATCTATCTATCTATCTATCTATCTATCTATCTATCTATCTATCTATCTACCTATCTATCTATCTATCTATCTATCTATCTATCTATCTATCTATCTATCTATCTATCTATCTATCTATCTATCTATCTATCTATCTATCTATCTATCTATCTTTCTATCTATCTATCCCTTTCTCTCTCTTTCCCTCTCACTCTCTTTATATATATATATATATATATATTTATATATATATATATATATATATATATATATATATATATATATATATATATATATATATATATATATATATATATATATATATTTACCACATACATTATAATTTTCAGGGCGTTTAAAGGGTTGGAATTTTAGAAAAAAATATATGAAAATTAATAATCATAAACAACATATCAAAGCTCCAATTATAAATATTAAAAATCGCTGATTCCTTTATGAAATTAAAATGATACAAAATTTCATCAAAATCCTTTCTTTTTTTTTCTCGTCTCTTTAAAGAAACATAAAACGCAAAACCCTGGTGTGAGTGAGAAAAATATAAATTAGTTTGTTCTGCACGAAAACAATTAATTTGAACGTGTAACATGTAGCTTTCCTTCATTTGCATTATCGTACCTAAAAATAGGCAAAATCAATGAAGTTGTAAAGTTTGGGGACTTTCGCTTTTTCGCAATGCATGAAGTATCTGGAACTGTGAAGTTAAAGTTTTATCAAACCGTCAATAAAGAAAGGGGGGGGGGAGAAGAGTCAGATACACAAAGTGAGACACAGAGAGACAGATTTAGAGAATTTTATAGTCTTTATAAAAGTTAATTAATTAAGTACTTCGATGAACTGTATATACATTGGCATATCTTAATAACATCTTATTAGTTCAACATTCCGCTTTAAATTATATTATATTTCTATTCGCTAGCGCATAAATGATTGTCGTGTTAGGTTCAGTGAACAAAAAGGCTGACCGTATTTGCAATGCACTACTTTCTTAAAACATTTCATGTATCATGGTTAGATCATGCACGTGTCCAATATTGAAAATTAGGTATGAATACAAATCAAAACAAAAGCAAAAATGAATCTACATATGAACTTGCAGTCCTGATTTAAAAACAAATGAAGGTAAATCTATATTGTATTTCAGACACACTCACCAGGATGTCAGGAGTCAATTTATAGTTAATAAAAATAGTTTTGCTAGGTTGGTGGGTCCAGTATAAACATATAGTCACATAATTAGAATAAACAAAAACTTTTAATATGCTTGAGGTATATTTTGACTCTGTTTGTTGTGCATGCGTGCAGAGCTATCTAGGGTGAGCGTATGCGTTTCCAGTCAAGCGACGGAACCGACATATGTCTCGCCGGAAACTACTTGCGGCTTCGAACATTATAATCACGAAATTCCCCGGTATTTTACCCTGAATATTACTCACTGTCCTATGGATATAAACAACATTAATGTATAACCGACACTGGTAACTTTGGATATGTTGAGGAGAGCACACTTGATATTTCTATAGCCGTAGAGGTGAGTGTTAATTTTGTATTTTTTGATATTGTTTACTTCGTTTGTATTCATTTTATGTAGTGATTAATTTATTACAACGCAGATTTGAAACGTTGTGAACCGTGAATTTCAAGATGCTATTAAGAGTTTAATGTATTATTATTTTCTCCTTGGGTTGTAATTTTCCATTTGAGTAACCTACGGGTATTTTATTGTTACCTTGATCTTGCAGTAAAACGGCTCCAAACCCAGTTTATGAAGCATGTTACCTTAAAAATGGGTTTGCTAACATCTGGTAATTTTAATATAGGTGCACTGATTAATTTCTCTTTCGGCGCGCATAAATACATATATTGAGGTGTCCCCCACTCTATTTCATTTGGTTGCACCTTCTTTGTAAAAATCAGAGAAGGGGCAGGCAATGACACCCGTACAAACGATATTTAAGATATATTTTTCTACATTATCACTTTGTCTCTTCATGTACAACTGCAGCATGTTAGCACGGAATATCTTTAAAATACTGTCTATGTCAATTTTATAGTCTATGTCAACCTTGACCTCTTTAACTTCGTAGGGACCTTTTCACTCGACTACTAACTTATTTAAGCTAGTAGGAACAAGCAATAAAATCCGATCTCCTACATGAAAGTTTATATTTCTCACTGTATAGTTATAATTCTTGGCACATCTGTGTTCCGATTTCATTAATCCATCAAGTGCCATCTGTCATGTAGTTTCTAGTTTTTCTCCCTGATATAACACGTACTGGTAGGTAGGTGTTACGTCTCGTTAGCTACGTCACCTGATCATAATTCTCGTAGTATTCGCATTGGGCCTCGAAATGTTTTCTGTATAACAGTTCAAAGGGAGAAAACCCTAAGCTTTTTTGAGGTACTTCACGGTACGCGAACAGAACCGCGTTCAAATAGAGATCAAATTCTCGCGGACGTTCCGCACACATTTTTCGTAGAATGTCTTTCAGGGTACTATTAAACTTCTCTTCCAGTCCATTCCACATCGCATGGTATGGGGTGGTGTTTAGCTGTATGAGGGACAACAACTTACTGAATTCACCCATGAGGTTAGAGGTGAATTGGGCACCACAATCAGTAAGGATTTCTTCTGGCATCCCTACCCTACTGAAAATGTCAACAAATGCAGCAGCCACCTTTTCTGTTTCAAAAATTGGTAACGCTACTGATTTGGGATATCTCGTTGCGTAATCCACAAAAGTAAGAAAGATACTTTATTTCAGTAACTGATTGTATTGGTTATACAATATCTACCTGCACTCCTTCAAACGGTGTATCTATTAATGGCATCTGCACTAAAGGCACCAATGTGACCCTTCTCTTGCACAAGGTTTTCAGACATACGTCACGCGACCTACAGAAACGTGTGATATCGACATTAACACCAGGCCAATATACTTCAGCAACTACTCTGCAGGTGTTCTCCGCCTTACCTAGGTATCCTGCCAATCTAGACTCATCTGCCACCCGAAGAACCTGAGATCTACATCTATGGGGTGCGACCATTTGCCAATACATCTTACCCTTCGGGGTCATACATTCCCTTTAAATTAGCTCGTTCTTCCGAACGAATCTCATGCTGCCCCTCCCTTGCAGTGTTTAATTGCGTAGGATTCGATCTTCGCAACAATAGTTTTGATAGATGTGTCACTTTCTTGTTCTCGTGTGAACTCGTCAAGCGAAATTCCAGTAATCTGTTTAGGGACTATTAATGTCTGAAACTCTTTGCTTCCTCATCGGGATTTAGCATGCGTTTTGATTGCCCGGAACAAAGGTATCTTAACATATGCCATGGTTTGAAAATGGTAACATTTAACATTGCCGATCGTCAGATCGTAAATAGTGTTTTTGATACAACGGGCGTCAATAGTTCCGGTAAGGAAAGGTCTTTCTACAGTGATCCTTACGACGGTAAAACGACCGATCGTCTGATCGAACATACATAGGGATTCCCAACCGATAATTTGGTTATCCTGCACGAGACTACTTTTGTTCACTACACCGGTGCAACCAGTGTCAGGTAATGCTACTACATCTCGTCCATTCATGAAACCACTCGTGGTTAGTACTCGCGCTTCGGGGAAAAGACACGTGCCAGGGGAATGAATATCTGGTTCTACCTGCACAAGATTATCAGATATACCTTTACTTTGTACAAGCACGGCTACCTTATCTACAAGTCTCTTTATTTTAGGACATTGTGCTTCCTTACATAAGTAACATTTTATACCCAGACGATCTGTAGCATTAACTCATTAATCATCTCGTATACTGATTTTCAGAATTAAAATCTTTTGAAACTACGTTCTGGGTTCCCCCATGAGCATCCGCAAAGACATCGGCATGCTTAGCTATATACTGTACGTTTGAAAAGACTTCTCTTTCTCTGAGCAAGAAGTTAGTCAACCCGTCAAACGTTTTCACCGCATTGCTTCATTCATTCCACCGGTGAAAACAATTTCGCTATTCTAACGACTAACTGACCAAAGGTTTCTCCCATTCTTGGGCTTGCTATACCTATGCTGTTTACGGAAGCTCTGTTCAGTGAGTTTTTGCCTTTTTAGAAGTGATTCCTTAAGACGTCGTAATTAAACACATCGTCTTTAGGAAGTAGTGAGTACAAATCCAGTGCTTTACCATTTAAAAAAGCACTAAGATGCATTTCCCAGTCATTTCGACTCCATTTCTGGTTCTCGGTATATCGTCCAAACCGATGAAGATAACTATCCATGTTATATTTTCCATCGTCAAAGGGGAATAATTTAGGACCCTTTAATTTGCTAGAGGCTGGATCGTGTTCTCCGTTTCTAGCTGTTGCTAACTCTACCTTACGTTCATGACCTCGTTGCTTTAATATTTCTTCTATCCTCTAAATTTGCCAGTTTCTCTCTTTCTATTATCTCCCTCCTTGCATCCCATTCTATCTTTACTTTTTCCTTTCGGTTTCCTTCTTAGCTTCCCTTTTGTTTTCCCTCTGGTTCATTTTCCAAGTCTGTTCTTCCTGAATAAATTTCCTTAAACTTTCTCCCTCATGCCCAAGCTCTTTGCCTAAGGCGACCAAGTCCTTACGAGATGGCATGACTACTAGTAATATAACAAATATACTACTAAAACCTAGACTAACCTTATCTTCCCGATGAAAGGAACCAAATCAATACTTTTAATGTGTTTATACTGCACCTACCGACCTAGCAAAACTAACTAAAATAAGCACTACTTGAAAAGTGTAATTACAAGAAGTTCACACTCGAATATATACAATAAGTGTAGACTTTGACAAGGAAGATGATGACGATTCACTTGATCCAAAGATCCTTCTTCTCACACCATTGTCGCAGAATTGAAACAGATTATATTTTGGATTAATTGAATAACTCAAGCACAATGTGTAACAATACAAGGATTCTCACACGCTCTCAACATACAATTGATCCAATCACTCTTTACTAACATTCACACATAGAAAAAAAACTATAATATTATATCTATCTGATAGACAGCTTCACACATTCTCAGTTTCAAATAATATTACAAACTAAGATATTCGAATAATTTCAAGTATAGACTAGAATTGAGATTCAAACAATCTCAAGTTTTCAAATACGTATCAAATGTTCTGCACTGTCAGTAAAAATCACAAATCTAATGGAATTCCACTAAGTTTCACCCTTCATGGATCCACTACATGTACAGTCAGTCATACGTATACATGCGTTCAGACAGCATGCAGACCTCTTGTATCAGCTACGTCTACAGTCGTGCCTCCAAAACTTGTACAGACAGACGTACATATATACATCTAGATAGCTCTACTCGTTAGCTAAACTCATCAAACTCGTTACACCCTTTAGACGCATTAGACTTATTAGCCTCGTTAGACGCGTTAAACTTATTAGCCTCATTTGACTCCTTAGCCTCACTAGGTACAATAAAACCAAACTGGTAATAATAATGAGTTTATGAAAATATTCAAACATTAAATTCTTAATAACAACCTGAAATTCATAGTTTAAAATGTTTCAAATCTGCGTTATAATAAATGAATCATTGCACAATTTCACAATACAAACTAATACAAACTTCGCATATCAAATAAATATAAATTTAACACTCACCCCTATGACTATAGAAAAGCGACGTTTGCTCTCCTCAACAGATCCAAAGCAACAAGTCTCGTGTTTACATTAATCTTGCTTAAATTTATGGACAGTGAGAAATATGCAGGTAAAAATACCCGTGCATATTGCGATTATAATGTACAATATAAGAACCTTTCACCCGAAATGGATAACTATTAACATTTCCCAATATGTCCACTAAGAATATACCACTTAACAACATAATACTTAAAGAAAACTGACAGCTTCATTAGCAGAGTGGTTTTTGATTTTCCTCGAATGCGCATGATCGTTGGGTCGCTCCAAGGCTGAGTCATGCACATAATGTTTGGCTGGTGTCAGTGTAAATGTGACTGGATGGGACATCAAGCTTCATGGTTGCTTCATGATGCTTCAGAGCTAGATATCACGATAAACTGTCACACTGCAGACATCGTCGCGATATAACTTAATTTCTTTTTTATATCGACTTTAACAATCCAAATCACCCACACACACACACTTACAACAAGTGTACGTAACTGTAGAATACAAAAGGTACAATGGTTTCTACTTACGCGTTTCCCAATCCGTGAGCTGCAGTCCTGATGGTATTAAAAAAGTCTGATACACAGACGATTTGAACTCTGTGACCGATATCACATACGCCCCCAGTGACGGAACGACCTGAACGGAAATAAAGAAAAATACTAGAATGATGATAAACTCAATACATTTTATTTCTACTTCTCCGTTGTTATGATCTGGTTCACGATTTTAAATTAGACCAGTGCACGTACAAGGGTATATGACTATAAACTCAAATAGTCCTCACATTATACATATATCGGAAACACTATTAGTAGACGATACAATAAAACAACATTTAAAAGACAGGATCAAACGATCTTATGAACGATATTGATAAATCGGTACATTGTCATAAATAGTATTTATTAAGATGAGACCAACACCATACCTCCCACAGTAGATTCGACATGAATATTATACAATATACCAAGTAAATATTAATGAAATGCATTTCTTTACGCGTATTGTGGGTAAAAATGAGGAACGTGTACAGTCTAAAATTTAGAATCTCTCAGCACCTTAGTACATACAAAGCCGTATGACTAGGAATATATAAAAACAAAGAAGTAAACACCATGAACTTGGAAAACAAAACAAAAATGCTAAACATATTTAAGGTTGCAAAGAATATTAGGTCCTTAAGTTTGTTTTGCATTTAAACAAAAAAGAGTTTTAAGTTCAATATTGAAAGGGTCAGATAGTCTTTGTGTCTAAACTCACTCGCAAATTCATTCCACGTCGTTAGGCCCTGTTATCAAATATACCTTTGACCATATCACTTCGCTTTCATAGTGTGATAAATGAGTATACGATTGTTGTAAGAGAATCATCAATTGTTGGTGTGTACACAGTGACGATACCACATAAGAAAGTTGTACTGGAGTCCATCTGTGAAAATTAGCACAGAGAACAAATGTCTTGTTTGATTCTAGATTAAATGGATAGCACTGTAGTGTACGTATTAGCGTGGAGGTGGGATCTGGTCAAGGAACGCTAAGAATGATCCAAACAGCACTGTTTTAAACGTTTCCAAGTGTATGGAGTAGATATTGAGGCAAACTAGACATAATTGATTTACAATAGTCCAGTTTGGACATTACTAATGAGCACTAACGTGCTTTATGGGCATCAACTGAAAGATACGTGCAAATAGATCTGATGCGCCTCTACTCAAGATATGCAGCTTTGCATATGTTCCTGACATGTTGGTGATATATGGGAGTACCGTCCAGAGAAACACCTAAGTTTTCTACATTGTTAATGTAATGTTGGTGTTGCAGAAATGTATTGTTTGAGGCAGAGGATGTGAATTAAGAAGTTTTTGATACGTGGTATGGATGGTCTAATACATGTCATAATTCATCTGCAGCTTGTTATATGTCATCCATACTTTCACATAAGAAGGGCACCTCTCTACTCCTTGGATGGTAGCATCAACGTTAGTTGGGTGGCTCGAGTTATATAGTTGGGTCTCATCAGAGTACAATTGGTGAGCCACTTTATGATGATATATAAAACTTGAGAGTGGCTGCTGAGTGTTTATAATGAATAGAAAATATGCGAGAATAGGCCCCAGTGGGAAAACCATAACATAGAGAAACTGGGCAATTAGTGTATTGAATTTGCAGAGAAAATAGGTGTAATGTTGACCAAGTAAGTCTTTAACCTCGGACAGTCCGCATTGTGAACGACAAATACATGCTGCACACGAAGAAGTAATACAGCATGGTTTGTTGTGTCAAATGAAGCAGACATAGGAAGTAGGGTGTGGACTGCAAACGTTCCGCTATCCAAAATAGAGAGAATGACATTAACTACATTCAGAACAGTAGTTTTAGTACTGTGACAAGGACGATATGAAGATGGTACATTGCTAACAAAAACTATGAATTCAGGGCAGATACTCGCTGGGGTCATCTGTCTAAGATTGTCAATATGAACCAGAGATTATAAAAAGTGTGGTAGTCTTCAAAACGTTAAGGTCAAGTGTTGGTTTCATCAGCAGTAGCTTTCTAATAACATTTGTGAAAACTGATGGGAATCTACCTTATAAAATCGAGGTATTAACAACATATGCTAGTGAAGGCAGTATCGGACAAAATCACTCAAGCAGCAGTACTGTTTGAATGGATCGAGTTCACGTGACTCTGGTGCACTCTTTATCACTTTTGTTTGAAATAAATACAGAGACATTTTCAAATTGTGATAACGGTTGTCGCTGAAATTCTGTATCGCAACTTCATGGTGACGACGAGTCAATTTAAATTGTGTTCTCCAGCTTATATCGAATGGTTTGTATTTTATCAAGGAAGTAAAATACAAACAGTTCCAGAAGGTCTACTCGACATAATGTAGTGATGCACATTGGGTCATTGACATTAGTTTGTTAGCGATCTCGAAAGCTCTTTGTAACTCGAACTATACGTAATCGTATTCCTGCAGTGGGATAATTTCGCCCAATGCACTAGGTTTGTGACGTTCTTCTTAGCGACTTCATATATTTGTTTCTGAATATTGAGTCTGGTTGAAACATAAAGCATCTTCTCTTTAAGGCGTAATCTTTCAGCAGTGTGAAGCTGGAATATACCACTTCTATACCACAATTCGGAATTGATACTACGCACCTGGTTGCTGGGGCATGTGTTTCAAACAATGACCACAGGCACCTAAAGAACTGTTCTGCTTACAGGAGGTAAGCACGTTGTGAGGATTGTGTGGATGTCATTCATTAGCTGGTTATATTTATCATACGCGAGGTGTATAAAAGTAGCAAATAAACGTGGATGGTTAGGGAATGATACGTCCGAATGGCACATAATAAAATGCAGAGGTGATATGCTGCAGCTTTGTGGTACACATGTGTGGACCGTTGGATATTATGAGCTGATCATGACAAGGAAGCAGGTATTTTAAAAGTTGGAATTCTGAAGTAAGCCCAAGCTGTTAATTATATAACTGAGATACACAATGTAATCATTTGCAAAAATGAATTCAACCTTTTTTTTTGTTAACAACACATAAGAACACGTTGTAGTTTCGAACATCCAGTATATCCAATGAGGAAATCAAGGGAGATTCTAGCCTTCCAAATTAATTTCACATCCTCAAATGTATGTATCACACTATCCGTGACTATATATTACTTTAATAATTAATAATAATGTTCTAATTAAAAGAGAGCTTTGAATTTCAATTAATAGTCCTAGGAAATGTCTCCTCTCAAGTTATCTAAATACAACATTCAACACATCTGTAGACTGATTGTAACAACTACAAAAATATTTAAAAAAGACAAAACTGAATGTAAGTGTTCAGTTCTCGTTGTATATACATATTTAAGAGTGTATTATGTTCATATATCACACGTAACTGCTCTTACTACTCAATATACTATGTCAAAATACCAATTCATGTAATCAACACCATTCACAGTGTAAAGTACATAGGAACGGAAATATTCATAATTTTAAAAATTGGGCTTCTAAAGCTGCCATGATGGATAAACTTATCAACACATTATGGTGTGTCCGGTAACAGTTGCATTGTGAAATATGGTGAAGTAATGAATAAAGGCAGATGACATACGGGAAAACAATCTTACTCCCGTAAATAGAAAGTGTAGTGATTTGAACCGCTGTGCCTCTTTAATATTTCTGTCGCACATAATAATCAGTTCAGATAAAATTAAATTTTCTGGTCAATTTACCAGAAGGTCACATTAGCTATACAACTGATCTTTCAAATGACACATAGCAACCATCACAATAATGAGAAATTTGATAGATGTAGATGTAAACCTAACAAATACTCAAAACTATAATTGATATAGATCAGGCATGTACAACGAAATGACGACACAATTAATTAGTACCTCATTAAATATACCATACATCACATACCAATATATTGAAATCAAAGTAATAACTCCGTCACTGGCTCGCATCATGCATATATTAGAAGTTAAGGGCATTTTCGTTTCTATTCAAGTGAGAGAGAGAGAGAGAGAGAGAGAGAGAGAGAGAGAGAGAGAGAGAGAGAGAGAGAGAGAGAGAGAGAGAGAGAGAGAGAGGGAGAGAGAGCGTACCGTCAACTTCAGTATTATCAAGGTTACCGGAATACAGCCAATACCTAATTATTAAAATAGAAGTCATACAATGTGTTATATTACGAAAAGCCAAGACCATGTCTTCATAGTGATTTGCGTGTTTTAGAAACGAAACTTATAGGCATTATGTGGTATACAATATAAAATCTATTAAAATAAAATCATCGTATATTGTGCCTTTTACACAAAGGACTATATTCTGAGAAACTCATATTAATCGTAATATTTTCATAGCGGAAACTTTAGCAGAATCAACCTCAAGTGATATAAGAATTTCAACGTGAATGATTTTAATTTACCAAAATGGGATCAGACTAGGATTTATGAAACCAAAACAATTAAAATCATTCAACATTAAATGTTGACCTTAGCATCTTTGATATATGGCTGTCTGGAATAGCTATATCGTTATTCTAAATTTAATATTAAGTCTCAATTAATTAACAATAAAGCCTGACAAGAAAACATTTATATAATATACCCTGATACGGGGGAGTATTAGCACTATTAGCTGTTTTCTTTATGTATTGCTTAAATTTAAACCTGACTTAAATAGCACACATCATCGATTACAGTTGACACAGGTAGGAAGAGATTTAAGATCATTTTAATACTGTTTGTTTCTAAACGTTGCGCTAGTCTGAGATGTTTCACCTGTACAATACTTTAAGGCATATCATATAAAAACATTGATGCGAAAATATGTTGTAAAATCCAACTCTTCATGCAAGGAATAAATAATAGCTGTTGAGGCAGCAATTTTAAAATCTTCAATTTTTGAAACTCAAGATAGCACTTTAACATTACTTCACTCTGGATGCAGTTCTTAATCTTGTAAAATTAATATCATGTGTCTGAGGTTTTTGTAATTTTTAGCTAAGCAATTCCCCTTGCAAACTTGACATGTGATTGTCGTATTTGATTTAACTCCCATTTTCCTCTCTTTGCATTTGTGTTTTTGTACTTCCATTTTATCAAGCAGTTGCAATCAACACCCATGCTTTTTCTTGTCTGAATTTATATTTCGATCTTTCCCGTCTGAATCTAAATGTGTATTATTACTATTCATCTGAGTCTAAATACCTTATGTGTTTAATTTGTTTATATAACAATATGTACAGACTAACCAATTTTCAAACCATTATTGAAACAAAACAGATGATATCATCTGGAATGTTTCAAATGATAAAATAACAGAAATGCCTCTGTTCTATTATGGGTAGGACATTAAACAACTTTGAACACCTAATATAACCATCGTAAAGTTTATTGCTTTCACTAATGATTTTTTGCACTGTTGTTAAATAAAAATCAAGAACAAGAATAGTGAAATTTACGAAATACTGTCAATTTATCCTTTAATTACAAATGATAGTAGTGTTTCTCAAGGTTGAGCTGCTGCAGCCTAACTAGTTTGGACTTTAAGGAAATGTAAAATTCCCCGAAATATTTTTGCTTGAAATACCTTACCATGTAGTCGTGTCATTTCAATAATAATTATCATTGTAATGGTAATAATGGAAGATGAAAAATGGGGTATATACAAATCAAAACAAGTTCATGGAAAATACTGAGATAACGGTGAACTCCATTACAATATATAGCATAAGATTTCTCTGTATGAAATATACTGCCTATATTTTTGTGTCGCCACCATTCTTTGCAATGAGAAAAAATATAAAAGTGTATGCTTGACGTGTATTTAACCATACATTTTGTTGAGGTATATCTACGTGTTGCTGATATATCTACGTGCTAAAGGCAAAATATGTCTGGAGTCTACTAAATCGATGAAGGCATATTGAACCAATGGGCTCCACAAATAAATCGTTCTGACGTCTATTAGGAAGACAACATATAATATTGGCCAAAATAATTAGAACTTAAACTAACTCTGCGTACAAACTCCTAATGAACACAAACTTGCTTTTAATGTAAGTTTAACCTTGATAATGTCCACTCAGTAGTTACATTGCAATTGTAAATATCACTTTAGTTATGCATGTTTATGTCTTAAACAATGTAGGTATGCACGAAAGCCTGAGAGTCGCTTCCCGTAGAAAGAACGTTTTTTTATGAGGGCTTCTTGGATACTTACTTCTTTAAAATGTACTAACCGCATGGTATTGACAATAAGTAACATAGTATTCATAGTAGCACACAATATATATTATATATATATAAATCCAGAACATGTTTGGATTTGTCTTGCGTAAATACTCTTACTTCGTGAAGAGCATGACTTGGTCATAATCCTCCGGAAAGCTTCTTGATCTGACGCGAACGTCCCATTCTTTAAGATCTTTTAAATATTTATCTCCATCCATTTTCTGTATGCCTTCATGATTCTGCACTGTAGAATGTTGGTGAGCGAATTCGTCTGTCTGTAAACAAAAGAGGAAACAAAGTCAAAATGATCCTGTAACAGCAAAACTATCTCTATATAGGCCAAAATGGAAATTATTCGAAAACGATATAGTAGCTATTACAAGTTAGTTCTTTAATTTAATACTGAACACCTTATACAAATGATCGGGTAAAAGTTTCAAAAACGTATGTTTCTTTTGCGGGGGGAGGGGGAGGAAATAGGTGGGTGTGTTTTTTTATGCGACTGCTAACAGCACGTCAAGGAGCATCAAATAGCTACCGATGTATAACGCGCACCCCGATTTTCGACCCAAAATAAGTGGAAAAAACGTAGTTCTGCCATATAACGCGCATGTGATATAAAGCAGCAGAGAGGGTGAATCCTACAACATTTTTTGTTTTTATTTTTGATTATACCCCTCCAAATAACACTAGACCCTTCTCGCGAAATAACTAGAAAAAAAATGACAGTGAACATGGGATTCGCATTCGCGTTTTCGTTGATGTCGCAACGTCGTTGTCACTCACCCTCTCTGCTGCTAAGGTTTACGGTGATTTTAACCGAATATTTTATCAAGTCCTTACTACGACGAAAATCCCCTTAGGATTTCACAAACATACTAATTAGCAGCAGAGAGGGTGAATCCTACAACATTTTTTGTTTTTATTTTTGATTATACCCCCTCCAAATAACACTGGACCCTTCTCGCGAAAAAATAAGTCTCTGACCCTTGTCTGAAAACATTCGCGTCGCAACGTCGTTGTCACTCACCCTCTCTGCTGCTACAGGTTAACAAAAAATAATAAATGATTTGATCAAGTCTTTAGGATCTCACAAACAGACTAATCGCTAACACCTCTTCTTGTAGATCAATTAGATTATTGGACTGATCTGTGAGTTTGAAATTAATTCTGGTTAATGAATTATTATGACATCGCATATTGACTGGATTCACCGGAGACTCAATTATTAAAAACCCTGGAGGAGCTGTTGGTGCAAATGAATACAAAATATACCCCTGCTGAGCTTGATTTGATCGTTCTAAATTTATTTGATAGCTTCCTTCGATCACATCACATACTAAATTGAGCGCAATCACCGTTGAAATATTCACATTGAACGGAGCAATATGCCTGCCACCACCATCTGGGTCATTATTATGTTTGAGGATAGTTGTTTGTGGTTGTGATGGTGTTTTTTTCCACGTATCATGGATTTTTTTGAAACCTTCATCGATGGCATCATCGAGAGATTTTTGTAGTTCTGAGATATTATATCCTGGAAGTTTGAATGTTGGAATATCTCCTATGCGGATCCTATATTCTATTGCAAATAAATCTCTTGTTTTAGGACTACTGTCACCTAATACTTCTTGAATAATTTGTGAATGAAATGTTTCCATGTCATTGATGATTTTGTTACATGTTTCTACGACACTGATAAATTCATCTCGGGTGAGAGTGCCGGATCTAAGAGATATAAACAACAACGAAATATCGTTATTGAAAGCTGTGAAATTTTCAGTGATTTTATCCCGGTTAGCAAGATGATGAATAAGTCGTACTCATTCATCATATTCTACTCTAATGAAAAAATATGACTTATCATAATCTTTATAACTCCTTACTGGATTATCAGATTTTGTCCTGTCTGTGATATAATCGGTTTTTCTTGGTTCTGGTAATTTAACGGTTTTTCCTCCGGGTGGTAATTCAGGCCAACCTAACACTGTTCTTATTGAGCTTTGATAGATATCTACGACATAACCCTCTGTGCTTATTTCAATGGCAGACGATAGTGTCGGCACATGAACTGTTATAGCTATTTTTGATTCTTTTCCAGTAATCGATTTTATTCTACGCGCGAATTCATCATTGATTTGTTCAATTTGGTATGATCCGGTTGGTATGGAAACAACGTTCCAGTCTGGGGTACCGTCGGGTTTATTCTTATTTGCAAATACCAGTGAATTATTCGGTTGTTGACCACCAAATGGTTTTGACCTAATATTTGGCCAGCTGTGGTATACTCGTAATTTTGCTAGCGCGATTTCCTTCACTGGGACCGGAGAGGGGAAATTCACACTGAATTCTGGATTCGTTGAGGTTATTGAGATCATGCTTGTTTGTACTGGTTTTGTGTTCTCCACTATTTGTTGAAGTAATTCCATCTGTGTTGTCATTGTTATTATACTCATGTTGTATTTCTAATTTTGACATCGCAGAATCATATATATCTACCATCGCTGAAAACTCACTCTCTGATATAATTGTATCATCGAGCGATGACGATATCAATGAGGATAATTGCGAGTATGCAGTGGACACAACATGAAATGGAATTATGTAGTCTTGTAGTTTCCGTTGGCTGCATGAGGATATTTTTTTTGTGATTATTGAAATTATTCCAGCGATTGTTGTTGCCGCAGAAATGCAAATTGGAACAGCTATCGGAGCCATCATTGTCACTGAAGAGAGTATAATACCAGCTCCGGTGATTACACCACTCACAGCGTACACAGTAAAATCAATTGCGGTAATTCTCCTGCGATATTTTTTAATTTTCAATTCATACTCCTCAGACAAGGTTTTGAGTCTAGTTTGATACTCTCTGACCTGATCATAGCGATATTGAGATGATGAAATCATTTTTATTTTAAATATGCTAGCGTTTTCAATTACGATTTACTTATATTCGCTACGAATTCCACATACCACGTTGTTGAGACCCTAACCAAATGAGTATCAGTAGATGCGATTGTGAACTTTTCAGTTGTATTCTTGTCGATGATCGTTGAAATCGTATTATTGAACCCGGATGAACTGGACGATGAAATATTAAATTGAGACGATGGTGTTACTAGTGTTAATCGATAAATACCCTTGACGGTTGCAGTGATATCTAATGTGTTGTTTGTAGGTGTCCACTCAAATGATCCATGTTGGATTGTGTATACTAAGTTGTTGGTTTTCTCATGAGGAATTTTTGTTTTTTCAATGGCTGTTATCATCCTCGAAAGATCACCTTTGATGCCTTCGATGGAAGTTTTCGTCTCATCAATGGATTTTTTAATATCAGGGAGTTTTAGTTCAATTTTATCTAACGGGTTTCCAATAAATTTATCAATGACGTCGGTTGTTGTTTTTGTTGCTTCGTTGATAACCTTTTGATCATCAACAAACGTTTTAATTTCAGCGATAGATGGTGTAACTACAATTGGGGATCCAAAGAACTTATGAACGACATTTCTACGGAAACTATTGTAGTTTCTTAAATGATCTTCAAATTCTTTCTCGTGGTTTGTAAATCGATCTGTAATCGTCGAAAAAAGTACAACCGGTTTGAGTTTACCTTGATCGGAAAATAGCGCAACGGTGTTCTCGATTGCGTTTTGTTGTTTAACCAAAATATCATCCAGAGAAATATTACTGGATTTCAATTTACCCTGTTTGTCTTGAAATACAACTATTTCATTCGGGTCAACACTTGTTAAGTTCAACGTCTCAGCGATTTCATCTTTAATTTTTTTTTTATATCCTTGATAGAATCAGGAGTTGCAGTGTCATCGGGTTTGGGTTTCAGAGGTCTTCCCCAAATATCAATCATGATATTTTATATATCTCTCTCTAAAAAGCGATTACTAGTGTAGTCATTTACGACAATGTGTGGTGGTTTTCCCCTTGGGTTACCCAAGGAGTTAGAAATAGCGTCAAGGACATTTAATACTTCACTGCCGCATATTGGTGGGTCATTGATTTGTTGTGTTGGTAGCGTAGAATACCAAGTCTTCATTGGAAGGGTTTTTATATAACGCATAAACTCTTTTGGTGGGGCTAATCCATATGAATCAAAATAGACAATCCCACGTGGATCAATAGCGTATGCAACCCAGTGAGTTCCAGGTCCGGTGCTGTTATCGAGATTAATAATACCTGTTTCAGTTTTGTTTGGTTGATGTGGTAATTGATCTTTCATAAAAACACCTCTGAAATTTTTAATCACTAGTTTTTTAGCAGCATCCATTAAATCAAAATTGGACATTGGAACCATCGAAGATTTGGGAACCATAGGTTACTCAATTAATAAACCGTTCCTGGTAGTCTCAGGCCTGATCCGTGAACGAATCTCCCGCTGTACCATGAATACGGGGTTCCTGGTAGTCTTAGACCCTTTCCGCTGTACCATGAATACGGGGTTCCTGGTAGTCTTAGACCCTTTCCCTTTTTTTTATACCCTTGACCTTTCTTCGGTTCATATGATTCAGCAATGCTCTGTACCGCTTTTGTTCCCAAGCCTCCAACTACCCCCAATGCGGCCGCTTTTGCTACTGCTGCGGCTGCTGCCGCAACCAATGCTGGTATTGCAGCAAACAACGGAAATATACCACCTGTTTTTATCATATTTTTGATAGCAGCCGCAGAAAGAGTAATCTGAACACCTTTTTTATCCTTGAAAGCATCATTGAAATGTTTCACTTGACGAGTTGTCAGCGATAATTTATTTGCCCCGCCATTCATTTGATTAGGTTTCAACGTGATTGTGGTTCCACATTGTTTAGCGGATTTTGATTGCAATTTTTTTAACTGACCAGGTGTCAATGACACATTGATATTACTATATGACATGTTATACATAATTGATTGATTCTAAATCGTAAAACCATTCAATGGAAATATCCTTCGGATTTTCAATTACATATTTTCCACTGGTGCATCTACCACTCTCATTCTTCCACCAACACCTTCAAGTAGCATTGATTTATCACTGAGAATGACAGCAACCGCTCTATAATTAATAATACCACCAGCACCACCAGGACGGGTTACACGGGCTCTAAAGTGTATATCAACGACAGATTGTCTCATCAAATCAAGATGTTCCAATGAAAAGTAATAAATCGGATAGAGGCTTTTAAAATCCAATTGTGATATTTGCAAACCGGTATCCACATTTTGATCACGTGCCATAAATGACAACAGGTTATGATAGACACGTGCAATATGATTTTGACCGTAATCAAGTTGTATATCCTCGGATGGTTCCTGTTGTCCGTTTATTCTCAGCGAGACTTCACTAACACCTAACTGATCAAATATCATATGACTTCGTTCTTGATTACCAACTCGCGCAGCATTCTGTAACGCAATAAATATATGACGTGGAGCTGAAACCCCTTGTTTTGATGCCAGGTGCCATGTGAATGTACCATCAACACTGTCTTGTTTAATATCCGTGGTCACTGATAACCAACTTAACAACGACTTTCCTCCTTGGTCCATAAACGATAGTAGTCGCTGTTCGTCTGTGATTGATGGAGTTAACACTGGCATCCATAATGATAGTTTTGTTAAAATGACTTTACCGGCAGCAACCCCAGCATTACGCCAGATTGCATCATCATCAGTACCCTTTCGTACAAGCGCTATTGTGTGTTTGGCTCCATAAATAACTTTTCGGACGTTTCTACAGAATCCAAATATATGATGCAGTGGAATCGCACATGAAAATCGTCGACGCTGCCCATGCAACGTTGCTACGCGTGTTGCAAATCCTAAATTGAGATTACCATTAACGCCTCCGAGAATATCAAACGCAGCTCCGGGTCTAATTCGACGTTCTGGATTAGCTGCTTCTTGTTGATTGGCTTCTGCAGTACCCTGTGCTGTTAACACTTGAATGAATTGAAGGTGATCAGCGGTATCAGAGGTATCCTTTGCAAATATCATAGATGGACCCGCTGATCTTGTATAATCATCAGAATATCTTGCTAACCCTATGATTGTTGTGGCCATATCAACTTCACGGTCAATGGATTCAATTTCTTTTCCATCAATGAGATATCTAGCGCTTTCAAATAACGCCATGATGCCGTTATTAACAAAACCAACTCGGACATTTGAGTTATTGTCATATGGGGTATCAGCTGCAACATTTGTTACAAGTTCTCCTTCTACTTCAATAAATGCCTCACACGGTAGAAAATATTTACTGGTATCATGAACTTGAAGTTCAATTCGCGATCGGAGATCTGGTTGTACTGCGTGATAAGAATAAAATTGATAATCGCGTACAGAATCATCTTTACGCACTGGGGCGTCTATATCAAATGCTGGATCAGATGATTTTTTGAACATTTTATTCTATTTATCAGAGTCTAAATCGGATTTTCCATTTCATCGTGAAAAACGCTAGCGTGAAAATCCATAGGATTTCATCGTGAAAAACGCTAGCGTTTTCGTCGTGGTTTTCTAAAGCCACTTCCTGCTATCATGTTTGCAATATTGCTTTGGTCTCCTTGATTTACCATCGACGCTAGTTTTTCATCTACTGCGTTATTTATAATTTTACTAACACTTTCAGGCATTTCTTCTGTAGACGGTAACGGTTTCTTTTTTCGACTCACTAATGATGTTATTTTATCCTTCGCAGTTGAAAACGCTTTCCCGGCAAGATCTCCAACAGTACTAATACCCTTATCACGAATAACATCAATGGCTTTCATTCCAAGTTGTTTAGCTAACGGCATCACTTTTGGGGCCGTTCTTGAAAAGAATCCTAAAATGGTCTTGCCGAGGCCATCTCCGTAGTATGCTCTATAAACTGGAAACCGGGAATTAACTACATAGACGAGGGTTGGTTTATCATGATTGTAATGGATGATCATTATTATAAAAACAATAGTGTTTTCAATTGTTATTTAATCGCTATGATACCCATTTGCTAACTCGTCAATGAAATCTCGATAAGTTTTGATATCCATGATACCACCGGCAAATAATCGTCTACAAATATCAGCTGCTTCATTAATTATTTCTGGAGAGTTATTTCCAGCTCGGAACCCTCCTACAAGAACATCTAATCGTGATATATCATTGATAACACTATCAGGACAAATGTTTCCAATCCTTGGATTTTGCAATCCACTTCCGCTATAACCAGCTGCTTCATCTAGTTTTTCTAAATCCGTAGTTTGTAAATAATCATCATCATCATCATCAGGTGGTAGTTGTTGTTTTTTTTGTCTCCGTGTTGGTGTTTGACGTCGTTCTTCTAAATCATCATCATCATCAGGTGGTAGTTGTTGTTTTTTTTTGTCTTCTTGTTTGTCTACGTGTTGGTGTTTGACGTTTTAGTTCTTGCCGTTCTTCTATTTCTCGTTGTCGTTCTTCTATTTGTTCTCTTTTATAATTACTAATTCCCTTTTTAAATTCCTTGTACCCTATCTCATCCTTATTCAAACGACCAATCCCTTTATTTAGTTTATACAAATAATCGAACCAATCATTACTTGATATTCTATCATTCTTATACTCGTCCTTTAAAAAATCTTTTTTTGAATTATAGCTTTGAGCAGCAAAATTACCAAAGGCTTGATAATCCTTTGATTTCAATAAACTAGGTTTTTTTATTAATATTTTAGCATGATCAGTAAATTTATTCAACAGAGAAACAGTCGTTTTTTTCGGATCAGTTTTTTCAGTTTGTTCAGTTTTCGCTGCTAGTTTTTCAAGCTCACCAATAACAGATTTTCCCGTCTCGGGACCATCTCCCAGTAAAGCACGCTCTACTCCTTTCGTTGCTGTGGTTACTGGTTTAAACAACTCTTCAGACCCCAGAGCAAAATCAGTTTGTAAACTCTGTCGTTGTTGGAGTGTATTCCTGACAGAGTCGCGAATTGGTATAAATTTCTTAATTGCATCTAGTCGCTCACGAGCCAATCGGGTCGTTAATGCTTCATTGACCATTATTTGAAATCAGAAACCATTTTTCAATTGTAAAACAATTTTCCCCATCGATGATTCCATCCTTAACGGTCCAATTTTTTATTGCTGTGAAATATTTTTATTTTTTATCCATTGATTTTGCCTGTTTTGGTGCCATTTTGGTGGTTTTCAGTTGAAAATCTCAAAGAGATTTTACAGTCAAGTAGTCGATTTTACATGGGATTTTCCATAAGGAAAAGCTGTTAAAACTCATTTTTGATGATTTTTAGCCATTTTTCATCAATTTTTGCCTGTTTTCAGTGATGTTTGGTCATTTTTCATCGATTTTCATCAAAAAACCTCGTAGGGTCAAGTAGTCGATTTCCATAGAGAAAAGTTCTTAAAAGTTAGGATTCTATTTTATTTTCGCAGTGTGAAATATTTTCACTGATTAAATCAAAAATGACAAAAAAAAATGAAAATCTCAAGGAGATTTTACTGTCTGACAAAATCTTTTGAGGGGTCGGTCAATCAAAATAGTTCATTTTCTTGAATTAACGCTCGTAAGTTTCTAATTTTAGAATTAACTTCCTTTTTCAATTCATATTCGTTACCCAATTCTTTTCGTAATCCTTCCACGATAGTATATAACGGAACAAACACATCTACTTCATTGGAAAATGCAAGAGAGTCTCGAATAGAATTTTGAATTTTTTTGATGAGTGCATATTTCTTTGGCAACATATACTTGTTAGTGCTAACTCCGTATTCTATATCCTGAAAATCCGACTTGATTTGATCAGGATTTAACCCATCTGACAATCTAATATTCTGATTTTTCAATTTTGCAATTTCAACTATGATGCTATTCATAATTTCAGAATTCATATATGATAATACATATTTCTAATTCATTTTTCAAAAATAAATGAGCCGTTAATATTTTTAAAAAATCAGTCTTTATATATAAATATCTTTTTTAAAAATTCAGTCTGTATATATAAATATCTTTTTTAAAAATTCAGTCTGTATATATAAATATCTTTTTTAAAAATTCAGTCTGTATATATAAATATCTTTTTTAAAAATTCAGTCTGTATATATAAATATCTTTTTTAAAAATTCAGTCTGTATATATAAATATCTTTTTTAAAAATTCAGTCTGTATATATAAATATCTTTTTTAAAATTAATTCTGTATATATAAATATAAATGCAGACAAAAATAAATATCAACCATGATGAGCGATTATCAGTCATTTGGCCCCCTTGATATAGGCCGTTGTGGTTCTATTTGCATTCATTGGGTCCCTTATTAGGCCTTTGTGTCTTTCATAGGGTCCTTTGTTAGAGCATTTTTCTGTTTCTGTTTTATATCAGAATGTTTTTTTTTTGTTTTTGCTCTTTGAGATATGACCCTATGACCGTTTCTATTAGCCTATAATTCATCCTGGGTTTACCCAATGTGCATCCACGTTTTGGCCGGTAATTCATTTTTGAACACCATACGGGGTAACCCAAATGTGATGGAGAGCTAATTACATCCATGGATGGTATTTATTTTAGGTCATTTATATTTACATTCACCGGAAACATATTCCCCTAAGAGTGAATCTAACTCGTCAAATAACGGGTTATAATCACAAGAGGGTATGTTTACGTGAAATGACCTAGAGGTTACATATATACGACAACACATCTTTGGAACTCCTTGGTTGCCTTCACATCCAAGTAAACCCAAGGGAAACCCGAAACATACATCTCCGGAAGGGAGGCCTAACATGGCAAACGCCATCTTAGACCGCCCAGAAGATATGCTTGGGGTGACGTCACAATTAAGGACAGCACAAATACCGTATATATTTCCACTGAGTGTTGTGGCAAATTGTAGGTATACATATACTTAATTAACTTAATTAAGGATGGATTATAATTCAATGATGATGGGATTATAATTCAATGATGATGGGATTATGATGATGGAATGATGATGTAATGTAGGGAATTTATGTGTTTACATTCACATAACATGCAACCATGAAATTACATTCATGGTTGCGTAAGTTGTCAAAAACCGACAACCCACCGCTACCGTAAATTTGATAGCATGGGTTTTGCATGTTATGTGAATGTAAAAACAGAGGGGGCGCCTTCCTCCCCTCAATTAAATAGAAAAAAAAAAAAAAACATCCAACCGTTTCACCATCAGACAATTGTCTGCTATGGGGCGCGAACATGTGAAGAATAATTGTCTGGGTTTACAAGCCAAACACGATACCGTTAGACCACTGTTCACGTCTATAAAGAATAACGTTTTTTAACGTATATATGTTGTAACTATTCATATGGTATATAAAGGAAATTAATACATCAATCCGCAAGTATGCTATTTTATTTTCTTGAATTACTTATTAATGGTGTTTCACAGTATTTAAATGAGACAGAATATTTGACTTAAACACTAGAACAAAGAATATAATTGTTTGAAAACATGTCTTTTCTTACAAAACAATGCCCAGCGCTGAATCACAATACCCATTAAACAAGTTAACACAATCTAAGGGAGAAAGTATACACGTGTGTTGTCCTGTAACGCCTGTATCTCCGGATCACATCCTATGTTATGAAATACGCATTAATCGCACGTGACACAGAATATTTGACTTAAACACTAAAAAAAAAGAAAATATATCTTTTCCTAAAAATAAATAACAAGCCGCTAAATCACAATGATAACTCCCTTGGTTATTATCATTTAAGAGTAGTCTCCCTTGGTGTTATAGACGGTACGCGTGTACTGTAATTTGACATACGAAAATAGAATTTTCTGATAATACTATTACGGAATGCTTCATAATTAACAAGCACGGAGGGGTGAGGTCTGAATTCTTGGTTCATTTGTATAATAACACTATTTTTCTAATTCATTGTTTGGTTTAATTATAAGTCTCTGTATATAATCTTGAGCAGTCTTTATTATTTTGTCATCGTTGGGGTCAATGGCAGTATTTTTTATTTTTTTATCATAATAGCGTTTTAGTTCCCTGTATCGTTTTCCGCCACACATAATGCATAATTGCGACCTCCCCCTGACCCCAACCCCACATTGAATACAGGGTAACGGACCTCGGCTTCCACGACGAAAGCTTTGCATATGATACCAACAGAATTCATTTCTGCATGATTTGTTACACGGTGTCACTGATCCAATCATAAGCCATTTGCAATGATTCATTATACTTAAATCTTTCATTTAAATGCTTGTTTTAATTATAGTACGGAGGAGTTCGAGAGATTATCGAAAATTAAGCCCTGGAAAAGTGTTCAATTCAATCTTGATAGAGTTTCTGATACACCAAAGAATAAAATTCTTGATAGAACCTTGATTAGTAAAATCAGAGACTGTTTTAATGAATTCAAGCGTGATGGGGCAGCTCATTGTTGGTCAACATTTCGAATTGATGGTGTTGTTGACGCTACCATGAATGATGAAAAAGCAGCAGTGATAATCTCACGTCTTGAGAAAGAAAGAAATTTTTTTCGAATAAAATTCCTTATCCGTGATAATGGAAAATGGATCATTAGGGACAAATACGAGCCTATTCTTAAGGACAAAAAAACTGTCACTGTGACTCAGGATTCAAAACCAGGAATTTTGACTGGACTTGATAAACCCTACTACGAAAGATCTTATCCTGTCACAGTAGTTGTTTACGGGATATATCCACTCAATGAAAAACCTGATATTTCAAAACTATCACCCATGAAATATTCGACAGGGCTCAATTGTGTAGCAACACGAATAATAGAACACTTCACAAATGCGTCCCGGGGAAATAAACTCACTGATCTAAGACGAAAAAAAATAACCGAGTGGGAACTGACAGTGAAACAGCATGGGGCAACAATTCAAGATATAGCCAAATTAGAAACATCATTGAGATTTCCAATATCGGTAAGGACAATCACCGGAGAAGTATTATACGAATCGAAATATAATAAAAATGGAAACCCAATACAGATTATTGATCATAACGAACACGCGTGGTCATCTGCAGTAACAATATTCCCACGGGATAGAACCGTAAAATATCTGTTTGGAACCGAAGAGTTTTTTTCAGAGCAGAAATTATTTGATGCTATTTACCATTTGAGTAAAAACGATTCTGTGTCAGTGTGGCTATTTCATAGTACTTCAGACAAAGAATGTAGATTTGATCAGTTTGTAAGGCCTAACGGAGAATTGTACCGTACTGAAGAGCTACATAATCAAATGAAACAACTAGCTAGTGAATTTTCTCCCCAGAGTTCTGATGGGGAAGACAACGATCAATTATTAGCAAACTGTTTTACACTTCCATCAGTTGTAGCACATTTTGCTAGAAAGAAAAACGCGTGGAAACCAACCCGAAGTGAGTTCTTATCAGATGTCAAATTGTCCTGTCTTGAATACAGCCATGGAGGATTATGGAACACAAAATACACAGCTGATACCGTTATTTCAGTTGATATGATTGCATGTTATCCAGGAAGTTTTCTTGGGTATGGAGAGTGTGAGAAATATTTCAAACGATTTGGACACCCTACACACGAAATGACCCGTGTTGCTATTAATGGACCACTGCCACATTTCGATTTAACCGGATTCGCTTGTGTAGTATCATTTGAAATGGCTGAAGGGCTTCATCCGTGTAGTTATCTTTGGATTGGTAAACACATGTCTGAAAAACACTGGATGCCAATAGTGTTATTACGGTATATGCTTGATTGTAAGATGTTAAAATCATTAATTGTCAGTGAAGCAATTATATCCTATCGAGCACAGAAATCAGTCTGGTTACCACAACCTGATCTAGAAAAAATAATTAGCGAAGAGCGAAAACTGTTTCCTGATTTTAATGAACAACAAATCATGGATTGGTCCAGACAGTTATTTGAAATCAGAAACAATGAAGCAAAAGATCTTGGACGAAGAATAATCGGTAAATTTACCCAAGGTGGCAAAGATGATAATACGAGATATTCTTCACGATTGATTATAGACAATGCTGAATACGATTTTTTAATCAAAGATTTAACGAATAGGGGCTTATATGTCAATCGTAAGGACGCATTTATGTCAGATGGAACCAAATTGGGTACAATTGTTACTTACACTGATGGATACCATCAGCAGTACACATATTTGAGAGCTTCTATGCTTGGTTATGCTTCTATCAATCTGTTTTCAATGATCAATAGATTTCCTACCACCGCAGTTAGAGTTGCTACTGACTCATTTTACATAAATAGCAAAATGGCTGATTTTAAGGCTACTGGCAACGAGAATTGGGGGTCATGGAGAATTAAGAAGGAAATGCTTCATGATTATATTCCATCAGCAGATGTTACCATTGAAAATAATTACTTAGAAAGCAATCAGTGTTCAGAATTTTCTAGTGCACCACCGATTTCTGATCCAATCTGTAGATATAAAACAGTTTATTTAAACGGCTGTGGCGGGTCAGGAAAAACAACCCGGGCAATTGAGTTATATCGTAGAAACGCTAGCGTTTCCAATCCAAACATGATTGTGCTAACACCGACTCACAGACTCGCCAGAGAGATGAAACAACGAGGGGTAAATGCCTGCACTTATCATAGTTTCTTTAGATGGAAGGGAGATAAATGGACTCCTGAGCGCATGGGAGAGAAATTTATTCCTGAAATTATCATTTGGGATGAAATAGACACAGTGTCAGAAGATGTCTTAAAAATATTTCTTGAGTGGTTGTTATTGAAGAATACAAAAGTCGTCATGTGCGGGGATCACGGCCAACCACCACCATTTGTCGGTGCATCCCCCCATGAATGGCTAAAGGGTTTTGTAGACTATTATGAAGAAATTGATACTGATCATAGATCACTTGATAATGAATTAAAAGAGTTTAAGAAATTAATTAGATTACAACCGGATAGAATCCAGTGTGAAATAGCCCGTGAAATAATTTCGGAAACTCCCATGAATGAGTTTTGGGAAGCGTGGAGACCAAATGATTTAATCATTGCAAGTAGAAAAATAGTCAGGGATACACTTCAGATGAAGTTATTTGAATTGCATAAACAAAAATTTGCAACACTTCCAGTGCCTCTTTGTTATAGGCCATCGGATACGCGAAAACAGAACATCGAAGTTGATATTCCAGGACAAAGTGAAAAGCAGAATTTAGTATTAAATGATATTGTGCTGGTTGATATCAATGTTGTTGAAGATGCGTTGCGTGCTAATAAATCCCC
Organism: Unio delphinus; assembly: GCA_029339505.1. Taxonomy (NCBI): domain Eukaryota; kingdom Metazoa; phylum Mollusca; class Bivalvia; order Unionida; family Unionidae; genus Unio; species Unio delphinus. The sequence goes on along the minus strand of JAQISU010000072.1, from coordinate 1,669,564 downwards.
ATGGACGCTAGGTTATGCAGCAACAATACACTCTTCACAGGGATTGACTATATCGGATACAATTATTTGGATAGTAGATAATCGCATAGAATGGTCGAATTTAGTCTATCTCGCAGTGTCTAGAGTACGAAAAATAAATCAACTTCGAAGAATTGTCGTTGGCGAAGCCAGTGGAGATGATGAAATCATTGGCGATGATAATGACACCACAATAGATGATATTATTGATAAAAAACTCTCCGGTTACAAACAACAAGACAAAAAAAAACAACGAGAATTTGATATTGATGCTGAATTAATAATTACTCTGAAGCAACAACAGAATAATCACTGCGCGAGTTGCAATTGTATAATGCGTTGGCAGTATTCGGATAAGGATACTCGCCAATTCACCGTGGACAGAAAAAATAACAATCTCGGTCATGTCAGAAATAATGTGATGTTGACTTGTCTTGAGTGCAATAGACGCAAGGGTGCTAGTTAAGCCCATGCGGTGGTAATTGAGTATCCTCAGGTATCACTTGTAATTGTTGTCTAGTAAAACCCCGTTGAGGGGCAGTTGAATCCAGTTTATAGATTGGAAGTCTACCCGTAGATCGTGTTATACTAGATATCTTGTGTGCAGTAACACTCCAAATAGGATCAGTAGCCCTTTTTGTGCCACCCTCAAGCTCTCCTGGTTCGTATAAGTACCTCACAATGACATTACTACCAAGAATTGGTTGGGAAACGCTAAAATCTTTTTGAATTTCCATTTCAGGTATTGACTTCTTTTTAATCGCATTGATAGGTTTCATGTTGATGGTTCTAGTAATCTCGTTATTCAGTGCAGTAATCACAGCTGGTAAGCTTTTAACCCATTCACGGGATCTTTTTTCTTGGATGAATTCTTTTGCGTATTGATATCCAAATAACCGCTAAGCAAGGGTTTTATTAAACCGTTCTACAATGGCCTGATCACGATGCAGTGCAGTATGCCCTCGTCTGATAGCGACATTGTGATATTTCATTGTAGATAACACTGCACCATGAAATTCCTTGCCCGGGTCAACTTGTAACAGATTTGGCCAGTGCAGAGGACTCCTTCGATAAATCCTTTCAAATTCAGAAGCCACTTCAGTGGCTGATTTTGTTTTTAACGGTTCTGCTTCTTTGTATCGACTTGCAATATCAACTACGGTTAATGCGTATTTGTAACCACGATCATGTGGCAGAAATAATAGATCAGCCTGATGAACTTCATTGGGTCCGGTCACATCAAAATGCGAGAAATTGATTTGTTTAGGCGGTGGTAGATAAATTTGCCATAGTGCCTGTTTGGATAACCAATGAGCCGCAGTGGTTTTTTTCACTTTCGCAGCGCTAGCGAGTTTATGGATTGCTGATTTACCCCTCCAGTATCCTCTTGGGGAATAATAAATAGATTCCATGTTGTTATTAATTACCAGCACCTAACATCAATTTACTTTTCATAGCCGATTTTATCAAAAAGGAAGCCAATTTTTCTTTGAAAGATTTATCAGAAATAGCATTTAACGCATGAATTAATTTCACATCTGCTAGATGCCTGTGCTGCAGATTACTGCTTTTATAAGATACATCATGAAGGTGACAGGCCTTATCAATAGCGTTTATTGGTTCCTCACCGGGTCGGGGCTGATTTTGATCATTGAGTCTGATATCAAGTCTTGTTCCCGGTCCACAGTAGCTATATCCTGGAAGGTGTTTTTCTCCAGGGTATTTTGCCCATGGGGTTCCAGGGAGTTTTGCTAATTTGGCTGCGATATCACCTCCTCTTTTTTTTTAAAGGTTCCTTGAGTTCCTTGGGTTTAGAAACAAATCTAAATTTCTTTGTACTACATTGTACGCATTTACCAGAAAGCGCTGATCGGTTATTTTTAGTTGTAATCGTCGTCAAGTCATCTGTGCCAGTACGCGCCTTACACTTCACGCAATATAGATCCATAATTTATGTATAGAGATATGAATATAATTGATTTTTCAGCGACTAAAACAAGAGAACCAGTGAAGCATCATGCAGCGCTACCAAACTCTATCCGCGCAATTATAATCGGACCATCTGGATCCGGTAAAACGCAATTGTTGCTCAATTTAATAATGAGATGGATGAAGTGGGATAAGTTGTATTTAATTGCCCCTAGCGTAGATGATCAACGATGCTATGAAGTGCTAAAAGATTTTAATGAAAACGCTTCAGAGATTGCCGCCGAGGATGTTATTGAATTTATAACCGATATTGACGAGGCGCCATCCGTGAATGACCTCGATGGAAGTATCAACAATTTAGTTGTATACGACGATGTCATGTTAGATAATCAAAAAAATCCTGCTAGAATATTTTCCAGAGGCAGGCATAAAAACACTGATGTGATCTATGTCACTCAACGCTACACTCAGATTCCAAAAGTGATTAGAGATAACTGTAATATGCTTGCTGTATTCAACGGCGTTGATACACATACGCTACGAAATATTTGGCAGACATGGTGTTCTGATATGGACTTCAATCAATTTAGAAATTTCTTTAGTCATGCTCAGTCTACCCCACACGGATTTGTAACAATAAATTTACATGACCCTCGAACACGATATCGTATCGGACTGGATCAAATATTCGGTTAACCCAACTGAAAGTTCTAGCAGCAGAGAGGGTGAGTGACAACGACGTTGCGACGCGAATGTTTTCAGACAAGGGTCAGAGACTTATTTTTTCGCGAGAAGGGTCCAGTGTTATTTGGAGGGGGTATAATCAAAAATAAAAACAAAAAATGTTGTAGGATTCACCCTCTCTGCTGCTTAATTTGTAAAACCTCCTCTTGTAAATCAATCAGATTATTAGACTGGTCAGTGAGTTTGAAATTAATTCTGGTTAATGAATTATTATGACATCGCATATAGACTGGATTCACCGGGGACTCAATTATTAAAAACCCTGGAGGAGCTGTTGGTGCAAATGAATACAAAATATATCCCTGCTGAGCTTGATTTGATCGTTCTAAATTTATTTGATAGCTTCCTTCGATCACATAACATACTAAATTGAGCGCATTCACCGTTCAAATATTCACATTGAACGGAGCAATATGCCTACCGCCACCATCTGGGTCATTATTATGTTTGAGGATAGTTGTTTGTGGTTGTGATGATGTTTTTTTCCACGTATCATGGATTTTTTTGAAACCTTCATCGATGGCATCACTGAGAGATTTTTGTAATTCTGAGATATTATATCCTGGTAGTTTAAACTCACGAATATCTTCTACGCGTATATTACCTTTCATCGCAAACTCTGTTCTCGTTTTAGGATTATCGTCACCTAATATCTCTTGAATAATTTGTGAATGAAATGTTTCCATGTCATTGATGATTTTGTTACATATTTCTACAACGCTGATAAATTCATCTCGGGTGAGAGTGCCGGATTTAATGGATATTAACAACAGTAAAAAATCATATTCCATCGCTGTGAAATTTTCAGTAATTTTGTTCTGTCGGGGTACGAATTTGACAACGTTATTTTCTACTATTCCATTGAAAAGTTCCCACTTATTATAATCTTTATAACTCTCTATTGGATTATCAGATTTTATCCTGTCTGTGATATAATCGGTTTTTTTGGGTTCTGGTAAATCAACGGTTTTTCCCCCGGGTGGTAATTCAGGCCATCCTAGTACGGTTCTAATAGAACTCTGATAGATATCTACGACGTATCCTTCTGTGCTTATTTCAATGGCAGATGATAGTGTCGGCACATGAACTGTTATAGCTATTTTTGACTCTACTCCAGTAATCGATTTTATTCTACGCGCGAATTCATCATTGATTTGTTCAATTTGATATGATCCGGTTGGTATGGAAACAACATTCCAGTCTGGGGTACCGTCGGGCTTATTCTTATTTGCAAATACCAGTGAATTATTGGGTTGTTGACCACCAAATGATTTTGACCTAATATTTGGCCAACTGTGGTATACTCGTAATTTCGCTAGCGCTATCTCCTTCACTGGGACCGGAGAGGGGAAATTCACACTGAATTCTGGATTCCTTGAGGTTATTGAGATCATGCTTGTTTGTACTGGGTTCGTGTTCTCCACTATTTGTTGAAGTAATTCCATCTGTGTTGTCATTGTTATTATACTCATGTTTTTGTATTTCTAATTTTGACATCGCAGAATCATATATATCTACCATCGCTGAAAACTCACTCTCTGATATAATTGTATCATCGAGCGATGACGATATCAATGAGGATAATTGCGAGTATGCAGTGGACACAACATGAAATTGAATTATGTAGTCTTGTAGTTTCCGTTGGCTGCATGAGGATATTTTTTTTGTGATTATTGAAATGATTCCAGCGATTGTTGTTGCCGCAGAAATGCAAATTGGAACAGCTATCGGAGCCATCATTGTCACTGAAGACAGTATAATACCAGCTCCGGTGATTACACCACTCACAGCGTACACAGTAACATCAATTGCGGTAATTCTCCTGCGGTATTTTTTAATTTTCATTGCATACTCCTCAGACAAGGTTTTGAGTCTAGTTTGATACTCTCTGACCTGATCATAGCGATATTGCGATGATGAAATCATTTTTATTTTAAATACGCTATCGTTTTCAATTACGATTTACTTAAATTCGCTACGAATTCCACATACCACGTTATTGAGACCCTAACCAAATCTTTATCAGTAGATATAATTGTAAACTTTTCAGTTCTATCCTTGTCGATGATCGTTGAAATCGTATTATTGACCCCGGATGAACTGGACGATGAAATATTAAATTGAGACAATGGTGTTACTAGTGTTAATCGATAAATACCCTTAACGGTTGCAGTGATATCTAATTTGTTGTTTGTAGGTGACCACTCAAATGATCCGTGTTGGATCGTGTATACTAAGTTGTTGGTTTTCTCATGAGGAATTTTGGTTTTTTCAATGATTGTTATCATCCTCGAAAAATCACCTTTGACGGCTTCGATGAAAGTTTTCGTCTCATCGATGGATTTTTTAATATCAGGGAGTTTTCGTTCAATTTTATCGAATGTAGTTCCAATAAATTTATCAATGATATTTCTACGAAATGATATAAACTGTTTTATGTGTTCTTCAATTCTAGATTCAAGTGTTGTTAGTACAACTACAGAATTGTTTAACTCATCGTTGAGAATTTTTAATCGATCTGTAATCGTCGAAACGAGTACACCCGGTTTGAGTTTACCCTGATCGGAAAATAGCGCAACGGTGTTCTCGATTGCGTTTTGTTGTTTAACTAAAATATCATCCAGAGAAATATTACTGGTTTTCAATTTACCCTGATCGGAAAATAGTGCAACGGTGTTCTCGATTGCGTTTTGTTATTTAACTAAAATATCATCCAGAGAAATATTACTAGATTTCAATTTACCCTGGCGATCTTGAAATACAACTATTTCATTGGGTTCAACACTTTCTAAATTCAACGTCTCAGCTATTTCATCTTTAATTTTTTTTGTTATATCCTTGATAGAATCAGGGGTTGCAGTGCCATCGGGTTTGGGTTTCAAAGATCTCCCCCAAATATCAATCATGTTATTGTAAAACTCTTTCTCTCTCTAAAAAGCGATTGCTGGTGTAGACATTTACGACAATATGAGGTGGTTTTCTAGATGCTGAAATAGCGTCAAGGACATTTAATACTTCACTGCCGCATATTGGTGGGTCATTGATTTGTTGTGTTGGTAGCGTAGAATACCAAGTCTTCATTGGAAATTGTTTTATGTAACGCATAAACTCTTTTGGTGGGGCTAATCCATATGAATCAAAATAGACAATCCCACGTGGATCAATAGCGTATGCAACCCTGTGAGTTCCAGGTCCGGTGCTGTTATCGAGATTAATAATACCTGTTTCAGTTTTGTTTGGTTGATGTGGTAATTGATCTTTCATAAAAACACCTCTGAAATTTTTAATCACTAGTTTTTTAGCAGGATCCATTAAATCAAAATTGGACATTGGAATCATCGAAGATTTGGGAACCATAGGTTCGGAAATTGAAGATTTATGAATTAATAAATCGTTCCTGGTAGTCTCAGGCCTGATCCGTGAACGGATCTCCCGCTGTACCATGAATACGGGGTTCCTGGTAGTCTTAGACCCTTTCCGCTGTACCACGAATACGGGGTTCCTGGTAGTCTTAGACCCAATCCGTGAACGGATCGTCTCTTTTTTTAATATCCTTGTCCAGCTGCCTTTTTCAACGCCATTCCTGCTGCAGTACCAACGGCTCCTAACGCCGCTGCTTTAGCCACCGCTGGGGCTGCTGCTGCAATCAATGCTGGTATTGCAGCTAACAATGGAAATATACCGCCTGTTTTAATCATATTTTTGATAGCAGCCGCAGAGAGAGTAATCTGAACCCCTTTTTTATCCTTGAAAGCATCATTGAAATGTTTCACCTGACGAGTTGTCAGCGATAGTTTATTTGCACCACCAGTCATTTGATTAGGTTTCAACGTGATTGTGGTTCCACATTTTTTAGCTGATTCTGATTGCAATTTTTTGATTTGACCAGGAGTTAACGCAACACTAATAACACTATATGACATTATATATAATTGATTGATTCTAATTCAATGAAAAATCGAGAAAAATCGTTCAAAGATTTTCTACTGGGGTATCTACCACTCTCATTCTTCCACCAACACCTTCGAGTAGCATTGATTTATCACTGAGAATGACAGCAACCGCTCTATAATCAGCAATAGCACCACGAGTCACATTAGCTCTAAAGTGTATATCAACAACTGACTGTCTTGTCAAATCGAGATGTTCCAGTGAGAAGTAATAGATCGGATACAGATTTTTAAAATCATATTGTGATATTTGCAAACCAGTATCCACATTTTGATCACGTGCCATAAATGACAACAGACGATGATAAACTCGTGCAATATGATTTTCTGTGTAATTAAGTTGTATATCCTCGGATGGTTCCTGCTGGCCGTTTATTCTCAGTGAGACGTCTTTCACACCTAATTGATCAAATATCATATGGCTTCGTTCTTGATTATTAACTCGTGTGTTATCCTGTAACGCAAGAAATATATGATGTGGCGCAGAAACGCCTTGATTTGATGCTAGGTTCCAAGTGAATAACCCGTTGATATTTCATTGCTTCACATCTGTACTCACGGTTAGCCAACTCAACAACGACTTTCCTCCTTGATCCATAAATGATAGTAATCGTCCTTCTGCGGTGATTGCTGGAGTCAACACTGGCATCCACAATGATATTTTTGTTAAATCGACTCTACCGGCATCAGCATTGGCGGCTGCAGCATTTGCTGGAATCCTCCAAATTGCATCATTATCATCACTTTTTCGTACAAGCGATACTGTATGCTTCGCCCCGTAGATAACTTTTCTGACGTTTCTACAGAATCCAAATATGTGATGCAGTGGAATCGCGCATGAAAATGATCTACGCTCTCCTTGCAACATTGAGTTTCGTGTTGCGGCTCCTAGATTGAAATCAGGATCGTTGTTTATAATCATATTCTCGATACCAGCAACATTAGCAGGGTTAGCAGCACGATCCCTTGGTTGTCTTATAATAAATTGTTTTCCTCCAGCGGTATTCTTAGCATCTTTTGCAAACATCATAGAAGGTCCTGCTGATCTTGTATAATCATCGGAATATCTCGCTAACCCGATTATTGTTGTAGCCACATCAACATCACGATCTATGGACTCAATTTCTTTTCCATCAATGAGATATCTAGCACTCTCAAATAGCGCCATAATACCATTATTGACAAAACCGACTTGAGTACCAGCTGGATACGGTGCTGGTACAGCAGTAGTATCAGCAGCTGTTACAATTTCTCCTTCTACTTCAATAAATGCTTCACAGGGTAAAAAGTATTTACTGGTATCATGGACTTGAAGATCAATTCTTGCTCGACTATTTGAGTCTATGGCATGATAGGCGTAATATTGATAATCGCGTACAGAATCATTCTTGGGGACTGGGGCATCTATATCAAATGCTGGATCAGGTGACCTTTTGAACATTTTATTCTATTTATCAGAGTCTAAATCGTGAAATCGTAAACGATTTTTCCATTTTCATCGTCGTAGTTTTTAAAGCCACTTCCTGCTATCATGTTTGCAATATTGCTTTGGTCCCCTTGATTTACCATCGACGCTAGTTTTTCATCTACTGCGTTATTTATAATTTTACTAACACTTGCAGGCATTTCTTCTGTAGACGGTAACGGTTTCTTTTTTCGCCTCACTAATGATGTTATTTTATCCTTCGCAGTTGAAAACGCTTTCCCGGCAAGATCTCCAACAGTACTAATACCCTTATCACGAATAACATCAATGGCTTTCATTGATAATTGTTTAGCTAACGGCATCACTTTTGGGGCCATTCTTGAAAAGAATCCTAAAATGGTATTGCCGAGGCCATCTCCATAGTATGCTCTATAAACTGGAAACCGTGAATTAACTACATAGACGGGGGTTGGTTTATCATGATTGTAATGGATGATCATTATTATAAAAACAATAGTGTTTTCAATTGTTATTTAATCACTATGATACCCATTTGCTAACTCGTCAATGAAATCTCGATAGGTTTTGATATCCATGATACCGCCGGCAAATAACCGTCTACAGATATCAGCTGCTTCATTAATTATTTCTGGAGAGTTATTTCCAGCTCGGAATCCTCCTACAAGAACATCTAATCGTGATATATCATTGATAACACTATCAGGACAAGTGTTTCCAATTCTTGGATTTTGCAGTCCACTTCCGCTATAACCAGCTGCTTCATCTAGTTTTTCTAAATTCGTTTCTTGTAAATAATCATCATTAGGGTCTTCTTGTTTTTTTTGTCTCCGTGTTGGTGTTTGACGTCGTTCTTCTAAATCATCATCATTAGGGTCTTCTTGTTTTTTTTGTCTCCGTGTTGGTGTTTGACGTCGTTCTTCTAAATCATCATCATCATCAGGTGGTAGTTGTTGTTTTTTTGTCTTCTTGTTTGTCTACGTGTTGGTGTTTGACGTTTTAGTTCTTGCCGTTCTTCTATTTCTCGTTGTCGCTCTTCTATGTGTTCTCTTTTATAATTACTAATTCCCTTTTTAAATTCCTTGTATCCTATCTCATCCTTATTCAAACGACCAATCCCTTTATTTAGTTTATACAAATAATCGAACCAATCATTACTTGATATTCTATCATTTTTATACTCGTCCTTTAAAAAATCTTTTTTTGAATTATAGCTTTAAGCAGCAAAATTACCAAAGGCTTGATAATCCTTTGATTTCAATAAAATAGGTTTTTTTATTACTATTTTAGCATGATCAGTAAATTTATTCAACAGAGAAACAGTCGTTTTTTTCGGATCAGTTTTTTCAGTTTGTTCAGTTTTCGCTGCTAGTTTTTCAAGCTCACCAATAACAGATTTCCCCGTCTCGGGACCATCTCCCAGTAAAGCACGCTCTACCCCTTTCGTTGCTGTGGTTACTGGTTTAAACAATTCTTCAGACCCCAGAGCAAAATCAGTTTGTAAACTCTGTCGTTGTTGCAGTTTATTTCTTACAGAGTCACGAATTGGTATAAATTTCTTAATTGCATCTAGTCGCTCACGAGCCAATCGGGTCGTTAATGCTTCATTGACCATTATTTGAAATCAGAAACCATTTTTCAATTGCAAAACAATTTTTCCCATCGATGATTCCATCCTTAACGGTCCAATTTTTTATTGCTGTGAAAAAAATTTTTTTTTTATCCATTGATTTTGCCTGTTTTGGTGCCATTTTGGTGGTTTTCAGTTGAAAATCTCAAAGAGATTTTACAGTCAAGTAGTCGATTTTACATGGGATTTTCCATAAGGAAAAGCTGCTAAAACTCATTTTTGATGATTTTTAGCCATTTTTCATCAATTTTTGCCTGTTTTCAGTGATGTTTGGTCATTTTTCATCGATAATCATCAAAAAACCTCGTAGGGTCAAGTAGTCGATTTTGCATTGGATTTTCCATAGAGAAAAAATCTTAAAAGAACTTTCAAAGCTGTTAGGATTCTATTTTATTTTCGCAGTGTGAAATATTTTCACTGATTCAATCAAAAAATGACAAAAAAATGAAAATCTCAAGGAGATTTTACTGTCTGACAAAATCTTTTGATTTTCGGTCAATCAAAATAGTTCATTTTCTTGAATTAACGCTCGTAAGTTTCTAATTTTAGAATTAACTTCCTTTTTCAATTCATATTCGTTACCCAATTCTTTTCGTATTCCTTCCATGATAGTATATAACGGAACAAACACACCTACTTCACTGGAAAATGCAAGAGAGTCTCGAATAGAATTTTGAATTTTTTTGATGAGTGCATATTTCTTTGGTAACATATACTTGTTAGTGCTAACTCCGTATTCTATATCCTGAAAATCCGACTTGATTTGATCAGGATTTAACCCATCTGACAATTTAATATTCTGATTTTTCAATTTTGCAATTTCAACTATGATGCTATTCATAATTTCAGAATTCATATATGATAATACATATTTCTAATTCATTTTTCAAAAATAAAAGAGCAGTTAATATTTTCAAAATTCAGTCTGTATATATAAATATCTTTTTTAAAAATTCAGTCTGTATATATAAATATCTTTTTTAAAATTAATTCTGTATATATAAATATCTTTTTTAAAATTCAGTCTGTATATATAAATATCTTTTTTAAAAATTCAGTCTGTATATATAAATATCTTTTTTAAAATTAATTCTGTATATATAAATATCTTTTTTAAAATTAATTCTGTATATATAAATATCTTTTTTAAAAATTCAGTCTGTATATATAAATATCTTTTTTAAAATTAATTCTGTATATATAAATATCTTTTTTAAAATTCAGTCTGTATATATAAATATCTTTTTTAAAATTCAGTCTGTATATATAAATATCTTTTTTAAAATTCAGTATGTATATATAAATATCTTTTTTAAAATTCAGTCTGTATATATAAATATCTTTTTTAAAATTCAGTCTGTATATATAAATATCTTTTTTAAAATTCAGTCTGTATATATAAATATCTTTTTTAAAAATTCAGTCTGTATATATAAATATAAATGCAGACAAAAATAAATATCAACCATGATGAGCGGTTATCAGTCATTTGACCCCCTTGATATAGGCCGCTGTGGTTCTATTTGCTTTCATTGGGTCCCTTATTAGGCCTTTGTGTCTTTCATAGGGTTCCTTTGTTAGAGCATTTTTCTGTTTCTGTTTTATATCAGAATGTTTTTGTTCTTTGAGATATGACCCTATGACCGTTACTTTTAGCCGATAATTCATTCTGGGGTTACCCAATGTGCATCCACGAACCTTTTTTTGGCCGGTAATTCATTTTGAACACCATACGGGGCTACCCAAATGTGATGGAGAGCTAATTACATCCATGGATGTTATTTTTTTTAGGGCATTTATGTGTTTACATTCAACATGCAACCCATGAAATCAAATTCATGGTTGCGTAAGTTGTCAAAAACCGACAACCCACCGCTACCGTAAATTTGATAGCATGGGTTTGCATGTTATGTGAATGCACACAGAGGGGTTGCCCTCCCTTCCCTCAATTAAATAGAAGAAAAAAAACATCCACCGTTTCACCATTAGACAATTTGTCTGCTATGGGGCGCGAACATGTGAAGAATAATTGTCTGGGTTTACAAGCCAAACACGATACCGTTAGACCAATGTTCACGTCCATAAAGAATAACGTTTTTTAACATATATATGTTGTAAATATTCATAGAGTATATAAAGGGACTTAATACAGCAATCCGCAAGGTATGCTATTTTATTTTCTTGAATTACTTATTAATGGTGTTTCACAGTATTTAAATCAGACAGCATATTTGACTTAAACACTAAAACAAAGAATATAATTGTTTGAAAACATTTCTTTTCTTACAAAACAATGCCCAGCCGCTGAATCGCAATAACCCATAAAACAAGTTAACACAATCTAAGGGAGAAAGTATACACAAGGTAACTTAATACAGCAATCCACAGGGTGTTATTTTATTTTCTTAAATTACTTATTAATGGTGTTTCATAGTATTTAAATGAGACAGATTATTTGACTTAAACACTAAAAAAAAAAAGAAAATATTTCTTTTCTTATAAAACAATACCCAGGCGCTAAATCACAATGATAACTCCCTTAGTTATATCCATTGGTTATATTTAAATGTTGTCTCCCTTGGTGTTATAGACATACGAAAATCGAATTTTTTGTCCTGTCTCTTTTGAAATAGCCTGTAGATTTGGTAAAGAATTATTCTGAGAATCGGAATCAATATGATCAATAACATAACCATCCTTGATCAATCCATTAAACACCTCGAAGACGAATCTGTGACAGAGATATTTTTTCTTCCCAGCACTAAACATCAAATACCACAAATCCAACTGGATTCTTCAATCTGCGGGTTCTGATAATACCATTACGGGATGCTTCATAATTAACAAGCAGGGGTGAAGTCTGAATTCTTGGTTCATTTGTATAATAACACTATTTTTCTAATTCATTGTTTGGTTTAATTATAAGTCTCTGTATATAATCTTGAGGAGTCTTTATGATTTTGTCATCGTTGGGGTCAATGACAGTATTTTTTATTCTTTTATCATAATAGCGTTTTAGTTCCCTGTATCGTTTGCCGCCACACCTAAGACATAATTGCGACCTTCCCCTAACCCCAACCCCACATCGAATACAGGGTAACGGACCAAGGCTTCCACGACGAAAGCTTTGCATATGATACCAACAGAATTCATTTCTGCATGATTTGTTACACGGTGTCACTGATCCAATCATAAGCCATTTGCAATGATTCATTATACTTAAATCTTTCATTTAAATACTTGTTTTAATTATAGTATGGAGGAGTTCGAGAGATTATCGAAAATTAAGCCCTGGAAAAATGTTCAATTCAATCTTGATAGAGTTTCTGATACACCAAAGAATAAAATTCTTGATAGAACCTTGATTAGTAAAATCAGAGACTGTTTTAATGAATTCTAGCGTGATGGGGCAGCTCATTGTTGGTCAACATTTCGAATTGATGGTGTTGTTGACGCTACCATGAATGATGAAAAAGCAGCAGTGATAATCTCACGTCTTGTGGAAGAAAGAAATTTTTTTCGAATAAAATTCCTTATCCGTGATAATGGAAAATGGATCATTAGGGACAAATACGAGCCTATTCTTAAAGACAAAAAAACTGTCACTGTGACTCAGGATTCAAAACCAGGAATTTTGACTGGAATTGATAAACCCTACTACGAAAGATCTTATCCTGTCACAGCATTTGTTTACGGGATATATCCACTCAATGACAAACCTGATATTGCAAAACTAGCACCCATGAAATATTCGACAGGGCTCAATTGTGTAGCAGCACGAATAATGGAACACTTCACAAATGCGTCCCGGGGGAATAAACTAACTGATCTAAGACGAAAAAAAATAACCGAATGGGAACTGACAGTGAAACAGCATGGGGCAACAATTCAAGATATAGCCAAATTAGAAACATCATTGAGATTTCCAATATCGGTAAGGACAATCACCGGTGAAGTATTATACGAATCGAAATATAATAAAAATGGAAACCCAATACAGATTATTGATCATAACGAACACGCGTGGTCATCTGCAGTAACAATATTCCCACGGGATAGAACCGTAAAATATCTATCCCAAACTCTGTTTGAAACCGAAGAGTTTTTTTCAGAGCAGAAATTATTTGATGCTATTTACCATTTGAGTAAAAACGATCAGGTGTCAATGTGGCTATTTCATAGTACTTCAGACGAAGAATGTAGATTTGATCAGTTTGTAAGGCCCAACGGAGAATTGTACCGTACTGAAGAACTGCATAATCAAATGAAACAACTAGCTAGTGAGTTTTCTCCCCAGAGTTCTCTGGGGGAAGACAACGATCAATTATTAGCAAACTGTTTTACACTTCCATCAGTTGTAGCACATTTTGCTAGGAAGAAAAACGCGTGGAAACCAACCCGAAGTGAGTTCTTATCAGAGGTCAAATTGTCTTGTCTTGAATACGGCCATGGAGGATTATGGAACACAAAATACACCGCTGATACCGTTATTTCAGTTGATATGATTGCGTGTTATCCAGGAAGTTTTCTTGGGTATGGAGAGTGTGAGAAATATTTCAAACGATTTGGACACCCTACACACGAAATGACACGTGTTGCTATTAATGGACCACTGCCACATTTCGATTTAACCGGATTCGCTTGTGTAGTATCATTTGAAATGGCTGAAGGACTTCATCCGTGTAGTTATCTTTGGATTGGTAAACACATGTCTGAAAAACACTGGATGCCAATAGTGTTATTACGGTATATGCTTGATTGTAAGATGTTAAAATCATTAATTGTCAGTGAAGCAATTATATCCTATCGAGCACAGAAATCAGTCTGGTTACCACAACCTGATCTAGAAAAAATAATTAGCGAAGAGCGAAAACTGTTTCCAAATTTCAGTGAACAACAAATCATGGATTGGTCCCGACAGTTATTTGAAATCAGAAACAATGAAGCAAAAGACCTTGGACGAAGAATAATCGGTAAATTTACCCAAGGTGGCAAAGATGATAATACGAGATATTCTTCACGATTGATTATAGACAATGCTGAATACGATTTTGTAATCACGGATTTAACGAATAGGGGCCTATATGTCAATCGTAAGGACGCATTTATGTCCGATGGAACCAAATTGGGTACAATTGTTACTTACACTGATGGATACAATCCGCAGTACACACATTTGAGAGCTTCTATGCTTGGTTATGCTTCTATTAATTTATTTTCAATGATCAATAGATTTCCTACCACCGCAGTTAGAGTTGCTACTGACTCATTTTACATAAATAGCAAAATGGCTGATTTTAAGGCTACTGGCGACGAGAAATGGGGATCATGGAGAATTAAGAAGGAAATGCTTCATGATTATATTCCATCAGCAGATGTTACCATTGAAAATAATTACTTAGAAACCAATCAGTGTTCAGAATTTTCTAGTGCACCACCGATTTCTGACCCAATATGCCTGTATAAAACAGTTTATTTAAACGCTTTTGCGGGTCAGGAAAAACAACCCGGGTAATTGAGTTATTTCGTGTTTCCAATCCAAACATGATTGTACTAACACCGACTCACAGACTTGCAAGAGAAATGATACAGAGAGGGGTAAATGCCTGCACTTATCATAGTTTCTTTAGATGGAAGGGAGGTAAATGGACTCGTGAGTGCATGGGAGAGAAATTTATTCCTGAATTCATCATGTGGGATGAAATAGACACAGTGTCCGAAGATGTCTTAAAAATATTTCTTGAGTGGTTGTTATTGAAAAATACAAAAGTCGTCATGTGCGGTGATCACGGGCAACCACCACCATTTGTCGGTGCATCTCCCCATGAATGGCTAAAGGGTTTTGTAGACTATTATGAAGAAATTGATACCGATCATAGATCACTTGATGAAAAATTAAAAGAATTTAAGAAACTAATTAGATTACAACCGGATAAAATCCAGTGTGAAATAGCCCGTGAAATAATTTCGGAAACTCCCATGAATGAGTTTTGGGAAGCGTGGAGACCAAATGATTTAATCATTGCAAGTAGAAAAATAGTCAGGGACACACTTCAGATGAAGTTATTTGAATTGCATAAACAAAAATTTGCAACACTTCCAGTGCCCCTCTGTTATAGGCCATCGGATACACGAAAACAGAACATCGAAGTTGATATTCCAGGCCTGACAGAGTCAGGGCGTGAAAAGAAGATTCTCGTATTAAATGATATTGTGCTGGTTGATATCAATGTCGTTGAAGATGCATTGCGTGCTAATAAATCCCCATGGACGCTAGGTTATGCAGCAACAATACACTCTTCACAGGGATTGACTATATCGGATACAATTGTTTGGATGGTAGATAATCGCATAGAATGGTCGAATTTAGTCTATCTCGCAGTGTCTAGAGTACGAAAAATAAATCAACTTCGAAGAATTGTCCTGACAGAGTCAGGCGATGATGAAATCATTGGCGATGATAATGATATTATTGATAAAAAAACTCTCCGGTTACAAACAACAAGACAAAAAAAAAACAACGAGAATTTGATATTGATGCTGAATTAATAATCACTTTGAAGCAACAACAAAATAATCACTGCGCAAGTTGCAATTGTATAATGCGTTGGCAGTATTCGGATAAGGATCCTCGCCAATTCACCGTTGACAGAAAAATAACAATCTCGGTCATGTCAGAAATAATGTGATGTTGACTTGTCTTGAGTGCAATAGACGCAAGGGTGCTAGTTAAGCCCATGCGGTGGTAATTGAGTATCCTCAGGTATCACTTGTAATTGTTGTCTAGTAAAACCCCGTTGAGGGGCAGTTGAATCCAGTTTATAAATTGGAGGTCTACCCGTAGATCGTGTTATACTAGATATCTTGTGTGCAGTAACACTCCAAATAGGATCAGTAGCCCTTTTTGTGCCACCCTCAAGCTCTCCTGGTTCGTATAAGTACCTCACAATGACATTACTACCAAGAATTGGTTGGGAAACGCTAAAATCTTTTTGAATTTCCATTTCAGGTATTGACTTCTTTTTAATCGCATTGATAGGTTTTATGTTGATGGTTCTAGTAATCTCGTTATTCAGTGCAGTAATCACAGATGGTAACCTTTTAACCCATTCACGGGATCTTTTTTCTTGGATGAATTCTTTTGCGTATTGATATCCAAATAACCGCTCAGCAAGGGTTTTATTAAACCGTTCTACAATTGCCTGATCACGATGTAGCGCAGTATGTCCTCGTCTGATAGTGACTTTATGATTTTTCATTATTGATAACACTGCACCCTGAAATTCCTTGCCAGGATCAATTTGTAATAGATTTGGCCAGTGCAGAGGACTCCTTCGATAAATCCTTTCAAATGCAGAAGCCACTTCAGTGGCTGATTTTGTTTTTAACGGTTCTGCTTCTTTGTATCGACTTGCAATATCAACTACGGTTAATGCGTATTTGTAACCACGATCATGTGGCAGAAATAATAGATCAGCCTGATGGACTTCATTAGGAACTGTCACATCAAAATGCGAGAATTGAATTTGTTTAGGCGGTGGTAGATAAATTTGCCATAGTGCCTGTTTGGATAACCAATGAGCCGCGGTTGTTTTTTTCACTTTTGCAGCACTAGCGAGTTTATGGACTGCTGATTTACCCCTCCAGTATCCTCTTGGGGAATAATAAATAGATCCCATGTTGTTATTAATTACCAGCACCTAACATCAATTTACTTTTCATAGCCGATTTTATCAAAAAGGAAGCCAATTTTTCTTTGAAAGATTTATCAGAAATAGCATTTAACGCATGAATTAATTTCACATCTGCTAGATGCCTGTGCTGCAGATTACTGCTTTTATAAGATACATCATGAAGGTGACAGGCCTTATCAATAGCGTTTATTGGTTCCTCACCGGGTCGGGGCTGATTTTGATCATTGAGTCTGATATCAAGTCTTGTTCCCGGTTCACAGTAGCTATATCCTGGAAGGTGTTTTTCTCCAGGGTATTTTGCCCATGGGGTTCCAGGGAGTTTAGTTAGCTTGGCTGCGATATCACCTCCTCGTTTTTTTTTAAAGGTTCCTTGAGTTCCTTGGGTTTAGAAACAAATCTAAATTTCTTTGTACTACATTGTACGCATTTACCAGAAAGCGCTGATCGGTTATTTTTAGTTGTAATCGTCGTCAAGTCATCTGTGCCAGTACGTTTTTTACACTTCACACAATATAGATCCATAATTTATATATAACGGCATGAATATAATTGATTATTCAGCTACCCGACGACGGGAACCTATTAAACATCATGAAATGTTGCCGAATTCAATTAGAATGATTATAATCGGACCATCTGGAAGCGGAAAGACACAACTGCTACTTAATTTGATAACGAGATGGATGAAATGGAACAAATTGTATTTAATAACCCCGAGTGTAGACGATCAGCGATGCTATGAAGTGCTAAAGGATTTTAACGAGAAAGCAAAAGAATTTCAAATCGATGAAGATTTTATTGAGTTTATTACTGATATAGAGGAAGCCCCGAGCATTGATGCTATTGATGGAAGTATTAACAATTTAGTGGTATACGATGATATCATGTTAGATAATCAAAAAAACCTGCTAGAATATTTTCCCGAGGCAGGCATAAAAACACTGATGTGATCTGTCACTCAACGATACACTCAGATACCAAAAGTGATCAGAGATAACTGCAATGTGTTGTTTGTATTTAACGGCGTTGATACTCATACGCTACGAAATATTCATCAGACCTGGTGCAGCGGTGATATGAATCATAATCAATTTAGAAATTTCTTTAGTCACGCTCAGTCAAAACCACACGGATTTGTGACAATAAATTTAGCAGACCCTAGGACACGATATCGTATCGGACTAGATCAAATATTCGGTTAACCCATAGCAGCAGAGAGGGTGAGTGACAACGACGTTGCGACATCAACGAAAACGCGAATGCGAATCCCATGTTCACTGTCATTTTTTTTCTAGTTATTTCGCGAGAAGGGTCTAGTGTTATTTGGAGGGGTATAATCAAAAATAAAAACAAAAAATGTTGTAGGATTCACCCTCTCTGCTGCTTATAATGCATTTTAAAATTTTGACTACCGCTATTTCGCTCCGTTTTCATAGTGCAACAACATTTGGTCATATTAGATAGTGAATGAAATAGTGGCAATATTGATATTGTATCTTTCCGATTTAATTGTTGGCCCTTAAAAAGGCCCTTTAAATGTTCGTCTAGTTGACGCAGTCTATTGCATCAAATCCCTCAAATTCCACTTTGTCGTCATTACTTTCGAAAAGTCGCTGTATGTCCTGAATCAATTAAATACTGCTCACCGAGACAAAGCATTGTAACTATGTTGAGCGCATCAAAGCTTACCTGGCGCCGGTTACCGTGAAAAGACCACACCGAGTCGATGAAGCATTGAAGCCATTGATCACTGTATAATCGCAAAGATATCTCAAATACTATGATTTAAGATGAGAAATAACACTAAGTAACAAGCTTATTTTCCAAAGAGGAAAAAAAATGTTTCCCGACTTCATACATTGATTATTTTGTTCCACAACGTATCAGTGTTCCAGTAAGAAAGAACCCGGAGTCGCAAAAATATATATGTCCACAACAGATGCTCTGATGAGAACATTAACACTAGTTGAATTCTACACATATATTTCAATTCGACCAATAATAAATGAAGAAAAATTCGATTAGATCAACAGTTATGGAATACGGTACTGAACATTTACGAAACAAGTACGGTAATCCACACAGTGGTATTTGTTCCGCTCCAATGCGGCACTTTGCACAGCTTTTGAACAAAGGCAAGTCGTTATGTACATGTATTTCCGGCAGTGGCACAGAACAAAACTTCACACAGTGACGTGAAATGAAACCAGTTTATTAACATAAGCAATCAAAGAACAAGACTATTTGTAAGCATTATTTATTTCTTTAATACGGATAGTACCGGTAAACATTTTAGTTACAATGCAATGTACAATGGATTTAATATTTCACAAGTAGTGAGTGCCTTCATCCTCTTCAGATCGACCTGGAAAAAATCTTTTTTTTTTTAGTTCTTTTATACAACGCGCACCCCCGACTTAAGATAAGAAAATTAGGTAAAAAAAGTGCGCGTTATACACAACAAAATACGGTAATCGTTTTAAAGGTGTCGTTGGTTTCATGATTCAAGTAACTATACAAACAACAAAAATATTCAAAATATTAATGGATCAATATGAACAGATAGACCATGATATAGGAAAAGAAAAGTATATATATATATATATATATATATATATATATATATATATATATTCTGACTTGGACTCCGATCGCTATGTTATACCGCAATGACGATCCATATTAGATGGACACCCGGACTGACAGTATGTCCGATTGACCCTCAACCCAATGGAACCACGTGTGTCAGAACAGAAAGATTTAGGCCAGCAACCGTTAAGGCGTTCAACCAGACACCGAAAAACACCCGACTGGCTAGGACAGTGGGCGTATTCGCAGATTGTTTACTACGTATGCATTATTGAGATCTATATATTGAGTTCATGCCTGTTTTGTTGTAGTAGACAACGGGAGCAATGCCAAAGAGCCACATTCGTGTAAACTAAATAAAGCAATGTAAATTAAATACCGCAAGATATTTGGAGGATGACAATTTAAAGCATATTTTAAATGAATAGTTGTAATACATTCAGGTTTTCATGTATTGTCTGCAAAAAGACTAAACTGGTTAATATGTATTTGTAATCATATCATATGTATGATAGTTTAATGTTTCCATTCATTACATTCAAATATATCTATATTTTGGCGTCTTGGTACTATACTTCATTTAAATGTATATAATTTTAGTCCTTTATATATAACATATCATGCTTGAATTCATTAATTTATTCAGCCAATATTGAATTAGCCGTCGTTCCAGTAAATAGTCGGTGTCTTTTTCCAGTAACATTGCACGCGCATACCGTTAACATTTCAGGCATAAGTTTTAATTCCTATTTGAATCGTATTATTCCATCACACGCGCGGTAGAGCGAAGAGTATCAATAGAGTATGGTTGCTTCATATCATTTATACATTTCACAATTTGAATAGTATAAGGTAGGAGAGCAATAAGCTAATATCACTAGACGTATTTCGTTTTTACATCAGTTGATCTCGGTTTTCATTAAACTGCACGTAGAAGTTGTTACATAACTTGTATGAGTTAGTGTATCACAAATTGGTTAAGGTGTATATTTTATGTCACAATTTAATAAAATTTAATTCAGTGTAGGTGTTTTTCTTTTAAATATATCAGCGATGCATCCAGATTTATTATAAAACTATTGCCTAAATACTGCTATCCTAAGTAAGAATGTTTCTTGTCGTGGAAACATCACTGGTAGCATTATTATATCAAGTCGTTTTTTCAGCCTTGATTGGAGTAAGTATAATCGTTTGTATTATAAACTGTGATTACATCTTAGATTTTATCACGCTCCACATAATTTGTCTGAATAAATCGCAGCATAAGTAAAAGATCAATGGCTCATCTAATCTACAATCCATCGTCTCAGGGCATTATTATACGGGTGCTTTCAATATATAATACCTTATCACGCTAATTGTATTTATAAATACAATGAAAGCGATCTGATGTGAAACGAATATGTATTGTGTCTCAGATGGCAATGTGCCACAAATATTACTTCATTGCTTCAGTTTGGCGGAACTTTAAGAAACGGCTCTGAATTCGAAGGACAGGTGATGTAGTGTATTCTCTATACTTAACCCTCGATTACTGTCACAAAAACTGATCAGACATTCCACCCGCGTAAGTCTCTAAAATCTAAATTGCCTCCATTCACTTTGATGTTAAGATTTGTAATGTCAATAATTTATACAATGAAATATTTAATAACATTGCAGGTTTGACATCAGAACACTCATTTTAAGAGAGGTGTTCAAGGAGACACATCAAAGAAAACAAACTATTACCTCGTATGTTACCATATATTTAATGCGGACAGTAATTGACATACTAGCATCTTCTATTCCACTGTAAAGCTGGTGAACCCAGTTAAAATATACAAATATTTGTACAATGACGACAATCAATATTGCCATGTAAATATAAACCAACATTATGTGTTGCTTCATAAAATCCTTCATAAAATCCTTCTTAGAGATGCCAGTTCACGGTATCATCTATAGAGAACATACAACACTCATATAACTACATTTGCTATATAAAAAGGAAAAGATGAAAATCAAATTGTCTACATAGTTTAACTAGGATAATAACTAATTATAACGAAGAATTAATTTCATTGCAGCAAAATTACATGATTGTATATGAGCATCTATATTGTAGTTTCAATAGAGTAAAACTAATAAAACCTTTACTATAACTCCTTTGGGATCATTTCTCTAGACGAAAAAATAATGTTCAATGCAGCCAACTGACATATTTTTTCGGTGCCAATAAGACGAATATAAATTTACAGGTCCAGTTTGGTCTTTCGATACCCAAGAGCATTTGTTTTAATAAAATCATGTACGTGAATTAAACGAATGCTAATTTATTATATGGTTATGGTTTACAATACTTACACCGTGGACAACATGTACCAAATATTCTCTTAGATCAGTCGTAGCTCTCTTATATGTATTAGGCTCTCCAGTGAAAGCTGCGAGCGTATAGAAGCTGCAAGTAGAGATTATATCTAAATATATACTCGTTTTCATTCACTGGAGTAGGTAACGTAGTAACTGGCCAAAAATATAAATGCAGTTGATTTCGTTTTCAAACTCATTGCCAATTCAGAATAAAATTTGTAAGTTGCCAACATGAGATATTTGATAAACGTCCAAAGGTCTGAAATGTTATCGAATGATGTATATCAAAACACACATATACATATCGGTCTTACGAATCTATGTTGACTCCGAAATATATACTGTCAGGGCTAATATCTTTGCAAAGGCAGTTAGATAACGGTTAATATTAAACGTGATGAACCAAGTTAAATAATGCAGCTATAATGGAATATTAATACATAACATAAATAAATAGATAGATAGATAGATAGATAGATAGATAGATAGATAGATAGATAGATAGATAGATAGATAGATAGATAGATAGATAGATAGATAGATAGATAGATAGATAGATAGATAGATATATAGATAGATAGATAGATAGATATATAGATAGATAGATAGATAGATAGATAGATAGATAGATAGATAGATAGATAGATAGATAGATAGATAGATAGACAGACATATCTGTGTTTTGCTTTTTTTTTATCCACGTACAATTGCCATAGTCCATAATCTGCTATTGTAGCGACATCGACATAGTAATCATTTACCTGGCGAGCTTTATCTGTGAATGGAATGTTTAAACAAAAATCACATTTAGTTTGCATCCTATAAGATAATAAATTTAATATTATATTTTTGTTTTTAAAATTGTAATTATAAATGAGTTTTTTATGAGTAATGACATTGCGATACCAAATAAAGTATGATTTCGGTAGATATGTATTGCCGAAGAAAATACAAAGGAAGAAATATATTAGATCTGAATTGCATTTTAAAAGCTGTACGATTCTGAAACAATATGGTCGTAGTATTCCAATGTGTTGTAATATCTTACCATTCTTAGTGGTTGTTCTACCGTAGTTAATTGCTCCTGTTGGAAATATGTTCTGTAAACGTGCAACGTTAGGTCGGGCTGAAAATATATCATCTGGGTTGATTACAAGATTTGGTTTGTCTTGTCTATATTGGAGACGATCAATATCATTATCCTGTATATTTTGCACAATGACGTTTGTTTGTTCTGTAAATATAGACTTTCTTTATCATATTAATTTTAATAATTTATTATGAAAGTTGTATTACTACAAGTAGCATCTGTCAAAGATTTTCAAACAAAAATAACGAAATACAATATGATCCCAATGAGGGACATGTATTAGCGGGACAAATGATTTCATATAAATGATCTTTTTTAACTTTCCTCCTGTTTTGCTTTCTCTTTAAATTAAAACAGGCAAACATGCATTAAACCGTGACTGAAAGAACAAACATAATAACTATTTATTCTAAATTGTATGAATTAACCCATGTCGCAAAAAATTAAATAATTAATTCACTGAACATGCTATTTTATTAGCGCAATGGTCTGATATAATACATGTTTCACATTGCTGCTTCAGCATGGCAAAAGAAAACATAATTTCCCCGCATAAATAATGTTGTAAGTAGAGCAAAATATTGACAACCGTTATTTTCGGCTGACATTCCACTTCGGATATGTGTTTGATCCTCAAGAATATATCGTTTGCCACGAAGACCCATAATTTCCAAGAAATCATTTTGTTCAGCGTCCGCTGACCGCCGGAGATTGTAACTTCTGTCTCCTAATCGAATGTTAATAAGGACTATAATATATATATATATATATATATATATATATATATATATATATATATATATATATATATATATATATATATGCAGATATATAGATATATATATTGATAGGTAGATGGATGGATGGATGATGGGTGGATGGATGGATGGATAGATAGATAGATAGATAGAGAGAGAGAGAGAGAGAGAGAGAGAGAGAGAGAGAGAGAGAGAGAGAGAGAGAGAGAGAGAGAGAGAGATATAGATAGATAGATAGATAGATAGATAGATAGATAGATAGATAGATAGATAGATAGATATAACTAATGTCGTGCTGGCTATAAGCGGAACCTACTCGCGTATTAATCACGATTGTTCACCTTTAAAATGTGCTGAGATTAATAAACGTTTCTAACCGCTACATAAAATGTTATCACTTCCAACCTGCCCAACTCTCAATACAACAGTAATTGGTACATATATCTAATGGGTACTAACATTCAATGTACAAAATATGGAGATGCTGAAGAACAACTAGACTCTAAGCTTACACTAGGAATGAATGGCAACCACAACTTGTGCACAATAAAATAGCATACTACCCATGGAAGCTAACAGTTGCGCGATTACAAAAAAGACATTGGAAATCACGCTGATGATTATGTTTAACGCACACAAACCCACTGCTGAAAATCTTTACGCTGACGGCGTACTGCAATGTGAGTATATTGGGCTTGTATAACCAAGAATGACTAAGAGTACCAATTTATTACTGTACAGGCCCAGTTTTGTGTTTGAATAATACTTTGTGAACCATAGACTTTACAACGAAGTATATAATCACAATTTATTTCGAAATGGAAATGTAAATATATTTTACATGTTGATTGTTGAATCATCCGGTCCTATATACATACTGATCTGCAAACATTTGTATGCATATATTTTGCATTGGCTATTTCAGATGACATGCCTGGAGATCTATATATGTTCAATTTTTCTTCGATATCAGGGTGGGTCATCTTAACTTACGCAACACAACAAGAGCCCTTTCGATGATGTGGCAATTCTAGGATGCATCTCCTTATTCACATCACAATTTACAATAACAATAGAAGAGACAAACAACTTATCGGGAATTTGATATAAACGCTACAGTAAACGTTTACTAAAGCAGAAATGTAACAATTTTATTCTTATATAATGCATGTCTGCTCAATATTCCACGAATGTTTTGCTTTTGATCTTTCCTGGGACTATACTTTCTGTAGAGGATTTATTACAACTTAATAGGACTGCAAATTCTTAATTCCATTGAATCATGGGGTGTTCTCTTTAGAGTGGGATTACGTATAGTGACTGCTCCTCGTTTTATCTTATTAGGTGACGTTTTCCACCCTGGGACTTCTTTATTTTGGTTGTCCTATGCTAAATCTATTGCTACGTTTTCAACAAGTATTATTTTCATATAATCTCACAAAGGTAATCATGTTAGTGCTGAATGCAATCGGTACCTTTGATACATTCATGATACGTTAATACTTACGATGAGTATGTCACACTGTCCACTTGATCTTTTAGCACATTTGGCTGTCATGAATGCTCCATTGTCTATGTCTTGATAGTAAGCCACGTCCATACATATACATACATATATATAAATGTGGTGCATTAATCCAAACTATTAGTTAAATCGTTTAATATAATATTGATTAACGTCGTTTTAGAATGTTTACACTATGAACATATTGTTTGACTGATCCTTTAATGACTTGCTTTGACTATTACGGCATCATGACAAAGGGCCTCGTTTCAAAGTGTTTTGGTATGCTTACGAGCCATAAACAGCACAAACAAAAAAGTGACGTGTAAGTAGTTTTTGTAAGGATTGACATTTTTTTTCTTATGGCTAGTTGTACGTTGAAATGAAAGTAAAACAAATGATAAAAATTAAATTACGAAACGTTCAAACGTTGAAGTGTATAATTTTTAAAGAACTAATGAGTGTGTCAACCTTGAAAGGTTGACATATTCATCTTTCAAAAATAGTTTATGAAGAAATATCATTATCGTTAATATAATTATCATCATCGTCATCAGATTCCACCGAATATTAGCATATTGGCTAGTGTTATTGTATTAAAATACTTGGTTCAACTCCACTGTTATGTTGTTTTCTACCATAGTTACATTTTAAACCGGAACAATGTATGTAGTTTATTAAAAAACAGTATACAAGTAATATATGGATCATACAGATGTAGGAGACGACAGATTCTTTCATCGACCAGCAATTGCATATTACATTGTTTTAAACTAGCTTCATTGATATTCACTAGCAGACATGATATACTATAATCTTGCTATCATATTGAATTGAATATTAATTTCCTACTATGTCTCTTTTTTGTAGTAATACTGTTAGGCAGTATCACCATGAACGATTGTCAACATAAATAAAATCATTATTGTATAGGTACTGTATTCTTACAGTGCGTAATTAACATTTTAGGCTCTGCAAACAATTACAAAAGTGCTGACCTCGCCACCGCTGCCAACGATGCCACAAACGTATTATTGTATATCACAATGCTTATGCAGTGCAGACTATAAATATATTTACATGTGCAACACTTAACTTATACTAAATTACAGAAATGTTGAAGACTGTAATACTACGTACATTCATTATACCAACTTGCAGACGCTTGGGAGACTATACAAGTAGTATTACGAATATTAATTCCAATTACACATACACAAAGTAGAACAGGAAAAGATTGGAAATGATTGAACATCATTTCTACTGAAAATGAGGCCTTTTTCTTTTATCAAGCATCTTATTTGTTCGGTGTTTACGTATAATGTTCAGAATCGCTATATCACTTTAAACTGATAGACGGGTTTCGATATGATAGAGTTCATCGATCACAAGGAAATACAGCATTTTCTTGCAATTTATCAGCATATAATTGATATTAGTTTATAGCATCTTGTGTTACAATTTTACAATCAAGATGAGAAATACTTAAATATGAAAACATTAAACTATGCTTAATCAAGAATACTTGTTGTAGTTGTTTTTTCTCAAGCACTGGAGATGTCACTGACACGATATTCTACACTGACACTTTTATACATTTCTTAAACATGTTGAACCACATTTTAGCCACTTAAACCTACACAATGATTACAAATGTGTACGTGTTATTGACCAATAATGGATTTAAGTTAGAAATGTTTTCATCGGTTTGTTTAATTCACTGGAACTATATCGTTTCTCATTCAGAGGTTTTGGTAAAATATGCTTACATAGCATACCAATATTCCTACCGTTTCCGTTATTATTTTACCACCAATGACCATGTTCCTACAAAAAAACACTGCAATTTATTCAAGGTTGAAATGTTTTAGTTTAAAATGGATTCATCGCCATTAATGCATTTTTTACAGTGTTGCTAAATAACAGATAAAATCTTTGCAGATTGTCTTCTTATATTCAATATGTAACATTTTGCAACGTATCACTAAAAAAAATTGCTTGACTAGTTTGTTAAGAAAACGCATTAGCTATTACGACTATATGTAAAAAGGCCATTCATCTAAGTGCTTTGCAACGTGTCACTAAAAACAAACTTCTTGACAAGTTTGTTAAAGAAAGAATTATCTATTACGGCAACATGTGAAAGGGACTTTAATCAAAATATTTTGCAACGTGTTACTAAAAAAAAATTGTTTGACAATTTCGTTAACTAAAAACATTAGCTATTACGGCACTATGTAAAAGAGCCTTTTATCAAAGTGTTTTGGTATGCTCACTATCCATACATTATGTAATTCAACTCACAAAGATATGTGTTTTGAGTTTATTTAAGTGATTAACAGCTTCTTTTGTTATTTACACCGAGGTAGAAACCGAAATATTGCTGTCATGTCAGTACGATCAGCGACGTTTTGGTTTATATTTATATATTACGGAATAAGTCTGAGGTATATATAATTGGGTTCAAAGGTTTGAATGACCACTCTTATTTTTCTTAAATCGTAAATGCGTCATAATAACTTTTTTTCAAATAAACTGGTAGTTTAAAATATGAATGTATGTTAGTTTGTATGTCACTGCATTTTCGATTTATCAATTTATTAACACGTTAGTTCCGTTCTCTATGAATACACATTCTTTAAAAGAGTTTGATCTGTCCGCTTGTCTGAAGATAATATTTTAGGTTTCGAGGAAACGAAACTATCAGCATATAAAGGTACAGTCTTCAGAAAAACTTTTATTCCATCTTTTGCTAATATTATATGGTTTTATGGGATAAAGACATATTTGCATCGACTTGAGTAGTATGGTTATGACATAAGCTTATATTTTAACCTTGCAATCCTACGTGATAGCATTACTTTGAGGCGTAAAAAAAGAAGTGGAGCTTATGGCTAGTTGTACATTAAAAAGACAGTCAAACCAATGATGCCTATTGAATGGGAAAACTTCAAAAGGTAATGTTTATACTTTTTTGAAGACCTGATTATTATGTAAAATAACCGAATTTTGAAAGATAAGCTATTTCCAATTTCATGAAAATATCTTAGTCACTGAAGAATTATTATTTTCATTTGCTTTGGGATGTTGTACAAGTTTATAGCACAACACATCTGTTTGATGGATAGTCTACGTGCAAAATAAGCTATAAACTAGATCAATTCAATTAAACATCCTTTAATTACAGGATGTATTGCATTAGGACTCGCGCACTGGATGTGTATAATCTTTGGAAACTCCCCAGCAGTTCAAACCGTTAAAATTACTATAAATCAGATTTGCATGCGTTGTAGTTGCACAAAAACGTTTAACAAATTTTTAAATATTTATCAGAGTAAATTGTGTAATCAACTTATCCGAGCATGCAGACAAGGACCTACAAATGCTGGTACAAAACAGCTGACAACCGTAATATATTTTAAACAGAGAGCAGTCAGTATTTTAATAGGAATGTTTGAAGCTTGGTACGTTCTGGTCCTGGTAAAATTAATTACATAATATAACCGTTTTTAATTTCATATATTAGTGTTCAATCCACGCTTAATGCTAGCTATGATTTAAATAACGCAATTGATGCAGGATTTATGTGTAAATACTACGAAATGCGTGATGGTCATAGAGAGTAATAGGGTATATATTGTTTTAGCACTGTAATAATGTATACATGTTATCACGCACTAGCTTCAATTCTGTGCCATTGGAGTACAATAAGTGGATCTTACTGGAACCAACCATCCAACATTGTCTGACTTGATTGTTTGCCTTGTTAACTCACACGATATATCTCAGTTAACATGGACCAATAGTGTAGGATTGTTCGCAAACATATGCATAATAAGCCTTAAATCCATTTTCAGTATCAAGCTTCTCCAAGGAATATACCTCTGTATTCAGCTGGGAAAGACCTTTAGAAACGTATTGAAAGTGAATCGTATTTAGTTTACTTGCCATCATAAATTAATATATCAACATATAGGCAAATAATTCTCCATAAACAGCGGTTTCATATGTTTTTAAAAATCTCACATTAGTCACAGATATCAATTTATGTTAAGTAACACATGTGAATTCCAACGTACATTGTATGATAATAGCTGACATAAGACTATAAGACAATAGTCTCAATATGAGGTCAAAGGCGTTTATTAGCAATTTCACGTACCCTTGAGCATTTATGACGCAGTGAGTCACTTTATAGAAACGATAAGTGCCAACATGGTCATGAATCCCCAGGTCGTGTTTAGTAGAATGATTTCAATAAGTGTATTAATACAGTCATAACAAAGGGAACTTTTTGTCGTATTGTTTTAATGTGTTCATAAATATCGACAATTTCCTGTCATCTATTTATATTTCGAGGTAGATTAAGTGATGTTTTCATTTGTAACCTTAAGCTCAAATCCAGAGAATGACAGAGGATTTCCCGATATAAATTTACAAGTACGCATGTCAGTAACTGTCAAGTACTGGTTTATATTTATACAACACACTATTCTTAAGACAAGCTGCACAATATATTTGAATGTTTTTATGTATTTAATCTTTCTTACGTCATTTACATGTTGAATATATAATGCTTGCATGACGTTCGACATTTTAGTTCACTCTACTGATATTTTGATAACATTGTCCAGTTTTGTTTACACACTTGGAACGTTGCAGAAAAGACATTTCCATCCACGTCCTGGTCACAGTACCACATCGAAGAATTGTACGTACAGTTGAAATAAACCAGTATTTAATTCTTGCTTTACGTTCAGTCTGCTGAATCAATGATGTTTGTTTATATATTATTTGAGAGGAATAGTTTATATTAAAGTTAATTAATACAAAATGCTTACTAATTATCATTTGAACCTAAAAATTAATTATGGAATGATTGTAAATTCATTCGAAAACATTTCAGTACTTTCTGATACATTAAGACTGTTGACATTGCAACTTATTGGCAAATAAGAACATTCAATTAACGGAATCCCTTCAGAAAATGCTTTAGTTAACAACAAGTGAATTAACATTTGGGATTATTTGGCATTTACTTCACAATACTGTATGCACGTTTTACATTTCACTTTCAAACATAGGAATATCATCATTTTATTAAACATGCTGACCACTATTCTTGATGTAACAATGTGTCAGCCAGTATAGTCGTAACATTATTGATGACGTGTTTTAAATCTGAATTTAACATATTTGTATATTAAAAGTATCTACACATTTTAACTTTACTTCGTGGACAATGTAAACAATAATAATGTGATATTTGAGAAATATGGTATAAACTCATCAGGAGTTAAAAATGTCACGTATCGTGGCGAACCTATAAATCTTAATAAAAATGGATTAGTCGTTTTGAAGAATTACGATTTAAGATTCTTTCAGCCTAAGGTAGAGATAATTAATATTTTGGTTATTAAAAAAAATATTTTGATTCTAGAATTTTAGGTCGATTAGTCAATTTGAAATGGCTTCTGAATCAAACATAATAGAATTACAGTATAAAAAATAGATCCAAAGAAAGTTTTAAAAACCGACAAATTCAGACGAAGGAGTGGAAAATCGAAATGCAGAATGAAAGGAAAGAAAATGGTGACAGAAAATACAAATGCGGAGAGATAGAGAAAAATAAGAATATAAATAAACAAGCAATATAGTAAAGATGTTACGTAAATATAACTTTAGAACCCACTTGAAATCTGAATATTTATATTACTACATTCGATGTGTAGATGAAATGACACAGAGAGCGTTATCCTTTATTATAAGAAAGAGTTGCTTTTTGCGAAGCTCCTAAAATGTGAACTCTAAATTGCTAGTTATAATGGCTTATTTACAGCCGTACACGGATGTCCTAAAATAAACTGGATAATCCGTGTCAACATATATATGTACATGAACTATCTGATATGAGGTGTGTTATTTATTTCGATACTAATTTCGATAATTATTACGATTGTTCACCATCTACATAGAAGATCAATATTCATAGTGATATATTGTAGAAATATATAAAAGGGATCGTGAGTAGTGTCTCTACCTGGCTGTCATGTATATCATTTCATGTGTTGTTAATCAACGATATACACACATAACCACGATCAGAGTGTTTGACGTGAACGTTTAGTCAGTTGTACTGTATGGAGCAGTTATCTGGAGAACATGCAAGTCGACCGTAATGAAAGTTCACACCTTCATCAACAACTGCTTATGAAGAGAAGTAGGGTGTTGGAAATGATACATCATACTTCAGCGCATCCCGTCACTATCAGAAACGCAATGGTGTGGAACCGTCAAACCAAGCGGATAATGGGTCGACCAAGGAACACCTGGTGACGTGACATGTAAGTGGACATCACTAAGCTGGATCGTATCGGCAAACAGATCGCGGTGATGACATAGAACAAAAGTATCTGTCGAAGCAGATCTGACCTGAAAACAAGAGAAGCAATAATATGCTTTGTAAATTGATAGATGTCTTAGCATGAGTCTTGTAAAATTAGATTCAAGTTTAAAATTAGTAGAGCACACACCGGCATCATATATCATTGGCGATCGATAGATCAGTGCAAAGTAGGACATAAATATAGAAAAAAGATTAAGTAGGATTCGTATGTATATATGAATCTCTTTAAATCGTGTCTATGCTCTATATCATCCCGCCTCTTCCAAGACATAAATGGTATCTACAGCCACATGTAATTTAAAAATCAAACACAACTCACTCTTCTGTTGGATCACTATTTAAGAAACCTAATAACGCTGTAAACAAAGTATGTTTAAAATATATTTGTGATAATTATCTTCTTCAACCTTTGTAAATTTAAGAATATGCTTAGCCCACAAAATGTTATATTCATTAATGACTCAAACGAATCATTCAGGTCATATAAATATGGTCTGGTGTTTAAAATTACAAAACCGCATGTATTGTGAGATATGCTGACTAAAGGAACAATAACTCTGACAAAACCAATACTAACCAGAAACAAAGAGAAATGAAAAGACAAGAACGATGAATATTTTGCGTTAATGAAATCAATACGTTAATTATTATTAAAATTGTTAAGCTAATATAAACCACGGGCAAAACTGATATCAATGACCATATGATGTTTTTGGTTTGGACTGGACAACATCTTTATAACATGTATCGTCTAACACACACACACACACACACACACAGATATATATATATATATATATATATATATATATATATATGTATAGATATATAGATATATATATATATATATATATATATATATATATATATATATATATATATATAGATATATATATATATATATATATATATATATATATATATATATATATATATATATATATATATACTACATCTCAGGCAATTATGCGCAAATATGCATGAACTCTAAATGTTTCCTCACGGGTCATTTTGGTTGTAAAATATATTAAAAAAATCGATCGTACTGTAATTAAGCAAAGTGATATTCATATTGTGTACACTAATTCCCACATATCGAGTCGACATGAATATGATTTTGTGAAGTCATAATACAGGCCCACTATGTGACCTTCATTGAACTGTAACCAAGAAAATCGTATTTACTATGTAACTTTTAGAATTCTACAAGTAAACACATTACATAAAAGATGGAAATGCATATCTTAAACGATTTTGGATATTAATTGATGAAGTAGTTCCTTACTTACATATTCGTCCTACACCTAATTATTTGCCACTAGATCCCACTCACAAGATATTATCCTGCGTATAGTATATTTTTAAATTTGTAAATAACTTTCACCGCATGAGCAGGACCTCATTAACACATTACATCATATTCCAGTTACGTTTCTTCTCTACATAATAACATAATTTCTATTCCTTCTCTCACAACAACGTTCAACGTTACTATCATATTTCCATGATCTGTATGCTTAATTTGTCTTGACAATATTGGTATTGTTACGTTGAATTTTGTAAAACTTTCTTAAACACTTAACCTACTTACTCGAATTAACTGCTGGCGGAAAAAGACTAAAGTAATGCAAGTCATTTAAATCACTCGGTGGGTAAATAGTACATGTCAATGTTGTAGGCATAAGAGGCCGTAGTATTCCAAGGATCCAACAAATTATATTATTTTCAACAGAATGGTGAAAATTGCTTTGCTTAAAAAGTCATTGCATCGTTTTATTTGCAAGACAGATAAGTAAATCCTTAAGTAGGCACATGTTTGGTTTCATGTATGGATACTTTCTACTTGCATATTTGCATCAACGTCACAGTTTAGTTTAGATAACTCTGAAAGTGGACCCAATGCAAAAATATTACTCACACATTATGAGCTGTTTAGGCAATGATCCCATAAACCTATATACATGTTTACGTAATGTATATTTTTAATCTTTTGCCTAAATCGAGTAGAATTAAAATACAATCGAGCTTGATCAAGCTGGACCAAATCAATTTCTCTGTGATAGTTTGTTCTGGAAGGTTTACATTTGAATTTCTTAGATGCAACACACCAAACGTACTTTGTTCCAAATTCTTTAGCATAGTCTATCTTTCTAGATCAAAGTAACGTGAAATTTTTCTTCGGAATTTTATCCTTTCAGTAAACATCATCCGTTGTAACATGTTTTGTATTATATTTGATGAGAAATGGGATCATATCTTCGTTTTTCGTCTGCACAGATGAACAGTGATATAATGACGTGAAACCTTTCAGAAGAATTTGAAATGATATACATTATTTTATACACTCCAACGAGGGATAAGTTACCTATACTATCTATCAAAATTATCATTTTTCTTTTCATAGACAGACCAACTGTACGAAGTAATTGACAATCCTGATGTACTAATCCATGTCAGGTTACGCACATTCATTATTTTCCACGTACAAATTCGAGTACCTCCACGTCTATAAGTGCATTTGGTAAAGTGTACATTTGTGGGTGAACACCCAGCTCAAGTCAGATATTGCATTGCAAAAATTAAATAGTAAAATAAGCAATAGCATGATTAGCGGTTATTCATTCACCGCGTGGTTTTATTCGCCTTTTTGTCTTTGATAGGGTCTTCTTCTTTTTTTGAGACTGGTTGATAAATTTCTTGTCGTATTCGGGAACCCTATAACCGTTTATGTTGGCCGACATTCTTTCTAAATGTCATTGTATGTATCCTTCCGTTTCAATTAGGGTTTATACATCTACGCTACTGGTTTTTTTAGGGCGCCACAAATTCCTTTCATAAACATTCCTCCAGCGAATGGTCTAAGCGAAACGAAATGTTAGAGCATTCAGAAGATTGTTTTTGCTCACACCTCTACCCAGATCAAACTCCCGACAAAATGCAAAACCTATCCATCACGTTCTGACCAAAGTGATGGAAGGTGTACTGGGCTGGTGCCTTCACGTTTTACAAACAAACCTCTATTAAGCAGCCGTCGAAGATATGCCTGTTACGAGATTCGA
Source organism: Unio delphinus (assembly GCA_029339505.1). Classification (NCBI taxonomy): domain Eukaryota; kingdom Metazoa; phylum Mollusca; class Bivalvia; order Unionida; family Unionidae; genus Unio; species Unio delphinus. The sequence goes on along the minus strand of JAQISU010000072.1, from coordinate 1,634,397 downwards.
GCCTTTTATCCCGAGTATCAGAGTCGGACGCGTTAGCAACACGCTTTCAGTTAATGTCGTTACTTAAAAGATAATCCTCAATCAATCCGTTGAAACATTCAAAAATATTCCGCGACAAAGAATTCATATTTGTCCAGCAGTAAATCTGAGATAACCAGCATTATTGACCGTGCACACTGGTATTTTCAACCGAAAGTTTTTGATTATATCATCACGAGATGCTTCATATTTCTTGATGGTGGAATGCTTTACATGTTCATGGCTCATTATGTATACTTATTTAAAATAAAGTATGGATGAGATAGAGAGATTATCGTAAATCAAGCCTTGGATAACTTAATTTAATCTCGATATATTTTTTCCTAAAAAAAACATGTAAAACATTTTTTAAATTAGTTCATACGTTGTTCTTAATGTTTATGTTATTGCTCGCTACTCAAATTTCCAACAGTCATAAACAGGAAGCTACATATTTTATATTTCCATTTAAATAATTTTAAGACTTCGATCAATTTATTACGATGACGTTAATGAAACATCCTTTCCATACAACTACTTTTTCTATGATGAGAAAAAAAGTTTTTATTATTTTCCCTTAAAAGAATGAACAAATAATTGGATATCCAAGCATAATGCCGTACATGTTGTGGAAATTAAAATTGCTGATCATGCACATTTCAATTTGAAACTTTTCTGCCTTTTTATGAATTTCATCAATTCATTGAGGTTCGATTAATTATGAACAATTACCGACCTTACGACTCATGATAAAATAATTGGAGTTGATAAACAAAATGCCGAGTGTCAGTTGGCTTCGTTTGATGGGAACACAGCTTTTCAAAACTGAAACTAACTCTATGTTATGATGCTCATACTTTACAAGTGTTTGCAATAGCCACTGCTTTGATCATGCCGAACATCCACTGAAGTTAAGCCTTTGTTTGGGAGAAGCAATTTAAATATGGGTGTGGGCAAAGACAGGAACTTCTTGCTCAGACAGTCTTTCTTATATAAAGGACACTGTTCCATTCCCCTTTTTTGCTTTAAATAATTCGCGTCAGCTATACCATGACATCTCCTCTTTCGAAACAAGGCACAATTCAGTCCTTATTAGACATGGAAAAGGTGGCGCCTTACAGAAGATGTTCAGCCACCGGAAACAAAGGAAACCTTCAATGACAATGATGAAGAATAATTCTTATGATAGGAAAAAGCTTAATGGAAAATGTCAGACGAAATGGTAAAAGAGAAGGAATTGCTGAATTATGACGAGGACAGGAACCTTATGTAAAGGTATTTAATGGTTGTATTTTTTTCTCTCCAAATTCATTGTCCCTCCTCCACCGTAAACATAAACCTGCCATCCCATAAGCTAAAAATGACGAGTACATTCTTTGCCCCTTTTGTCATAAATATATAATATAGTAATAATGATTATCTAATAACGCAGGCAGAATTCATTAATTAATTACATCACCTTTGTATTCCTCTCATATCGCATCAGGCGTACGTTGTGCTCATCTAATTTGTGTTTTGTCTTTCTTGTTTCAGTCTCCTTTTGGGTTTTTCAATACCTTGTTATATCAACTGTATCAAAAAAAAAGATTAATTACAGCAACGTATTCTCAATGTCTAGCTACACTGAAAAACAACTAATAGTAATTTTAAATTTTTACTTGTTTAACACTGTTATTGGTTCCAAAGAGTAAGGCAGATGCCTGCCACATAGAACATTGGGATTTGATTCCCATCATGGGAACATTTGATTTTACAGTTTTGTTATTGCTATATGTTTATAGTGCAATGGATATTCTGCAGAAGATCAGACGCATGGAGTTGACAATTTTCAGTTCGCATTGGAACTTTAAGTTATTCTTCTACTTTACCATCCATATACCACGCACTTTACACTTTGGAAAAAGTTGTTATTGCTTTAACTGCTACGGTTTGTAGCTTTTGTCATGTTGCATTCATTACCCTTTTGTTCATCCTCTTTTCCTAACAGATACTTTTAAGCAAATAGCTTTTGACGTTAAAATAGTAATTTAAACACCAACGTACATAGCTTAATATACACTTTATTGTTCACATAAAATAATCTTTTTCATAACGGGGGCATGTCCTATTACAGCACACTGCACTAGCTCAGCTCTAAAACTTTTCTTGTTGAATATTAATGCCTCAGGAACCTGTGGGAATTAGATGGTAGCGAAGTGTGTCCGACACCTGTATGTGGAGCCTAAAGGGTTTATACGAGGTATATAGGGATCTGATAACCGAAACTCGACAAGTCTCATCCTGATGACACCATGACAACAAACATTAACCTTTACTCAATATATGCACCGTAGGAAGCTGGTATGATGTATATATGGGCATAATAGTTGAGTATATATAAGTACGGACACAAATTGGGGTCAAGAAGCCAAGTTGTGAAATGCATGAAACCTGGCAGTGACCCTCACGGAGAGAGACTTGTGGGAGTTAGAGGGTTGTACAGAGTGTCCGACACTTGTATATGGAGACTAAAGGGCTGATACGAGGTGTATGGGACATAAAACCGAAACTCGACAAATCTGATCCTAAGGATTGCCCTGGTAACCAGCATGAGCCAATACCACATGCATGTTGGTTATACAAGTACAGACAAATTGGTTCAAGCAAAGTTGAATGCATAAACTTGAGCAATGTGCCTGAGAACAGAGCTGGAGCAGTATGCAATGAAAGAAATGCACCAAACAAAGCAACATGGTGAGTGGAAGGGAGGCTATTGTTTATTTTCACAGATAATTTAGTGTAGAATTAGCACTGAAAAGCACATCTTTATTGCATCCAAGCCGCTGTATCACTGTCTCAAACCAGCTGACGAATGCTAGATCACGTGTTCTAATTCCGTCATCTGATTGATTCAACATGACAACATATCTAAAGTTAGTAACTGACATCATGTTTGGCAGAATCACAACAGACAAAGAGGGGCAAATACAAGGGGGTAGGTTAGAATGCACTGTGTGTTCTTCCATACTATATTTAACCAATAAAATTACAACTTAGCTGGAAGCATTGATTGCTCCAGTATGATACAATGAAGATTTTCCTAGAAACTTTTAACCATTTGGTTTGCCACTGCATTTATGACAGGAATTAGAACGTTCATATCACATTCATTTATTGGGTAGGAATTTCATGGACACGAAAGGCCCATACCTATTGGTTCTCCAATCATAATTTTGTGTGTATTAAGTGTGCTCGCAACATTTTCCTCTCAGTTTGAAACGTTTCCTGTATCAATTTTAGGAGTTATTCATAATTATATTTGCGTAAAAAAGTCGATCATTGCTACCATATATATGTATATATTAATATATTATATGTATGTATAAATCTTATATATTATATATGTATGTATAAATTATATATATTATATATATATATATATATATATATATATATATATATATATACACATATATATTGGTGGCCCTATGGGTGGGGTAAAGTGCATCCCATGTTTACATTCCAACCTAATGTATAAAAAATAAGAATTTAGCTACAAACGCACAAAAGTAAGAAAAAATCACAATGGTTAAATTTAAACTGGATTGACGATAGCATAGACAGAACTGGAAAATTAACGAATGTTAACGACAGAGGACAAAACATTAAAAGAGAAAATGGAATTTATAATGAAGACATAAAAACATTTTGTCAGTAACAGAAGACTTTATATAGCAAGGATAAGTGGAATAGGATTGACAAATTTTGGGGGACACTATTGGAAAGTAATAGATATATAAAAAGCAGGAAATATCAGCTATATAAATTTCGGATCATACACTAATATAACTTGAAATATTATAAAGAAATATAAAATGGGGAAAAGAACAATTGAAGATAAATTATAACATTTTAGAAAACATAGATTGGGGGAGGGAAATTAAATAAAAAATATTAAATTTCTTAACAGATGAAATTTTGACATAATTAAAAATGGGGATACTTGAAAACGGAGATCATAAGAGCAACTGAATTCGAAACTAAGGATAGAAAAACGAGCATAAAGAAAGAAGCAATATGAAAATTAATAAAAGCATGTAAAACACAGAGCATAAAAAAACACTACAGTAAACTTTAAATAACATTAAATGGTATGAACATTGTCACAGAATTAGGCGAAAATTTGAACTGATTTTTGTTGTACTTGAATTGCAAACGAAACTCACCATTTTCTTGATTTCGTCGTACACGCATTACCTGGGGTGATTAAGTGGCGTGTAACGATTTGCATGTGCCAATTTGTAATTTACATGAAATCCGAAATACTCGTTTTACGTGGTGTACGGCAAGCTCGATGTGATTTATGTTCACCTATTGAGAGTATATAAGGCGAACTATTTATCATAATTTTTTACGGGAACTAAAATATCTAATCGAAGGATAGATAACCTCGTCTTGCAAATCTCCAGCCAAAGGGGTGAGTGTTAAATTTACATTTCGTTTTATTGTGAATATTATTCAGATTATCATTTCGTATAATGATGCTTTTATTGCAATTAAACGTGGAATATTTGGAATTACTAGTCACTTTTAGACTTTAAATACAATATCGTAATCTACGGCTTAGATTATTTTTGAGACAACTATTATTAGTCTGGTTTTGTTTATTATAGCTGATTCCGTCGTTGATTCCGTCGTTGATTCCGTCGTTGATACCGTAGAAGTACATCACTGATAGCGCATCTAATAACATCGTTGATACCGTCTCTGATACCGTAGCTGCTAACATAGTTGTTACATTGTTTCTGGTACCGTAGCTGCTAATAACATCGTTGATACCGTAGCTGCTAATAACATCGTTGATACCGTAGCTGCTAATAGCATCGTTGATACCGTAGCTGCTAATAACATCGTTGATACCGTAGCTGTTAAACACATCTGATACCATCTTTTGATAAACGTCTTTGATATCGTTTGATTTGTTGTGGGACATCTATTGTTTGTTCTGGAACATCTCTGTATAAATATCTGAATGTGATTGTGCCGTTAATTTGTGCAAACGGAATTGAAGTATCTGTCTGTGTGTCGAACTGTCTGTTCGTCAACATCTGTGTAACATGTAAATATCCGGAAAGCTAGAAGTCCGAGTGTCGGAGCTGTCTTAGAGTTGTAAAACGTCCGGGTCGACATCTAGGGGAGTGAGGAACCGTTGGTTCGGGTAGATGTTGTATGCTGTCTGAACGTATAACTGTGGTGGATCCGTGTAGGGAAACGTCCGATAATAGTATTGGTCAACCCTCGGTTCTCGGGGAAACTGGGAGACGATTCAACTGTTGCTGAATCGTGCGGTTATACAGGGGAGACACATAGGTGTATTGAAATTGTGATATAATTTAATACATTGTTGTATTTGCATGTTTATGTCAGATCGCAATAATATTTCAAGTGATCACATAGATATCAATAAAAGCTAGCAACTTGATTGAATACAAGTATATGATCGTGCTAGTTATCGCAATCCATCGTGCGATAGATAGTTTGTCGTTTGTGTTTATTTTTTTCGTGAATCATACTTGCATTTATTTAACTTTCGTAAAGGATTCTTGGATCTGTGTATAATCCAAGAGATCCCTTTACATTTGTGATTCCTTTTGTATTGTTATTTAATTTATTCATGTATTGTGAATGGTTGTGAGTGTAATTGTGGGTTGAGCGCGTGAGTTATTGTGTTAATACATCTGTATTTTTTTCATTTATAATTTATTACATAAATTTATATTTTCTTTCACAAATTGTGTTTGTATTGTTCATTTAATCCACCCTCCTCTCGGTAACAATTCTGTTACAATGGTGTCAGAAGTGGGATCGTTGGATTAAGTGAACTGTCAATCATTTTTGTGAAGGTATACATTTAATGTTTATATTTGAGCGTGACCTTCTGTTAAGATAATACTCTAGTTGGAGTTTATTTTTGTTTAGTTTACCTAGGTCCGTGTGTCCAGTATAAACGTGTTTAAAGTATTGGTTTGGTTATATATCTATATTCATATTACAATTGTCATGTCATCCCTTAAGGACTTGGTTGCCTTAGGCAAAGAATTTGGATATGAAGGTGAAAGCCTAAGGAAATTTATTCAAGAAGAACAAGCCCGGGAAAGGGAAGAAAGGGCAAGGTCAAGGGAATTAGAAAGGGAATCTGATGAAAGGAAACGGGAATTAGAAAGGGAATCCGAAGATAGGAAATGGGCCTTTGAGAGGGAAAAGATAGAATTTAAGAAGGAAAAGATAGGATTAGAGAAGGAAAAGATAGAATTAGAGAAGCAGGCCGAAAAGGATAGGATAGGATGGGAAATGGAAGCGGAGCAAAAGCGAATAGAGTTAGATGAAAAAGCAAAACAACGGGATCATGAGCGTAAGGTAGAATTAGCGACATCTGGAAGAGAACACGATTCTGCCTTTAGCAAATTAAGGGGCCCCAAATTACCTCCCTTTGACGATGAAAAAGATAACATAGATAGTTATCTTCATCGGTTTGAGCGGTATGCCGAAAACCAGAAGTGGAGTCAAAATGACTGGGCGCTGCATCTGAGTGCTTTATTAAAAGGTAAAGCACTGGATGTATACTCGCGACTTCCTAGGGACGATGTGTTTAAGTACGACGTCCTAAAGGAAGCACTTCTCAAAAGGTACGAGCTCACTGAACAAGGTTTTCGAAAAAAGTTCAGGTATAGCAAGCCCGATAAGGGAGAAACCTTTGGTCAGTTCACCGTCAGAATTGCGAACTATTTTGAGCGGTGGATTGAATGCGGCAAAGCGGTGAAAACGTTTGAAGGGTTGACTGATTTCTTGCTCAGAGATCAATTATTTAATACAGTTGGGCGAGAATTAGATCAATTTCTGAAGGAGAAAGTCTTCACGAACGTAAAAGATATGGCTAAGCAAGCCGATTTATTTGCCGAAGCTCATGGGGGAACTCAGAACGTGGTTTTAAAAGATTTTAAGTCTGGAAACCAGTCTGTAAGACCTATGCCTAGGGAGCCTGTAAAATCAGCTGAGGTAAAAAGGTCAGTTGGGAATCCAGTTTTTCAGCGTGTGCGGTGTTTCTTGTGTAATGCATTGGGTCATGTTCAAAAAGACTGTCCTAAAAGAAAGGCACTTATACATAAAGTAGCAGTGGCTATACAAAGTAAAGGTATATCCGATAACAACGTACATGTAGAACCTTGTATTCATTCGCTTGGCACGTGTTTATTTCCTGAAGCGCGCGTACCAACCGCGAGAGGGTTTGTCAACGGTCGAGAAGTCGTGGTATTGCGTGACACTGGTTGTACGGGCGTAGTGATCAAACGTAGTCTCGTGCAGGATAACCAAATGCTCGGGTGGGAATCCCCATGTATGTTACTTGATCAGACGATGGGTCGCATTCCCGTAGCAAGGATCACAGTAAAAACACCTTTCTTAACGGGAACTGTTGATGCCCTTTGTATGGACAATCCTATATACGATCTGACGATCGGTAATGTTGAAGGTTCCCGTCTTCCAACCATGGCCGATTTTAAAATACCTTTGGCCCAGGCAGTCGAAACGCGAGCGCAAACACTGCGAGAGAAAACCGCGTTTCGTAAATTAATAGTCCCTGAATCGATCTCAGGAATTTCCCGTGATGATTTCAAACAAGAGCAAGAACGTGATGAATCCATCAGAACAATTGTTGAGAAAATCACGTCCGGCGCGATTAAACATTGCAAGCGTGGGGGTAGCTCTAGATTCGTACGCAAGAACGGATTAATTCATAGGGAGTTTAGCGCTCGGGAGGGTAAGAAGTATTGGCAAGTGGTCGTACCCCAGAGATATAGATCTCAAGTACTTAGGGTGGCGCATGAGTCAAGCATGGCAGGACACCTAGGTAAGGCTAAGACCACTAGCAGGGTAGTCGCTGAATTCTACTGGCCCGGTGTTAATGGCGATGTCACACGGTTCTGTAGGTCGTGCGACGTATGTCAGAAAACCGTCTGTAAGGGAAGGGTCACAAGGGTGCCCTTGGGACAGATGCCATTAATAGATACACCGTTTAAAAGAGTGGCAGTAGATATTGTAGGACCAATACACCCGGTTACCGAAAGAAAGAATCGGTACATACTTACTCTGGTTGATTACGCAACCAGATACCCCGAAGCCGTAGCGTTACCAACTATTGAAACGGAAAGGGTAGCTGAAGCATTAGTTGATATCTTCAGTAGGGTAGGGGTGCCAGAGGAAATCCTCACTGATTGTGGTGCCCAATTCACCTCTGACCTCATGGGTGAAATAAGTAGGCTGTTATCCATCAAACAGCTAAACACTACCCCATACCATCCGATGTGCAATGGACTGGTAGAGAAGTTTAATGGTACCCTGAAAAGCATGCTACGGAAGATGTGCGCGGAACGTCCGCAAGACTGGGACCGTTATTTAAACGCTGTTCTGTTCGCGTACCGTGAAGTACCGCAGGAAAGTTTAGGGTTCTCGCCCTTTGAACTGTTGTAGGTAGAACAGTTCGAGGCCCGATGCGGATACTACGCGAACTATGGACTGGTGATGTCTCGAACGAGGAAATAAAAACGACTTACCAGTACGTGTTAGATCTAAGAAACAAACTTGAGAGTACATGCCAGATGGCACGTGACGAATTGATTAAATCGGGGCGCAGATATGCCAAGTATTACAACCGCAGAGCGCGTAATAGGAAATTTCTTGTGGGAGATCAGGTGCTATTGCTTCTTCCAACGAGTTCGAATAAGTTATTAGTCCAGTGGAAAGGTCCATATGAAGTTAAAGAAGTAAAAGGTGACATGGACTATAAAATTGACATGGACGGTAATGTAAAAACATTCCATGCGAATATGCTCAAGTTGTATATCAAGAGACAAAGCGACAATGTCAATAAGGGGAGTTGAAAATATAGGCGCAGACTACTTGAGTAGGGCGTGATGGGAAATTTGTATGAATTTGCCCAGTAATAAAATCCAGTTTGTAGTATAACCAGTGTAAATGTTGTAAGATATCATCAGTAGTTATTTTTCTTCTATTCTGTGTTAGTTTTATAAATGTGTACATTTTTATTCTTAGGGGGGAGGTATTGTCACAGAATTAGGCGAAAATTTGAACTGATTTTTGTTGTACTTGAATTGCAAACGAAACTCACCATTTTCTTGATTTCGTCGTACACGCATTACCTGGGGTGATTAAGTGGCGTGTAACGATTTGCATGTGCCAATTTGTAATTTACATGAAATCCGAAATACTCGTTTTACGTGGTGTACGGCAAGCTCGATGTGATTTATGTTCACCTATTGAGAGTATATAAGGCGAACTATTTATCATATTTTTTTACGGGAACTAAAATATCTAATCGAAGGATAGATAACCTCGTCTTGCAAATCTCCAGCCAAAGGGGTGAGTGTTAAATTTACATTTCGTTTTATTGTGAATTTTATTCAGATTATCATTTCGTATAATGATGCTTTTATTGCAATTAAACGTGGAATATTTGGAATTACTAGTCACTTTTAGACTTTAAATACAATATCGTAATCTACGGCTTAGATTATTTTTGAGACAACTATTATTAGTCTGGTTTTGTTTATTATAGCTGATTCCGTCGTTGATTCCGTCGTTGATTCCGTCGTTGATACCGTAGAAGTACATCACTGATAGCGCATCTAATAACATCGTTGATACCGTCTCTGATACCGTAGCTGCTAACATAGTTGTTACATTGTTTCTGGTACCGTAGCTGCTAATAACATCGTTGATACCGTAGCTGCTAATAACATCGTTGATACCGTAGCTGCTAATAGCATCGTTGATACCGTAGCTGCTAATAACATCGTTGATACCGTAGCTGTTAAACACATCTGATACCATCTTTTGATAAACGTCTTTGATATCGTTTGATTTGTTGTGGGACATCTATTGTTTGTTCTGGAACATCTCTGTATAAATATCTGAATGTGATTGTGCCGTTAATTTGTGCAAACGGAATTGAAGTATCTGTCTGTGTGTCGAACTGTCTGTTCGTCAACATCTGTGTAACATGTAAATATCCGGAAAGCTAGAAGTCCGAGTGTCGGAGCTGTCTTAGAGTTGTAAAACGTCCGGGTCGACATCTAGGGGAGTGAGGAACCGTTGGTTCGGGTAGATGTTGTATGCTGTCTGAACGTATAACTGTGGTGGATCCGTGTAGGGAAACGTCCGATAATAGTATTGGTCAACCCTCGGTTCTCGGGGAAACTGGGAGACGATTCAACTGTTGCTGAATCGTGCGGTTATACAGGGGAGACACATAGGTGTATTGAAATTGTGATATAATTTAATACATTGTTGTATTTGCATGTTTATGTCAGATCGCAATAATATTTCAAGTGATCACATAGATATCAATAAAAGCTAGCAACTTGATTGAATACAAGTATATGATCGTGCTAGTTATCGCAATCCATCGTGCGATAGATAGTTTGTCGTTTGTGTTTATTTTTTTCGTGAATCATACTTGCATTTATTTAACTTTCGTAAAGGATTCTTGGATCTGTGTATAATCCAAGAGATCCCTTTACATTTGTGATTCCTTTTGTATTGTTATTTAATTTATTCATGTATTGTGAATGGTTGTGAGTGTAATTGTGGGTTGAGCGCGTGAGTTATTGTGTTAATACATCTGTATTTTTTTCATTTATAATTTATTACATAAATTTATATTTTCTTTCACAAATTGTGTTTGTATTGTTCATTTAATCCACCCTCCTCTCGGTAACAATTCTGTTACAAACATAAAGGAAGGGAAATTAAGGCATGTAAAGTTACTAAATTGTACAAAAATGCAGAGTAGCTATATAAAAGAGAAGAACTAAGCGGGGGTGAGGGGCGAGAAAATGTTGGACTCGTTGAATATTGAAGGGGAGGGAGCAACAAAAGACACAAACAAAATACTAAAACTCATACTCGACTATTACAAAAAACTCTACACATCGCAATCCAATTGACGAATATATACAAGAAACAGCATGCGCGACTGTATCAACAGAAAATAAAAATGTATGTGAGGATATCGTCATGCAAGAAGAAATTAAAGGAACAATAGGGAACTTAGGAAAAAAGCAAATCTCTTCCTGGGCTTTACGCAATATTCTGTATAAATTAGGTGGGGAGCTGTCGCTAGTATTTGAATGGTTATATTATAATACTGCACTAGGCAATAACAAAATGACAATAAGCATGAGGGAAGGGATTATAACTCTAATATACAAAAGTAAAGGAGATAGGGAGGAAATTTTAAAAAGCTGGAGGCCCCTCTAACTCCTTAAGATGGATTATACAATCATTAGCAAAATATTAGCAGAGGTGATAAAACAAGAATTAGATTGGATAATAAACATAAACCAGACAAGTGGGACAAAATTTTTTAACATACAACATAACATATTAAGCCGGATAACGATTATATAACATAATCAAAGAACTGGCCAGAGGAGTACCATGGTACTATTTGACCAGGAGAAAGCTTTCGACAGATTAGAACAAAACTACTTATACAAAACGTTAGAAATATTCGGATTTGGAAACACAATGTCCAAAATTGCACTAAAATCTCTAACAGAGACAGAAATTCGTACATGCAGGTAAATTGGGCTAGGACACAAAAAAGTGATATAAAGAGATCTGTGAAGCAAGGATGTCTACTATATATGCTATTATATGCAATAGCGATATGAACTATACGTATATAAATAAGACTCAGCAAATAAATAAACAATATTAAAGTTCCAAATATTAGAGAAGATATTAAAATGCTACAACACGCAGATGGTTGTAGAAACGTTGTACAAGATAAAAACTCCAATATGAAACTCATACAGTAATTTGAAAGATTTTGAAAGGTATATGGGTCAAAAATAAACATCGTGTAATTGAGTTATTACTACTAGAAAACTGGAGACGTAAACTACATGGTTTACCACTCCCACTATTTAAGGACAAAGTCAAGACCATGGGGTCTTTATTTGGTTAATATGTGGAAAGAGAAAACCGAACAATTCTCAGGAAACAATTAAAGCAAACTTGAAAATCTGGGCACTGACGCCACTCTACCTATTGTAACAGGAACAAGTAGCCAAAAATTAGATCTATGTGCACTTAAACTACATTCCAAAAGCGCTAGACACTAACAATTAACATCTTAAAATAGTAGATAATGAACTTAATACATAATTATGGAAATTTAAACGCACTGCATAACCAAAGAAACATTATATAAATACGGAAAGAGGAGGGAGTGGGCATCGCCCTCCCAAACCTTGTCCTTATTAAATACACCAACATTCTAAACAGATTTATGGACCTTAAAGCAAAGCCAGAATACCTTGGTATGGACTCTATATATTGTATTTTAGATTCTATATGAAGCAGAGAAAAGAGATATATACAAATAATAGGATAACAACATTGATAGAAGTGGCACGAACATTAAGATGAATAGAGGAACTACTAAACACATATAAACTACTACTAAACTACTAAACGAAATATGGGAACGAGACACAAACACAACATACAAATGAATGAATAACAAACAACACAATAAATAGGCCAAAAAGCAAAGTAGAACCTCAACACATAAATATTAATTGGGATTTGGCTTGAGGACACTGGGTCAAGTTAGGGTCGATTCAGTTACAAAGCCTCCTATTCAAATACAGGCATAATGCGTGGTTGACAGGAGAGATTGCAGCGAGACGGCATATGATCAGAGTATTGCCAAAATCTCCACTGAGTAATAATAAAAAAAACTTTACAAAAGAACATGAGCAGCAGAGAGGGCGAATTGGACAATCCCTTATTGGGTTAGATTTCAAGCAAACAATTTTAGATATCTGTTTTTCAAAGTAAGGTTTAACAATTTTAGAGCTCTGTTTGTCAAAGTAAGGCTGAACAATTTTATAGCTGTGTTTGTCAAAGTAAGGTTTAACAATTTTAGAGCTCTGTTTGTCAAAGTAAGGGTTAAAAATTTTCGAGCTCTGTTTGTGAAAGTAAGAACTAAACAATTTTAGAGCTATGTTTGTCAAAATAAGTCTTAACAATTTTAGAGCTCTGTTTTGTCAAAGTAAGGCTTGACAATTTTAGAGCTCTCTTTGTCAAAGTAAGGCTTTCTCAAAACCCAAAGATACAAAATATCCAAATACAAGACTAAGGCTTGTTACGAAACCGAAACACAGACGCATATTTTGTTTTCCTGGTTTTGTTATTTGTTCTAAATTAAATCAAATGATATAACAATAATGGTAAGAGAATCGTTAACAGCTAGACTTGCTAGAGAGCAATTAGAGGCAATAAAAAGATTTATCCATGTGAGAGATTCTGTCAAACAAAAACTTCAACAGCGACAGGAAGCTCCAGTCGATTTTGCAAAACGTGCTGAACAATTATTCAAACATGTTACTAAGGCTACTGAGAAGGCATTATTGGGAGATATTAAAGATGATTGATTGTCCATGACGCCTTATTAGATAAATAATACTTAGATAAGATAATCATACACTAGAACCACAACAAACCATCCATGACCTATGTAGTAAATTCACAATTGCAACACTATAAGATGCATTATGGAGATGGTCTCTACGATTTTTTCCAAGGGTTTTTTGCCGGGATGGCTCCCAAAATAGTACCAATCGCAAAACAATTATCTATGAAAGCTATTGATGTTATTCGTGAGAAGGGTATTAGCGCTGTTGTTGATTTTTTCCTTTAAAGCATTTTCCGCGGCCAAGGAAACACTAATCACGCTGATTCGACGACGAAAATAACCACCATCGGAAAAACTAAAATCAATGGAGATTATGCCTGCGAGTGTTAGTAAAATAATAAACAAAGCGGTGGATCAAACAATAGCAGAGTAAATAAATGAAGGATTTCATGCTCAGGGGAATATTACTGCAATTATGACAGGGAGAAATGATTTGAATTCCGCAGCGAGATCGCAATTTCGATCGACAAATATATAATAAAATGTTCAAATCTTTGCCCGACCTAGCAACAGGAAGGTGTATGTATGTAAAACCCAACTTGCTACAAAAACGCAGACAGAAGAAAAGACAGAAACTGAAAGCCTCAGGGAGGAAGGATCTTCTCCTCGTAGACTTATAACGATATATGATGAAAGTAGCGAGCACGCGGAAGCCATAAAGGAGATCATCAATCTTTCAAGCAAGAATATTAACATCGCAACATGGAAAGTGAGGACAGTTATGAGGCAGGAAAAACAGCACATGTAGCAGCAGAGATGATAAACTACAACGTATCCCTGCTTGGCATCAGCGAGACGAGATGGATTCAATCTGGACAAAGAAGACTGATGACAGAAGAGACGCACAGTCTGTAGAACATTTTGAAGAAAATGCGCCTTATACACAAGGGGTATGGCTCAGTATGGCTCATGCTGTCGAAGCAAGTATATAATGCTCTGATGGGATAGGAACCACATGGGCCCAGAATACTCACTGCAACGTTTAGGTCCAAGAAGGAGACAATAAAGATGAACGTCAAACAGTGTTATGCACTAATAAATTATGGCGAAGGGAAAGAAAAGAACCAGTTTTAAAACAGACAACAGAACATACTAGCGAATTTCCCAGGCAAAGTCATCTACATCTACATGGGTGACTTCAATGTCAAAGTTGGTTTAGACAGCACAGGCTATGAAAAAATCATGGGGATCCATGGCCTAGGGGATATGAACGATAATGTAGATATATTCTCAGAGATTTGTGCACTTAACGACCTGGTCATCTGGGGTACCATCTTTCCCCACATGAAAATCCACAGGAACAAATGGATATCACCAGACCATGTAACAGAAAATCATATTGACCACATGTGCACCTTCAAGACGTTCAGAAGATCCCTGAAAGATGTGAAGGTGAATAAGGGATCACATGTGGCATCTGACCACCACTTAGTTGTTGCAAGGCTGAAACATAAGTTGAAGAAGACCTGAATGTGTGCAAATGGGACGAAAAAAGAGGTATAACATCGGCCTGTTGAAATATGCGAATACTAAAGAAGAATACCGACTTACTTTTAACAACAACTACCACGTGATACCAGAGCTGCTTGAATACGAGGTAAACGGCGTGAACAACAGATGGTAGTAAGTTAAGGAGGCTGTAAAAGCAGCATGCCAAGAAGTACTAGACCCCATGAAGCACCAGTAGAAAGAATGAATTTCAGCCAAAACAGAAAGACCCGTAAATTACTAGCAAGGAAAGACGATACCAAGTACAGAACACCAAAAAGATAGGCGGAACATTTTGAAAAACTGATGAACAGATCAGAACTACTAAATCCCCCAGAAATCCACCCAGCCTACTCAGAATTCCCCATAAGATGTGACAGTCCCACCGGAGACGAGATCATGAAAGCCATCATCCAGCTGAATAACGGCAAGGCTGCAGGACCTCATGACATCCCAGCATAAGTCCTCAGTTCAGACGTAGAGACTTAATAAAAATGCTATACCCTCTCTTTATGAAGATCTGGGAGGAAGAAGTAATACCAACTGACTGGAAGGATGGACACCTCATCAAGATCCCAAAGAAAGGCGACCTCATCAACTACTAGAGGAATCACTCTTTGTAAGTACCATGACAAGTCTTCAACCAGGTCCTCTTGGTAATGATAAAGAATGCCGTCGACATTTTACAGTGTGGACCGAGAGACACTCTGGAAACTTCTTAGCGACTATGGCATACCACCTAAGCTGGTTAACCTGATCAAGAATATTCACAACGGAATGTCCTGCAGAGTCATGCATGCAGGACAGCATACATACACCTTCCTGGTGCGGACTGGCGTCATGCAAGGCTGCTTCCTGTCACCATTTCACTGCCTTGTTGTGATCTACTGGATTATGACGACGACCCCCATTGGGAGGAGAAATGGGATCCAGTGAATATTGTGGAGTCAAGTTGAGGACCTGGACTCTTGTCCCACTGTCAGCAGTAAATTCAGGACAGGACCGACATACAGTCAGCCACATCTGCACATGTTGGTCTCAACATCCACAAAGACAATGCTAAGATCCTCAAGAACAGTTATATCAGTAACAACCAAGGCACACTGCAGGGAATTCCCTTGGAAGAGGTAGAGTACTTCACGTACCAAGGCAGCATTATCAACCAGTAAGTTGACACAGATTCATATGTCAAGGCAAGGATAGGAAACGGTAGAGCAGCTTTCATACAGCTCAAGAAGATCTGCAACCAAAAACAAATTTCCTTGACTACCAAGCTCAGATTGTTCAACTCCAACGTGAAGTCAGTCCAACTGTGTGGAACAGAGACCTGGAGAACCACTAAGTCCACAGTAATGAGAGTTCTGACCTCCATCAACAGATGCCTAAGAAGACTTATCCAGATCCGCTGGCCAGACACCATCAGCAATAACAACCAATGACAGAGATCCTCCCAGCTTCAGGTAGAGGATTAGATCAAAATGCAGAGGTGGGGTTGGATAGGACACACCCTACGTAAGCCGCCAACGAACATTAGCAGACAGGCATTGAGGTGGAACCCTAAAGGCAAGAGTTGAATTAGACGACGAAGAAACCACCTGGCAACGCGACCTTGAGGCGAGCATCACTAAGAATATTCACACCTGGAGTCAGCTTGAGGGGATGGCACAGGACAAAAGCCTCTGGTAACCTTTAGTGGGCGGCCTATACCCCAGCAATGGTGACGGGCGAAAATATGTCACATTATCCTGGCAACAACCTAATGCTGAGCGCCTAGCGAGGCATCTGTTAGTATAATAATAATAATAATAATAATAATAATAATAATAATAATAATAATAATAATAATAATAATTTAAAAAACATATCTGGAAATAAAGGGCATTGAAATTCATATTTATGCCATTCGTATTTGCATTAGCCAAGTTAAATATTATATTCAACTTAGTATATATCCTTATGATGTGAATCTTATTATCCGATATTTCATTGCATCGTTAGTAGCAGTAGTGGTAGTAGAAGTAGCTTTAACCTTTATCAGTATTAGTAGTATTAGTAATAGTAGTTACATCAGTAGTAATGGTAGAAGTAAACGTAACTGTAGTAGTAGCAGTTTTAGTAGCAGTAGTAGCGAAGTATTAGTAGTATCAGTAGTAGGGATAGTATTAGTAGTTTAACAGGTTGTATTAACATCAATAGTATTACATGGTCGAATAACAAGATGGGTATATACGTTTTCTTCATATAGCCAATAAGTAAAAACATCCTTGAGATATATCGAGCAACCAGTATTTACCCTGACTATTACTCGCACTGAAATACGATACAGTACCGGATACCGCAACTTATTGTTCATCATCAGTATACTAAGTACGCTAGACCGGTCCAAGTACAGAAATGACGAAATCACCATCAGTTATCTTGCTGATGATACTAATGTTCAACTTCACAGATACTAATCTCAAAACATCAATGTTGTCATCAGCAGCAACGTTACGTAAGTATTTTGCGTCATGCGGTTTCCCTATTCTGTATTTATCGTCAATAAATTTTTCTTTGCGAAAATTAATGACCATACAATCTATCAATTGTGTACACTTTTGCCGCTAGATTTATGTATATCGGTTATTATGAATCAATACAGTTTCGGATGATGACACTGTACTATTTGTTTGCTTCTCAACATGAGAGAGAGAGAGAGAGAGAGAGAGAGAGAGAGAGAGAGAGAGAGAGAGAGAGAGAGAGAGAGGAGGGGGCTGAGGGATTGATCATCACATCAGTGTGTTGACAAACTAAATAAAGAAATGGAGTGTATTATATGTTCTAAGTCAGATTTATATATGGAAGTTATGTTGTCAAAATATAAAAAGGAATATTAAACAATATATTTTGTATTTTTTATGAAACAAACTTTTAACTAATGATCGTGTTGCATATCAATGAATCAAACTGCATTATCAGGTAGAAATAAGATTATGATATTCAGGTAGATATAAGATTATGATATTTGGGTAGATATAATATTATGATATTCAGGTAGATAAAATATTATGATATTCAGGTAGATATAAGATTATGATATTCAGGTAGATGTACGATTATGATATTCAGGTAGATATAAGATTATGGTATTCAGTTAGATATAAGATTATGATACTGGGTAACACCATCTGGAAGCATCCATAAAGATGTATTAATCTTACACAGGATGTCGCCCCGACAAGTTTGAGTGTCACAGCGGAGACGATTGTTTATCATTCAGATATATATGCGACGGTATTCGAGATTGTAAAGACGGTTCGGATGAAAATGGATGTGGTAAGTCACACATCTATATGTAATATGAAAATATAAAAATTTCTGCATATGTGTATTTTGATACACAGCATAAAATAAAATAAATATAAATAGATAAGTATATACAAATGCTTATACGGACAGTTAAGGTGGCTAAATTGTTCAGAGCGCCCACCCTGCTCAGCATTAAGAGGTTAGTGTTATAACTGGTCGGCCTTGTGTCAAGATAACGTACCTTTGTAGGGCGTAACGGTGCGTGTCTCCGGCATGATGTCACAGTGCTAGATATCACTATTAACTAGTCGCATACATTCACAGATGAGACGATTTTAAATATTATTCCAGGTTTATAAAGACACGTTATAAAGACACGTATTTATATTGTAACCTTTAGGTGTTAGTCAATCGTCTTCTAAAAATAGTCTCTATCTTTACCATTTCACCTCATCTTTTGTACCGTTCCTTGGTTTTCTCGTCTTTCTCTGCTTATCTCTTCTTCTCTCTATCACGTTCTCTCTCTCTCTCTCTCTCTCTCTCTCTCTCTCTCTCTCTCTCTCTCTATATATATATATATATATATATATATATATATATATATATATATATATATATATATATATATGTATATATCCTACCTCGTGAACATAATACAAATTGTATCTGCAAATGGAACACACTCCAGCCCAGTTGATATATATTGTGATGTTACACAGGGGGTGGTCTGTTCATTCTATACACTCAGCCGCTCTCAAGTGCCATAGATCACCACCCCGTATCTCACCACGTGTACAATGATGACACACAAATATACAAGCCTAGCCACCCAAATGTTACCATCCATGGAGTAGGAAGGTTCATTTCTGAAACCAAGAATGACATGTAACATGCTGCAGATGAATGAGGATAAAAGGGAGGCCAATCGTATCACAACACAATGACTTTCTCATTTACATCCTATACCTCACACAATAAATATCAGCAACACCAACATTAAATTCACACATTCAGTACGAAACCCCTAGGTATTACTCTGTAAATCACTCGCTCATTCCAACAGCATGTAATGAACATATGCAAGGTTGCATATCTTGAGCTGAGACGAATCAGCTCCATTCGCAAAAATGTTTTAGCTGATGACACTAAAACACTTGAGTGTTCATAATTATGTTCAAGACAGAACTATCGTAACTCAATTATGTCTGGTTCGTCTCAATATCAACTCCTGAAACTTTCAAAAGTTCAAAACACAGCTGCTCAGATCATCTGTAGAGTACAACGATCATACCACGCTTCCCCACTGTTCTGTACACTACAGTGGCTATCCAATCGATCCAGAATAAAACACTAAATTTGGTCTTTGTGCTAAGTTTCCGGTCCAACATACCTATCCGGCCTCCCCCATGTATATACACCAGCAAGAAACGTACGCTCCTCTTCTGACAATCGTATGCTCATTATTTCCACTATGCAAACAAAGTCATATTGACAATGTTCTTGTGCATACCTGGGCTCAGCAACGTGGAATGAATTGCTCATTGAGATAAGAAACAACAAAAGAGTGATCCATTTCAAGAACTCTTAAAACTCACCTTTATTGACTGCAGTAACAAGCATGAAGACCAAAAATTGTTTCAAACCTGAAATATTTTCATAATTTGTTTGTTTTCCAATTTCATGGTGCTTGTTTTTTATGTTTGTTTTTTGTATTCATACCTTTATAGATGTTGTAAAACGCTTAGAACTTCTAAAGATTATGCCCTATCCAAAGTCCTCATTATCATTATTATTATTAATTATTATTATTATTATTATTATTATTATTATTATTATTATTATTATTATTATCATCATCATCATGTCTGCTCCCATTCTTATATATTGAACAAATAATGATTTTATCCCATTCATTGGGAAAGTTACCAAAATCAAATATTATATTAAAAAAGCGAGTTTAGGAATGGTAAATCTCACTTACCAGTGGATTGGTAACATATTACTGGAATCACGTCTGGTCCAGGAGTTTGTGTTTTTATTGAATTAAATCCGGTTATGATCATTTTCTGCTTTTGTTATGTCATCTAAAACATGTTCCGTTTCCGATACGACATTATCATCATCATCCTGGTCAACATTACCATACAAAGGGGTCTTCCTTTTGTAGGACCTTTCTGAAATACTCGTGCCAAACCAATTATGAGATAATTTCTGTGTCATTTTTAAAGTTCTTTCTTACAATAGTTCCAAAAGCATAGGTATGTTCTCTACATTACTAGTTTCTCCCTTTGTCCGATCTGATAGCAGTTCTGTTGCAACCCACACAATGATCTAAACCATTTGTTGAACTCCATTTACTTCCTGAGATCTGTACTGGATCTATCTAATCTTTATTATTACGTGATGCAATTTCTACTCTAAATAAACTTTGTTAATGTCTACAGTTCCAAATGGAATAATATATATCCGGTCACAAATATATCACAGTAAATCTGCATCCAATAACATTCATTTCACATGAATATCCAACAACGTGAATGCTTAGTTGTGCAGCTGACACACGTTAGGCAGACGCATTGTATGCATTCTCGTCGAAATAGGTCCACATAGTTAGTCTAACCTAGCCCGATTCAAGATTTAAAAAACAAACACATTTACATTAGAGATTGAGTGTTTTAGAAATGCTGGTTTCTTAACTGTTATACTGAGTGCTAGTGTGCTTGTTTTCCTTGTAAAGCAATTTGCTAGTAAACGTACTGGTAATATAAATGTTTACTTTTAATTAATCTAGCGACTATGAAAAATATTTTACGCACAACTAACGAATATATGACTATTCGTTTCGTATTGTGTTTCTCAGAATGTCAATGACTATATATTTCATATTGTTATAAAGTATTCTTTATATTTTAAAGACAATTCATTTCATATTGTTTTATTCTTTGTATGTTAAAGACTATTAATTTCAGATTGTTATAAAGTATTCTTTATATGTTAATGACTACTCATTTCATATTGTTATAAAGTATTCTTAATATGTTAAAGATTATTTCATAGTATGATAGGTTATTTTAAACAAGTTAGACCCTATGCATTTCATATTATGATAGGTTATTCTGAATATGTAAATTGTACGTTATGTATGTAAACAAATGGACTTTATTTAGGATAGAGAATTGAATAATTTCATATAAGACATGGGCAAAAGTGGTAAATTATTGAACGATGAACTTTGTAATAGTAGTGGTTTTGCATGGTACTCCTTTGCTACCCTAAAACTGAGTCTTTCATCAAGTAAAAACTGGCTCTTTAAGGTGTAAACAATGATAATAGCTTCTTAAGCAGATTTTATCAAATATCTTGATATTTTAACAACTCATTATAGTAAGTATATCTAGGAGTTTTCGACTCCTTCGTTTTATGTTTACATACCTAATCACAGCGACCTATATTTCATAGGATTCATTTGCATTAGTCTGAATTTTTTTTCCTTATAATTCATATTTTCAGTGTTTAAATGTTACACTTCGAAGCTTCTCAAAGTGGGATGGGGACATTTTAATATCTGATTCCATTTGTGTTATGTTTGTAGTCGGTAAATCTTGCAACTGAACACTACATAACCTACTTGATTATTTTTTTAGTATGCAAAAGGTATATAGTCAGTATTGTACATAATACAATGTTTCATAACTAGATTACTAATTTCTCTATTACTATCTTGCTAATGAATATAACATTGAGCCTTGCACCAGCAGTCATGTACATTTTCAGGTGAAGATTGGTCCTACCATGATGCTGAGGTTCGCATTACAATTCTGAATGGAGACAACCGTCATTTTGTAACGAAGTAAATGAATATACCTAACCACCTAATAACCCAGTTTCATAAGACTGATGGTATTTTAAAATGATTGATATACTGCGGACTGTGTTTATATTGGACGTCATCAAACAATTATAGTTCCGATAACAATTATTAACATTCAACCACCATCGGTTCTGAAAATAAACTTCAGTTTTGTTACTTTACGAACTGTTTCAAATTTTTTTTCACACAACTTCATATGTTGACAAAGGTAATTTCTTATGCTGGAACAGCTAATTGGTTATGTTGAAACATGTAATTGCTTATGTTGAAACAGCTAATTGCTTATGTTGAAACAGGTAATTGCTTATGTTGAAACAGGTACTTGCTGTTTTAATTATTATCCTTTAATGTTGAATCTATGTGCGGTTTCTGAAAATTTTCTTTAACACGACAATGAAAATTGTATTTATGAATGATTAGTGAGTCAGTTGATGAAATTCCAAGTCATTATCTCAGCCTACTGTTATAGCTGCTGTTGTTATTATTGTAGTTGTTGTTATTATTGTAGTTGTTGTTCTCTGAAATAAGAAATAAGCATCATAGTTAAGTTACTACAAAAGAAATATAGATTAGACATCCTTATGTTACTTTTGAACATATAT
This sequence comes from Unio delphinus, assembly GCA_029339505.1. Taxonomy (NCBI): domain Eukaryota; kingdom Metazoa; phylum Mollusca; class Bivalvia; order Unionida; family Unionidae; genus Unio; species Unio delphinus. The sequence goes on along the minus strand of JAQISU010000072.1, from coordinate 1,611,590 downwards.
GTCATCAATCTCACTATGTGTTGAAGCAGCAGAGGGGGTGAATCCGACGTCTCTAATTGTGGTAAATTTTAAGCGAAACAGTGTTTAAGTCTCCTTTTGCCAAATGGCGCCTTAACGATTTTAAAGCCCTATTTGTCAAATTAAGTCTTTCTCGAATCCTCTCTACGAAAAAGAACCAGAGGTGGCGAATCCGACGTCTCTAATTGGGGTAGATTTTAAGCAAAACATTTTAAGTCTCCTTTTGCCAAATAGAGCCGTAACAATTTTAGGGCCCTATTTGTCAAATTAAGGGGAACCAGAGAAAGTGCATAAACCTCTAAAAAAATTGTCATCGCCGCCCCCTCTGCTGGTTTGAATTAACAATTTTTATTAGGATGAAAATCTTTTTAGATTTCACAAACAGAATAATTTGTAGAACCGCACCTGGTAAATCAATTAGATTATTGAACTGGTCAACGAGTTTGAAATTAATTCTCGTTAATGAATCATTATGACATCGCATATATACTGGATTAACCGGAGACTCAATTATTAGAAATCCGGGTGAAGCTGTTGGTGCAAATGAATATAGAATATATCCCTGCTGAGCTTGATTTGATCGTTCTAGATTTATTTGATAGCTTCCTTCGATAACATCACATAGTAAATTGAGCGCAATCACCGAGGATATATTCACGTTGAACGGAGCGATATGCCTACCACCGCCTTCTGGGTCATTATTATGTTTGAGGATTTTTATTTCTGGTGATTTTTATTCTTCCAAGCATCATGAATTATTTGAAAACCAACATGGATGGTGTCACTGAGAAGTTTTTTTTATCACTGGGACATTATATTCTGGTAATTTAAACACAGGAATATCTTCAACGCGGATATTATATTTTGTTGCAATGTTGGTTCTCTTTTTAGGATAATCTGCCCTTAATATTACTTAGATAATTCGTAAATTAAATGTTTAAAAATCATCTATGATTTTGTTACATGTTTCTTTAACGCTGATAAATTCATCTCGGGTGAGAAAGCCGGATTTAAGAGATATTAACAACAATGAAAAATAATTATTCATCGCTGTGAAATTTTTAGTGATTTTATCCTAGTTAGGTATATTATATCCTATTAATCGTGTACCACCATGTTTTGGTTCTTCGTATAGAAGATCAAAAAAATCCAGAGGGATGCGGTAATCTATATAACTTTTTACTGGATTATCAGATTTTATCCTGTCGGTGATATAATCAGATTTTTGTAGTTCAGGTGGTATGTTAACTTGTCGAGGTGGTATCTCAGGCCATCCTAGTACGGTTCTAATAGAACTCTGATAAATATCTACGACATATCCCTCTGGACTTATTTCAATCGCAGACGATAGCGTTGGCTCATGAACCGTTATAGCGATTTTCGATTTTGCTCCAGTAATTGATTTTATTCTGCGCGCTAATTCAGCATTGATTTGTTCAATTTGAAATCACCCTGTTGGTATTGAAACAACGTTCCAGTCTGGAGTTCTATCGGGTTTATTCTTATTCGAAAATACCAAATAATTATTCGGTTGTTGACCACAAAATGATTTTGTTCTGATATTTGGCCAACTATGGTATACTCGTAATTTTGCCAGCGCTATCTCCTTCACGGGAATCGGAGAAGGGAAATTCACACTGAATTCAGGATTGGTTGACGTTATTGAGATCATGCTGGTTTGTACTGGGTTTGTGTTCTCCACTATTCGTTGAAGTAATTTCTGCGGTGTTTTCATTGTTATTATATTCATGTTGTCGCTGTAATTTTGACATCGCGGAATCATAAAAATTTAGCATCGCTGAGAACTCACTATCTGATATAAATGTATCATCAAGCGAGGACGATATCAACGAGGACAACTGCGAGTACGCGGTTGATACAACATGAAATTTAATTATGTAGTCTTGCAGTTTGCTCTGGCTGCATGATGACATTTTTGTGTGATTATTGAAATTATTTCCGCGATTGTTGTCGCCGCGGATATACAAATTGGAACAGCTATCGGAGCAATCATTGTCACAGAGGATAGTATTATACCAGCTCCGGTGATTACACCACTCACAGAGTACACGGTAACATCAACTGCGGTTATTCTTCGTTGGTACTGTTTTCTTTTCATTGCATACTCCTCAGTGAACGCTTTGAGTCTAGTCTGAAACTCTCTGGCCTGATCATAGTGATATTGAGATACCGAAGGTATCGTTGGTGACATTTTATTTCCAAATTGAAACCGTTATTTACTTAAATCCGCTACGAATTCCACATACCACGTTTTTGAAACCCTAACCAAATTTGTATAAGTGCATGTTATTGTGAATCGTTCAGTTGTATCCTTGTCTATGATCGTTGATATCGTATTATTGTCCCCAGAAGATATATTAAACTGATTCGGTGTTACTAGTGTTAATCGATAAATGCCTTTGACGGTTGCAATGATACTTAGTACATTGTCACGCAAATGATCCGTGTTGGATCGTGTATACTACGTTATTGGTTTTCTCATGAGGAATTTTTGTTTTTCAATGATTATTATCATCCTCGGAAAATAATCTTTGATTGCTTCGATGAAGTTTTTCGTTTCATCAATGGATTTTTTAATATCAGAGAGTTTTATTTCAATTTTATCCGACGTGGTTCCAATAAATTTCTCGAGGATATTTTTACGAAAAACTGAAAACTTTTTTCCGTTATCTTCAATTCTAGATTGAAGTGTTGCTAGTTCCAACATATAATTTTTTTACTCATCGTTGAGAGTTTTTAATCTATCTGTAATCGTCGAAACGAGTATACCCGGTTTGAGTTCACCCTGATCGGAAAAAAAAACGCAACGGTGTTCTCGATTGCGTTTCGTTGTTTAACCAAAATATCATCCAGAGAAACATTACTAGTTTTCAATTTACCCTGACGATCTTGAAATACAACTATTTCACCGGGATCAAAACTTGCTGGGTTCAACGTTTCAGCTCTTTCATCTTCGATTATTTCTTTTATACCATCGGTTGCAATGCCATCGGCACCGGGTTTCTTCAGCGCTGATAGAGGTCTTCCCCAAATATCAATCATGTTATTGTAAAAGTCTTTCTCTCTCTAAAATCTTCGCTGATGACTTCGTTGAAAAATCTTCGATTTTCGCCAGCGATTACTCGTTTATTAGTTTAGGACAACATGAGGTGGTTTTCCAGATGTTGAAATAGCGTCAAGGACATTTAATACTTCACGGAAGCACTTTGGTGGATCATTCATTTGTTGTGTTGGTAGCGTAGAATACCAAGTCTTCATTTTTAGAAAATCTTTGATTTTTGGAAACGTTTTTAAGCGGTTTATATAATGCATGAATTCCTTCGGCTGCGCTAATCCATATGAATCGAAATAAACAATCCCACGAGGATCAATCACGTATGCAACCCAGTGAGTACTAGGTCCGGTGCTGTTATCGACATTAATGATACCGGTTTCAACGCTGTTTGGTTGTGCCGGTAACTGATCTTTCATAAAGACACCTCTGAAGTTTTTAATCGAGAGTTTTTATTAGCAGCATCGAGTAAATTAAAACTGGACATTGGAGCCAAAGACTCTACAACCAAACGTTCCTCAATCGACGGTTTGGAAATCGAAGATTTCTGAGTTAGTGAACCGTTCCTGGGATTCTCAGGCCTTTTCCGCTGTACCATGAATACTGGGTTCCTGGTAGTCATAGACCCTTTTCCTTTTTTATACCCCTGCACAGTTGCCTTTTTTAGTACCATTCCTGCTGCGGTACCAACGGCTCCTAACGCCGCCGCTTTAGCCACCACTGGGCCAGCCGCGGCAATCAACGCTGGAATCGCAGCTGACATTGGGAATATACCGCCGGTTTTAATCATGTTTTTAATCGCGACTGCAGAGGGAGTAATCTGAACGCCTTTTTTATCCTTTAAAGCATCATTGAAGTGTTTTACTTGACGAGTTGTCAGCGACAATTTATTCGCTCCGCCAGACATCTGATTGGGTTTCAACGTGATTGTAGTTCCACATCTTTTAGCCGATTCTGATTGCAATTTCTTGAGTTGACCTGGGGTCCATGTAACAACGATATGACTGTATGACATTATACAATAACATATTAATTCTAAATCGAGAAGCAATTCAATGGAAAATTCTGAAGGATTTCAGTTACATGTTTTCTCCTGGTGCATCTATCACTCTCATTTTCCACCAACACCTTAGAGTAGCATTGATTTGTCGGTGTGAATGACAGCAACCGCTCTGTTATGAGCAATACCACCAGGACGGAGTGCACGGGCTCTAAAGTTTATATCAACGACAGATTGTATTGTTAAATCAAGATGTTCCAACGAAAAGTAATAGATCGGATACAGATTTTTAAAATCCAACTTTGATATTTCCGACCCAGTATCAACATTTTGATCACGTGCCATATATGAGAACATATTATGATATTCACGCGCAATATGGTTAGTGGTGTAATCAAGTTGTATATCCTCGGATGGTTCCTGTTGTCCGTTTATTCTCAGCGAGACTTCATGAACGCCTACCTGATCAAATATCATATGGCTGCGTTGTTGATTACCATCTCGCTCATTATTCTGCAACGCAATAAATATATGACGTGGAGCTGAAACACCTTGTTTTGATGCCAGGTGCCATGTAAATGTACCATCAACATTATCCTGTTTAATATCCGTAGTCACTGATAACCAACTCAACAACGACTTTCCTCCTTGATCCATAAATGATAGTAATCGCTCCTCTGCGGTGATTGATGAAGTTAACACTGGCATTCATAATGATAGTTTTGTTAAGATAACTTTACTCTCTGGGACATCAGCGCCACGCCAGAATGCATCATTATCAGTACCCTTTCGCACAAGCGCTACTGTATGCTTCGCTCCATATATAACTTTTCGGACGTTTCTACAGAATCCAAATATATGATACAGTGGAAATTGTCGACGCTGCCCCTGCAACGTTGCTACGGTTTTTGCAAATCCAAGGTTGTAATTAGGGATGTTATTTATGACATCAAAAGTACCAGCTGGTCTTACATATCCGGCTGGTGCTGGATCAACTGCAGTAGCTTGTGTTGCCTTTACTCTGGAATACGTGATGTGTTCATGGTGATCAGTAATATCCTTAGAAAACATTATAGATGGACCCGCTGTTCTTGTATAATCATCAGAATATCTTGCTAACCCTATGTTTGTTGTGGCAACATCAACATCACGCTCTTTAGATTCAATTTCTTTTCCATCAATGAGATATATAGCGCTTTCGAATAACGCCATGATACCGTTATTGACAAAACCAACTCGGATAGTTGGATTATTGTCATATGGTGCTGGTACAGCAGGAGTATCAGCAGCTGTTACAAGTTCTTCTTCTACTTCGATAAACGCTTCAAACGGTAGAAAGTATTTACTGGTATCATGAACTTGAAATTCGATTCTTGATTGGAGATCTGGATGTACTGCGTGATAAGAATACAATTGATAATCACGTACAGAATCATCTTTACGCACTGGGGTGTTTATATCAAACGCTGTATCAGGTGACCGTTTGAACATTTTATTTTATATTCCTAGATCTAAATCGTAAAATCGTAAACAATTTGTATTGCTAGCAATCAGCTGCTTCATTAATCAGTTCCGGTGAGTTATTTCCAGCTCTTTCTCCTCCGATGAGAGCTTATAATCGTGTTTTGACATTACCAGGACAGCTATCTAGACGACTACCTGAAATTCCACTTGAAATTGCCGGGAATTTCTGGGAAAATCTTTGATTGGAATCTCTTCGAGATTTAGAAAATCCCTCCCCGCTACTATCACCAGTTGCTGCATCCAGTTTTTCTAAATCCGTTTCTTGTAAAAAACTAAGATCTTCATCATCATCATCTCGATTCGATGCTTGGGGTGGTAGTTGTTGTTATTTTTTAGGCGAGAAAGATATTTTCTTTGAAAGTTGCTGTCGCTTTCCTTGCAATGTTTGCGGTTTTTGTTGTTGTTTTAGTTCTTCATATTGTTTCTACCCTGTACCCACCGCATTGATATATCGTATGCATGATACATTCTCGGTATCAATTTGACTTGTTTTAATTTTGATTTTGTAGAATATATCAGTCCAATGAGTTATACTCCTAACATATTTATGATGTTCTGGTTTCAACATTTTTTTTTCTGTTTTCATAAGTCATAACATCAATTCTAGGAATTTCTGTTAGTTTAGTCTCAGCAATGGCTGCTAACCCTTCCTCGTTAAATCTCACGCGCAAATCATCTACTGTTCTTTTTGATTTAGGTAGTTCATCACCGTGGAGTTTTTGTACAGCTTGTTTTGTTTGTTCAATTTCCGCTGCTATTTTTTCAAGTTCACCATTAAGAGACCTTTCTTTACTTGTCCCCGTCTCGGGAACATCCCCGTATATAGCACGCTCTATCCCCTTCGTTGTTGTGATTATTGGTTTAAACAACTCTTCAGATTCCGCAGCAAAATCAGTTTGTAAACTCTGTCTAGCTTGCAGTTTTTCCCTGACAGAGTCGCAGATTGGTATAAATCTCTTAATTGAATCTAGTCGCACACAAGCCAATCTAGTTGTTAAAGCTTCATTGACCATTATTAAAACAGTAAAGCAGTTTCCAATTTGAATTTGAAAATCAAAGATTTCCCTGAAACTGCCGACAATTTCCAGTGGAGCTAGAAACTCCGTTTCATGTCTAAAAATCAAAGATTTTCCAGAGATTTTAATCTAAATGCAGTGATTTTGTCAGCCGAAAACAATTTTCTGTGGGAAAAGTCTACGGGAATTAACATAGAAAATCGACCATTTGACCCGATTGAAACAAGCCCAGTTTTTTTGACTGATTTTGTCGTTTTCTAGTCGTTTTTAGTCGGTTTTTGTGATTTTTTATGATTTTTTGTTCAAAATTATTCTTAAGTGAAAAAGTCTACGAGAAATCCCATGCAAAAGCGACCATTTGATCGTAAAATGTCTTTGAAATTTTCAACTGAAACCGCTTAAAATCAGTCAAAAAATGGCCAAAATCAGTCAAAAACTACTAAAAAAAAATTTTGCTATGAAAATTTGTTTCAGTAATAAAAAAATATTTTACTATGAAAATTTACAACTTCGTTGTAGTAAAACACTTATAATCGTCCATGGAGTATTTATACATGTTTGTAGTACTCAAAGTCATTCTTGAAATCTTTTATTTCAGTGAAAAAGTCTACGAGAAATCGACCATTTTACCTGATTGAAACCAGCAATTTTTAGTGTATTTTTGACATAATTTTGGTGCTTTTTGGGATTTTTTTTTTGATTTGTTTACTCAAAGTCATTCTTAAGTGAAAAAGTCTACGAGAAATCCCAAGCAAAATCGACCATTTGACCCTACTGAAAACAAGTCATTTTTTAACGTTTTTTTCTATTTTTAGTCGTTTTTTACTGATTTTGGTGTTTTTTTATGATTAGTTTATGATTTTTTACTCAAACTCATTCTTAAGTGAAAAAGTCAAGGAGATTTAACATGGAAAATTGACCATTTGAAAGTAAAATTTTTTTGACATTTTCAACTGAAACCGCTTAAAATCAGTCAAAAAATGGCCAAAATTAGTAAAAAAATCGCCAAAATCAGTCAAAAACTACTAAATATAAAACATTTTACTATGAAAATTTATTTCAGTAATAAAAAAATATTTTCTATAAAAATTATTACAGTATTAAAAAAATATTTTACTATGAAAATTTAATTCAGTAATAGAAAATATTTTTCTACTTCGTTGTATTAAACCGTCCATGTCTTGGAGTATGAATTTTACTAACAATTATCCGAAAGGGGTTTTACATTTTGTTCAATTAACAATCTTATATTTGTGATTTTTGAATTAATCGTCCTTGTTATTTCGTATTCCTTTCCTAATTCCTTTCTTATTTTTTCTACGATAGCAAATAACGGGACAAACTTAATGACGTCGTCACAGCATAACAGGGAATCGCGAATTGAATTCTGAATTTGTTTTATCAGTGCATATTTTTTGGGTAGTACATATTTGTTATTGTTAGCGCCGTATTCAATATTCTGGAAGTCGGACATAATTTGATCGCAGTTTAAATTATCCGATGTGCAAATCCCCTGAGATTTCAAAACTAAAATGTCGGTGATAACCTCATTGATATTTTTAGAATTCATATTACTGATAATTATATATTTCTAATCAGAAAAATGGACGTCATGCATAAACGAATTGAATTTTTTGTCCGGTCTTTTTTTGAAATTGCAGACCGACAAATTCCCTCTGAAACGTATTGAACAGAAGGTGGAAAAATATCGAAATATCTACCGGCGCTAGCTATTGATTGAAATACTATTTCCTCGTTATTTGTTGTATTAAAAGATCTTACAGGTCTCGCTGTTTTCTAGTATTGTCCAGTCTTTCCTCGTTTCAAATTTTCACTTTGAGTAACAGTCTGCAGATTTGATAAAGAATTGTTCTTAACATTGGAATCAATGTAATAGATAACAAAACAATCATTGATCAATCCATGGAAGCATTCATACACGAAACGATGTCAATAATATGTCTTCTTCCCAGCGCCAAACATAAAAAATACCCCTGATTATTCACATCAACAACTGGCTTCTTCATTCAACAGTCTCTGACAAGACCATCACTGTATGCTTCATAGTTTGCAATCAAGTGATGCATCTTAATTCTCGGTTATATTAATACAATTTGTCTAATTAATTGTTTGGTCTAATGATTACATTTGGAAATGTTTCGATGTAGTCTTCTGGAGTTTTTATGACTTTGTCTTTGACTTTGTCAGTGTCAGCCTCATTGACTCCGTCAAGGTCATTGATGGAGTTTTTGATGGAGATTTTAACTATATTATCATAATAACGCTTCAACTCTCTTAATCGCTTACGACCACAACTCAGACACAACTGTTATTTTCCTTTAACCCCAACCCACACATCGTATGCAGGGTAGCGGACAAAGGCTTCCACGTCGAAAGCTTTGCATATGATATCCACAGAACTCCTTTCTGCATGATTTGTTACACGGGGTTGTTGATCCAATCCTAAGCCATTTACAATGATTCATTATATCAAATACTTCTATTTAAATTCTTGTTTTCATTATATCATGAAGGAGTTCGTGAGATTAACAAAAAATCACGCCTTGGAAAAATGCTAAATTCAATCTCGATAGAGTCTCTGATATACCAAAGGGTAAAATTTGTGATAGAACCATGTTGGGTGAAATTCGTGATTGTTTCAATCTCACTGTTGGTCCACATTTCAAATCAATGGTGAAGTTGATGCTAACATGAACGATAAAAACACAGCAGTGATAATTTCAAATCTTCGAAAAAGGTATTTTTTTAAAATAAAATTAATTATTCATTCAGACACCGGAGATTAGATTATTCGTGATAAATTTGAACCCATCTTGAAGGATAAAGAAACTGTCACTGTGAGTCGAGATTCCAAACCAGGAATTTTGACTGGAATGGAAAAACCATACTATGAAAGATCTTATCCTGTAACATCAGTTGTTTACGAGGTATATCCGTTAAATGATAAAGCGAGTATTAAAAAACTAAAACCCATGAAACTGTCATTAATGACTTCGTCATCAACTTCGTCATCGTTGAATTGTGTAGCAGAACGAATAATAAAACACCTCACAAATGCATCCCGGGGTAACAAATTGACTGATCTAAGACGCAAAAAAATAACCGAGTGGGAATTAACAATTAGGAAAAACGGAGCATCGATTCAGGATATAGCTGAGTTAGAAACCTCATTATATAAATCAAATGGTGCTCCAATCAAAATTATTGATCATAACGAACACGCATGGACATCTGCGGTAACAATATTCCCGCAGGAACGAACAATAAAATATATACCCGAAGAATTTTCCACTCCAGAATTCTCTGAGAAAAAATTGTTCGATTCTATTTATCAGTTGAGTAAAAACGATCCTGTATCAGTTTGGTTACTTCACAGCGCTGAAAACCACGAGGGCGGATTCGATCAGTTTGTAAGACCCAATGGACAATTATACCGCACTGAAGCCCTCCAACAGGCATTGAAAAAAACTAACTAGTAGTTTCTCGGAGTTTCAATGACGAACAATAACTATCAAATTGTTTTACAATTCCGTCAGTTGCAGCTCATTTAGCCAGAAAGTGAAACTCGTGGAAACCAACACGAGCTGAGTTTCTATAAGATGTCAGATGAAGCTGTATCGAATACAACCACGGTGGATTATGGAATACAAAATACGACCGTGAAAGTATTATTACAGTTGATATAGTCGCGTGTTACCCGGCGAGTTTTGTCGGGTACGGAGAATGCGCTGAATACTTCAAGCGATTTGGACATCCTACACACGAGATGGCCGAGTTGCTATTAATGGACCACTGCCTGATTTTGATTTAACTGGATTCGCTCGTGTGGTATCATTTAAATTAGCTACAGCGTTACATCCGTGTTGTTATGTTTAGATTGGTAGACATATATCTGAAAAACACTGGATGCCAATAGTGCTGTTACGGTATATGATTGATTGTAGCATGCTGATATCGCTGATTGTCAGAGAAGCGATTATAACCTATCGAGCTCAGACTGAAGTCTGGTTAACACAACCTGATCTAGATAGTATAATCAGCGAACAACGAAAACAGTTTCCCGATCTTGACGAAGAATATATAGTGAAATGCACCAAACAGCTATTTGAAATCAGAAACAAAGACGCGAAAGTTCTCGGTAGAAGAATAATTGTCAAATTTACTCAGTGTGGAAAATATGATAATAATGAGATATTCTTCGCGATTTTTTATAGATAACGTTGAATACGATTTTATAATTACGGATATAACATCTAAGGGTATATATGTCGATCGTAAAGACGATTTCTTGTCCGATGGAACAAAATTTGGTACAATTGTTACTTACGCAGACTTAGAAAATTTTCAGTATACACATCTGAGGGCATCTATGCTGGATGATGCTTCTATCAATTTATTTTCGATGATAAAAAGATTTCCTGATACTTCGGTTAGAGTCGCCACTGATTCATTTTACACAGACATGAAACACAGAGAAGAAGTGGCCCAATTCACAAATTATGACGAGAGTTGGGATGTTGGAGAATTAAACGGGAAATACCGTGTGATTATTCCGAATCAGCAGATGTTACGATTGAAAACAATTACTTGAAAATAATCAGATATCAGAACTATCTAATGCACCACAGATATCTGGTCCAATATGTAGATATAAAACCGTTTATTTAAACGGCTGTGGCGGGTCAGGAAAGACGACTTGCGCGATTAAATTATTTCGTGGGAAATCAAATATGATTGTGCTAACACCAACCCACGTACTTGCCAGAGAGATGAAACAACGAGGAATTAATGCTTGCACTTATCATAGTTTCTTTCAATGGAAAGGTGACGAATGGACTCCTGATTGAATGGGTGAGAAATTCATCCCTGAAGTCATAATTTGGGATGAGATATGCACGGTGTCATTAGATGTATTACAAAAATTTCTTGATTGGTTAT